>OZ012735.1:748805482-749524649 GCA_963859935.3 Lathyrus sativus | reverse complement strand
GGGGAGTTCGCATCAAAGACTACACCCAAAATAGCTAAAAAGATTGTAAGTAGATACTTTTATCTACATTTCTTATTCTAGTTAATTAAATTTGGTAAAGATGAACTTTTATTTGTTTTGTAGGATTTATTGGTTGAAAAATCCAAAGATGGTATCTTTGTTCCACAACAATGTCATGACATATTGGTAGAAGAGATTGGAAAAAGGAGTATGGTGGGTGTGTCTATGGTATTGGATGAGGCGTCGGCTCGAGGATATCTTTTAGATCATCACCAAAGAGTAACGAAGTAATACACAAGTAATAAATGAAGTTTTAGTTGATCAAAGGAATGTTGAAAAAACACAAGAAGCATTAGAAAAGAAGTAGTAAAAGGTGGTTCATGAGGTGTGAGAGAGTGTGACTCTGGAGGAACAAGAGAGGGTGATCCCAGATGAGCGAGAGAGGGTGTATCACGAGGAGTAAGATGGGTTAATTTAGGAGGTGCATGAGAGGTTGATCCAGAAGAAGTGATAATGGTTGATTGAGAAGGAGCGGAAAAAGTTGATAGAGGAGATGTGAAATAAGTGTACATGGGATGTGATTGAGGTAATTATAAGTTTTGTTTAAAAAATTTGTGATGTGTGCTATTGTATTTGTTTGTGTATTTAAATTTATGTATTATGTTGTTGTTGTTTTTATGATGCATCAATTGAAATCTATAATTGTACTCATCTAGCCAAATTTAAATCACTTAAACATAGCTAAGAAAGTTGTTTTGTGTGGTGCAAGCATGAAAGATAATTTTTTTTTCCCACAACACAATATTGACACTACAATACATCAATTAGATAACATGTTAAGACTGTTAAAGGTGGTAGAGGAGATTGAAGACACCTTCATGATAACATTAAAACATGACCCAAGTAAATATTATATAATTGGAAATAGTTGTATTTTGGATATTTTATAGGGTTCTAATTTCCTAGACATAACCATACTACAATTATGTTGTACGTAAGTACATATTTTATGGTGATTTCGATTTATATTCATTGTTCTTAAATACTTTTAATGTCAAGACTCACATCAAAATTTGACTTTGTATTAACATTTAGGTACATGCATAAGATGTGTGAAGAAAGATATTTAACAAAGTATTATTTCTTAGACCCATTTAATATTTAATTTCAACAACCTATATCAAACACTTTCCAGACGTACATACAAAATAAGTTAATTCAAGAGAAAATAGAATGTTACGTCTGGCCATTTTTCCATTTTTAAGTATATATGAATTTGTGTTTTCTTTTATAAATCAATTTTATACACCTTATTAACTATTCTGGATGTTTATGCAGTGAGCATTAATAACTAATAATTATATGTCATAACCAAAATAGTGTAATTATAATATGCTCGTTACACTATAATCTTGATTCAATGATGAAAGAAGTTTTGAGCCCGTAAGTGGTATTATTTGTAACACTCAAATTTTACCTTTAGTTTCGAATAATTTTTATTCATGTTTAATTTTTACCAACATGTAGAGGTATGAAGGGATACAATTTAATGACTCGTAATGTAAAAAAAAATCCAAAGTTCTTTTTTTCAGAAGTAAGTACTACTTGTGCTTTTTGACATTCTTTTATTTTTACTAATGTATTACTTTTGCTTTGTGTGTATTAATTACTATATGAAAATTATTTGTAATCACATAAACAACCCAACGTATATTCGTGTGGATACTATGTTATGAAACATATGTTGAATATTGTCTTCGGATGTATTATTGATTCATGGGTTAAGGTATTCACTTTATCCATGTGTATGTAATTTATTTACGTTAGTTGTTACGTTAATATTGTTGTTAGGTAGTAAAAGGTTTATGTTGTTGTTTTTGTGAAGTTATCCTAAAATAAATTGTGTTCAAATTATAAGTGTTTAACGATCCAACACCGTTCCCACATGACGGTATAAATAACATTCGTTCACCGGTTCTTTCCTATCATTTTATGAACCTCTACAACACTAGTTTCTCTTGGTTTTTGTAAACAATGTGTATAGGTTTTCTATTAAACGCATGTATTTGATTTTGTCATTTTGATTTTGTTATTATATATATATATATATATATATATATATATATATATATATATATATATATATATATATATATATATATATATATATATATATATATATATATATATATATATATATATATATATATATATATATATATATATATATATATATATATATATATATATATATATATATATATATATATATATATATATATATATATATATATATATATATATATATATAGGTTCTATTGGTGTATCATTTTGGATATGTGAATATTAGGTTTTGTTACAAATTTTGTAAACAATGTAATTTGATATTATGTCCTATATATATATATATAGGTTCTATTGGTGTATCATTTTGGATATGTGAATATTAGGTTTTGTTACAAATTTTGTAAACAATGTAATTTGATATTATGTCCTGTTATAAAATAAAATATTATGGTTCTTTTGTAGATGTGTATATAAATATTGTCACAAAATGTGTATATAAGATGTGTCTAAACAAATACAGGCCAATATAAAATTTTTAAAATAAATTATGTTTGACAAAAAAAATGTTTTCCCCTCGGGTTTGTAATTCAAACCGAGGTAAATACGCACTTTCCACATCGGATGGAAACAGAAATAGAAAGGTATAATGGCACACACTTTCTAGTTTTGAAAAAACAAAAATATTGTTGTTGGGGATTGGACCCATGACAATATATGTTTTCCCTTTGTGGAACTATAACCAATGGGAAAAATGACTAGTTTTTATGATACCCTTTGTTACCTCGCATATGAAACTGAGGTAAAATCTCTTTCCAACCCGAAGTAAAAGGGATTTTTTGTAGTGGTGTAACATATTTATCTGCATATGAAAATTTTACCATTTAAAATGAAACTATTTAAATTATACACTAACAAATGTATTATAATTTATTTGTGATGTTTATTAACATTTCATGTTTTGTACTTGCCAAAAAGTAAAATATAGACAACCCTTTGTAGTGTAGGAATACCTGTGGTGTTTAGGCTATTTGGTGGTGTTTAGGCTATTTGGTTGTGTTTAGGGTTAGCTTACGTAGGATTGTGAGATGCTTTATATACAAGTTTTGTGGGAAAGAATGCAGATCCCTCTTCAGCCCCAAGGTTGGAATTTTTAGAAGCATTTATTGGGCTTGTTCTAGAGAACTGAAAAGTATATTCCTTCGCTTCCATGGCTAGAGAACGTGGCTAAGAGGAAACTTGTTCTCTTTGTAATCATGGGAGAAGCATTTTCCCGTATTGAATCTCTCCTTAACCAGTCACTTTATGGACACACGTAACCCCTTATGTTCACTAAATCTGGGAGGCCTTATGCCCCATATCGGGTGATCCATGGGTTTGCATGGAAGCTCTCCTATTGCTAGTGTGCTTGGATTTATTTTCTTCTTCATAGATTATCCATTTTTAAAGCCTAATAAAATTATCCCAATACATAGTCCCTCAAGCGCAAAGGTTTGAAAAGGACGGAGTGATTTAGCTAGAATGTTTGTAGTCTTAAGGTTTTTCTATACTGATCTTCTCCAGGTGAAATTTTCTGATAAGGGCTAATGGCGATTCCCTCAAACATAACCCAAGTTGAGTCCTGTAAGCACAGAATGAGGCGAGTTCCTTAAGAGTAGCTTGGAGTGAGTCCCTCAAGCATAACTTAGGGTGAGTTCCCCAAGCGTTAGAGGCAGCGACACATGCAACATTAAATACTTCTTATGATGATTTTGCATTAGAAAGTAAATGGAATAAGATTCTACAGGCATTTGAGACGTGAAGAATCTCACAACAATCGTTGGTGTGCATACGAAAACCATCATTGCATATTCGACCTTAGTTATAAAAGGAAAACTTTAGTTTCTTTTACACATACACACACTCCCATACTCTTTTGTCTTAGAGAATAGGTGTTCATCTTCGAAAATCTCAAAGCTCATCCTTTCTACTCGCCTACAGATATAATGTCTTATTCATTCACTTCACCTTTTCTACATCTTGATGGGACGATTGATTATAAACTGATAGAGCTCTGTATGTTTTATAGTTACGAAAGTACCACTAACTTTAATAGTGAAAGTAATAGTGGTATTCATTCCTTTTCCCCATCTACTTTCTCAAGAAATCCCAAGAAATTAATGGCATCCAACAATCCTAAGTATGAAGACATAGAGTACATCGAGACTCATTACATTTGTGAGTAAAGGGTGGCTTCCTTCTGGAGGCATATCAGCCACTCTAAAACTGGCGATGAGAGTAATTAGAGGCAATCATATACCATGATGGGAGCCAATTATACTTGTTTAAAAGTACAATAAGAACAATCCTTTATTGTTTAGGGTTGGTTGTGGTGTTTAGAGTATTTGTCTGTGTTTATGGCTATCTCACGTAGGGCTGTGAGAGACTCGCTATACATCTTTTGACGGAAAGATTAGAGATCCATTTTCAGCCTTAAAAATGAGATATTTATATAGGCTCCTTAGACTTGGGATAGAGAATCCAAAAGCAGTTTCCCTGTCTTCCATGACCAGAGAACATGACTAAGAGGGGACTTAGTTATCTCCCTAAAACCATGGGATAAATAGTTTCCTGTATTGAGTCTCTCATGAGTCAGTCACCATATGCAAACACATCATCACTCACATTTACTGGACCTGTGAGGATTACATTGGATGGACCAGGCCCAATAGGACGACATATCACTGAATCCAAGTGGCCTTATAACCCATATTGATCGGTCAGTGGCTTTGCGAGAAAGCTCGCCTCTTGTCAGTGTGATTGACTTTCATTTCTTCTTCAAGTATTAGTTTTTTCTTGGTTTACATATGTTTGTGGTCTTCATAAATATCTTAATTTTCATTTTTAATCTCTCCAAAAAATTTCTTCAAAGAATGACCCCCCTAAAAATTTGCATCCATACTTTTGGTCTCTCCTACAACTTAACGACAAAATTCACAATAATTTTAATGATGGTTTACTATTTAGTAACTGAATAAGCGACAATTTTAACGACAATTTTATTAAAAAAGACAAAAATATGAATACAAATTTTTAAAAGAATAATTATTTAAAAGAAATTTTTAAAAAAATTAAAAATAAAATATGAGATATTTATGTAAGACCTAATAAAATTATTCTTAAGGACTAATAAAGTTATTCCATTTTAAGAACCAAATTGAAAATGGATGACAAAATGATGTTGTAGCAAGTAATTTTTGTACATACATTTGACCTGTTCTTCTTTTATGTGTTTATCTTTTTGTTGTGTAGGCTGTAAGAGAATATGTCGAAGCGGCATTCCCGGCACTAAAAGTAACTTTTGTACTTAAAAGTGAGTACTGAGAACTTTATGATCTACGGCTGGACATTGACTAATATTCTGGAAATGATGCTCCATTGTACGTTGAGGCATCATTTTATTCGGATTTTTACTTATTGGTGACTTCATTCAACCTCTGGTTCAATTGTGATTTTTATTTATAATAATAGGTTATTTGGTCAATTCAAATTTATATAATATATTGAAGGATTTAATTTATACTAACTAGCGTCCAAACGGACACCTCCGTGCCCGTTTGTCTGCTTTTTTATTGCTATTATGCTTTAAAGTATAAATCAATACTTTTTTAAAATTTTGTGATATGTACTCCTGTGCCTATTTGTCCATTTTTAACACTTACACTTGTACAATAATAAGCAGTATTTTTTAATTTAATTTAATTTTAAATATTTACGTGATTCATACATATTTTCCGTGTATGTTTTATTATAAAATTACTTATACACAATTATTAGAATTTAAATTAAGTTCATGTATGCTTTCTCTAAAAAAACATATAATATTTTTTTATTAAACGTCTCTCTATTTATCGTTATATTATAGTTAAAGATATAACTTAAGTTTTCTTCTAACTATATTGTGTTTATAAAAGGTAAGATTGAAATAAAAATAGTTCATATCACTTATGTAGTTATATAGATTATATAAATGAAAAGTCATTTTAACATAATTCATAGATGAATAATAACTGAAAAATACATGATATATAGAATGTGTGGTCTTCTTGTCCCCTTGTTCTATTCAATTCTTTATTATTCAATTATTTTTTTCCCCGCAATAATCCAGTCATGAAAATTAGTTTTGTTTGTGAGAACATATAAACTATATATGAAAAAAAACCATTTAAGTTACATATGAAACAATAATTTAAGATATTGTATTCGTTGTGATTTTGTATGAATATAAAAGTGACAAACACAATTGATGATGTCATACTCTTATTATTTGCAACAAAATACTCTTATTGTCTGCAAAAGAACAAAAATAAAATAGCAAAAAATAAAGGAAAGATAAATTTAAAGATGAAATCGGAAAAGAGTGGTGGAAAAAGAATTATAAAAAAAATAAAATAAAGATACAACACTGAATCTCATTTTTTTTATTACAATAGTTTTGAATAACTGCGCAACTGATTGTGTTGTGACCCACATAAGTGTTCATATACGTGGATGAGTCAATTTGTTTTCTTAATTGCTCGATAGTTATGTACAAAATATTTGAACCGACAACACAATACAAATCTTTTATTGTTAGTTTAGATAAAAACAATATAACCACGTGAAGAATGAAGTTTATATGAAGAAATCAAGAAAATTTATTTTCCTTTCTGTTCCATATGAAACCTATAAATCTGAAGAAAAAAATATAAAAATAACAATTAACACTAAAAAATATTAAAATGATGCATCTTTGCCGAGAAAATGACGCATTTCATTTCTCCGATTCCTTAATGTTATAGGAGGATATTTCCATTATCTAAGCAAAAATGGTTAAAAATTGGAAAATAATAATAGCAAACCATTAAAAAGAGAAAAAAAATACTAATTCAAAATCAAATATTACATTAAAATAAAAGAAAAGAAAAACAAGTAGAAAATAGAGAGGAAGGTGGAAGAACATGTGTTACCATTTTGTGTGAGAAAACATAACTAATATTCTGCATCTACATAAATATAGCAAATAAGTAAAAAAAAAAAAAAAAACTCAACAGTCTCAACAACAACAATGCAAATTAAAAGCAAATTGATCAATAATCAAACAAAAATAAAACTTGCGCACAACAAAAATAATATGATAAAAGTTGCAATATTAAAAAATAAATTTAAAGTTTAATTGAACAAATTTATTTCAACATCAAAACAGTTAATTAAAAACCCTGAAATTAAAGAGACAAAGTGATGAGAGAGAGAAAATTATCCATTTGATCTTTGTTTTGCTTTGTGAAGTTTATGTTCGTATGAAGTTATATTTTTCTTTCTTCCTTATAACTTCCAGATAGTTATTGCATATTTCTAGTCTCTCTTTCACAATAACTTCTAGGCGGTTATTGTATATGGAAGTTATTTAAATTAAGACTTTGAATTATAAAATATGAAGTAAGTGAAGGGTAATTAAGGAATAGAAAAAATGTCATACCAAAATTGTGTATTCCCTTTATATATAGGTATAGATTAGAGTGGAGATCAACTTACTCCAATAATAAGTTTTTTTAATTTACTTCAAATTATAACTTTTAAATTGAATCTAATTTAAGAGTTAAATTAACATTTTACTTAATTAATCTTTCGATTAAATCTAATTTAAAAGTTATGATTTTGAGTAAACTAAACAAACTTACTCTTTGAGTAATTTGATCTACACTCATATTATTATTATTATTATTATTATTATTATTATTATTATTATTATTATTATTATTATTATTATTATTATTATTATTATTATTATTATTATTATTATTAGCGCTCAGACGGGCACTCCCGTGCCCGTCCACTTTTTTTAATGCGCATAACATAAGAAAATAAACGTGTGTATATTTTAAGGGTAATATTGAATGAAAAAAAATAGTTTAACAGTCTTTGCTTCCAAGCTATCTACCCGGTATCCAAAGAGAATTAAAATTAGTTTCTGTTTTCATAGGAGTTTTCAGTATTACCCTTATGAAAATAAAGAATATATTACTAACGTTATGGACACTCATGTGTCCGTTTATCTGCGTTTTTAATGAACACATGTTAAAATATAAATGAATATTTTTTAATTTAATTATGCTTTAAATTTAAATTTTTTAGGTACTCTCATGTTTGTAAGAAATTTTAAAATATCATTTTTTAATTAATTAAAAGTTAAATTATTTTTCAAATTAAATTTTTAAGTAATATGACATTTATTTTGCATGTCTCTAACCTAAAAAGCAAAAATTGTAAATAAAATATTAACAATAAAATTTAACTAATTTAAGAAAGTGTGTGGTTAGTGTTTCAAATTTTCAATAATTCACAATAAATTTTGTTGTTAATATTATTTTTTTTTTCTCATGGTTAAAGATGTGTTTAATATGAAGGTCACACGTATAGAAATAAAAAATAAAATACTGAAATTATATTATTCCTCTTTTTTATGTATTTTATTTTGTATATATAAGTTGAATGAGTGGAAAGTTACTCAAGCAAATAGATACAAGAGTTATTTAATGTTGTAATTGTCATTGTATATAATTGTGTATACCTATTCCATTGAAAAAAATCTTCCCATTTATAATACAGATCAACACTTTGAAAAATATAACAAAATATGTAAATTTAAATGATAACTAATTCAACTATAATCAAACATCAAAGAAGAAAGATTAGAAACAAAAATTTTACCACGACAAAATATCACTAATTATAATCAAAATTAAAATAAATAAAAATAAGTATATGCAAAAGAAAAAGATTACTTGAAGAAAAAAAAGATGATGATTGAAAAAGAAATAAAAAGATAGAAGAATTGTCCTTTAGAGATGATCAGGGGTCCTAGTAATCTAGAGTTCGACCTGAGAGATCGTAAGCTTGACCAAACATTGTTCCCACCAAGATAATGAATACAAATTATTTTAAAAATAGAGTAAAATAACATCAAAGTAATATTCTAAATAATTCATTTGAACACAAATTATTCTTAACTATATGAAATACGTGATGAACAACAAAAATTGAAACTATACGAATCAAGCATGCATGAAATCTACAATAACAATATAATTGTAAATTTGAGATGATTACTCCATAGTCAAACATAAAGAATCAAAAAATTATATACAACAAAAAAACATAAATAAAACAAAATTGTATCAGAGTAGGATGTAAAATTTAACATTTTTGTTTAATATAATTCCTTCAAACATTTATATGATTGAATTATCCCAACATTTAAATGATAAATAGTAACATAATTGGTTAAATGACAAATTTTAAGTATAAAATAGTGATATATTTTAGATTGAGATAGATCTCAATTTTTCTAGATAAGATGGATATTACCTTTTTTTTTTCTTTCAAATTTGCTGCTTGAAATTCTATTGTACATGCAAGTTTTGTTGGCAAAGTCTTTTCCTCATCGGTTGCTGCCATATGAGAAGGAAAAGTGACTGATGAAAATGAAGCAAAAAATTTCAAATGAGGGAAGTTATTCAATTACCTTATATTTTGTTTTTTAAATATAAACGGTCACAAAATGGCTTTTTGATTTAAAAATGATATAACCGTCTTTCATTTATTATATAATTTATCTTTGAAAATAATAATTTGAATGCATAAAGGGTAAAATAGGAAAGAAAATATGACTATGTGTAGTGTTTGGGGTTTATTGTAGTTTTGAGGAAGTACCCTGGATTGGTTTCTGATATGAGTTTGATGTTTGATTGTATGGATAAACTTAGTATTAACAATGGAGATAGAAATAGAAAATGATTTTTAACAATGGAGATAAACTTAGTGTCAAAACGAAACAATTAATGGAAGTTATAAATGTGAAGTTTTTTTGTGAGAGAGGGAAGTTAGTTTTTTAATTGGTAACCAACAAAAGTTACCAACAATTAAAGTTATTTATAAAAATAATGGGTAATTTTAGAACAAAAATAGGACACACCAAAAACTTGTATCCCCTTTATATATAGTTATAGATAATATATAGTAATTAATCTATATTAAATATTAAATATAAATTATTTTTATTATAAAATTATAGAACTATTTAATCACTAAATGCAATTTAATATTTTTTGAAACCTAGTATTCTTCCATCTATGATTTTGGAAAAGCCTTTCTTCCTTCTTTTTTAAGAGGAATAAACTTCGAAAAAATATCAATTTAAATTTTTTCATTATCAATCTAGTAAAGCATAACACAAGTTAATGTGACAAGTTTTTATTATATGATTTTCTCTTGTATCAAATTAACTTCTTCATATCATTGAAGTTGTTGTTCTTCTTCTTTCAAATAAGGTTTTTCTTCTTGTTGTAGTCGTTATCGAGTAAATCTAAATATTTTTGTTAAGTTTTTTTCAAAGAAATTTTTTGTGTTGATGTAATTTTGTAGGTCTGAATATTTAGAACGAAAAAATGGTGAGTAAAATTTTTGTCTTGCTGTAATTAATCAGATTTTGTCAATAATGGTTGAAGTTATGCAACAGAATAACAGAAGAGCAATAGCAGAGAGAAAACAATGCATTGAAGAAGATGTAAAAACTGTTATTATTTCTCTTATTTTGAATAGTACAAGGTATTGTAATATATACATGTATTGTGAGGCCCAATAATAACAATCCAGCTATACTATTACATTATCTCTTTACATAAAAGGAAAATATAATAACATATGTACAAGTGTATTCTAATATGCCCTCTCAAGTTGGACTATGTAGGCTGCAGAGTCCTAACTTGCTCATAATGAAAGAAAAAGCTGGAGAATGCAAAGGCTTGGTGAAAGCATTTGTTAACTGAGCTGTAGTAGAAATAGGTAACAAATGAATGAGATTGGAAGTAATTTTCTCTCGAACCACATGACAATCTAATTCAATATGTTTGCTTCTTTAATGGAAAGCATGATTATGGGCTAGGTATATAACAGACTTGCTATCATAATACACAGAAGCTGGTTGAGAGAAGCGGATCATGAAGTCCTTGAATAGATATTACAATCATTGTATTTCACAAGTGAGAGAGACTAAAGCTCTATATTTAGCTTCAGTGGAAGATCTTGAGACAGTGCTCTATTTCTTGGATTTCTATCAAAGAAAGGAAGAGCCGAGAATGACACAAAAGCCAATAACAAATTTTCTTGTGGTGGGGCATCTAGCCCAATCAGAATCAGCAAATGCCTACAATTTTAAAGAGCTAGAAGCTCAAAAGAGGATACCTTTAGCAGAAGAGGATTTTAAGAATCTCGACAATTTTGTATCAGCTTGATAGTGTGTCTCAAGAGGCTTAGATTCATATTGACTTAAATGTTGCACTGCAAATGAAATATCAGGCCTAGTATTTGTCAAATAGATTAATCTGCCAATTAATCTTCTATACATGGTAGGATCTGCAATAATTTCACCATCAGTGGGAGAGAGTTTGAGATTGGAATCAAAAGGGATGGAGGAAGGTTTGGCTGCAAGAAAACCTGTGTCCTCCAATAGCTCAAGGGTGTATTTCCTCTGGTTCATGAAGATATATTTGGTTGACCTAGCAATCTTAAACCCTAAAAAGAACCTAAGCTGACCAAGATCTTAAATCTTTAATTTCTGGTCAAGAATAGTCTTAACAGAATGAATTTCAGGCATGGAATTTCCAGCAATAACTGTCATCCACACACACCAATATTGCAGTGAAACAATCTTTGTGAGACTTCACATATAAAGAATGATCAGCTTGTGACTGAGAATAGCCTAAAGAGATTAAGAAGGAGGGGAGTTTAGAGTACTATTGTCTGGTTGCCTGTTTAAGGCCATAAAAGGATTTTTGCAATTTGCATACCTGAGAGGGATTTGAAGTGGAATGCCAGGAGGGAGTGTCATATATACTTCTTCATGTAAGTCACCATGAAGAAAAGCATTGTTGACATCAAACTGTTCAAGATTCCAGCCTTTGATAGCAGCAATGGATAGAAGAACTCTCACTGTTGTGATTTTTGCTACAGGGGAGAATGTGTCAAAATAGTCAATGCCCTCCATTTGTGTGTAACCTTTAGCTACCAACCTAGCCGCCCATATTGTAATACTAAACCCCACTTTGTACGCCTATTATCAAAGAGTGCCCTGAGCCTAAAATATGTTGCATGTACCAAGGCAATTATCGGTAGGTTTCGGATTCTCTTGAAAACATAATTCATTGATTCAACGAGGTTAGTTGTCATGTGGCCCCATCGCACCCCATTGTCGTTTGCTCTTGTCCATTTCTCTTTATAAATATTATCAATCCATATAAATGCATATGCTTTTGTCAATCTGATCTCGTCACGATAGTGTTTGAATGTGGGCTCCGTTAGTGCATACCCTGCGTTCACAACCTTCTTCCTGAGCGTTTTGTCCTTGATTTTCCGCATGCAATTTTGGACGATGTGTCTTATGCAATACACATGCTTTGTGGGAGGATCCTGCCAACCGTTATCAAGATTCTTGTATGCACTCTCGATTGATGGGTGTCTATTAGAGATCAAACATAAGTTAGGTTAGGGAGAAACATATAACCAGAGATTTTTTAGGAAAAAACTCCAACCCCAACAGTCTCCCCTTCAACTAGAGCGAAGGCTATTGGAAAAATATTGATGTTCCCATCATGTGCCACAACCATGAGTAGCGTGCCCTTATATTTCCCATACAACCATGTCCCATCAACTTGAATAATAGGTTTATAGTAAGCAAAGCCTTTGATACATGGTTCAAACGCCCATAAGAGTTTGTGGAAAATGCCATTTCCAATAATGTAAGTCCCGTCTGGTGTATACGCCGACAATGTCTCCAAGATAGAAACAGTCCCCGGAGGACATTTTTTAAGTGCCACCAAGTATTTTAGAAGTTCTTTGTAAGACTCCTCCCAATTTCTGAACACCGTTTCAACCGCCTTAGTCCTAGCAATCCATGGTTTCCTGTACGAAGGAGTGTAATTGTATCTTTGAACCATGTGCGAAATTATTGTACTGACCTTCAAAGAAGGGTTATTGCTAATGACCAATAAAATTTCATCGCAAATCAATTGAGAGTTGAGCTTGCGATGGTCCTACATTGGATTCGTGATTATACAAGTGTGATCTGGACCTATTGACCCTATGTTCCATTAATCAATTCTCTTTCGGAAAGACGTTGTTAATCGAAACGAGCACACCTCGTTACGGCAATAGATCTTATACAGAAAATGATTTTTTCGATCGACTCTACAATCTGCTGATAAGTCCATGTGATATTCTTTTATTGCTCGGATACAATCTTCTTTTGTATGAAAGTTGTCTCCCTTTTTTAATACGCCTTCTGTTGGCATGTATAGATTGTAAAAAATATCTGTTGAGGGTTCATCGTCACCTAAGTCGAGACTTGTCATGTGTTGAGGTGGGCAATAAATATGTCTGGCTGGTACTACGTCTTCCTCGTTGTTTACCATGTCATCAACAATGACTTCAATTGCTTATTCTTCTTCATTAATGGCATCGACTTCAGCTTGCTCATCATCAGATTCGTATAAAACTTAAGAAGAATCAAGTTATTAAGATATTTGTTGTTGTTTTAATATAACATATAGCTCAATATCTGAGAAACCGGAATACTCATGACTGAGAAACATGTTACACACATCTTCATCGTCTCGTATCTTTAATTGGAAAATTTTGCATAGCTCGTGCCTGCCAAAAACACAGGATTCTTGTAGATTATTTGGCCAACTGGACCACATTGTAATTTCTTTTCTAATCTCGCTTGCAAGTGCAAAAAAAATTGATCTTCTATCAATAAAAAACCTAGTAATGTCAGTATTTCGAAAATTGAAATCGGCTGAGTTACATTCAAAAACCTCATCGTTTAAATATGCACCGATAATGTATTGTGGTGTTTGAGCCATAATAAATACGTTACAAAACTTGTGTTTGAAAGGATTTGTTGTGTTTGGAGGGATATGTTACTAATTGATATGCTAATAAACCAATTATCTCTATTGTATTAATAACAATATAGTTGAGTAGTAGTGTTGTTTTTTACTACTAACTGCGCACTCATCACATGTCTTGTACTGATTTTATTATTTCAGTAATTAGAACTTATTAGTCTTATAGGATATGGTTTTACACGTTTTCTTACCAAAGGATTCTTTGCACGACAAGACTGCACTCTGCATGGCTACACTCTACGTGCCTACAAGATTCTCTACACGGCAAGACTACACTCTGCATGGCTACACTCTGCGTGCCTACAAGATTCTCTTCACAACAAAACTACACTCTGCATGCCTGCAAGATTCTTACTAATAAATGTCTACACATGGCTACATTATTAGTCTCGCAGGACATTGTTTTACACGCTTTCTTACTAATAAATATCCATGTCATCTTGTTTTATAAAAATGTTATCCAGACAACTTAACACAATATAAATAGCAAAAAATCTTTTATTTTTTAATAAGTTATGAAATTAAATGAATAAATAAATATGTGATCATAAATTCGATAGTTATTTACAAAACTCAACGCAAGAGTTTGTAATATGTGATCATATCTTTAAGACTACACTATACGCTACATACTTGTAATAAAGAAAATAAATATGTGATCATATCTTTGTAATAAAGGAAAAAAATAAATAAGTGATCATATCTTTAAGACTACACTTTATCAATCAATGACGGTAAGATTCTCTGCATACCAATGACCAAGAATCTTGTAAGACAAGACTACACTTGCGCACTTCCCTTCACCATTGTCATAAAAATTCAGCATGCATTAATACCCTAACAAAATTTATATTTTACATGCAAAGACTTCACTTTTAAGACCACACTTTACTATACATGCTTGACAACACTACACTCTAGCAGAACTTATATTTTCGCAACACTCTGTATGCATGAAAACACTACACTCATGCAATGGGTTCACATGCATGACAAGACCACACTTGGACGCTTCCCTGCACCATTATCATCATGTTTAGCATGCATTAATAGTGGTAGTATTCACATGCCTACACTACTATCGTACCATGCCTAAACTTTTAACATAACACTCTGCATGAATGACAACACTACAACATGCATTTTCACGTGACTCCTACACTTAGAAACTTGCACACTACAACATGCATTTTCATGTGACTCCTACATTTAGAAACTTGCACACTTCAGCATGCATTTTCATGTGACTCCTCTCATCACATTTAACCATTATAAATACATGTTCATCAAGGAACAAACTCTTCTAATCATATTACAAACAACGTTCAACAAAAGCTTCTCATCACTCTACAAACTTCACTCATCAAACTTAACCCACGATCTCTTTACTCACAATGGGCAACGATCACAGAGGAATGATTGAGAACATCGCAGAGTTTGTAAGTATTTTTCTTTTTGTTGTCATTCTTTATTAAGTTGAATTTTCCTTTAAAACTAATGATATTTATATTCTTTTGCAGAATGTATCAAGGTTTTGTTGTCGTGTGCATGACTACATACCACACGACCCATTCATATAAGGATACCTAGAAGCATGTAGGTTTGGTGATTTGGTAAAAATCAAATCGTACTCACTGGATCCCAAGTTTATTCTAGCGTTGCTAGAACGCTGGAGACCAGAAACTCACACATTTCACCTACCTTTCGGTGAATGTACTGTAACTTTACAAGATGCCTACATGTTACTTGGCCTACACATCAATGGTAAGTCCGTCAACGACAAAGCTGGTGTTAATGACCAACTTTGCGAAGATTTACTAGGCGCCCCTCTATGTGTCAAAACACCTCAGCCACAACGTGAAGGTCGAGCGGAGGGGCAAGGTATTAATTTGAAATACCTCATAAAACACTACAATAGTATCGTGTTAAATGAGGAATCCACCGAGTATGAGAAGATACTTAAATCTCGGTGCTATATTATGATATTATTGGGTCATTTATTATTTCCAGAAAATACTGGAAATAGTGTAAATATTATGTATTTACCGTTGTTGCACAACATTAATAAAGTGTGCACATATAGTTGGGGTTCAGTTGTCCTCACCCATCTATATAGTTCATTATGTAAAAATGCAAAAAAAAAATTCTTGTACTTTTTATGGCTGCGCCTATCTCCTTTAAGCGTGGGGTTGGTCTAGGATGCCAACACTTGCTCCAATGAACCGCAATCCATTCACATTCCCCTATGCTAACAAGTAAGTTTATTTTCAATAAGAGTATACAAACGATGTTTCTTTGTAACTTAATCATTTGTGCAATATTTCTTAGTAACTAATTTATTTGTGTTTCTTTTTTTTAGGTGGTCTATTCCGGGAATGAATTATCAAAGATGTCCTAGGAACTCCATAATCGTCTACCGCAACCTTATAAAACACATTGGGCCAGACGATGTAATTTATCTACCAACGATGTCCCATTACTTTGTCTAATTAATAACCACATACTTGTATTTCTCATTAAATATATTGTTAATGTAGTTTGTTTGGATGTCGTACGAGGGTCTCGACCATTAGCCCAACGTCAATGATGCTGCCGTGTGGACATCTAAAATACATATCATTTGGTTCATTACAGTGGAGATGCACCAAAGTGATCGGGTGAAACTGCAGTTCAGGATGCATCAGGATATTTCAGTCGCTCCAACGTCTTTGGGACACTAGCATCAACTAAGGGTGGATACACAATGGAGTGTAAATCATTGGAAAGACTTTGCGAAAGAGATGTGTCTGCATTGGAAGAACCGACACCAACACATCTTAACCGACCCTATTGTGGAAGGGGCTAGACCAAATTATCAATATATGATTTGGTTTAGGTCAGTTACAACATCACAATAATTTGTGTCTGAGTCAACATATTTGATTGACCCAAGGCAACGTGCGTCTTCCTCGAACCCACAACAGCAACCCAATGCCCAACATCAAACACCATGTTATACCTAACATCCAACTATGCCCACCCAATCAATCTTCCAAAACCGCAACCCATACATGTCACCAACCCAATCACAACAACAAGAGTCTTACCCTACCGCCAGCCTCCTGAAACCGACACCGCTTCTGCATATAGCCCTGATACATCTTTTGACCCTACCCCATCCACTTATAGCCCATATAACTCTTTTGACCCCACACTAGCCAAACAATCTTCCTACCAACAAAATACATATCCATTTTCTGACTACCAAACCCCACAACAACCATTACATTGTCTCCAAACCGATTCGATGTACCAATTCAGACAACCATACCGTCCACACCCAAACCAACCTCCCCGACAAAACTACGAAAACATGGGTATTGCACTTAATTATGGAAGCGCCGTTGGCAGCGGTCCACCCGACTATTGGGGTCAAACGCTTCAAAATTTATCTGATACGTCGGGGCCATCTCAACAAATACCTCTTCCACATATCAACACGCAAAGACTAAATACACCTCAACAATCCCGTGGTAGACCTCGACGCTGCGCGAATCCTTCCAAATGTGGAATCGGTGGTCGTTTTGATAGAGTCAGTCATTGATTTTCGTTTTTTCATCTGTTGTACAATATTGAAGCTTTTTATATTATAAATATTATAATTTATTATTTCTTTTAATTATTTTTTTTCTTCAAAATATTAAATAATATGACGAAGAAAAAAGAGCATGAACTGAGGCGCCATACCATATGACCTCTCCTCTATGAGTTAGGGCTAGGATTTAAAGGCATACGTCATATGAAATAACGACTCAATTGGAGGCCAACTTGATCAGCCATTTTATATTGCGCCTCAATGTTGAATCATAACCACTTTAATAATTGTTTTAATTTCCCTATTTAATTGGTATTTTAATTAAAAGATATGGTTATTTTTTTAAAAAAATTTAAATATTATCATTAAACAAACTGGATAATTATTGTTGGAGTAAATATTAACTATTTAAAAAATAGATTTTGTGGTAACATACCATAAAAAACAAATTAATTTAGTGGTAGACGTATTTTGTAGCATTCTCAAGGTCATAGATTCAACATTCCTTGGTTATAAAATTTAACCGAGCTTTTTTAAAATCCGCTCATATAGCAGGGAAAATGCCTATTAACACAAAAAATTAACGGAATGAACTTTACTTTTAAATTCAGAGACTTAAGTTGATCCACCTTATTTTTAAAGGGGTTAAACGGAGCGCATTTAAACAAGACGGTCCGCTTTGCCACCGGTACTTACCATAGTGGCTCCATAATTTAAAAGATTTCTAATTCTCAGTCATTATATCTCGTCAATTAGAAAATTAATGTCTGACAATTTATATTCCAATCTCACAAAATTGATTTTACAATACAAATTTAAAATATAAATCCTCTGATCTTCGTTGATTTGTCAAGATAAACGTCATCATTGTCAACAACAATTATTCAATAGCTAAGAAAAGTGAATCAAAGTACAAAGAATGAGAGAAAAATGAGGGTGGAAAGTAGCTACTTATTACAGGAATGGAAATCAGGAAGCAATTTGGCTTTGAGAGTCAGTGACACGAGTGGAGTAGTATCTAGCAATGAAATCAGAAGCTTTCCTATCAATACCAGGCTCAGCAACCCAACATCCTCTATCTTCATCACTTGCAAATATCCTTCTCCCACTTCCACTACCTTCCCAATATTCATCATTGTTTCCACTTGAGAAACATGCTTTGAATACATTGCATAGAGATGAAGATGATCCCTTACCTCCCATTTTTCACACCCTTCTAGTCTTTTTGTAAGACAATGAATCTCTAAGGTGTTTAGCACTATTGGTTGTGAGTACAAGACATTGGAATTGTTATTATATTTATAGACTGGGAAAGGAAGACATGGTTTTTTTTTGTTGGAAATCATTACTTTGTGTTTTACAATCATATAATAAAAAGAAGGCTATTGGAATATTTGCGATAAAAAATAATAATAGTTGTAAAAAGAAGCAGGACTGTTCTCGTCCTCTACTTTATGAACCGATGCAGAACAGTTATTCTCGCCTAGCTGGTACTTTATGGTTCCTAGTAGCATTTTCCTACACAACTTAAGATGCATTTTTTTAAGGCAAATAAATACATATAGAATAGGAACCTTTCATAAGGAGTGCCCAAGAGCCCAATAAAAAAACCATTCAACAACAAAGAAATAGAACCGTACAAAATTCAAAGAACTCTAACACACCACCACCAAAGAGCATCAAGCTGGATCATAGAAAATAGAATAATCATCAATAGAACAAACATTCTCATGAAGAAAGATTACAACCCCTAAGTTTTATATCACAAATTCTCGAAATGCTATTGAGTCAAACAAGGAATAACTATGAAGCACTGCCATATTTAAAAGGAGGCATGTCGCAGTGTCCGACACGTATTGGTGTCTGACACTCGTACGATAATGTCAGAAAAATTAAATAAGTGTTAGAAAAGTCAGACAAATATCCTTAAAAATTTAATTTTTTTTATTTGCTTCAACACACTTTGAATCAGGGTCCGATATCCACATGACACTCATTTCAACATGAGTCTGATAGTTCATATAAGTTTTCTGTTAAAAAATTGTAGTTTTCTTTTCCGCAATACACTTTATACACTCTTTTCCTCAATACACTTTATACACTTTCTAGACAAATCTCACACACGATTAAAATGGTTAAACATGTATTGAAACAATATTATCAATAAAGAATTAAAGACATTATCTTTTATTAGAATATTTTTAACTCTTTTGATATTAAATGAATATATGAAACTTAAATCTTATGACATATATAGCGACGTCATTGTCCTAGATTTTTGACATATCGGTCTCAAAGTGTTCGTGTTCGTGTCGTGTCGCAATGTTCGTGTCAGAGTCCGTGCATCATAGAGGAATAAGGTTCTCAAGGAAAGTGAAAAAACTACATGAGTAAAGTGATAACCTACCAAGATATCCTTTTCAGATTAGAAAATTTCTTTTATCTTGCATGTTTTGTTTGTTTATTAGCGTACCTGAAAAAATGCAGTCATTCCAGAATTTTCAAATGGTCCACACAATTGAATGTCAAATTATAGTAGTACCTCATTTATCCCTCACCAAATCCCTTAAGAAAGTGAAAAATTCAAAAGGTGGATAATGTATGTCACTAGGAAAGACATCCTCCCATTCCACTGAAAGATCTTATACCATAAGTTCTCCACCACATCACAAGTAACAAACAAGTGAAAAATAAGCTTTACAGGCACAACACACAATCGACGATTAAAACCATCAGAGTGGAATGATTCTCTCCCTAAAACAATTTTCTCTTGTTGCGATCTTGTGTTGGAGGAGTTGTTATGAGAAAACCAACACTTTAGAGGGAGCCCAACTTCCCCAAATAGAAGATGATCTGTTATTTTTCGTGGAGGTAGTGGGACCAAAATTCGCCCTGAAAAGAGATTTATAAACAGATGAAACATAGTAACTACCATCGTCTCCAAGAAATTAGAACCAACGATTTACATACTTCTTTTATTTCTTCATAGCTACACAAATCATATGTATCATAGTCAGAGTATACGCTTTGTTAAGGCGGTGAAGACAAATATGAAAATATGAGAATGTTCACCAAATAAAAAAATAAGAACCAATTTTTAACAAGAAATCTAAACGAAATCGAAGCATAAGTTTAATGAATGAACCTCAAATATGATTAAAGAGTATCATAACGATTGGTGAAGACGAATATGAAGGTTTAAGAAAGTTTAAAGAGTGACATGGATGTTAGGTTATGTTATGAGAGAGAAGAGTGAAATATGTTATAGTTTTCATTTGAGATAAACGATTGTTATATACTGAATGATAGATATTTTCGCTTATATAGTAAAAAATATCACATTTCATCATGGTTAGAAAGAAAAATCGTGAATAATGCATAACTTTTACAACGGTTCTTTAGTAAAACCATCGTTAAATCTCTCACAATTTTATTTATTTATTTATGAACCCAATTGTTAGAGCTATTAATTATTGTTATAATTATTTTTCATTACTGTTGCGATTGTAGTTTTTATTTTTGTTAGCTTGTACTATTTTTTTTGTAAAACAATAATATATAGTGATATAAATGAAATAGTATATATAACAATAATAAATATTTTCATTAAGAGGGCTAAGAGGGAGGATTACATGAATTATTTCATTACATATTTTCAATGTCAGAACAATAACCCCTAACAGCAAATGAATCTTCATAATCTATGACTCTCTCCTTACTACCCTCATCAGAATTATAATATCAAATCTTCCTGGGCACCTTTTTCTTCTTTTTCTTTAGCTTCTTCTGTTTCTTCTTCTTTCCTAAACCTAAGTCTATCCCTGGCAGCAGTCGATCCAGATGGTTGGACCTCCTCAGTTGACTGCTGATCATGGTGTTGTATTGTGGTGACTTCAGTTGAGATATTTCTGGTAACATTTTCAGATGGAGAGTTCATGTTGTTATATGTAGTTAAGAGTAATAGTTTTGAAGAAGTGGAAATTCATTATATGAAACCGTGCCTTTATAGAAGAGGTTGAAAATGAAAGATCGGTTGATTTATTGCTTGAAATGATTACTTATAATGGTTGATATTCTTGAATGACATTGTGACCGTCTTGAAAACTGAAGAAAATTTTCAATCATCATTATAGTTGTGAAGAGTGTTTCTCTCTTTAGGGAAGTGAAAAGGTTGTACAGATGATATTACAACAGTTAGTTATTAAATTCGTGACTAAATAATCTTCAATTATTTATTTACTTATGAATTTAAGTGAAACACACTTTTTGTAATAAGAAAAAATGGAAAAAAATATTGATGTTAGAATTCGAACCGTGTGCCACTCACTCTATCACCGTGGTTGTGTCTATCAACCGCGATAAAATGACTTTAAAAAAAAAGGCGCATTCAGTTTCATATATTACAACGGTGGATGGAATGACCGTGATAATATAATGTTACCGAATATGTATTTTATAGTAGTGAGAAGAACAAAACTCTTTACTAGGAAGAAAAAGAGAGGAGCCTATAAGACATATTCCCTAAGAAAGAAGAAACTACAAGATCCTTATATCTACCTTATAGGATATCCTTATAGAGGCCAAAATTACTTGATAAAAATATCCACCTCTAATTACCTAATAAAGCTAGATTATCTAAGAGAAAGTTGGGAATACAAGGCCACCTTTCTCACTTGGTTTGCAAACATAAAAATAATTAATCCGATGGGTCTAATTATTACCATTCACCTCACACCATAAGATCCTCCTCTAAATATTAAAAAATATCCTTCGAACCTTAACATGCATTTTCATAAAACACAAGAAGAAAATGAGAATTTCATTCAACACGAAATTAAGAAGAATCACTACCCCTTTCCAGACTGACATATATGTGGCTCCAGAAAAGAAAACACATAGAGAAAAAAGTGATTAAAAGCTCCCAAGTTGGTTATAGGCAGGAATTTTCCTCTACCATCAATCTAATTAACTTTAAGGGAAGAGTTTGGTGATAACAATTAAGGAAGTCACTAGATAATTCTAAAGAATTAGATTCAACAGTAAATCAAATGAGACTACTCTCAAAAAAATAAATTTGAAGGCCAGAAGCAAACTCAAATCTCGTGGGAAATGACTAAGTCAAAAGTACCCACCCTAAAATTAGTAAAATATATACATCCCCATAACCCTACTTAAAAGAGCGTTAAGCCCTTTCACAACCACTAGAAAGAGAAAAGGGGTTAAAGGGTCTCATTGCTTCAAACCCTCTAAAGATAAATATCCTAAGCAGAACACACATTAACTAAGATATCTAGATTCCCAATAAACACATATGAATACATCCAAGAATATCACCTATCATAAAACCAAATCTATCAAGCATGTAGTCTAAAAAATCCCAACCAACAAAGTCATAAGCCTTTTAAATATCCACCTTGAGAATGAGGCACCCTTTCTTGGTTCTCGTAGCCAAATCAACTAATTTATTCATGAAAACAACCACATTAACCATAAGTTTCCCTTTCAAGAAGGAATATTGGTTTGAATATATGAGCTTATTTATAATCTTGTCTAACCTATCTCGCAACACTTCCTCCATCAGCTTATAGAGATATCCAACCAAAGATGTAGGTTGAAAATCTCCTAAGCTATAAGGTGAGTCAATCTTGGGGATTTTAGTGGTAAAATAGAAACAAAAAGCCCTAGATCCTTCATAAGGAGAAGCTATAATTTCTTATAAAAGGAGAAATCGAACCCATCTAGACTAAGGCTCTTATTACTATCATGCTGAGAGTTTGCTAGATCAATCTGTATTGGAAGAAACTATTGTTGCACCCTAAAATTTGACCAACCGGGTCTCGTATCTGGTCTTATGTTTCGACGCATGATCGCATTTGCATCTGCATATTGCATACAGTGCATTTTTCATTTGTTTTGATTTTATCGGGATCACAGCCCTCGTCTCGTGTTTCAGGTGTTTTTAATCAGTTCAGATAGGTAGAATCGTATTTTTGGGAAGTCGTGCTCTTCCCGGTGTTTTCAGCTCGCGCTGTTGTTTTTAGGGATATTTCGGTGTCCGTTTATTTTTACCGGCTATTTTTATGCGCTCTCGCAGTGTTATTTGCCGTTCGGTGCTATTTTTGCTCCTCTGGGAATTGTTGTGATTTTTCTGGATTTTATTAGGATTTTTTAGGGTTTTAATAGATTTTAATCATTTTTAGAATATTAATAGTTTTTTTTAAATAGTTTAATAGATTTTTAATCATTTTAGGAGAATATAGAATATTATTAGGATTTTAATATTTTTTAATCATTGTTAGGGTATAATAGATTTTAATAGGATAGTTTCTTTAAATCAATTTTAGATAGTTTTAATCAATTTTAGAATATTATAGAATTTAAATAGATTTTATCATTTTCTTAATAGGATAATGTAGATTTTATTTTAGATATAAATAATATAGGAGATTTAATAGAGATTTAATAATTTTTAGATTAGTGGATTTATTAGAATATTATTAGTTTAGCAATTAATTGAGTTTAGTTTAGTTAATTAGGGGTAGTTTAATTAGTGTAATTGGGCTAATCATTTTCCATTATTAATCAGTTTTTGGTTTTTTTGTTTTCATTTTCGTATTGGGCCTCATTTTCAATTTCTCCAAACCCAATTCGTAAGGCCCAGATTCGCAGGGCTCATTCCAGAACTGTCCAGAAATGTCCAAAATTGCAGTATAAAAATCTTCTGATCCACGTGTAAAAGGAGGGAGGACCCACGTCTCACCCACATCACGCCACCTCATCTCACACAATCCCTCTCTCTCTGCCACGCCCCAGGACACGCGTCCTGCATGCGTCCACTGCCTCCACTACCGGTGACACTTGTCACCACTTCCTCCTCCCCCTCATGCATGCAATCTCGCCGGTCACCTCCCACCGGCCGGCATGCAATGGCCGCCGGCCGCCGCAACTCACTGGAAACACCCAAAAATTCCAGAAATCATCATATTCCTCCTTCTCCTCCGATCCATCGTCATCATCAACTCCCGTTTTTCCAGATTTTTTACCTGAAGTTCATCAGGTTCTTCATCCAATAGTCTCCGATTAACTCCAGATTCAACCGATCATCATCCGTAATCGTCATCATCTTGTTCAACATCCAGAAAGCATTCAAGATTCATCAATGATTTTCCAAATGCCTTTGAATCTTCATCCTCGATCTACCTTACCCATCGAAGTTCATCAAATTCATCCAGAATCTTCCAGATCGCCATCAAGCTCCTTGAACATTCATTCATCATGCATCAAGATCTTTGAAGATCATCCGCATTCATCAGTTTCCAGCTTCTTCAATGAATCTTCATCAAGATTCATCAGTGTTCATCGCCACGATCGTCGCCTTCATCAAGTTTCCAGAAATTCAACAAATCCATCAAGATCTCCAAAGACCTAAACGTTTTCATTCAAGAACGTTCATCTTCAGTTTTCTCCAGAAACGTCCAACTGCCTTCAGATCCTTCAGATCCAATGTTCATCATCAGCGAGCGATCTTCATGGATCTTCACCTTCGCTCATCGAATCTCCAAGAACCTTCAAAAAGTTCTTCGTCATATTTTCTCAAAGAATCATCAAGTGTTCAACAAGTTTTCCAGAATTTCGTTCATCAAACATTCACTGAACATCTTCATCAACACCATCAATATAGATCCATTCGTCCATTTCCAGGGTTTGTCTTCAACGATCTTTGTTCAGATGTCAAGAAACATTCCAGAACCTTCAACGATCTTCTTCAAAGTTCGTCGTTCTTGCAAGAACATCACAGGTTCTTCTTCAACAAACCCAGAATCTTCAAGAACCTCGTCACCATCAGAAATTCCAATAATTTTTTCTTTTGATGTTTCTGGAGTTGGTTTGTGAAAGAGATAGGGAGAGAGAGGTGGAGACGAAAAGAAGAGAAGAAGGTTGATTCTGAGAGAGAAAGCTGAAACGGAGAGAGAGAGGGATCTGAGCAAGGGGAAACGAGAAAGACATGAGAGAGTGAGAGAAGTGAGGGACGGCGCCGTTTGGGGTAGGTGAACAGTAAGAGGAGAGTAAAGGGAATTAGGGTTTCTTTTCTGCTGAAGTGGAAGTGGATTGGCTCGTGGGCCTTGGGCCCAATGCATTTTTCACCTACACCTCCGTTTTGCCCAATTTCCCCCTCCCCGTTTTGTTTTTTCTGATGTTTTTGTTGGGCTGGGCCCAATTCTGTTGGGTTTTCTTTTACTGACTGCACACACCCTGATTGTGGCCCCCTTCCCCTTTCCAGTTTTTTTGTGCTTTTTGGCAGGATATGGGCTGGGCCCATTTGCTTTTCTGTTTTTTTAGCAATACCCCTTGTAACAACTATACCCCCAGCCCCTTATTTTCTTTCTTTTTTTTAATTCTTTTAGAGTTTGTTATATTTGTTACCAAAAAAGAAAGTATTAAAATAGAAAAAGAAAGAATATAGAATATATGTTGAGAAAAGAAATATATAAAAAAAAAGCATATTAAAGAAATAGTTGAAAAAAAGAATAAAGAAAATATTGAGAAAATATTTGGGAAAAAGAAATTAAAAAGTATGTTGAAAAGAAATAGAATATTTGAAAAAATATTGAAAAGAGAAAACAGTTGAGAAAAAGAATATATGGAAAAAAATATTAGTATATTTTTTAATCTTCTCTTTTAGGATATAGTTTTTCCATAGAATTTACTTGTTTCACTTTTAGAGTTAATTTTAGAAGTCCACTTGTTAGGGGATTATTTTCCATTTGATTTCTCATGATGAGTAGGATAGAGATAGATTGAATAGGATAGAATTTTTAGGAGTTTATTTTTCAGTCTGCAATCCTTGTAATCATTTTTCAGAATGTTAATAAAACGAGATTTGAGTTGTGGTCCCGAAGTAGCCGAACTACAGCTGCTTTGATTCCTCGTACCAGACGAGGATATGTAGGCATAGGATGCGATATCCTAGCGAGCACACTAACAACTAACTCTTCTGTTCTCTCGCTGCTGTGCGATCGAGACTTTCCCGCTGACGAATAATTGTAACCCTTTTTCTCTCTTGCCCGAGTACATTTGAGACCAAACCATAGTTTTTTTAGGTTCCAGAACCTGTAAAACCAGTTGTTTTTCTCACTGCTGTGTGAGAATGTTTTGTTTAGCCGTCGTTAGCCTGAACTACGTAAAGCTCTGATCTTCCATGCAGTGTGGAAGTACGTAGGCACAAGACGTGAGGTCTTGGCAAGCCAATTTCCCTGTAGTCCCGAACTACGTTGACTCTGACTTTCTCTCTTGAGAATACGTAGACATAGAGTGCGACGCTCTATCGAGTCAATTCCCTTCCGTTTAGATTTAGCAGCTGTAGATAGATTGTTTTTGCATCCTGTAGACAACCCAAGCAAGCGTGGATCCCGTCGAGTACGACGGACGTGAGGGGTGCTAATACCTTCCCCTTGCGTAACCGACTCCCGAACCCAGGTTTTGGTTGCGATGACCATACCTTTCCCCGTTTTTTGCGAGGTTTACTTCGAGCGTTTCCTTTCCCTCCGTTGGGATAAATAACGCACGGTGGCGACTCTTCTGTCAGCCGGCGCCGATTTTCGCAGTAGCGACAACTATGTAGAGAGGGAGTTATTATCATTCAAAGATAAAATCCTGAAAATGATGCCATCCGTACGAGGACAACAAAAAATTTCTTGAAACTTGTAAGTGAAAAACATCACCGCTTCATGTTTAAATTCAACCATTCCCTCCAACCAAATATTTCCAACACGAAGAGGCAACATATAATTTCTCATGTTCCTTCTTTTGACATAAGTATGAAAGAAAGATATATTGGAATCCCCATCTTCAAGCATGGAAACTTTATGTTTCTTATCATGTTGTATTTCTTAAACACGTTCCTTTTTACCCTCTTTCTTTTTATTCTCATATTACTAGTAATTCAAAACTCCATATTGCTAATTTTGATTTTAATGATAGTATTTCTAGTGATTATAATTTTGAGAACTGCATGCTTGACACATTTTCTTATCATAATATTGACATACCTCTTGTCCCCATGGATACCCAACAAACTCCCATGATTTTTGAACCTCCTATTTCTCCTTATTGTGCCTCTTTTGACTGTAAGTCTACTCAATTATCTAATTTTTGTCTATTCCACATGTTCTACTTTTTTTTCCCTTATTTTCTAGTCTTTATTCATGATTTTCCTGAGCCTTATCCTATAAAGAGACTATACTTGACCCTCTTTGGAAGGAGGCTAAGAAAAAAGAACTCCTTAATCTACACAAGACATATACTTGGGAATTAGTGAAATTTTCTTCTAGAAAATATATTATTGGATCTCGTTAGGTTTTTAAAATCTAAACTAAGTCTGATGGATGAGTTGAGCGCTACAAATAATTTCTTGTTGCTAAGGAATTCCTTCAACAATATGGTATGGCTAATTAACAAACATTTCACTATGCCAAAAATGGCCTTTAGCAGCGCTTTTTTTGACCTTTAGCAGCGCTTTAAAGCGCTGCCTAAAGTGGCGCTGCTAAAGGTAAAGGCAACGCTTTTTTGTGTGGAAAAAGCGCGGCTAAAGGCATCACTTTTAGCAGCGCTTTTTTACCCCTTTAGCAGCGCTTTCAAAGCGCTGCCTATTCTCCCTCCCCTCCCCCCCTGTAGCAGCGCTTTATGAAAGCGCTTTTGTAGACCAACCTTTAGCAGCGCTTTTTTAAAGCGCTTTCTTAGACCCCTCCTTTCCTAACCTATAGCAGCGCTTTTTTATGCCTATTTTCCCCTCTTTAGCATCGCTTTCTTGTAAAAGCGCTGTCTATACTTCACGTTTTTAAATTTTTTTTTTTTGAAAAATCACATTTTTTATATATTTTTAGACAAACCTGCTTATAACAATTAAATTCCCTGCTTATAATTCAGGCCTTAAATATAACTTGGCCTTTAAATATTGTAATTCAACACTTGGCCTTTAATTCAACACAATATAACTAAACATTATACATTATACAATAACACTTTGCAATTTACACATAATTAACTCAAGTATAATTTACACATAATTTAAACATTGTACATTATACAATATACAATATACAATATACAATATACAATTTACACATAATTACAAATCCAATATACATTATAGAATTCTTAACTCAATCATAAATTGACACCATTCTTCCTTAATTTCTTCCAATTTTACTTTCGAGTACGTAGCGCATTTGAATTCATCAAAATACTACATAATATAACAGAACAAGCACGATTTAATACTAATTACTCAGATGAAATATTAGTTAATTATCAAAATGAATCATATAACTCATGAATTGATCCATACCATGATTGGAATCTCTAATTGACCAGAAAGAATGATTTCCTTCATAAAGCGCAGTACAAAATATCCGCAGTCAATCCCACCACGCTGACGAGGACACTGTATTAGGAAAAAAGCGAACGAACATTTATCAGGATATATAGTTTAAATAGTTTTATAAGTAGAACCACTATAACAGTCAAACATGGGAAAATATACCTCCACTCTGATCCAGTTGATGTTGCTAGCCCTACTTTTTGGCATTGTTGCATCTCTCTGTGCTCTGTATATTTGTATAACTCTAACATAATATAAACACATATTTAGAACAATGTCACATAATAAATAAACATATATAATTATTCAGAACACTATATATCATCACTTACGTATCAACCATGTTCTTTAGATTTTCATATTTGTTTGTATCGCCATCCAATGAATCTATATAATACACTATTTCTTTAATCGGATTAATTGCGACCAACAACCAGTGACCACTATAAAATAAGACAACAGTTTAGACGAAAATGTTATATAATATGGCAAAAATCGAACAATTATAATAAATGAATTTAGTAAATCTCTGGACTGTGTACTCTTTGACTGCTTCTGGTGTCTGGTCTATTGTCCGTGAGTTGACACTGCTAGCAGATAAGAATGCGAATACTGAAGTCAAATCAGCGGGGACCAACAACTTGTCATACAAGCGCCTAAAAAAAATATAATCAACATTAGATTATTCAGTTAAACGAGCGAATTTTAAAATGTTCAATTATCTAATTAAAATGGATCGAAGTACCTGATGTAGGAATGCATAACCCCGACGCCCAATTCTAAATGTTTGAAAACCTGGTCGAAATCCTCCTTAGCAAGTGTTTCGGAATATTCAATACCGAAAATACCTTGATCCATATGTATTAGACGGATGCCGCCCTCAGGCACGTCTGTTGTCCCTACATATGTTTGAAGGCACGACCTAAATTGAGGAACAAATGCTCTTTTTGTCTCGACCTTTTTTTTTGGGCACCTTGGAAGTTTCAGGCATGTTTCCCTTGCTGACTTGTTGCGACTGCTGATCAAGAACCTAAAAGTCATATATAAGTTCAGTAAATAATTTATAATAAAATAATCACTTAAACTGTAGTACTAGTACCTGTAACTTTGATGCAGCTGAATCGGTATCCCGCACAATAATTTTATCATCTTTTGTTTTGGATTTTGTGGGAGTCTAAGATCATCATGTCAATAAGAAAGTGTAAATGTCAGAATAACTTTCATGTATGGGTAATAAAACATTGGAATATTACAAGGTTCAACCTACCTCATCATCTATGAAAATGAGATTCGCCGGCCATGCTACATAAGCTCCTATCGCGTCTCCCACCACTGTTGCGTCTGATACATCGTCTGGCATAGGCAACAACGCCCCCCCTCTAATGAAATATCAACAGATATTTTCAAAAATCCAGCAGGGAGGGGTTTATGGTGAAGTAAGTCTCCCAGGGTGTTATGCACCTTTCCCTTGCCAACCATGCGATAAGTCGACGACGATAAATATAGTCGACAAGGTGAAATGCCCTAAACAAATAATGATCAGTTAATGTGTCAATTAAGAAAAATGTGCTAAATTAATTTCAATGTAATATATACAATTACCTCTGGAAGCTTCTGCGGACAACCGATACTATCTTTGTCACTAGTAGCTTTACCGGCCTCTGGAACGCGCCTTTCGGACATGTATATCTCCTTATCCTTCTGTAATTCACGAATTTGAGCTTTCATTTCCTCCAAAGTAGCCATCACTTCTTTATTGGTTGGATTTTTTTCCTTGGCTGCTTATACAGTTTGGATGGAGTGACACCAAATCCCTTGCCCCTCACACGCCCAGAGTACTCAGGAATATTCAACACCCGACTCAATAAACTCCTGCAATCATCGTCTTCAGCAGGAGTTATAGTCTGGGATAGGGACTCCTGAAATATAGATAAAAGCATATTTAAATATTTTATACACTTTGTTCAAACACTTTGTTCAAAAACTAATGTTGTACATACACATTGTTCAAACACTTGTTGAACTTCTTCTTGGACGACTCCATCTCTTCCCACCCGGGCAGCCTTCCATACGACATGGTCCAGAAGAGATGTCGCATCACTTTTCTCCTCTTCCAACTACGCATTAAGACGAACAATAAAGCATTATATCCTATTATGTATACTTACTATTTTTTGTAAATAGATCATATTAAAGCATATATATGCACTTACTAATTTTTGTTCTAAGCGTGCATATCCCAAACGCCCCTTTCTATATGGATACGCAGGGTTTGATGCCCGTTCCCGATTTACGCCACTCTTAACCTGAAAAAACAAGTTTAAGTCATATCAGTTTGTTTGTGGAATAGGTATATATACTATACATTGTTCATGATAAGTTGTACTTACTTTAAATTCTTTGGTTCTTCGCTTCGCAACAAATGTCTCCCATTCTGCATCCGAAATCAAATCAGCGTACTTCGCTGGACGCTCCGACTCTACAAAGTTGCCATCAGAATCTTTAAGATATTTGTTGGTTAAAAACGCTCTAAATCCCCTCAAGCGTTTTCCGGCCAACTGAATACAATATTTTCTCCTAGAATCCTCAATATTAAAAGATCTCTGCAAACAAATACACATACATATAACATGTTAGTATAATTAATTTAAAGATGTAACTGTCAACATAATTAAAAATGATCAAATTTTATCCTTAGCCGCTTCTAATGCAGGAATTCTCCAGTTATCGCAAGTAATCGGAACTTGCGAACGTACAACTGCTCCAATATAACTTGTCAGCAGCGCACCATTAGGCTCAACCAATTGATCTCTTTCATTCCAACGGACATTGTACTTTACACCTCTATCTCTCGCACGGATGATTCTTTTCATTATCGTTATGCCTCTTTTAATTTCGCCTTCAACGTCTTTGGGTGTTTCTTTTCCATCATGTGATGTTTCCTCGTTGCTGGCCATAATATACCTGTAATTCAGAATAACAACAACAACAACAAATATCAACAACAATAACAACAAATGTCATATTAAACAACAACAACAAACCATCTATATCAAATATAAACTATATCTCATATTTATAATCAACAACAACAACAAATATCATATTAAACAACAACAACAACAACAATCTATATTAAATATACACTATATCTCATATTTCATATCAACAACAACAACAAATATCATATTAAACAACAACAACAACAATATATATCAAATATATATATCTCATATTTTACATCAACAACAACAACAAATATCATATTAAACAACAACAACAACAATATATATCAAATATATATATATATATATATATATATATATATATATATATATATATATATATATATATATATATATATATATATATATATATATATATATATATATATATATATATATATATATATATATATATATATATATATATATATATATATATATATATATATATATATATATATATATATATATATATATATATATATATATATCATATTTTACATCAACAACAACATCAAATATCATATTAAAATCAAATATCATATTAAACAACAACAACAACAATATATATCAAATATATATATCTCATATTTTACATCAACAACAACAACAAATATCATATTAAACAACAACAACCACGATCTATATCAAATATAAACTATATCTCATATTTTACAACAACAACAAACAACAAATATCATATTTTACAACAACAACAAACAACAAATATCATATATCAAATATTAAACTATATCAAATATCAAATATCAAATATATCTCAATAACACTAAAAACATCAAATATCATATATTAAACTATATATATATATATATATATATATATATATATATATATATATATATATATATATATATATATATATATATATATATATATATATATATATATATATATATATATATATATATATATATATATATATATATATATATATATATATATATATATATCAACAACAACAAAAACAATCAGAACAACAACAACAACAACAACAAATAACACAACAACAACAACAAAAAAAACTCAAATATCTCATATTTTACATCAACAACAACAACAATATCATATATATCTCAACAACAACAACAACAACAAACAAATAACACAAAACCTTCAATATATAACACAGCAACAACAACAAACCAAATAGCAACAATATAAAACCATCTACTATGCTCAAATACCATCTATATAAAACCACCTATATCATCAGAACAACAATGGTGAAAAGATAAAAAAAAAAACAAGAAAAGCAGACCAAGCTTCACGTACCGTAACAATGGTGGACCGGCAATGCAGACGGATGGATGAACTCAAAAACGGACGGTGAACGGTCGGTGATGGTCGGAAGGATGATCGGACGGAAGAAGGCGATGGTCGGACGATGAACAGTGGGTGGTTGGTTCGTGTTTTCGTTCGCCAGAGAAAGAAGAAATAGTTAGCGTGACTGTTCTGATTCTATTAAAATTCTGGAGGGTATTTTAAAATTATAATATGAATACCTTTAGCAGCGCTTTTAAAGGCCTTTAGCAGTGCTTTTAAAAGCGCTTTCATAGGGTGCCTTATCAATTCCATATAGCAGCGCTTTATATAAAAAGCGCTTTCTAAGGGTCCCCCTTTAGCAGCGCTTTTAAAAAGCGCTTTCTTAGGGCCCCCCTTTAGCAGCGCTTTTTGGAAGCGCTGCCTTAGGACCCCCCTTTAGCAGCGCTTTTTAAAAAGCGCTGTCTTTGGGCTGTCTTAGACCCCTCTTTTAGAAGCGCTTTTTATAAGCGCTGTCTTAGGACCCCCATTTAGCAGCGCTTTCTGAGAAAGCGCTGTCTTTGGTTATCAATTTTTTTCTTTTTTTTTTATTCCTCTTTAGCAACGCTTTTTCTAAAAGCGTTGTCTTTGTATGCGCTGCTAAATGTCATTTCTGGCGTAGATGAATATTAGTTTTACTCTTATTATAGTATCATCAGTTCTACAGTGGCATATTTCTCAAATGGATGTAGTAAAATGTTTTTCTAAATGATGATCTTCATGAGAAAGTTTATATGTTACATCTTCTAGGTGTTTCTCATAATCAATGAGAAGTGTGTAAGTTGAATAAGGCTATAAATGGTTTGAAACAAGATCTGCAAGCATGGATGAAGAAGTTTATCAATATTATTACATCTCTTAGTTTCCTCTCTAGTGATCATGATCCGACTTTATTTGTCAAGACTACCTCTCATGGTATTATTTTACTTTCTTTATATGTTGATGATATGATAATTACATGTGATAATGTTAATGAGATTAATGTTTTGAAATTAGAATTAGTCAAACATTTTGAGATGAAGTATTTAGGTATTCTTTGCTACTTCTTCGAAATTGAAGTTGCATAATCTCCTTAAAACTACCTTCTTTATAAATCTAAGTATATTACCAATATTCTTGAACAAGCTCGTCATTTTGATATTAAAGAAACAAACAATCCTCTTGAATTGAATACAAAATATGCTTCATATGAGGGTGTTACTCTGCTATATCCCACTTTGTATCGTTCTTTGGTTGATAGTTTGGTATATCTTACGATTGCCAGACTTGATATTACTTATGTTATTCATGTTGTTAGTCAGTTTGTTGGCTTTCCTACTACTATACATATGGAAGTTTATATTTAAATTCTTAGTGATCTTTGAGAAACCCAATTTCAGATCCTTTAACTTCCCTTATCATTCTCGTTGGAGTTATGTGGTAATTCTGACACTTATTAGGTTGGTGAACCCATGGATTGTAAGTCTGCTATATTTTTTTTGTATCTTTTTTATAGACTTTTTTATTTCTAGGAAAAGTAAGAAATAAGATATTGTATTGATCTTACCACGACTTTAACCTCGGTTGAAAAATAAGTTTTACCACGTTTTGGTGGGAGCAGGTAACAAAGAGTATTATGGAAAGTGTACCACTTTTTCTCTCGGTTGAAATGTCAACCAAAGAGAAGTGGCATTCGTCGTGAGTTTGATCCCCACCAATAATATTTTTTGTATTTTCAAAATTTGAAAGTAAGCCACTTTTTCCATCGGTTTCTTTTACTACCAGAGGTGAAAGGTGGATTTTTCCTTAGTTTTTTGTTTCAAAGGAAAAATCTCTTGTATTTTATAAATTTGTAAATTTGACATAATTTTATTTTTATCCTTTATTCTTTTAGTCTAAGCATTTTTGAAAAAGAACCAAATGAAACATTTGTGAAATAACTATATATATATATATATATATATATATATATATATATATATATATATATATATATATATATATATATATATATATATATATATATATATATATATATATATATATATATATATATATATATATATATATATATATATATATATATATATATATATATATATATATATATATATATATATATATATATATATATATATATATATATATATATATATATATATATATATATATATATATATATATATATATATATATATATATATATATACATTATACATGTATCAAAATATATTGTTTATACCAAAGGTAAAATAAAATACATATATTTTTTTACAACATAACAAAAATGTATATACAAATATTTCACCAAATAACAAGGAAAAAACCAAGAGAAATTAATGTGCTTGTAAATAAAAAAAATTCTAGGAAGCAACTGACCTAACATGAACATGTGTCATTTTTATCTTTTTGTGTGAATGATGTCCGATCATTAAAACCTATAATTTGTATAAAGTTTAAATTAAGATAACATAACAATTTCAACATTAAACATTCCACATCAACAATAACAACATAAACCTTTTACTAGCTAACAACAACAACATTAATTTAACAACTAACTTAAATAAACTACGTGCATATGAATAGAGTAATTGCCTTGGTCCATGAATCATTAATTCCTCTAGAGACAATATTCAATATTTGTTTCATAACATGATATCCACACTCATATCCTTTTGGTTGTAGCCTCATTTGTGAATAATTTTTATATAGTGATTAGCAAACACAAAAATCACAAGTGATACATAAAAAAGTCACAAATAATACCACTTAACTTTGGGAAAATAAACTTAGGTTTCTTATTTCTTAAACCACGACACATAAGATTGTGTCAATGACTTTTGTGACATCTCAAAAATCAAACAGCTTAATTTTATTTATTTTAAAATTAAAAATAATATACATTTTACCATGGTTGGATATAACAACTGTGAGAAAATCTTATAAAGGTCATGCATTTGAATCTCATTGCTTGAAAATTTGCGATTTTTTTAATATTATAGTGACAGATTTCTTTTTAATTTTTTAAAAACTTAATATAAGTCACATTTCCCCATAATTGAAATTTCTAACCGTGGTGAAATATTTTTCTTTTTTATTTTATTTTTTTAAATGGTTAAAAATTGACGTTTTTTTAAAAATAAAATAAATAAATAGGATATCACTAGGGTTGGATTTTTCAATTGTAGTGAAATATGTTACTCTTATTCATGAAACATAGCTTACCTCTTGTCATGTCTCTTCAATCTCCATTGCCTTACAAAAACCATATTCAATGCTTACGAAATAGAGCCCTAATAAGTTTACATCTCCATTAACAAAGAGAATCCTAAACATTTATCATATTCAACTTGTGCACCATTGTATCATCTACATTTCTTCATTATTGTATCTTCTCAACTTATTCCTAAACTAAACATGGTCGAACTCCATCAATATTGCTTCAGGTTGTGCCAAGCAACAATATATGAAGAAAAAATATCGAAGGAGGAACACAAATGATACTTGTAAGAAGGAAAAATGAAACTCATATGATAGTTAACTCTTTGACTTCTTCTCCGTGTTTTAGGTATGTAAAATATCTATGCCATGCATGTAACGATAATGTTTTTGAGATATGTTAGGTTTATGTTATTGTTTTTTATGATTAGTGTCAAAATCCTAAAGGTTTATTTAATGTTGTTAGTGAGAATGTTAAAAAAAAATTTATCTTAGTTGTTTTATTGAGATGAATGGTGAGTTTATCATTTTTATTGTTATTCATATATGGAAGGTTTTGTGTTGTAGTTTTGTTATTTTTGAGATAATGATGTTTTAGTCTTGATGGTTTTGGTGTTATTGAGATATTGAAGTTTTCTTGTTATTGAGGTAACGATGGTTTAGCGTTGAAGTTATTGTTGTTATTGAAATATTGAAGGTTTGTAGTATGGAGATACTGAACTTTTGTTTTTATCTAGATAAAAAAGGTTTAGTGTTGTTATTGTTGTTATTAATTTATTGATGATTTTTTTCTATTGAGATATTGGAGTTTTGTTGCTATTGAGATTAATGAAGGTTAAGTGTTGTTGTTGTTGTTGTTGTTGTTGTTGTTGTTGTTGTTGTTGTTGTTGTTGTTGTTGTTGTTGTTGTTGTTGTATTTATTGATTTACTGAATGTAACACCCAAAATAACACACATCTAGAATAATATTATATAAGGAGTCAAATGACACTGATAAATACATAAGTACCTAAATGACATAGTACAACCATGTCCAAAATACACATAATAGTACAGAATATGGAACATGAAATACATAAATTCTTTAAAAAGAAAATACTAAGAACAACACAAAAGATAATGAACGGAACATCAACGTCTTAAGAACTTCAGGAAATCTTTCCTTTACCTTTCTCCTTCATTGAGCTACCTGAAATTCAACAACATAAATGGAGCGAGATACGGGGTTACGATTCTTTTTTTTTTTTTGCGTTTTACTATCCTTTCTGAGTGGGTTCCCTTATCTTATGGGTCCACTCGGCTCTATGGGCTTACTATCCTTTTGCATTCTACAAGCACTACACTTGCGTGCTATTATGACAAACTAAGTATCCAAGCATAAAAATTTCATAAACAAGTGGAAGATGATTTCCTAGTTAACCTTAATAGATATAACAATGGAAGCTTCAAATATTGGCCTAGTTGAATAAGACATTCAAACAACTAATTTGTTGCCCTTTAGGAGGTTATTAAGTAGATACATGTACTGTTTTCATAAAATCATGTCCACCAAGATGGTATCCATCATTACTTGCCCCTTGGTTTCCGGATCATGTCCACTAAGGTGGTATCCAAAGGTTTTCTTTCGTCCTACTATTGGGTCTTACTCTCCTATGTAACACCCCATTTAAATTATTCAGTCGCTTTGGTATTTTCTGTGATGTGTAGTTGTGTGTTGTCCTTAATTAAGGGTATGAGGTTAGGAGTAAGGAAGAGAGGTGACCTTAGTTGGGGTACTGTGGACCTAGATAAAGGAGTAAGTTAATTATGATATCGAGAGCATTACAGTGATTAATATTATTCCAACTATTATTAATAATAATGTTAATGAGATTATTATTATTATTATTATTATTATTATTATTATTATTATTATTATTATTATTATTATTAATATTATTTGGTGGAATATTATTATTATTCATATTATTACTATTAGTATGAATATTATTATTAATGGGAGAATAATAATATTATTATTATTATTATTATTATTATTATTATTATTATTATTATAGGATTTAAATAATAAAATAAGAAATAAGGGATTAAAGGAAATAGAGAAGTTTTTTGGGGAAAGAGAATTAGAACACAATAAACTGTCAGAGAAAGGTTTTGGGAGAAAAAGTAAGATGAAGAACAAGGAGGAAGAGAAGGAGGCTAGGGCTGTCAATCCTTCAAAATTCTTCAACGATTAGGGTGTGTTTGGTTCGGGGTAGATGGAGGGGAGGGGAGAGGAGGGGAGGGAAAATTTTTAATTAAATATGTTTGGTTCAAATTTTAGGAGAGGAGGGGAGGGGAGCAAAATCCCTCAAAAACACATTTTTTGGTTCCCTCCGAATTGGGGGGATTTGGAGGGGAGGGGAGGGAATATGAGTTTTAATATTTAAAATTTATTATATTTACTAAAATATCCTCAGTTTAATTTTATTATTTCAAAACTATTTGTTATCTTTTGTGTTACTGTTTTTTCTCGATTGTTTTCATCAAATTATTATAATTGTTCTCCACCTTCAAATTATTTTATAATTTTTATAATTAATATAAATCATAATCATTGTCTTTTTTTTATAAAAAAAATTATGTTTCGTTATATTCGTTTTTTTCTTTTAATTTTGTTATGTACTCTATCATATTTTCTTTTATATCAAATTGTAAATCATATCATTTTATTTATTTTTGTTTATTCATTTTATTAAATATTTTGAACCATTAATATTTAGTAATAAGTTATTTTATATATTTGTTTTGTTATATGATTCATCATAATTTAAACGATGTTATTGGCATATAGTTTAATTTATATTGGAAAGTTATAAGTCGAATCAATTATACTCAATTTTTTAACTTTATGTGACAAATAAATATTTTTTTAATCACTCAATATTAGAAAATTTATTACCAACAAAAATACGCACGAATTTTTCACATTTTAATATCGTATGACTTATATAAGATCATAAGGATAAAACTGTAAATTATTAATAAAACCCCTCCCCTCCCCTTCTGAACCAAACACATTTTTAATTAAAATCCCTCCCCTCCCCTACCCTCCTCTCTTTTGAACCAAACACTTATTTGATTAAAAAATTCCTTCACCTCCCCTCCCCTCCCCTCCCCTTCATTAAAATCCCTCCCCTCCCCTCCCCGTCATTTGAACCAAACAGACCCTTAAGCAATTAATCGAGGTAAGGGGGGAGAATGGATTTCAATATGGGTGAATTAACATGAGAGGGTAGTGAGAGGTCCTTTCTCTCATAGGAATTATGTGTTCTTGAGGATTCTTGATCTAATTTTCGTAGCATGATAAATTCCATAAAATTGTTGCTGTTCTTGAATGATTATTATATGGGGAGTATTGCTTTTCATAGTTTTCTATGTATACCTTTCGGTATGTTGTGGTGATGTAAGGTTTAGGGATTTGTGTAAATATGTAGAAATAAATGTGTTATATAGTTATTAGTACGATGCTCTAAGGTTTCCCTAAGGTTTCGGGATTTGGGTTAATTGTGGGAAATAGGGAGGTAACCGTAAGAATTTGAGGTTATGGCCAAATGTCCAAATGATATGTATCGTTGAATGTTAATATGTGCTTGTAGGGAAAAAATTAAGGGAAATTGAACCTTCGTGGCCAGAACCTTGACATTGTTATATGTCTGGCCCTGAAGCATTAAATATTAGATAGTGAGTGATTTAATATTGTAGAGTGTAATTGAAGGAAATATTGTGATATGTTTGACCCTATAGGAATAGGAATATTCAAATGTGAGTAACTCTGAAGTACTCAGAGTAATTGCAGGAAATAGTGTTTTATGTGTTGCAAATGTTGCCAGATGGGCCTAATAAACCATAGAAGTTGTGTAGTTATTGCCGTATAACCTTAGGAATGTTTTAGTGATGTTTTGGGTGCTTTGAGTAAGTGATTCACAAGAATAATTGAGTGAAAACCAGTTCCGGAGCGTAACAGCGTCTTTCTGTCCGTCACGACTGTTCATGTTTTCGGTCGAAATTGTTATGGACGTAACTTTGGATTCGTAAATCCGTTTTGATTCCCATTCGAAGCGTTGGAAAACTAGTGAACAAAGCTATAACATAGGATAGATAATGAAATTGTTTTCCCAATATTTTATATCTAATTATGTTTGAGAAGTCAATTGTGTATATGTTTTAGTAACGAATCATGTTCTGGTTCAATGATGTCTTGGTGTTTTGATAGATGTGGGCCAAGATGGTCGAATGTGGACAATCTTGTGCGATTGTGGTAATTCCTGAGAGGATTACGGTGAGTGGATGGCTCACGTGGATCAAGATTGATCGTGAATTATGTATGATGTATTATATTGCATAATCGTGTTGACATACATTTCATATCATGTGTCTTGTGGAGATGGCTAGGTGGGAATCCATGATGGGTGTCTAGTTTCATCCGGACTTCATTGTGGAAGTTGTTGTGGAGATAAGTTGTAGTTTAGAGGAACGTATATACGACTTATCCGGATTCCAACGGGAATTGGGTTCTAGTGTGAACCGTATGAGATTGTGTTGGTACCACATGCATTGTGTCGAGTCAGTGAGTCACATTGCATTATTGTAATTGAATGTGGGCTATGAATGCCAAGTGATTGAGGTGACACGTGTATATGCGTTAATTATGTATGATTGTATGTGTGGTGTGTAACTACTCATTAGCGTGTGTATTTCACCGTTTATTTATTGAATGTAGTTCTCACCCCTTTTTGTTGTTGTGTCTGTGCTCTCTTGGGAGTACAACTGACCAGGTACCTGAGTAGTGCTTGGAGTGTGTTGCTATTTGATCGAGTCTTAGGAGTCGCTCTGATACGTAACATGGGATGAAGGGATTACGTTGTTATTTGACTACTTTATTTGTTTATTGTTATGTATCTTCATTTATTTGGCTTATGTTGTATGACCTCGTGTCGAGGAGAATTATATTGGAGAATTGATTTGTATTCCACTGCTTACTTGAAAACTAAATAATATTGATTATTTTAATGAAATGAAGTGACTTTGTGTGATATCCCACTGTGTTGGAGAACTCTGATGAATTTCATGAATTGTTTCTATATATTTATTATATTACGCTACGGGGTAAAGTGGGGTGTTACAATTGGTATCAGAGCAGGTCGGTCCGTCCGGCCAGTGTTGTAGTAGAGTCTGACTATAGAATGTTTATAGTCATGTGTGTGTTTGAATTGTCTGGTGTCGATCTTTGGTGAGGATTTTGGAGTGGACTTGATTTGTTTACCACTCAGTGAGTTGGATGTTATTCTAGGAATCAATTGGCTTGAGAGTAAGATGTGAGAGTCGTATCCGGAACCGTTCTCATCAGACACATTTTCGAGGACGAAAATATTTTAAGTGGGGGAGAGTTGTAACACCCCATTTAAATTATTCAGTCGCTTTGGTATTTTCTGTGATGTGTAGTTGTGTGTTATCCTTAATTAAGGGTATGAGGTTAGGAGTAAGGGAGAGAGGTGACCTTAGTTGGGGTACTGTGGACCTAGATAAAGGAGTAAGTTAATTATGATATTGAGAGCATTATAGTGATTAATATTATTCCAACTATTATTAATAATAATGTTAATGAGATTATCATTATCATTATTATTATCATTATTATTATTATTATTATTATTATTATTATTATTATTATTTGGTGGAATATTAATATTATTCATATTATTACTATTAGTATGAATATTATTATTAGTGGGAGAATAATATTAGTATTATTATTATTATTATAGGATTTAAATAATAAAATAAGAAATAAGGGATTAAAGGAAATAGAGAAGTTTTTTGGGGAAAGAGAATTAGAACACGATAAACTGCCAGAGAAAGGTTTTGGGAGAAAAAGTGAGAAGAAGAACAAGGAGGAAGAGAAGGAGGCTAGGGCTGTCAATCCTTCAAGATTCTTCAACGATTGAGCAATTAATCGAGGTAAGGGGGAGAATGGATTTCAATATGGGTGAATTAACATGAGAGGGTAGTGAGGGGTCCTTTCTCTCATAGGAATCATGTGTTCTTGAGTATTCTTGATCTAATTTTCGTAGCATGATAAATTCCATAAAATTGTTGTTGTTCTTGAATGATTATTGTATGAGGAGTATTGCTTTTTCATAGTTTTCTATGTATACCTTTCGGTATGTTGTGGTGATGTAAGGTTTAGGGATTTGGGTAAATATGTAGAAATGAATGTGTTATATCGTTATTAGTACGATGCTCTAAGGTTTCCCTAAGGTTTCGGGATTTGGGTTAATTGTGAGAAATAGGGAGGTAACCGTAAGAATCTGAGGTTATGGCCAAATGGCCAAATGATATGTATCGTTGAATATTAATATGTGCTTGTAGGGAAAAAACTTATGGGAAATTGAACCTTCGTGACCAGAACCTTGACATTGTTATATGTCTGACCTTGAAGGATTAAATATTAGATAGTGAGTAATTTAATGTCATAGAGTATAATAGAAGGAAAAATTGTGATATGTTTGACCCTATAGGAATAGGAATATTCAAATGTGAGTAACTCTGAAGTACTCAGAGTAATTGTAGGAAATAGTGTTTTATGTGTTGCAAATGTTGCCAGATGAGCCTAATAAACCATAGAAGTTGTGCAGTTATTGCCGTATAACCTTAAGAATGTTTTAATGATGTTTTGGGTGCTTTGAGTAAGTTATTCGCAAGAATAATTGAGTGAAAACCAGTTCCGGAGCGTAACAGCGTCTTTCTGTCCGTCACGACTGTTCATGTTTTCGGTCGAAATTGTTTTGGACGTAACTTTGGATCCGTAAGTCCGTTTTGATCCCCGTTCGAAGCGTTGGAAAGATAATGAACAGATCTATAACATAGGATAGATAATGGAATTGTTTTCCCAATATTTTATATCTAATTATGTTTGAGAAGTCAATTGTGTATATGTTTTAGTAACAAATCATGTTCTGGTTCAATGATGTCTTGGTGTTTTGCTAGATGTGGGCCAAGATGGTCGAATATGGACAATCTTGTGCGATTGTGGTAATTTCCGAGAGGATTACAGTGAGCGGATGGCTCACGTGGATCAAGATTGATCGTGAATTATGTATGATGTATTATATTGCATAGTCGTGTTGACATACATTTCATATCATGTGTCTTGTGCAGATGGCTAGGTGGGAATCCATGATGGGTGCCTAGTTTCATCCGGACTTCATTGTGGAAGTTGTTGTGGAGATAAGTTGTAGTTCAGAGGAACGTATATACGACTTATCCGGATTCCGACGGGAATTAGGTTCTAGTGTGAACCGTATGAGATTGTGTTGGTACCACATGCATTGTGTCGAGTCAGTGAGTCACATTGCATTATTGTAATTGAATGTGGGTTATGAATGCCAAGTGATTGAGGTGACACGTGTATATGCGTTAATTATGTATGATTGTATGTGTGGTGTGTAACTACTCCTTAGCGTGTGTATTTCACCGTTTATTTATTGAATGTAGTTCTTACCCCTTTTTGTTGTTGTGTTTGTGCTCTCTTGGGAGTACAGGTGACCAGGTACCTGAGTAGTGCTTGGAGTGTGTTGCTATTTGATCGAGTCTTAGGAGTGCTCTGATACGTAACATGGGATGACGGGATTACGTTGTTATTTAACTACTTTATTTGTTTATTGTTACGTATCTTCATTTATTGGACGTATGTTGCATGACCTCGTGTCGAGGAGAATTATATTGGAGAATTGATTTGTATTCCGCTGCTTACTTGAAAACTAAATAATATTGATTATTTTAATAAAATGAAGTGACTTAGTGTGATATCCCACTGTGTTGGAGAACTCTGATGAATTTCATGAATTGTTTCTATATATTTATTATATTACGCATACGGGGTAAAGTGGGGTGTTACATCCTACATTTCGAATTACCAATTTTCCAAGATATAGGAATCGAATTACCATTTAAGAGATTCACATGATCTCATAATAATTTCATTAATTTCTCTCAAAATCAAAATATTATCACTTTCAGAATTTCTCACCGTCATATTCTTCATTAATCCTAGGGTATTGTTACCGTAGGGTATAATTTTTTGTTGTTGACATTTTTGTTAATTTGAGTGTATATGTTATAGTTTGTTTGCTTATTTGTAATTTTCTTATCATTCAATTACTCGCGTGTTTGTATCTTTTTTGCATTTTAAGTTCTATTGTATTCTCTTCGGCTATTTAGAATTGTATCATTAAGACCCTTCATTAGTAAATAAAACTAGAGAGTTGATACTTCATAGTGTTCCTTTCTTAGCCTAGCAAATTTCTTTATTTTCGTTTCAACAATTCCTTCTTGAATCACAAGTAAGAAATCTTAGAACAAAATGTTACGTGAGATGATTCAAATCAAGTGGTAAGTGTGACTCGAATCAGGAACCTTGTGAAAATTAGGATTTTCCTCTGGATGATTTAATTCGAATCATAAGTTGAACTTGACTCGAATCACAACCTAATCTGACTCGAATCATTTTGTAATTTTTACTCGAATCACAAGTCTCCATGAAGCTAGGATTTGGATCTATTTAAATTGACTCAAATCAGGAATTTAACTTGACTTGAATCACAACACCTTGTATCTCGAACCATGGTTTTTTCTTGACTTGAGTCATGGCTTCACAAATCAAAATTTTCACCTTATATTTAAATAGTTATTTCTTTGATGAAAAAAAGAGAGTGAAACTATATGGGTGAAACCCATAGAGAAAAAAATTCAGTTTTTTTTTCGTCTTTAGCGTGTCTACTCCCAACACCTCAAATTTTCTTATGTTTTTAGAATAACTTCTTGAGTGTTAATCCATGTTAGATTCACTTCTCTTAGTTTCACCTTACTCTTGTGTAATTTGTTGTTGTTTTGAGGAAATTAGGGAGATTGGGTTTATCAATCTTTTAAGAATTCATGGTTGATCATGCTCATGATATCCATCAAGATCTAAGATCCACTCATCTAGAAATTTGAGAGAACCTTGTGTGTTTTTTTCTTTCTCCTACATCTAATTCCTTGACTAACACCTTGTGAATTAGAGTGTTTGTGAGATTCCTTGGAACTGTTCATCATCTTCATCCTTGGTATTTTTCCTTTAATGAGGACCTTCATCTTAAAAGATTAATTATTGATGGACACTGAGGTACATTAGGGTATCCAATGTTTTATGTGAAGTTTGATGTTTGTAGCAGTTGCAGGTATCATTTCTTGAATGTTGTTTGGTTCTTATTGTTATCTATAAAGAATAAAGTTTCATTATACTCAATGGAATACTTTGGAAAAGTGTAGTACATATTGTTCATAGTTGAGTTGTAAGATGTTCAACTTTGGCAAGATTGTGGAAAGGCTGGTTGCAAACAATGTTGGAAGTTGTCCAATCAGCGCTTAGCTATGGAAATTGCTCGAAAAATAAATTAGTGGGATCAAGGTGGATTTCAACATACAAAGACTTGAAGTAGAATTATTATGGATAACAAAGTTATTGGATCAAAATCTTTGAAGATCTTGTTTTTGTTAGAAATTTGAGTGTCGACATCAATAGAAGGAATTATCGTGTGATAGTTCTTTGTAATTAAAATGTTTGTATCAAACTTATAAAAATAGTGCAAGATCGTGACTATTTTCTGGTGGTTATTTAACACCATTGAAGAGTGGTGTAGGCAAAGTGAGAACGAACTTCGAACCACTATATATCTCTGTGTAAATTTTCTCTCTTCTGATACCTTCTTTAATTTTCTAACACTCATTAATATCACTATCATGTTAGTGCATTATTACACCGTTTGTATGTCATTTAGGTTATACCGTCCTTATAGAGATTTAATATGTAAGCTTAGGTCTGTGATGCTTCAATCTTATTGGATCATCATAAATCCAATTATGTAATAAATGGACATCTATTTAAAGTCATTTTAAATTGCTTTGTTTAAAGTGACTTTACTGATCTTGTGATTGACTTGCATTACAAGTAACTAAGTCTTTAGTGATATCTTGTAATACATCATGTGGTTTAAGTCATTGACATGGTTTCAAAATCTCTTAGTGTTGTGTTCTTCTTTTGTTTTTCTTAAATTATCTAATATTGTTTATGGGATCTAAAATGTTTTTCAAATTGTCTTTTAGGGGATAGGTCTATTCAACCCCCCTTTAGACCTTTTTATGTCCATATTCTCCCCAAACAAACGAATAGGTGGGTCTCTTATGCCGGTGAGTGTTGGAGGGGCCTTAAGTCACAACTCACACGTGATTAAATTCGGAAGCCTATGCATGACATTGAGCATCCAACATTGAAATATAATTTTATTGTCAAGACTCATAGTTATGTTGATTTCTTGGTTAGTAGTAATCTTATTTTTTGAAGAATAATCTTATAGTGTTTTATGCTGATGATTTTTAAATACAACCATGTAAATTAATATTTCCACTATGTTTATGTCAAGTTAAAAATCAACCAGGAAAAGAAAATAAGAAGAAAAAAATATACTCATAGAGTGTAATGTGGGGGTTACAAAAAATTTGAGGAAGAAATGATTGATGAAAAAACCACAAAGACCCACTAGAGATGGCCCAACAAAGACCAACTAGAGAGTTTACATAAGATGCCTCACATGCACTCACTGGACAGATTCTAAGTATATTATTTTGTCAATTAGAACATTAAATATATGATTTGTTATGCGTAGTATTTGTTGTGTGTGATTTAAAATGCTTTTGTAATGATATCTTATTCATGTTGTGTATGGGATTTTGGTTGATACGACTAATCAAGGTTCCTTTGTTCCACATGTACGACATGATATATTAAAAAAAGTAATTGGAACAAAGGAGTAGGAACATCGAGAAAGAGTAAAGATTTGCGCAAGAAAGAGATAGACGAGATAGTTAATAAGAAGTTGAAAGAAAGATTATCACATGAGCAGAAATTCCAAAAGAAAGAGATTGACAGGTACAATAAGAAATTTGAAGAAAGATTAGCACAAGAGAGAGAATTGCAAAAGAAAGAGATGGAAGAAATCTACGATAAGAAGTTTGAAGAAATATTAGCACAAGAGAAGAAATTGCACAAGAAAGAGTTGGACGAGCTTTATGCGGTACGTATAAATTTTGTTTTGTGCTTTGCATCTGTTTTGTGGTCTTTTAACATGACATATGCGTTGTGTGTTGATGTTGTTTTTATGATACATAAATTGGGACTGATAGGTATAAACATTCAACTGAGTACAAATGAAGATGATGAACTACCTTAAAAATTTATTTTAAGTGGTGTGAGCACAAAACAAAAATGTTGAGTCACCCTTACCCATATCCAAAAAGACACAGAAGTTCCTTCTCACAATTTGTTAAGGAAATTTGTATGTTTCAACATGAATATCAAATAACTCATTCCTTTTCAATTAGATATGATTCATAGATTTCTGTTTTCTATATTAATCTTAAAGATATAAAGGATTTTTCATTTGGAAATGAGTGACTGGATATAGTGACACTACAACTGTGGTGCACATAACTAAATTTTCTATTCTAATCAATGTCAATTTTAAAAGTGTGCACTCATGTAATTTCAATGTTAAGTCTCACTTCATTTTCTGAAATTTGCTTAATGATTTAGGTAGATGCATCATTTTTTTATAGAATCAAATAAGTTAGATGTTCATGGACCCATTTATTATGTGAACCAATATGTGTATTATTTGTGAAACGGAGTTAGAAAAAAGCCCAAATTTTATACCCCTTTGATAAGTGTTTTATTCGCGATATTTATTTATCTATAATTACATTTTTTGTGTGCATTATTATTCACTATACGTAAAACATATTTGTAGATGGGGAAACAAATAGAAGGATACAAGTGTGGTTATTATATCTTGAAACACAAGATAAAGATAAATATTATATGTGCCGACATTGTTGATTCTTGAGTGTAGAAAATATTATTTAATATCACATATCAATGAATTTTACTGCATAAAAGTTTACTATTATTTCAAATCAAGTGATTTTACATTTTATTTAATTTTATATAAATGTTTAACGATATTACATCATTCACATTAGAAGACTTTAAAGACATTCGTACAAGTTAAACATCTTTCTTTAATGATATATGTTGAAAAAATTGACACTGATTTTGTAATATATATATATATATATATATATATATATATAATCTTTAAGTTTACATTATATTGGTTTTGATGTAAATAATCTTTAAGTTTGAATAATATTTTGGTAGTAGAGGAAGCCATTGTTGCTTATATATAATGTATATTTTTGTTACAATTTTTTGTGAATATGTTGAAGCATATATATTTTATGTTATGGTAGTAAATATGTATAAAATACAAAAATTAAAAATAGTTTGGTATATATATATATATATATATATATATATATATATATATATATATATATATATATATATATATATATATATATATATATATATATATATATATATATATATATATATATATATATATATATATATATAATAATAATAATAATAATAAATGAATTCACCACAATTGTATCAGACAACCGTGGTGAAATGTGATGCGCAAAATATTGTATACTCATGATTTGAATGAGAATAGAATTCATGATCAAATAAAATTTCACCACGATTGATTCTCATGACCAGAGTGAAACGTGCTAGCTAGTTTCTCACCACGACCACCAGTCTGTGGTGGAAAGTAGCACACTTTTGTTACCAGAGATCATGACCCTGGTGAAATTTATTTTTTGTAATAGTGATAATTACACTATTCTACTTAGGAAAATAATTATTAATTATCAATGAGCACTGCATGAACATACATAATAATTAATAATGTATGGGAGGAAAATTGAATAATAAATAAGAGAAAACACAATTTCATATATACTTTCGAATTGATAAATCGTCCTAGGTAAAATTCTATTTTATGTCGAATTAAATTATTTTGTATGTAAGTTTGGATATCATTTGATGCACACTGGGTATATTGAATATTGAAGGGGTCCAAGAAACCATGCTTTTCTAAATTTCTCTCCCGAAAAAACTGATGCATTTACCTAAATATTAACGGAAAAGTCAAATTTTGATGTGAGTCTTGACATTAACCGTATTTGAGAGCTATGAATATAAAAAATATTAACGGAAAAGTCAAATTTTGATGTGAGTCTTGACATTAACCGTATTTGAGAGCTATGAATATAAAGTAAAATCATCCTAAAAGATTATTTACATGCACCATAACTATAGTATGATTATGTTAAGCCAATTAGTACACTGCACAAGATCTATAATAACTCTTTTGAATTATATAAAGTTGATTTGTATCATGTTGTAACTATATCTCGAAGGATTCTTTCATATCTTTGATCACGCTTTAAAGTATTTGCAATGAATTTAGTTGAGGTATTAGAGTCTCAATCTTGTGTTGGGGGGATAACTACTACCTTTCGTGCTTGCATTATCCAAAACAACTTTCTCTGAAAGGTCTAATTGATTTAAATTTTGGTAGGCAAGTATACCCGTAGATTTTAATTGCTACATCATAAATACAACATCAACATAACACATAATTTTAAGAAACACAAACATCAACAACACACAACACATATTTTTAATCAGACAAAGAAAAAGAAAGTTTCAAAACCAAATTTATAGTCATCTCAATCACATCTTGGATCAAACTCTCCTGCATAACTACCCGCTCCTTTTCTAATATTTTCTGAATCCTCTCCTACATCCTCTCCTCTAGCTTATCCTCCAGCCTCTGATTAACTAGCTCTTTTATCTTTTTTTGACGCATTTCTTCACTTTTCGAAAATGATCTAAAAAGTAACCCTAGGCCGACACATTGTCCAATACCACAAACACGTCCACTATGCTCCTTTGTTCCAATCGCTTCTACCAATATGTCATGGCGTTGTTGTGGAACAAAGGAACTAACATTGACATTTTTATCAGCGAATCCTACAACAAAAATAAAAGTTTATTACCAAAGTGAATTAATTACAATTAATAATGTTGAAAAAAGGAACCACTTTCAATCTTGTCAGCAACTACGCATGTAACCTCTGATGTGAACTCATCTCTTGGTGTTTGACATGTTCTCTTGCATTTCTCATGGAGTGATGGTGATGATGAGTTACGATCATGGCTTAATGAAGGGTCACACAACTCTTATTCTCTCTGTTTTTTTTTCTTAAATCACTGTTTCTTCCAGTTTCTCATATCCTCCAGAAGACAATCTATGTAGATAGATATTTCTAGCCCTATTTTCTTTTCCTCTTTGTCTTTTAGTCAGAAATTCAGTAGTGCTGTGAGACTCAACAAATTATCCCTAGTGTCCTGATCAATAAAGCTATACGTCTTAGGTGAAAACTTTAAGTTATGCTTTGGTTTTATAAGGTAATTTAGTGTGAGTTGTGTCTTAAATCTCTTTCAACGTTCACCAACATATGAATTCATTTCTTTACTAATTTACTATTTTATTTTAGAATAATAAAACATTTTGCGTTTAGGTAACAAGTTGGAGTTAATATTAAACAAAATTATATATATATATATATATATATATATATATATATATATATATATATATATATATATATATATATATATATATATATATATATATATATATATATATATATATATATATATATATATATATATATATATATATATATATATATATATATATATATATATATATATATATATATATATATATATATATATATATATATATATATATATATATATATATATATATATATATATATATATATATATATATATATATATATATATATATATATATATATATATATATATATATGATTGTTTTTAGTCTTACATTCTGTGTGATCCTTGTGGAAAGGCAGCATCGTATGAATGATCTTTTGAGAAAGTTCCACCCTTCATATTTTATTAGTCTTGACTTTATGAGAACTTAATTCTGAAGGATCCATAAGGGCTAGTGAGTACAATTGGTATTGTACGTCTACATGCATCTTGTACTTTTAAGGTTTTGTTCACATACAAAAGCACGAGGTATCGTATCGATTCCTTTTGGATATTTATCGTATATTATTTATTGGTCATTGCAAATCGTCTTTTTTTTGGTCGTAAATTGCACTCATCATGAATAATGTTACATTTTTTAAGTGAGGAAAATCAGATACTAATAGGTGTACACCAACATAAGTTAAGTGGATACGATGAATTTATACGTTTTCTGATTAATAAATACGTTACCTAGCAACATAAGATTTGGTAATCTTCCTATAAAGCAATTTCAGTCCACCCACTCACCCTAAGCTGAAGCTGGAATTCCATTTCTAAAACTAAATGTATAGTGTCTCAGAAACTTACTATACATTCAAACATAAAGTAATTATAACTTTGATCTATGAGTGTGTGAGAAGTTTTCTATCCTATCTATTTTTTATTTTGTAAATATTGTTCAGTAATATGCAATTCAAAGTCATCATATATAATAAGATATACTGGAGAAAATTTTACAAATTTTTTAAAACAATATACGATATTTAATAGATTTTAGGAAGTGATTTGGTAAGGACTTTTTTATTAAGTAATGGGAGAGAATGGAGATTTAACAGAAACATCTTCTTCTTTTGTCCGATGACGAGGGGCTATTTTTAAACACTCTAACTCTCACAATTCCAATTAAAAAACTAAATTAGATAATTATATGAGTGAAATAAAATAATTTATAATATAATTTAAAAATATTATATTATTAAAAAAATTTAATTGGTATACATTGACAAGGTAAAATAATTTTACATTATCAATCAATCACCTTTATATATCCTACCACATTAGATTGTAAATTTTAAGTTATTAGTATGATATAGCAGATTGATAAATTTCTATTGAATAATAATGTAAAATATACAATTAAATTTTTATTAAAATAGATAGTATGATAATTTTAAAGGCTAATAAAACTATTGAGTCTTATTTTTTATGTATAAAAATGAAATAAAGTCTTATTTGTCATGTATAAGAATAAAATAGAGTAATAAGTAGAAGAGATCATTTAATTTAAAATTGGATAATTTGTCATCCTCGTTTCAAGCGGGCTCAAATGACCAATTTTATAGAGTTTTAGTTATTATTTTTATGAATTCTCATAAATATATTAAAATAAATAAGATATATTGAAATAAATAAGGGGCAATTAATAAAAAAGAGTGAATGGTTATAAACACTGAGATTCACATAGAATTAATAACACAGATTTTGTAAATTATCCAATAGACAATTTATGCATAATATAAAAAGAATACTAATTGAAACTTTAGGTTGGTAGAAAAAATAAAGTAGTTCTCCTCTAAATCCAATATAAATTATACTTCCATTCACTCAATAAATTACTATTAAAAATTAAAAAAAAAACCTTTAAAATTTTTAAAGTTTCTTTTTCATAGCGCAAAAAAAGAAGAATACGAACGAAAAAGAAAAGTAAGAAATAAAAAATAAAAAATAGATTTCTCATTTGTTTTAAATTTCTTATATCCATATTTATGGAGATAAAATTCACATCATAATTAAGAAACGAATGTGTAATTATTTTTCTTCATTCAAAATCACAAGGGTTTTTGAGAATTATTTTTGTTTCTTTTGAATTGATTGTTCTCTGCAAAATAATATGGAGTATGTTCAATTAGCTATGTTGCAAAACAAATGCATGTGGAACACAATGTTCCAACATGTGTGCTGCAACATCTGGTCTCTAACAACAGACAGATGTTATTGTAATTTTGGTTCATATTTATTCAATCCAAGATTTACTCTACAAAGAAAATTCATAATTTATGAAGAGAGTTAATTTGGATGTTCTGGCGTAACATGTGGAACACAATGTTCTAGTATATGTATAATGCAACATCTAACTCTGATCAGCAGGCCATGATGGATGTGTACACTATGAATCTTTAGTCAAGAGAAGAAAGAATTTAGTTACAAAACACTTTCAACCCTAAAAACTAAAGAAAAATCATGTATTATTTTAAAAAAGAAAATAACAAAAATAAAGTAAATGAAATTCCTCCCCCATACTTAAAATCTGCATTGTCCTCGATAAAAATAACACACACACATGCACACACACGCACACGCACAACACGCACACGCACACGCACACACACGCGCACACACACACACACACACACACACACACACACACACACACACACACACACACACACACACACACACACACACACACACATATATATATATATATGAAATCCCTCCCCCATACTTAAAACACGCATTATCCTCAATGAAAGAACACACACACACACACACACACACACACACACACACACACACACACACACACACACACACACACACACACACACACACACACACACACACACACACACACACACACACACACACACACACACACACACACACACACACACACACACACACACACACACACACACACACACACACACACACACACACACACACACACACACACACACACACACACACACACACACACACACACACACACACACACACACACACACACACACACACACACACACACACACACACACACACACACACACACACACACACACACACACACACACACACACACACACACACACACACACACACACACACACACACACACACACACACACACACACACACACACACACACACACACACACACACACACACACACACACACACACACACACACACACACACACACACACACACACACACACACACACACACACACACACACACACACACACACACACATAATATATATATATATATATATATATATATATATATATATATATATATATATATATATATATATATATATATATATATATATATATATATATATATATATATATATATATATATATATATATATATATATATATATATATATATATATATATATATATATATATATATATATATATATATATATATATATATATATATATATATATATATATATATATATATATATATATATATATATATGCCTTTGCATGCAACACCTGTCTTCCGCAGGTCTAGAGTAGCACTACTGAAGCAAAACCTTCTTTTCCATTTTATTTATTATTCCTGATCCAGAAGTAACCTTTTTCTTTCATTGGGCAGTACCTCCCAACAAGATTGATCCGTTTGGATCAAACAAGAGCTACAACAACTAGAGTGTCAAGGCCAGGAGGAGGCAAGTGAAGTTTCTTTTGGTATTTTCTGTGATGTGTAGTTGTGTGTTATCCTTAATTAAGGGTATGAGGTTAGGAGTAAGGGAGAGAGGTGACCTTAGTTGGGGTACTGTGGACCTAGATAAAGAAGTAAGTTAATTATGATATCGAGAGCATTATAGTGATTAATATTATTCCAACTATTATTAATAATAATGTTAATGAGATTATCATTATCATTATTATTATTATTATTATTATTAATATTATTTGGTGGAATATTAATATTATTCATATTATTACTATTAGTATGAATATTATTATTAGTGGGAGAATAATATTAGTATTATTAATATTATAGGATTTAAATAATAAAATAAGAAATAAGGGATTAAAGGAAATAGAGAAGTTTTTTGGGGAAAGAGAATTAGAACACGATAAACTGCCAGAGAAAGGTTTTGGGAGAAAAAGTGAGAAGAAGAACAAGGAGGAAGAGAAGGAGGCTAGGGCTGTCAATCCTTCAAGATTCTTCAACGATTGAGTAATTAATCGAGGTAAGGGGGAGAATGGATTTCAATATGGGTGAATTAACATGAGAGGGTAGTGAGGGGTCCTTTCTCTCATAGGAATCATGTGTTCTTGAGTATTCTTGATCTAATTTTCGTAGCAAGATAAATTCCATAAAATTGTTGCTGTTCTTGAATGATTATTGTATGAGGAGTATTGATTTTCATAGTTTTCTATGTATACCTTTCGGTATGTTGTGGTGATGTAAGGTTTAGGGATTTGGGTAAATATGTAGAAATGAATGTGTTATATCGTTATTAGTACGATGCTCTAAGGTTTTCCTAAGGTTTCGGGATTTGGGTTAATTGTGAGAAATAGGGAGGTAACCGTAAGAATCTGAGGTTATGGCCAAATGGCCAAATGATATGTATCGTTGAATGTTAATATGTGCTTGTAGGGAAAAAACTTATGGGAAATTGAACCTTCGTGACCAGAACCTTGACATTGTTATATGTCTGACCTTGAAGGATTAAATATTAGATAGTGAGTAATTTAATGTCATAGAGTATAATAGAAGGAAAAATTGTGATATGTTTGACTCTATAGGAATAGGAATATTCAAATGTGAGTAACTCTGAAGTACTCAGAGTAATTGTAGGAAATAGTGTTTTATGTGTTGCAAATGTTGCCAGATGAGCCTAATAAACCATAGAAGTTGTGCAGTTATTGCTGTATAACCTTAGGAATGTTTTAATGATGTTTTGGGTTCTTTGAGTAAGTTATTCGCAAGAATAATTGAGTGAAAACCAGTTCTGGAGCGTAACAACGTCTTTCTGTCCGTCACGACTGTTCATGTTTTCGGTCGAAATTGTTTTGGACGTAACTTTGGATCCGTAAGTCTGTTTTGATCCCCGTTCGAAGCGTTGGAAAGATAATGAACAGAGCTATAACATAGGATAGATAATGGAATTGTTTTCCTAATATTTTATATCTAATTATGTTTGAGAAGTCAATTGTGTATATGTTTTAGTAACAAATCATGTTCTGGTTCAATGATGTCTTGGTGTTTTGCTAGATGTGGGCCAAGATGGTCGAATATGGACAATCTTGTGCGATTGTGGTAATTCCCGAGAGGATTACAGTGAGCGGATGGCTCACGTGGATCAAGATTGATCGTGAATTATGTATGATGTATTATATTGCATAGTCGTGTTGACATACATTTCATATCATGTGTCTTGTGCAGATGGCTAGGTGGGAATCCATGATGGGTGCCTAGTTTCATCCGGACTTCATTGTGGAAGTTGTTGTGGAGATAAGTTGTAGTTCAGAGGAACGTATATACGACTTATCCGGATTCCGACGGGAATCGGGTTCTAGTGTGAACCGTATGAGATTGTGTTGGTACCACATGCATTGTGTCGAGTCAGTGAGTCACATTGCATTATTATAATTGAATGTGGGTTATGAATGCCAAGTGATTGAGGTGGCACGTGTATATGCGTTAATTATGTATGATTGTATGTGTGGTGTGTAACTACTCCTTAGCGTGTGTATTTCACCGTTTAATTATTGAATGTAGTTCTCACCCCTTTTTGTTGTTGTGTTTGTGCTCTCTTGGGAGTACAGGTGACCAGGTACCTGAGTAGTGCTTGGAGTGTGTTGCTATTTGATCGAGTCTTAGGAGTGCTCTGATACGTAACATGGGATGACGAGATTACGTTGTTATTTAACTACTTTATTTGTTTATTGTTACGTATCTTCATTTATTGGACTTATGTTGCATGACCTCGTGTCGAGGAGAATTATATTAGAGAATTGATTTGTATTCTGCTGCTTACTTGAAAACTAAATAATATTGATTATTTTAATAAAATGAAGTGACTTAGTGTGATATCCCACTGTGTTGGAGAACTCTGATGAATTTCATGAATTGTTTCTATATATTTATTATATTACGCATACGGGGTAAAGTGGGGTGTTACATCCTACATTTCGAATTACCAATTTTCCAAGATATAGGAATCGAATTACCATTTAAGAGATTCACATGATCTCATAATAATTTCATTAATTTCTCTTAAAATCAAAATATTATCACTTTCAGAATTTCTCACCGTCATATTCTTCATTAATCCTAGGGTATTGTTACCGTAGGGTATAATTTTTTGTTGTTGACATTTTTGTTAATTTGAGTGTATATGTTATAGTTTGTTTGCTTATTTGTAATTTTCTTATCATTCAATTACTCGCGTGTTTGTATCTTTTTTGCATTTTAAGTTCTATTGTATTCTCTTCGGCTATTTAGAATTGTATCATTAAGACCCTTCATTAGTAAATAAAACTAGAGAGTTGATACTTCATAGTGTTCCTTTCTTAGCCTAGCAAATTTCTTTATTTTCGTTTCAACAATTCCTTCTTGAATCACAAGTAAGAAATCTTAGAACAAAATGTTACGTGACATGATTCAAATCAAGTGGTAAGTGTGACTCGAATCAGGAACCTTGTGAAAATTAGGATTTTCCTCTGGATGATTTAATTCGAATCATAAGCTGAACTTGACTCGAATCACAACCTAATCTGACTCGAATCATTTTTTAATTTTTACTCGAATCACAAGTCTCCATGAAGCTAGGATTTGGATCTATTTAAATTGACTCAAATCAGGAATTTAACTTGACCTGAATCACAACACCTTGTATCTCGAACCATGGTTTTTTCTTGACTTGAGTCATGGCTTCACAAATCAAAATTTTCACCTTAGATTTAAATAGTTATTTCTTTGATGAAAAAAAGAGAGTGAAACTATATGGGTGAAACCCATAGAGAAAAAAATTCAGTTTTTTTTCGTCTTTAGCGTGTCTACTCCCAACACCTCAAATTTTCTTATGTTTTTAGAATAACTTCTTGAGTGTTAATCCATGTTAGATTCACTTCTCTTAGTTTCACCTTACTCTTGTGTAATTTGTTGTTGTTTTGAGGAAATTAGGGAGATTGGGTTTATCAATCTTGTAAGAATTCATGGTTGATCATGCTCATGATATCCATCAAGATCTAAGATCCACTCATCTAGAAATTTGAGAGAACCTTGTGTGTTTTTTTCTTTCTCCTACATCTAATTCCTTGACTAACACCTTGTGAATTAGAGTGTTTGTGAGATTCCTTGGAACTGTTCATCATCTTCATCCTTGGTATTTTTCCTTTAATGAGGACCTTCATCTTAAAAGATTAATTATTGATGGACACTGAGGTACATTAGGGTATCCAATGTTTTATGTGAAGTTTGATGTTTGTAGCAGTTGCAGGTATCATTTCTTGAATGTTGTTTGGTTCTTATTGTTATCTATAAAGAATAAAGTTTCATTATACTCAATGGAATACTTTGGAAAAGTGTAGTACATATTGTTCATAGTTGAGTTGTAAGATGTTCAACTTTGGCAAGATTGTGGAAAGGCTGGTTGCAAACAATGTTGGAAGTTGTCCAATCAGCGCTTAGCTATGGAAATTGCTCGAAAAATAAATTAGTGGGATCAAGGTGGATTTCAACATACAAAGACATGAAGTAGAATTATTATGGATAACAAAGTTATTGGATCAAAATCTTTGAAGATCTTGTTTTTGTTAGAAATTTGAGTGTCGACATCAATAGAAGGAATTATCGCGTGATAGTTCTTTGTAATTAAAATGTTTGTATCAAACTTATCAAAATAGTGCAAGATCGTGACTATTTTCTGGTGGTTATTTAACACCATTGAAGAGTGGTGTAGGCAAAGCGAGAACGAACTTCGAACCACTATATATCTCTGTGTAAAATTTCTCTCTTCTGATACCTTCTTTAATTTTCTAACACTAATTAATATCACTATCATGTTAGTGCATTATTACATCGTTTGTATGTCATTTAGGTTATACCGTCCTTATAGAGATTTAATATGTAAGCTTAGGTCTGTGATGCTTCAATCTTATTGGATCATCATAAATCCAATTATGTAATAAATGGACATCTATTTAAAGTCATTTTAAATTGCTTTGTTTAAAGTGACTTTACTGATCTTGTGATTGACTTGCATTACAAGTAACTAAGTCTTTAGTGATATCTTGTAATACATCATGTGGTTTAAGTCATTGACATGGTTTCAAAATCTCTTAGTGTTGTGTTCTTCTTTTGTTTTTCTTAAATTATCTAATATTGTTTATGGGATCTAAAATGTTTTTCAAATTTTCTTTTAGGGGATAGGTCTATTCAACCCCCCTTTAGACCTTTTTATGTCCATATTCTCCCCAAACAAACGAATAGGTGGGTCTCTTATGCTGGTGAGTGTTGGAGGGGCCTTAAGTTACAACTCACACGTGATTAAATTCGGAAGCCTATGCATGACATTGAGCATCCAACATTGAAATATAATTTTATTGTCAAGACTCATAGTTATGTTGATTTCTTGGTTAGTAGTAATCTTATTTTTTGAAGAATAATCTTATAGTGTTTTATGCTGATGATTTTTAAATACAACCATGTAAATTAATATTTCCACTATGTTTATGTCAAGTTAAAAATCAACCAGGAAAAGAAAATAAGAAGAAAAAAATATACCCATAGAGTGTAATGTGGGGGTTACAAAAAATTTGAGGAAGAAATGATTGATGAAAAAACCACAAAGACCCACTAGAGATGGCCCAACAAAGACCAACTAGAGAGTTTACATAAGATGCCTCACATGCACTCACTGGGCAGATTCTAAGTATATTATTTTGTCAATTAGAACATTAAATATATGATTTGTTATGTGTAGTATTTGTTGTGTGTGATTTAAATTGCTTTTGTAATGATATCTTATTCATGTTGTGTATGGGATTTTGGTTGATACGACTAATCAAGGTTCCTTTGTTCCACATGTACGACATGATATATTAAAAAAGTAATTGGAACAAAGGAGTAGGAACATCGAGAAAGAGTAAAGATTTGCGCAAGAAAGAGATAGACGAGATAGTTAATAAGAAATTGAAAGAAAGATTATCACATGAGCAGAAATTCCAAAAGAAAGAGATTGACAGGTACGATAAGAAATTTGAAGAAAGATTAGCACAAGAGAGAGAATTGCAAAAGAAAGAGATGGAAGAAATCTACGATAAGAAGTTTAAAGAAAGATTAGCACAAGAGAAGAAATTGCACAAGAAAGAGTTGGACGAGCTTTATGCGGTATGTATCAATTTTGTTTTGTGTGTTGCATCTGTTTTGTGGTCTTTTAACATGACATATGCGTTGTGTGTTGATGTTGTTTTTATGATACATAAATTGGCATTGATTGGTATAAACATCCAACTGAGTACAAATGAAGATGATGAACTACCTTAAAAAGTTATTTTAAGTGGTGTGAGCACAAAACAAAAATGTTGAGTCGCCCCTACCCATACCCAAAAAGACACGGAAGTTCCTTCTCACAATTTGTTAAGGAAATTTGTATGTTTCAACATGAATATCAAATAACTCATTCCTTTTCAATTAGATATGATTCATAGATTTCTGTTTTTTATATTAATCTTAAAGATATAAAAGATTTTTCATTTGGAAATGAGTGACTGGATATAGTGACACTACAACTGTGGTGCACATAACTAAATTTTCTATTCTAATCAATGTCAATTTTAAAAGTGTGCACTCATGTAATTTAAATGTTAAGTCTCACTTCATTTTTTGAAATTTGCTTAATGATTTAGGTAAATGCATCATTTTTTATAGAATCAAATAAGTTAGATATTCATGGACCCATTTATCATGTGAACCAATATGTGTATTATTTGTGAAACAGAGTTAGAAAAAAACCCAAATTTTATACCCCTTTAATAAGTGTATTATTCGTGATATTTATTTATCTATAATTATATTTTTTGTGTGCATTATTATTCACTATACGTAAAACATATTTGTAGATGGGAAAATAGATAGAAAGATACAAGTGTGGTTATTATATCTTGAAACACAAGATAAAGATAAATATTATATGTGCCGACATTGTTGATTCTTGAATGTAGGATATATTATTTACAATAACATACTAATGAGTTTTACCGCATAAAAGTTTGCTATTATTTCAAATCAAGTGATTTTACATTTTCTTTAATTTTATATAGATGTTTAACGACACTACATCATCCACATTAGAATACTTTAAAGACATTCGTACAAGTTAGACATCTTTCTTCAATGATATATATTGGAAAAATTGACATTGATTTTGTAATATATATATATATATATATATATATATATATATATATATATATATATATATATATATATATATATATATATATATATATATATATATATATATATATATATATATATATATATATATATATATATATATATATATATATATAAGTTTACATTATATTGGTTTTGATGTAAATAATCTTTAAGTTTGAATAATATTTTGGTAGTAGAGGAAGTCATTGTTGCTTATATATAATATATATTTTTGTTACAAATTTTTGTGAATATGTTGAAGCATATATATTTTATGTTATGGTAGAAAATATGTATAAAATACAAAAATTAAAAATAAATTGGTGTGTGTGTATATATATATATATATATATATATATATATATATATATATATATATATATATATATATATATATATATATATATATATATATATATATATATATATATATATATATATATATATATATATATATATATATATATATATATATATATATATATATATATATATATATATATATATATATATATATATATATATATATATATATATATATATATATATATATATATATATATATATATATATATATATATATATATATATATATATATATATATATATATATATATATATGAATTCACCACAATTGTATCAGACAACCGTGGTGAAATGTGATGCGCAAAATATTGTATACTCATGATTTGATTGGGAATCGAATTCATGGTCAAATAAAATTTCACCATAATTGATTGTCATGACCAGAGTGAAACGTGCTAGCTAGTTTCTCACCACGACTACCTGTCTGTGGTGGAAAGTAGCACACTTTTGTTACCAGAGATCATGACCCTGGTGAAATGTAGTTTTTGTAGTAGTGATAATTACACTATTCTACTTAGGAAAAATAATTATTAATTATCAATGACCACTGCATGAACATACATAATAATTAATAATGTATGGGAGGATAATTGAATACTAAATAAGAGAAAACACAATTTCATATATACTTATGAATTGATAAATCATCCTAGGTAAAATTCTATTTTATGTCGAAGTAAATTATTTTGTATGTAAGTTTGGATATCATTTGATGCACACTGGGTACATTGAATATTGAAGGGGTCCAAGAAACCATGCTTTTCTAAATTTCTCTCCCCAAAAATCTGATGCATTTAGCTAAATATTAACGGAAAAGTCAAATTTTGATGTGAGTCTTGACATTAACCGTATTTGAGAACTATGAATATAAAGTAAAATCATCCTAAAAGATTACTTACGTGCACCATAATGGTAGTATGATTATGTTAAATCAATTAGTACATTGCACAAGATCTATAATAACTCTTTTGAATTATATAAAGTTGATTTGTATCATGTTGTAACTATATCTCGAAGGATTCTTTCATATCTTTGATCACGCTTTTAAGTATTTGCAATGAATTTGGTTGAGGTATTATGTAAGAACAAGAATTGTTTCTGCAAGTTATCTCTAGGTTTTGATGATAACAATTAAGTATTTGTGAAAGAACCATTTTATGTTCTAATGTTTGTTATGTGCAGATCATGTTAATTAAAGATATAAGATCAGACAAACAATATCAACGTGTGCATTTATTACAATATGAGAGTCACTATGTGTGACGTGTCATATAGTGCTTATTGAAGAAGCAAGTTTGCATCTGTATCTGATCACGATCAGTAAGATCCAAGGATGATGTATATTGTTGTTGCAATGCTCCTGTGGATTCTGCTCTAGAAGTGCATCTGATCTGAAAGTAACCAAAGTGTATTGAAGATACAAGTATGCATCTGTATCTGATCACGATCAAAAAGATCCAAGGATGTTGTATATTGCGGTTGCAATGCTCCTGTGGATTTTGCTCTGAGATGTGTATCTGATCTAGAAGCTAACAACGTATCTAAGATATAGTCCTCTGAAGAACCAAGCTCTGAAGACTCTAATGACTTGAAGCTCTGAAGGCTGAAGGCTCTGAAGACCAAGTGCAGAAAGACTCTGAAGACTTAAGGGTTCTGAAAATCAAGACTCTGAAGACTCTGAAGATATAATCCTCTGAAGAACTACGTGCTGAAGACTCTGGTGACTTGAAGATTTGAAGGCTGAAGGCTCTGAAGACCAAGTGCAGAAAGACTCTGAAGACTAGATTCTAAAGTTGAAGATTATATAGCTTCACCCAGCAAAGACGTGTTAATCAGATAAATTGTTGCTATCAACTCTGATAAACAAGGTGCATAAGTCAAACAACTCTAATGTTATTATGTTATCATACCAAAGTAGTTTCTGAACTACTCATCAGATACATCATCAGAAGAACCAAAGCCAGAAGCTGATATGTCCAAACTGATAAATGAAGATCACTTCATTTGTGGATAAGAGTTGTCTCTCACAATGATATATTAACGTTACAAGAAAAGGACAAAGAAAGTGATGTCACTGTACTATCCAACACATGCTTATTCTATCCGTTGGAAATGACCGTTGAAATATTGAAAGGACATCTCTACCCTCACAACGACTCTCTTGGATGCACTATAAAAGAAGAACATTTGAAACATTCAAATGTTAGCAAGTTGGTAAGCCAATGAACCAGTTAGAATGTAAAGCCTTATGCTAAGAAGCCGTAGTGCTCACATAAGAAAGCTTTTAAGCAATATGGAAACTAGTGTTCTAATAATCTCGTAGAGATTTATCCTTAAGTTAGTTTCTATATTAGAAAGCAAGAAGTTGTTGCTCAGTACTTGCTATGTACTTTAATTAGGAGTAATCTGCTTGATAAGAAGCACTCATGTAATCTCCGGCAACACAAATTCAATTTTGAATTAGTGGTTCCTCAAGTGATCTTGTGAAGATCAGAATACTTGAGATGACAAGTGACTGTAGTCATTTGTTGAATCTAATAGGAGATCTTAATTGATCGGATTCTATTAGATGTCAATGAACATTATATTCTAAGGGATTCCTAAACGAGTCATTGTCTATTTGTTAGTCACATGTAGTTAGCTTGTGCATCTGTAATCAGTTTGGTTATAGTGGATTAAGACCTCAATTGAGAGAGGCAAAATCACCTTGGAAGGGTGGACTGGATTAGCTTGAGAGTTGCTCAAGTGAACCAGGATATATCATGTGTTCTTTACTTGTATTATGCTTTATCATTTATGCTTTTGTAATGCATCTTATAGAATTTATAAAGTAACAAGTGAAAAGGAGAAAAAGTTTAATGAAGTGAAAACCCAATTCAAACTCCCCATTTCTTGTGTTTTTCTCACACCTTCATATTAGAGTCTCAATCTTGTGTTGGGGGGATAACTACTGCCTTTCGTGCTTGCATTATCCAAAACAACTTTCTCTGAAAGGTCTAATTAATTTAAATTTTGGTAGGCAAGTATACCCGTAGATTTTAATTACTAAATCATAAAAACAACATCAACATAATACATAATTTTAAGAAACACAAATATCAACAACACACAACAGATATTTTTAATCAGACAAAGAAAAAGAAAGTTTCAAAACCAAATTTATAGTTATCTCAATCACATCCTGGATTAAACTCTCCCGCATAACTACCCGCTCCTTTTCTAATATTTTCTGAATCCTCTCCTACATCCTCTCCTCTAGATTATCCTCCAGCCTCTGATTAACTAGCTTTTTTATCTTTTTTTGACGCATTTCTTCACTTTCCGAAAATGATCTAAAAAGTAACCTCAGACCGACACATCGTCCAATACCACAAACACGTCAACTATGTTCCTTTATTCCAATCGCTTCTACCAATATGTCATGGCATTGTTGTGGAACAAAGGAACTAACATTGACTTTTTGATCAGCGAATCCTACAACACAAATAAAAGTTTATTACCAAAGTGAATTAATTACAATTAATAATGTTGAAAAAAGGAACCACTTTCAATCTTGTCAGCAACTACGCATGTAACCTCTAATGTGAACCCGTCTCTTGGTGTTTGACATGTTCTCTTGCATTTCTCATGGAGTGATGGTGATGATGAGTTACGATCATGGCTTAATGAAGGGTCACACAACTCTTATTCTCTTTGTTTTTTTTTCTTAAATCACTGTCTCCTCCAGTTTCTCATATCCTCCACAAGACAATCTATGTAGATAGATATTTCTAACCCTATTTTCTTTTCCTCTTTGTCTCTTAGTATGGAATTCAGTAGTGCTGTGAGACTCAACAAACTTATCCCTAGTGTCCTGATCAATAGAGCTATCCGTCTTAGGTAAAAACTTTAAGTTATGCTTTGGTTTTATAAGGTAATTTAGTGTGAGTTGTGTCTTAAATCTCTTTCAACGTTCACCAACATATGAAATTCATTTTTTTTACTAGTTTACTATTTTATTTTAGAATAATAAGAACATTTTACGTTTAGATAACAAGTTGGAGTCAATATTAAACAATATTAAATTTTATATATATATATATATATATATATATATATATATATATATATATATATATATATATATATATATATATATATATAGATATATATATATATATATATATATATATATATATATGATTGTTTTTAGTCTTACATTCTGTGTGATCCTTGTGGAAAGGCAGCAATGTATGAATGATCTTCTGAGAAAGTTCCACCCTTCATATTTTATTAGAGTGTGCTCTCAAGCTGTCTTGTCTTTATGAGAACTTAATTCTGAAGGATCCATAAGGGCTAGTGAGTACAATTGGTATTGTACGTCTACATGCATCTTGTACTTTTAAGGTTTTGTTCACATACAAAAGCACGAGGTATCGTATCGATTCCTTTTGGATATTTATCGTATATTATTTATTGGTCATTGCAAATCGTCTTTTTTTTGGTCGTAAATTGCACTCATCATGAATAATGTTACATTTTTTAAGTGAGGAAAATCAGATACTAATAGGTGTACACCAACATAAGTTAAGTGGATACGATGAATTTATACGTTTTCTGATTAATAAATACGTCACCTAGCAACATAAGATTTGGTAATCTTCCTATAAAGCAATTTCAGTCCACCCACTCACCCTATGCTGAAGCTGGAATTCCATTTCTAAAACTAAATGTATAGTGTCTCAGAAACTTACGATACATTCAAAGATAAAGTAATTATAACTTTGATCTATGAGTGTGTGAGACGTTTTCTATCCTATCTATTTTTTATTTTGTAAATATTGTTCAGTAATATGCAATTCAAAGTCATCATATATAATAAGATATACTGGAGAATATTTTACAAATTTTAAAAAAAAAGATACAATATTTAATAGATTTTAGGAAGTGATTTGGTAAGGACTTTTTTATTAAGTAATGGGAGAGAATGGCGATTTAACAGAAACATCTTCTTCTTTTGTCCGATGACGAGGGGCTATTTTTAAACACTCTAACTCTCACAATTCCAATTGAAAAACTAAATTAGATAATTATATGAGTGAAATAAAATAATTTATAATTTAATTTAAAAATATTATATTATTAGAAGAATTTAATTGATATGCATTGATAGTGTAAAATAATTTTATACTATCAATTAATCACTCTCATATATTCCGCAACATTAGACTGTAAATTTTAAGTTATTAATATGATATAGCAGATTGAAAAATTTCTATTGAATAATAATGTAAAATTATTTTACACAATTAAATTTTTATTAAAATAGATAGTATGATGATTTTAAAGGCTAATAAAACTATTGAGTCTTATTTTTTATGTATAAGAATGAAATAAAGTCTTATTTGTCATGTATAAGAATAAAATAACGTAATAAGTAGAAGAATCATTTAATTTAAAATTGGATAATTTGTCATCCTCGTTTCAAGCGGGCTCAAAAGATCAATCTTATTGAGTTTTAGTTATATTTTTATGAATTCTCGTAAATATATTAAAATAAATAAGATATATTAAAATAAATAAGGGGCAATTAATAAAAAAGAGTGAATAGTTATAAACACCGAAATTCACGTAGGATTAGTAACACAGACTTTGTAAATTATCCAAAAGATAATTTACGCATAATATACAAAGAATACTAATTGAAATTTTAAGTTGGTAGAAAAAATAAAGTAGTTCTCCTCTAAGTCCAATATAAAGTATACTTCCATTCACTAAATAAATTACTATCAGAAATTAAAAAAAAAATCTTTAAAATTTTTAAAGTTCCTTTTTCATAGTGCAAAAAAAAAAAAAAAGAATACGAATGAAAAAGAAAAGTAATAAATAAAAAAAAAATAGATTTCTCATTTGTTTTTAATTTCTTATATCCATATTTATAGAGATAAAATTCACATCATAATTAAGAAACGAATGTGTAATTATTTTTCTTCATTCAAAATCACAAGGGTTTTTGAGAATTAATTTTGTTTCTTTTGGATTGATTGTTCTATGCAAAATAATATGGAGTATGTTCAATCAACTATGTTGCAAAACAAATACATGTGGAACACAATGTTCCAACATGTGTGCTGCAACATCTGGTCTCTAACAACAAACAGATGTTATTGTAGTTTTGGTTCATATTTATTCAATCCAAGATTTACTCTACAAATAAAATTCATAATTTAGGAAGAGAGTTAATTTGGATGTTCTGGTGTAAAATGTGGAATTCAATGTTCTAGTATATGTACAGTGCAACATCTAACTTTCATCAGCAGACCATAATGGATGTGTACACTATGAATCTATAGTCAAGAGAAGAAATAATTTACTTACAAAACACTTTCAACCCCAAAAACTAAAGAAAAATCATGCATTATTTATTTATTATTTTAAAAAAGAAAATAAGAAAAATAAAGTAAACGAAATTCCTCCCCCATACTTAAAATCCGCATTGTCCTCGATAAAAATAATATATATATATATATATATATATATATATATATATATATATATATATATATATATATATATATATATATATATATATATATATATATATATATATATATATATATATATATATATATATATATATATATATATATATATATATATATATATATATATATATATATATATATATATATATATATATATATATGAAATCCCTCCCCCATACTTAAAACACGCATTGTTCTTAATGAAAGAAAACACACACACACACACACACACACACACACACACACACACACACACACACACACACACACACACACACACACACACATATATATATATATATATATATATATATATATATATATATATATATATATATATATATATATATATACTGAGAGAGAGAGAGAGAGAGAGAGAGAGAGAGAGAGAGAGAGAGAGAGAGAGAGAGAGAAAGAGAGAGAGAGAGAGAGAGAGAGAGAGAGAGAGAGAGAGAGAGAGAGAGAGATGACACATCTGATGAGTCAAGGAGGATATATAAATGAATAAGTAGCCTTTTCTAATGATAGTTTTTCTAATGTTTTCTTTTCCAATGTAGGGCTCTTGTGAAATAACTTAAGGTGATGTCCATTGACTTTGAAATTTTTATCAGTTCTTCTCTTTTTATTCTAGGATCAAATAAGGATCTTCTATAAGTAAAAGTGTCGAATGAGCAAGTAAAAGTGATCTCATTTTTCAAAATATCAGTGATCAAATTGTTAAGGGGTTGCCTCACTGCTTTTGGTACATCTTCAAGTAAGATCATATGCATACGCATAGAAGAACTAATATCAAGAATGTCATCCAAGATCCATATAATTCCCTTCTTATGTTACTGCAATAATTTATCTTCTTGCTCCAATTCACGATTTGATGAGTAGTTTAAATCTTCAGGAAATGGTTTAAGCTCTAGCAGAGGTTTTGTTCAATGGATGGTGTGGTTCGGGTATCCAGGATGACGAGAGCTTCAACTGCATAAACAACTTCATCTAGAGCTTTTCCTATAACTTCATCTGTAGAGAAAACATCAACCTGCAAGGCAGCTTCAATCTCAACACAAGCAAAATAAATGTTAGTGTCACTAGCTGCATCGTAAGTGTAAGTATCATCAAAATCAGATAGTGATGGAAAATCAGCTAACAAACTAAAATAATTATCATTAACTAATTCAGAAAGCAATTCAATGTGAAAAATGAAATGCTCTTCCATGGAATGTTTCATAGGATAAAAAATGTTAAATTTTTGCAATAATATCACCAAATTTCGTGGACATTGTTCCATCATCAACATTAATTTCTGTTTTTGAAATTTTCATGAATGACGTACCCAAAATGATGGGTGCCCTGCTTGACTTAGGTTCTCCTTCTATGTCTAAAATGTAAAAATCTAGAGGAAAAATGAAGTCATTAACTTGAACAAGGACATCTACTACTACTCGAGCAGGGTGGACATTGCTTATGTTCACTGATAGACCAAAAATTTACTATTTATTCGCCTCGATTTGTGCATGTTATTTAGGATTTTATTTTCGTTTTCTTGTATTATGCCTCTGTTTTGTTTCTTTTTCAGGTTTTTGCATTTTCAAAGCTACTCGAGAAGAAATGAAGAAAAACGAGCTAAAAGACCAACATTCTCTGGAATTATACACATGGCTTCCACCATGGCGGACGCCACAGGGGATTCCACACATTGGATAGAAGACCAACTGCTGACAACTGACACGTCTCCCATTCCTTTCCACCCTAGTTCATGTGGTGGGCGCCACCTTTACAATCTTGTTTCCCTCCCAAAAGGAGTTGGGGGGCATTCCTGTCCTTACCTGTACTTTTCGACCACTATAAATAAAGGAGTTATGTCTTATTTCTAATGATCCAAGCTTAGTTACAGAACTCAAGGCATAAATTTCACCTATTGTAATATGATAAACTTTTCACATCAAGGGGTTATCGCTATGTCTAATCGAGTCTGTAATCGGGTTTGGAGCACTTGGATAGAAGTTAATCCTGCCGCCATTTTATTTCTGTCATTTACTTCCAGTTGTATCAAGATTTAAAGCCTCCCGTTTGGAGCAGGTTTCTGTTTATTTATCGCTTTTTCTTTATCAGCTTTTATTTCCCGCACCATTTATTTATCGCACTGTTTATTTTTCCCTTTTTATTTATCAGCTTTTATTTCCCGCACCATTTATTTATCGCACCTTTTACCGCACTTTATTTACTTGCATTTATTTACCATGTCTATTTACCTTACCATGTCCGGCTAAATCTTAAAGGTTAGGATGCAAGGATTTTAGTTATAATAGTATTCCATACGGCTGTCGATAGAATTACTTAGGGGTTATTTTGACTTTTAACACTTATTTTCTGCACTTAAATTCTGTTGGGTAAGATCGAAAGCCGTCCAACCTTTTGATAAATTATGTTAGTTTTAACTGTTCAAAGGAAGCGAAAGCGCTTGGTTCATTTAATTAGAAATTTTTAATGTTTAAGAAAACCGATTTTAAAACTGTTTTCAGACGCGTTTATGGATTTAAAGTCCGGTTCGCAAGAACCTCTTTTTGTTAGAAATTCCAAGTTAAAATACTTTTTGACTAATTTAAGAAACTATATTTCTTAAAAATAGGTTTAATCAACTCTAACGCGATGCGCGCCTTTTTATAAGTGACAATAAGAGGGATCGATTAGGGGATAAACTCGGTTCTAAATACGCGAAAGTGACAGTTCCCGTTAAATTAGTTCTTTTCATGAGTAGAAAATATTACCCTATAAGGCATTCTATTTATACACATTTGGAATACTACATAGCTATGTGAATTGCATCTGAGCCTGTTGTTTTATTATTGAATTTATTTCCGCACTTTACTTTTATTTCGCACAACAAACCCCTTTATTGAGTTGCCTTAGATAAACACCGTAACACTAGCGAACGATAGATTGACGTTTGGTCTCTGTGGGATCGATAATCTTTTATATTACTCTAACGCTATTTGTGCACTTGCAAAATAAGCCATCATTCACCAGTTGTACGGTCAAACCTATATTATGTAAAAAACCAAGATCAAGTTTGTTACAAACAGAAGTAGGCATACCATTAATGGAAGATCTGAAATCTAGCATGCAATATTCATATATATTATCCCTAATGGTATGACACTTGGTTTGCTTCTCAACTTGAAAAACTTCATAAATATTTCCTTCTTCAATTTTGAGATCAGTACACATATGCCATCTTTCTCTAGAAGAATCCCTAGGCTTTCTTACCCATAACTTAGTTGCATTTTCTAGCATATCTTTCATGATGTCTGAAACATGATATTCAACATTCTTCTCTATAGTTGCAGCAACCATCTTCCTCTTAAATAATTTCTTTCTCTTATGGCTATCACAAAAAGTAACATAGTTTCTTTCTCCAATAAATTGTTTGTTGCAGCTACTTTCAAAATAACAATCTTCACAAGATAAAACCTTGTGAGAGGAACAAGCAATATGAACAATAATATTAGTATTGACATGCCAAACTTTCTGATGATGCCTTTGAAACTTCTCATTCCACTGAGGATACAAATGTTGGTCGTGTGGTTGTCTATCATACAACTTACAATAGTACAATGGAATAGAGGAGACATAATTAATGCATTGGTAACATTTTTGACAAGTTGTTGAGACAAATTACCTAATATTGTGCAATCTTCTCTATGAAAAACATGTTTGACATGATGTTGAGACATGTTACCTGACATGCTGCACTTTGAATTTGATGGCTCACCAATATGTATAACCTCTTTCATATTTTTGAAGGTCACAACATTGTTTGCTTGATTAAATTCACTTTCTTCATCATTAGTGACATTAGAGATTCTTTTTTTTTTTTTTGGAAAACTTGAGCATTCAGCTTGAATATATCCAAAATCTTTTGCATTTAAGACATTTGGTCCAGTGGAGATTTGGTCTTTCACCATCTTTTTCTTTATGTTTTCTGTTCTTAACATTGGTAGGGATACTATTCCCATATCTCTTGTCTTTTTCTCATGACTTAAATATCTTAGCAAGCCTGAGATTTTTTATAGAATCACATTCTACTTGTTTTTCACAATCTTCATAGCTGCCTTTGGCTCTATTCTTTGTAGAATGAATAATCTTTGATTTATGAACTGCTTTTCCATATTTGAAATTTTCCATCTTAAACAGAATAAGAACCCTAGAACTCACTTGAACAAAACAGGGTTCCTGCTCTGATACCAATTGAAATTTTGTTCTCAAGTGGACAGATGTTGGACCAGATGTCCGGGACAACGTGCAACTGATTTATGAACGATAACAGATTTTGGGGACAGATGCCAAACACGATGCCTAGAAAATTGTATACTAGAAATTTAAAACAAGTTATATACCCAAGTTATGACAAATTAACTTATACAAGATGATGAAGCAAAAACGAAATAAATGACACAATAAAACTATTAAGCTAGTTTGGTGAAACCACACCTACGTCTGAGGGGCATTCTACTAAAGGAAAGAAATTTACTATCTTGAATTAGTACAATTAGTCTTATAGGAACATCAACCCCATGATGATCAATACCTGTTCCTAATCCTAGTGAATTTCAACTTAGGTCTCCCACTAAATATGAGAACCACTATATTTTTCTTTTAATCATTGATCCTAGGTGACACATTTCAATAAACATCTTAAAGAATGTTGAATCTCAATTCAACTTAACAAACCAACACTAAGCCAAGTGACTAAAGCAACAACGTAGCGTACAAGTAATACACCAACTTTGTTCTCAAGCTTATAAAATTAGTGTCTTGGAACAACGCTTTACAACTCAACTAACTAACCAAACTCTATTCCTTAAGATATGAATGGAGGCTCTAGAGTGTTGCACAAAAGCAACTCAAACAAAAACTCACAAATAGAAACCATAGCACAAAGAGTCTTAAAGACATGCACACCGTAAATTCTAGGTTTGAGTCTCCTTATAAAACAATGCTTCTTCTGGGCTTTTAGGATCACATCCATAAAAATAGATGATTTAGTTGTGACTTGTTCTTCCACAAAAATATCCAAATGATATTATTTGTTATGATTTAAATTAAAATTGAATGAATTACATCCAATCTAATCAAATAAATTCACACAAATGCACTGCTAAAATATAGCAACAGATCTGATTGAACCAATAACAAAATTGAACCTAAGAACATACATTATGGCTTGCTGACAAGGGTTAGATGTTGCACTACACACATGCTGGAACATCTTGTTCCACATGTTGCAACAAAACATCTAAAATAACTCTCTTCATATAAATCTTCTTTATATATTACACCTTGGATTGAAAAGATCTTCCTTCAAAGTAAATCCAATCAAATATTTTTTGACTAAATCAAATATAAAAATTGTAATTAAATCATATTATCCATATTCATGATTTAATAAAATCTTTCCTAAATTGATTTAGACTGACAAACTTCTTCCAAAAGCTATCTTCTTCATTTTCTAAAGAAATTAACACCATAACAAATCTGAAGGAAATATGAAGATAATCAAAACACAATCCTTATGATAGGGTGTCACACAACATGTGATGAACATATGCTTAACAAGTTGCTTACAACCATATCTTTCTGTTAAGCATTTTAGACTAAACAAATCTTAAAAACAAACATAATCACGATCATATTTCTCCATGAGATCTAGCTAACAGACTAAGTCCATATGCTGGAACATCTTGTTCAATATGTTGCCTCTACACCAAAATACATCCTGTACATATGTTGTTTTACCTAATGCAAACAATCACATAGAACAACAATTAATTTCTTATTATTGATTGTTTTTTAAATAATGTAATGTCATTTGTATCGACAATGTATGAATTTACAAATTTTGCTTAATAAATAACAAAGATAAGCTGGCACTCTCTCCCCCTACAAAGGCATATGTTTTTAACAAGGCGCCTTTTTTTCTTAACTTAATGGTTTGATAAATTATTCATAAGTAACACCAAAACCTGATTAACATACCTCCCAAATGCATATACATTTTCATTCAAAACTTTGAAGGGAAATATTATGAAAATGCCTATGATATGTGATTGAAAAAGTAATTTATAAAACACAAAAGAGCCAAAATACAACAATAAAGCAAAGGAATAAGAGTTGGGTGGGATGGATTCACCTTCTTTATAAGTGAACCCATCCTAATTCACATGAATGATCTATGGGGTGTTGATGTCCTTCTTATCAATAGGGCGATTATTTCTTGATAAAGATCATCCTTCTAATCCACCAGCTAATCGTCTTTCACGAATTTTAATAAGTCAAGATGGCTCAAATCCATATTTGGGTAGATGCAAGCCACTTGTGCCTTAATTATGTAAAAGGCATCAGCATTGTCGACTTCCTCATCCTTGGATTCTTTCTAAGTTTTGAGTCTATTTTTTGCTTGGAAGAGATATTTTTCAAGTTTCTGGTTGGTTTCATCCTTTCCTTTTTTAGACTTCTTCAGCTCATCCAAAGAAAAATGTGCCTCATCATGCTTTCTAGTAGTGGACTTCAATGATTGTTGGGTCTAGGTGAGCATGTCCTTCATGATGTTAAGCTTGTTATTTATATCCACTACATACCTATTTGAATGGTTGTGACCATTTAACATTAGACGCTCCAACATAAGCCCTCTTAGTAGATGGGTCGTTACTAAATCAGACATCTTCTTAGAATTCATATGACTCTCTATCTTATGATTATTGAGGAAGTTGTCTAAAAATTTAAAATGCTCACCCACATATGTCTTGGTGACAAATTACAAGCTCTCTAGAGGCAATTTGTCACCTTGTTTCTCGAAGGAACCGAGGAACTGGTCCCTTTTTTTGTCGATCCCTTAAGGTCCATGATGTATTTGTTGTCCAAGTCCATGGTCACATGTGGTCAAACATCTTTACCTTTTTCTTACCAATAAACCAAAGATGAAACATCTTTGAAAAATTTAGGATTGATATTCTTTAGAGGCTTGGTAGAAATAATAGTCTCTCCTTCGACCAGTCTGTTTTTCCCTTAATCATTAAGTTTCCATATTGACTCTTGGGGTCATTAGACCATTTATTACCCTACTCATATTTCTTCCTAGCACATTGAGATTTCTTCTCAACAATTCTCATTAGAACCATTCTACATGCAAACAAGGAAAACAATTAAACAAAGTAAACATTCCAACTACAACGCCAAAAAATCATCAAAATTACACAAATAATCATCAATCTTCTTCTCATTATTATCACTTTGATCGTAATCCACCGTTTTCCTAGATCTCATAATACAAATCTCCTCCAAAATCTCGACAACCTCTTTTTGTGTCTCGCTTATGTAGTCATGACTTAAGTCATTTATAGACACACGGTCCTCTGATTTTTCCCCTTTCCTTTGAAAGGATTTCTTCTAAAGAACTTCATATTCTTTCTTTTCTTTCCCTAGAAGGTCCTGTGAGATTTTGTGTATTTTTTATGTTTCTTTTTTGTTGAACTACTACACCTTTTGTCTCTACACTTAATCTCCAGGTAGGGCTTCTTACATGCTTAGGTGAACTCTGACTTTTGTTCTATAACTTCTGAAAATTGATGATGAAAACTGAAAAGCTTTTCAAGTGCTTCTAATGTTACCTGGTGAATCTGGCCAAGACTCATGCTTTTAAAATCCTTTTGAGCTATGGCTAACATTCTATGAATTTATGGCTAAAGTTCTTATGGTAAAGAGGATATATAGGTATTCTTGAGACTAGGGTCATTGTATGATTAAGGACATAATACCTCTGTGCCATCCTATGCTAGTGTTCGTCGAGGTCCTTTGTTTTGAGAGAACAAAACTTCATCTCAAAGAATTCTTGTCTACTTTTCCTATCAAATATCTTCATACCACCGATAAATTCTCGGGGAAGAACCCCAAAAACACTTGTTGTAGTTTCTAGACAATGTAACTCATCTTGTTTGAAAGCTCCAAGATTGTGATACCATTCTTTCATCGTGCCTTTCATTCTACAAAAAAAATTCTTCAATGATCTTATAGCTATCTGCACTTGTTTTCATCATTTAGGTGTCAAGTCAAGCTCCAAATTCAAGTAGTCTCTTTCTCCAACGGCTATGTGGTATATCATCAAAGGTGAACCAAGGACCGCCATTTGGTTTAGTCCTTTCAGGGACTAGAGTTTCTTTAAGGGATTCTTCTTCAAAAAAGGAATCTTCCTCTTTTATATTTTCCATGAAGATTCTTGGGAAATATTTGTCTTTGGATTCTGATTTAGTTGAAAAAGATATCGGTGTTTCATCAGAAAATGATTCTTGATCAGAGTTGTTGTCACCATCTGAGAAGGACTCATCTCCCTTTTATTTTGATGATTCAGAGTGATCTTTCCGGGGAGATTCATAATTTTTAGTGATTGCCATGGCTTGGAGACCTTTATCAGGAATTTCTTCTTCCTTTTGGATTTTGGAGGAGGTGTTTTAGGGGTATCTTGAGAGTCTGAGGATGAAGCGCTCAAGCAGGCAGCTTTCCCCTTTGTCTTGAAGGTTGAGGTAGTCGGAGTTTTGGCAGATTTTGGTATGTAAGTTGTATTTGACATGGTCTGATGGTGATGAAACCTAGGTACGGTAGAAAGGAGAAGTCCTTTCTAATTGTTTGAAATATGTAGGAAAAGCAAGAGGGTCAAAGAAAGAATTTTCAACAGGCTTGGGCTTTCTTTCATGAAAGGCTCTTAAGAAATCATCTATCTTTTTTACTTGGCATTTTAAACTTCTGATTTGTATTTCTTTTTGGTCAAATGTTTTACCAAAAGTTCTCTCTTCTAACATCTACCACACATCCCGATCTAACTGGGATACTTGGGCTTTCAAGCTTATGTAATGTTTCTGCATTTTTTGGAATAAAACCTTGAGATCCTCATCTGTTTCGTCTATTTTTCAGCAATCTTATCTACCTTTTTGTCAAGGTTTTGGAGAATTCCATTTTTAGAAACCATGTTTTTAGATTTCCAATTCAGAACTTCTTCAGCTTGAGTTAAAGGTTTAAGTTTCCCATCGGGATGGACTTCACTCGGATGAATGAAGGGTTTGGATGTTCTGCCTGTGATTGGATTCATCTTTCTTTCCAAAACAGGAAATTATCGATCGTACTTCGGTGTTGTGGTTGAATACATAAAGCAAGGAATTGGTTGTGCAACAGATGAAGGATGTAGAGGTTTACAATGGTCTGTTGGTGACCATGTAATAAGAGTCGAATCATCAGGTGGTAACAACTCTTGTTTCCTGATAATTTTAAGTCCTTCATCGTAGATACAGAGGAGTTTCTTTTTCCATAGATACCTACCAATGGACCATTTTCTGGATCATATCTCCTTTGAGGAGGTGGAGAGGGTTTACACTTTCCCTTTTTCTTTGTTTTGAGAAGAATGATATCTCGGCCAATATCATTGTCATGCATCCAATAGTCACAATCTGGGTCACATCTTGTTGGATCAAATCCCAAATGAAGTGGCCATCTATTTTATCAATGTAAATGAGTTTTCCCTCTATTGTAACAACATAGATAGGACACCAGTCTTCTTTGAGAAGTGGTTGGATCATCATAGTCTAGAAGGTCGAAGATATTGAGCTCGACCCTTCGTCTGGCTTCTTGAAGATCGTCTTGACTATTTTGTCAACATGTCTATTGAAAGTAGCCTCTTGAGATTGAATAGGTCTTTTGTCAACATGGAGTCTCTCGTAGTTGGTTATCCATTCAAGAGGAATTAGTTGAGTTAATTCTTCCCTTGTGATCCTTCCCAGAATCTGAACTATGGAGGGTATGTCTTCTTCTCTGTTGGTGTCAATCAATAGTGAATCGGAAAAGCATCCTGAGAGAGGAAGATCTATCAAGTAATTTTGTAAGCGTATATTTCTGGTGATGGAGGGTAGATGACATGGCTTCTGCACTTGGTCAGATCTGGTGATATGGATATGTACTTTCAGTCTTGTGGATAAAGTATTATAATTAAGACTCACGTTATAGTTTGGGAAGATGGTGAGGATAACACTTCCTGCATGAAGTGTGTAACACCCTTTTCTACCCCACAAATATTATGTCAAAATAACACAAATATCAGAGTAATTATTAAATTTCAACAAAAAGCCACCCAAAAGGGCGTACATTTCCTAAATCAACAAAATAGGTCAAGGCTCCGTAAGCAACGGGTTTTTCCCAAAATACATCGAATTGCACAAAGCAGTGAAACTCAAAAGGCATAAATCAAGGTTTTCCTCATACGGGAAGATAATTAAAATAAGCTCAAATAAAACATAGTTTAACTCAAAAGACCCTAACCCGATGTTACATATCAGAGCAAGACTCTCTAAGTTAACCAAAAGGCTAACGACTCAAAGACTTCAAAAATATCCTCGGCGACGTCCACGGCTAAACCTTGTCATCTGCACGTTACTCACGTGGAGGTAACATTCAAACAGGAAGGGTGAGTAAAATGATTCATAATAACCAATGTATAAAAATTAACATATAAAACGACATCATATTCATATTTAACACATTGATATCCTTCAACAGGCCTCAAAGGCCACAAAATCATAAATTATTCCAAATGACTCATAAATGCAAATGCAACAAGACTCAATGCATGTGGTACCAATCATCACAGTGCGATGGACACTGGGCCATCAACCCTCCATAGATCCCCATCAATAGGATCGATTCAACCTGAGAACCGGAGCACATAAAAACACTTCACATCCGCACAATGGGATTGAAGCCAAAGTAATCGAGGTCCTGAACCGAAGTCCAGATGCACATGAATACATGATGCACACGACAATAATCATCCTCATAATAACAGCATGGTGCATCATCATTCATCATATTCATCATCATCATAATCATCATCGTATCTCATGTCATCATATAATTCATCAAAGTTTTGGTAATACCATCATAGTTTTTCCAATCAATACATCATAGAAATCATCATGTAATCATGTACACATCACATAAAACTCACAATCATACTCATGTTAATGCGTCAAAGAAATCACAAAATCAAACATCAAGGCATCGCTGCACATGAATAACATTCACAAAACTCTACTACGTTCGCTGGCATGATCGCTATGCGAGTCTGGGGAGATTTTCTTCGCTAGGCGAGTATGGGAACAACATTGTTCGATGTGCGAAGCATTCTTTGCTAGGCGAACAGTGCGATGACAGCAAATTCTGCTACGCACCAGAACTTAATTCACCCAAACGTACACACGATTCACTTCTCCAATGCCCCCAAAACATCCCTAAATCATCCCTAAGGTCTTACGGTGATAAAGGCACAAAACTTATGGTTTATTAGTGAAATTCTGATATACAGATCTCAGATGTCCCAAAAACATTGATCTCTGCTCAAACAAGGATAAGGACAGACCACACATGACCAATTTAAATTGCTTTAAATTGTACCAATGTCATGACCAATGTCATGACGTCTATTGTAACATCAACAGACAAACATATTATTTATCTAACCATTTAAATTGTGCAGAATTGTAAATGCAGAAAGATAAATAACACAATGAGTTGTGTACCCATTTCGGTGCAACCTCACCTATATCTGGGGGCTACCAAGCTAGGAAGGAAATCCACTATCAGCAGAATCAATTCAGAGCTAAACTCCCCCGTTTACAACTCCTCGCTTAATATCTACCCAATGCAATTTCTGCCTAGAATCCACTAGACAAGAGACCCCGCTCACTCCCCCTTAATCACCGCAGTGATAAACAATTCAATAAAAAAATAGACTTTAGAAGATAGTCTTCAAAGTCACACCATTTGATCTTGCTTCACAGCTTCAATCAAGGACAATACACTCTTGCTTAAAAGCTTTGAGTGACACATTTAACAGACAACTTAAGAACTCTAGACCAATGCAATCATACAACAGATAATTTCTTGGTGTACAAGTATTCCTAAGACACACAAATACACGTGAAGAACATAACTCTTCACTCACAAATACACTCTTGCTTAAATACACAGTACTAATAACAACCTAAACATGTCTACCACTATGCATCCAAAGATACAAAGGGTGACTTACAAGGTCACATACAATGGACTCTCTAAACCTTAAAGCTTAATTCTACACTCAAGTATTTCTTGTTGTGAGTGCTTAATTTCCCTTGGTTCTGCTCCTCCTTAAATAGCAATGTAGACTGGGCTTGGGCTGGTCAAGAGTAACAAACATTAGGTTTAACCAAGTTAAACCACTTTTCATAATTCAAGGTGCTGTCAAATTAGGTCACATCTGCTTCATGTTATACCCAGCTCTGACTAGAATCTCGCCTGAGATAACTAAGGAGTCATAACAGGTTTCATGAAGTATAGCCCAAGTTTCCTCTTGCAATATAACAGTAAACCTAAACACGCGCCCTGATGTCATACGCTTGAAGTCATAACATCCAGCATGACATCCAACACACCTTGTTCTTAGCTGACCAAACTCACCCTGCTGAACACTTTTGCAGAATCTTCTTCATAACAGTTGAAACAAGCATATTATAGTTTCCTAAAAAGTCTCAAAGATCCTTTTTATGAACACCAATTAAATCTGCACTTTGTTCCTAATAAATCTCTTTGGCCTGCACGTATTGATGAGGTATATCCAAAGCACTTCTGTCAAGTGATATAAAACAACAGCTCCTGCTGTACCAGACAGCGATGTCATGACATTGGTAATGACATCTTGATTAAACCACATGACAACAGTTCTGTCATCAGCTCCTGCTGTACCAGACAGCAACGTCATGACATTGTTAATGACATCCTAATTAAACCACATGACAACAGTTCTGCCATCAGATCCTGCTGTACCAGACAACAATGTCATAACATTGGTAATGGCATCCTAATTAAACCACATGACAGCAGTTCTATCATGACAGCAGATGGATGTCATAACATTTATCTTGACATCAATGCAGAATCATGTTTTACCAAAATTTAGCTAATCATAGAACCATGGACAATCATAGAGTCATGGAACTAACAATCTCCCCTTTTGACAAATTTTGGCTAAAACAACCAATCAAACATCAGGTCAGCAACAGTAGTTTTCTAAAAAAAACATCCATCTTCACAAACTATCAAGCTCCCCCTTGATAGTTGCATTCAACATGTGTTCAGCAAGCAACTACAAAATACTACCCCTTGGTTTGGCAGTAGCAGCAGATAACAACACTTTACTCCCCCTTGGTTTAGTCAAAAATTGACAAAAAAAAAAGGAGTAAATGTACTCAGATGCACACAAGTAACAGAGCCAGCCCAAAAACTGAAGCATAATCACCATACTTTAAAGCAAGACTCAACTGATAACCTGCACATGGCGTCCAAATCTCCAGACTGCCATCTCACAACCTCCTATGAGATACACAAGTTGCTTGCAAACTGCACCTCTGCAGCAACAATCCATGGACAGAGCCTTAATCCCCCTGCTAAACACACTCAAACACAACAAGCTCAATCATGATTAGTACAAATCCAGATACCATACCTCCTTGAGAATACATCCTTGGTTTTTGAGACACCAAACATATGACTTACCATTTTCACATGCAGATCTCAGAGGGGCACAACAACAACAACTTAACAGGTCATCATAAACACCAGAACATCATGGAGAAATAAACTCTCATGTAGCTTCCTCAGAGGAAAAATGTTCAGACAAGTAATGCAGGTACACATCAGACAAGTACACAGCTCCCCCTGTCATGCATAATCAGCACTCCCCCTAAAAGAGAGAACCCACACACATGGAAACACATACAACTCTGCATCCCTTGTTTCACAAACCACACCAGAACCAAACCTTATAGGAGAGGTAGTCACATGATAGACATAACTCTACAAGATCACCCAGATTCAGCTAGAAATTTCTAAGATGTCAGGGTGAAAGTCCTAGAAAAGTTTCCTTGGCTTCCACATGCACAAAATCAAAGCTGATGGTGTCTTGATCTTCATCTTCACCAGTCATACAAGGTAAAACACTTGGATAAAGGCCTAAATACCTGAATTGATCCATTGATACCCAATGACAGAACAAAACACTGTCAAGTTCACCATGAGCTAGAGTAGTAACACAATGTCACAACATCTGGTATGACATTCCATCCTCATAGAGGCAGACAATCACAACCTGCTTGAGACCACAAACAATCTTGAAACTGTACTATTGCAGCAACAGATCCTAGAAGCATGACTCCCCATATCAAGGATAACTAGTGCTCTTTTTCCAGAAGCACGTGAATGGAAAACATAAGACTCATCTTCATGTCTTCAATAGCTCACTCTTTGTTCAATACACCTGATGAACGCATTCACTTAATGCTTGAACCACAAGCAACTAGTACACCCATCAGACAAAAGCTCCCCCCTATCTTCTATTAAAGCTGCTCCAAGATCACCACATTATTTCTTAAGATCAACCTCATGCTCATACAGTGAGAAGGTACCAAACTGCTCCACTTCTTTCTGCAGTAGAAGAAACCACTTCTCCATAGGTATTCTGACCTCGGCATGAGTCAGAGAACAAGATAAACACCTTATAATCCAAAACATTCTTTCCTCATCATTCTCCCATATGATAAGTTAGAACGCTTTTGGTTTAACTGGTGACTATTCACTTCCATATAACTCATCATATTCCAGATTTTTAGGCAATGAACTGCTCCAGTCTTGTACCATACCTTCACATCAGACAGTCCCTTTACCTCATCATTCTCCCGTATGACAAGATAGAGTACTTCTTAGTCAAAATGTGAACATATATTCAAAATCAGCTAACAAAATTATGTTCTGACATTAGTTAGGACATCCTAACATATCATAGACACAACATCCAATGGTTCTTGATATGCCCACAACTGGACTTACTACTGCCTAGTAATCCAAATGAAGATCTTCAGAGAGCACAACTCCACCAGCTTGATCAGAAACATATCTAAAAGAAGGTAATCTTCCATAAACAACTTAGGGCTTCTACCACAAGCACCACTAGATGAACAGAACCAAAACCTCCTTTGGTGTTCAACAACTACCCTTCTGCACAAGAGTAATTTTCTCCAAGCACACTACTTAAATAACCAAATGCCACTGTTTGGTTACTCAGCATCTTTCAGAGCTCTAGAAACTCTTCTGATCCACCAAGCAAACTTGATCTTCATATCCTTCATGTTCCATAGCAAGACAATTTGGATACACCAAGACTTGGACCTGTAACATCTACTTCTTCTCACAGCTCCTGCAAACTGAAGTTTCTGCTTGATGTTACAACATCTAATCAGACATCCTGCTAGTGCATTCAGTCCTTCATTATGCCATTTAAAAGTACCTCATCAAGAGTTCCATGTTCACATAGACTTGATTACTGATAGCAAGTTTGAGTAGACAACCTGTATTCTGCATTAGCTACCTTTGAAATGCATTTGCTCCAGAAAACTCCTATTTAGAAAAACCAAACATGCCAAAGATTGATTCTTCAGAGAAGATTAGTTACAAGAGATCTTTACAGAAGGAATCCCGCTTTCCTCAAGTAGAGGCTTCTTCATAAAGTCAGAGATAACTGCCACATATCCTTGACCTCCAAGATGAGCAAGGTCACATGATCCTATGTACTTAGATCAGAAATAAACTGACCCAAGCAATGCTCTCACCAGCACCATATTCTAGACAAGTTTCTTGCTAGGAAACTTTCTAGATAAATATCAGATGCTTCTAGTAGAAACTAGAGCACACCTGCTACACTCCAATAAACTAATCCAAGAAGAATGTCTTCATCTTTACTTCCATCAGCACTACATTCTAGTCTTAGTTTCTTGCCAGGAAACTTCCTAGAATAAAGACATATCCTACCACACATGAGTATGGTATCAAGATCATCACCTATATTAGACTTTTCTACAATCTCTGCTGATGGAATGTCTCAACATCTGGTTGAACATCAGATCCTCAAACAGATCAAGGGCCTGATACTTGTGCTACAACTGATGAGACAACTTGATCATCAACTAAGGACAATCCATTAAATATTTGAGAATATCTCAAATAGCAATGAATCTTAAATCCTTATTTGAACTTCATGCAATCTTGAACTTCATGGATAACCAATTAAATATGTATGTAGTCCACACATAGCAACTGATCTTAAATCCACACAACTTGTTGAGAAGACTATCTGATAGATATTTACACTTCACTAATACCAAAAGTATTCTTCAGCATAAGTATCTTTAATGTTGAAACATCAAGGTTGACACCCTTGACTCAACCTACCTATGACTTCCTCTGCTGATAGAACTTTTGCAAGTCATGAGTGGTGAAAATAAATCACCTCCCACTATCTTCTCTAAAACAACCTTCAGCACAACAGAGTAGCAAAAACAAAACAGCATCAAGCAGGATCAACAACTTGTTAGACCACACAGAGCAGCAACAAACACCATCTTCCAACCATCTACACAATTGCCACAGTCATACATCAAACTGAATATAGGGCAATCTTCTCCCAGGGCTACCAGAGTTCTTTCATCACAAAAATATGCAGCGGAACCACCAAAAGAACATCTTCGACATGCCCTAAACAAGATGTCAAAACATCTTATAGGTCATCATACAGAAGTAGCCACTCCTCCTTTGGCAAACCATTCACCATATCATAGAAGCTCCTATATCAGAGGGCACAACAGCAGATACACAAAATCCTTCATAAGCAGGAGTGAACAAACACTTCTCATTAACTCCAAAAGCAATAGCTCAAACATTTAGCAAGATCAGCAAATCAGCTATAACTTCTACTTGTTTAAACCACTAGAGAGTATCTCCCAAAATCTCACCCAGAATAGACAGGATGCCTGCTCTGATACCAATTGAAATTCTGGTATGCAGATCTCAGATATCCCACAAACATTGATCTCTACTCAAACAAGGACAAGGACAGATCACACATGACCGACTTAAATTGCTTTAAATTGTTCCAATGTCATGACGTATGTTGTAACATCAGCAGACAGACAGACTATTTATCTAACCATTTATATTGTGCAGAATTATAAATGCAGAAAGATAAATAACACAATGAATTGTTTACCCAGTTTGATGAAACCTCACCTACATCTGGAGGCTACCAAGCCAGGAAGGAAATCCACTATTAGCAGAATCAATTCAGAGCTAAATTCCCCTGTTTACAACTCCTCGCTTAATATCTACCCAATGCAATTTCTGCCTAGAATCCACTAGACAAGAGACCCCCCTCACTCCCTCTCAATCACCACAGTGATAAACAATTCAATAAAAAAAACAGACTTTAGAAGACACTCTTCAAAGTCACACCATTTGATCTTGCTTCACAGCTTCAATCAAGGACAATACACTCTTGCTTAAAAGCTTTAAGTGACACACTTAACAGACAACTTAAGAACTCTAGACCAATGCAATCATACAACAGATAATTTCTTGGTGTACAAGTATTCCTAAGACACACAGATACACGTGAAGAACATAACTCTTCACTCACAAATACACTCTTGCTTAAAAGCTTTGAGTGAACAATTAGCACTGTACTAATAACAGCCTAAACATGTCTACCACTATGCATCCAAAGATACAAAGGGTGACTTACAAGGTCACACACAATGGACTCTCAAAACCCTAAACCTTAATTCTACACTTAAGTATTTCTTGTTGTGAGTGCTTAATTTCCCTTGCTTCTGCTCCTCCTTAAATAGCAATGTAGACTGGGCTTGGGCTGGTCAAGAGTAACAAACATTAGGTTTAACCAAGTTAAACCACTTTCCATAATTCAAGGTGCTGTTAAATTAGGTCACATCTGCTTCATGTTATGCCCAACCCTGACTAGAATCTCGCCTGGGATAACTAAAGAGTCATAACAGATTTCCTGAAGTATAGCCTGAGTTTCCTCTTGCAATATAACAATAAACCTAAACACGCGCCCTGATGTCATATGCTTGAAGTCATAACATCCAGCATGACATCCAACACACCTTGTTCTTAGCTGATCAAACTCACCCTGCTGAATACTCCTGCAGGATCTTCTTCATAACAGTAGAAATAAGCATATTATAGTTTCCTAAAAAGTCTCAAAGATCCTTTTTATAAACACCAATTAAATCTGCACTTTGTTCCTAATAAATCTCTTTGGCCTGCACGTACTGATGAAGTATATCCAAAGCACTTCTGTCAAGTGATATAAAACAACAGCTCCTGTTGTACCAGACAGCGATGTCATGACATTGGTAATGACATCCTGATTAAACCACATGACAACAATTCTGTCATCAGCTCCTGTTGTACCAGACAGCAATGTCATGACGATAATGACATCCTGATTAAACCACATGACAACAGTTTTGTCATCAGCTCCTGCTGTACCAGACAGCAATGTCATGACATTGGTAATGACATCCTGATTAAACCACATGACAACAGTTCTGTCATGACAGCAGATGGATGTCATAGCATTCAGCTTGACATCATTGCAGAATCATGTTTTACCAAAATTTAGCCAATCACAGAACCATAGACAATCATAGAGTCATGGAACTAACAATTAGGCCAATCTCGTATCATATTCATGCTCTAAATCCCAAATTTCCCTACAATTATCCCAAGGCATTAGAGTTACTCATTATATAATATTCCTATCCCTTCAAGGTTAGACAAATAACGAATCATGGTTTTAGCCACGAATGCCTAACTTTTCCTTTTCCCCAATGAATTCCACGGTTAGATTCACAATAACAAATTTAGGCCACGAAGGCCAAAGATCACTATTTCTCATATCCACCCTCAAAATCCCTTAAACCTTAAATCGATATTAAATACATTGAAAGTTACACATGGAAAATCATGAAGGTAATACTCCCCATACCTTAATCGTCGATTCAAAGCCTTCACAAATCTTTCAGGGAATCTCTCAAAGTTTCTGCCTCCAATCCTCTCCTCAGAGCTCTGGCCTTAATACTTTTCACGGTCTAACAAATGAACCCTAATCCCTTTCCAATTTCCTTTTTGGTAAACCTAGTATTGGGCCTCACAATTGAGCTTTCTCCATAATACCCTCACTAACTCCTCTGAATTGTCCCAATTGCCCTTATTCATCTTATATTTATTTTAATTCATAATAATATTAATAAATTCATATTACATACTATTATTCAAAGTAAATAACCCCAAAAATGCACAATTCTAAATAATCCACAAAACCACGAAAAATCACCGAAAAATGAATACTCTCAATTAAATAAATTAATTAAAATATTCCAATTAAGTTTGGGGTGTTACAACTCTCCCCCACTTAAAAGAATTTTCGTCCTCGAAAATTACCTCAAGAAAACAGAGTCGGATACGACTCCTTCATCTGATCTTCACGTTCCCAAGTCCAACTTTCTCCAGCTGTTCCTCCCCAAACTACCTTCACCAAGGAAATATCTTTACCTCGCAGCTGCTTCACTTCTCGTTCATTAATCCGAACAGGCAACGCCTCAAAAGTCAAATCATCTCTCACTTGTACATCATCCATCTGAATCACATGCGACGGATCTGGAATGTACTTCCTCAACTGAGACACATGAAACACATCATGCAAATTCGCAAGCGACGGCGGTAAAGCAATCCGATATGCTACTCCCCCCCACCCTCTGCGAAATCTGATACAGACCAACAAAACACGATGTGAGCTTTCGAGACTTCAAAGCTCGTCCAACACTAGGTACCGACGTAACTCTCAAAAGCACGTGATCTCCCTCTTGGAATTCAAGTGCTTTCCTCCTCTTATCATGGTAAATTTTTTGAAGACTCTGCGATGCTTTCAACTTTTCATGGCTCATCTTGATCTTTTCAGTCGTCTCTTGCACAATCTCAGGTCCGAGTACATCACTCTCGCCTGAATCATACCAACACAACGGAGTCCTACACCTCCTACCATTCAAAGCTTCATATAGTGTCATTCCGATACTAGAATGATAATTGTTATTGTAGGTAAACTCAATCAACGACAAATGACTATCCCATGATCCACCTTGATCCAACACACAAGCCCTCAACAAATCCTCTAAAGACTAGATAGTTCTCTTTGTCTGTCCATCCGTCTGCAGATGATAGGCAGAACTCAACCTCAACTTAGTACCCAAAGTTGTCTGCAAACTTTCCCAGAACCTCGACGTAAACCTCAGATCTCTATCAGACACAATACTAGAAGGAATACCATGAAGTTTCACAATTTGATCACTATATAACTCTGCAAGCTTCTGCAATGAATAATTGATCCTCATCGGTATAAAATGAGCCGGTTTGGTCAATCTATCCACAATCACCCAAATCGAATCATATCCCTTCAAAGTCTTCGGCAAACTTGTCACAAAATCCATAAAAATGCTATCCCATTTCCATTCTAGAATACTCAACGGTTGCATCAGACCTGACGGCCTTTGATGTTCAATCTTCGACTTCTGACAAGTCAAACAAGCATACACAAACTCTGCAATTTCCTTCTTCATACTCGGCCACCAAAACAACTTCTTCAAATCTTGATACATCTTTGTGGCATCAGGATGAATACTCAGTCCGCTTCTGTGACCTTCCTCAAGAATGCTCTTCTTGATTTCTGGCACATCAGGAACACACACTCTATCTCTGAACCTCATCACATCATTCTCATCAATCCGAAAACCACTCCCATTACCTTGATTGATTAAAGGGAGACGATCCACCAACCTCAAATCAGATTTCTGACCTTCACTGATTTCTCGGAGAATGCCACTAGTCAACTTCAGCATACCCAACTTCACACTGCTAGGAGTCTCTTCACAAACCAAACTCAAATCTATGAATTGCTCGATCAGTTCTAACTCTCGAACCATAAGCATCGACATATGTAAGGACTTCCTGCTTAACGCATCGGCCACAACAAGCCTTACCAGGATGGTAACTCAATTCAAAATCATAATCCTTCAGAAGTTCAAGCCATCTTCTCTGCCTCATGTTTAACTCCTTCTGATCAAACAAATACTTCAAACTCTTGTGATCGTTGATCACTTCGAATCTAGACCCAAAAAGATAATGTCACCAAATTTTCAACACAAACACCACAGCGACAAACACTAAGTCATGCGTAGGATAATTCCTTTCATGAACCTTCAATTGTCTGGAAGCATAAGCAACAACCTGACCATTCTGCATCAATATGCCTCCAAGACCCATCTTCGACGCATCATGATACACCACAAAAGACTCACTCGGGTTTGGCAAAATCAACACTGGAGCAGTCGTCAACTTCTCCTTGAGTCCTACAAAACTTTTCTCACAAGCCACATCCCACGCGTAAGCTTTCCCCTTTCGAGTCAACTGAGTCAATGGAAGTGCCAACTTAGAAAAGCCTTCTATAAACCTGCGATAATAACCAGCCAATCCAAGGAAACTTCGAATCTCAGTAGTAGACTTTGGAGTCTCCCACTGCAACAGAACATCAACTTTCGACAGATCAACAACAATTCCTCCCCTAGAAATCACATGGCCAAGGAAACTCACTTCCTTCAACCAAAACTCACACTTGGACAACTTGGCATAAAGCTTCTTGTCCTTCAAAACCTTCAATACCACTCTTAGATGTTGCGCATGCTCTTCCTCGTACTTAGAATATATCAAGATATCGTCAATGAACACTACCACAAAATGATCCAAATAAGGATGAAAAATACGATTCATATACTCCATGAATACACCAGGTGCATTAGACACACCAAACGACATCACAGTATACTCATAGTGTCCATACCTCATCCTGAAAGCTGTCTTCGGAATATCATCAGGCTTAATGCAAATCTGATGATAACCAGACCTCAAATCAATCTTGCTAAACACACAAGCACCCACCAATTGATCCATCAAATCATCAATCCTCAGAAGTGGATACTTATTCTTAATTGTTACCTTATTCAACTGCCGATAATCCACACACAATCTCATGCTACCATCTTTCTTCTTCACCAACAACACAGGAGCACCCCACGGAGAAACACTCGGTCGAATAAACTTCTTCTCAAGAAAATCTTCCAACTGTTTCTTCAATTCCCCTAACTCAGATGCAAACATCTGATAAGGATCCATCGACACAGGACTAATGCCCGCTATCACATCAATAGTAAACTCTACCTCACGCTCAGGAGGCAAGTCACTCACGTCTCCTGGAAACGCCTTTGGAAATTCCCGAACAACTGGTAGCTCCATGCTCACTGCTTCATAATTAACTTGAAGTGATGCAAATAATGCAAACATCTGAGCCTCATCTTCTAAGAGTTCCTCTACTTGCTTGGAAGATACAAACATGAACTCTCCACTATCACCAAACTCTAGGAACCTCACAGTCTTGCTGTAGCAATCAATATGAAAATAATTGTACTCCAACCAGTTCATTCCAAGAATAATATCAATCTGATGCAAAGGAAGACATACTAATTCCATAATAAAATTCTTATCATAAATGGTCAAAGGGCAGCTCAAACAGACTAACGCAGTAGTCACAGAACCATTAGTCGGGGTATCGATAACCATACTCCCAATCATAAAAGATAATTTCAAATTTAACCTCTTAGCACATTCAAGCAAAATAAACAAATGAGTAGCACCCGTATCAACTATAGCAATCAATTCAACATCATTAATAAAACAAGTACCTTTGATTAAGTTATCTATCTTGGATTCTTCTGCATCGCTCAAAGCAAACACTCTGCCATTTGTCTGAGTAGCAGTAGCAGTCTTCTTCGGCTGCTAAAATTAGGTATTGATATGAAACTTCTCTCCACAGTTGAAGCAAGTCGGAGCTTCGTCTTTACAGTCATTAGCTCTATGACCTCTCTTGCCACAACGGTGACATCTCATCGCCCTACAAGCTTCAGCATGATGACCTTGCTCGCCACACTTATAACACTTACCTGGAGCATTAGTCGCTTCCCCACTTGACTTTTTCCCATCACAGGCCTTATGTTTCCCTTTGTCACCAAAAGTCACATACAACTTCCCTCTATACTGACCTTTCTCTTTCTTCTCACTCAGCTGCTTGTAGTGAGTAGATCGAGCTCGGCTATCCTCATCATAAATTCTGCTCTTGTCCACCAGTTTCGAAAACCGACGAATTTGCTGGTACCCAATTCCCTGCTTAATCTCTGGTCTCAATCCATTCTCAAACTTGAGACACTTCGAAATCTCTGCGTCAGCACGATTGTAATGCGGACAAAACTTTACCAGCTCTCAAACTTTGCCGCATACTCAGCCACAATCATATTCCCTTGTTTCAGCTCAAGGAATTTCACCTCTTTCTTGCCCCGAAAATCTTCAGGAAAATACTTCCTAAAAAATTCTTCCTTGAACACAGCCCAAGTTATTGCAATGCAAGCATCTCTCAATCTCTGACAAGTGTTATCCCACTAGTCCTCAGCTTTCTCTGCTAGCATATGCGTACCAAACTGCACCTGCTGAGCATCAGTGCACGCCATAACTCAGAAAATCTTCTCAATCACGTTCAGCCACTTCTGCGCACCATCAGGATCATGAGTGTCCATAAAAGTCGACAAATTGTTCCTCTAAAACTTTCCCAAAGCACAAAACTCATTTGGAGGTTCACCATTCTGAGCCATCACTTGGGCAAAGCGCATCAACAATAGCACGATCATTCCTTCCAGCCATTTGCAACCACCAACATGGGTTAGAAGAAAACAACTCATCAATAGTGTTCTCACACTATTGACTGACAGGGGACTAACAACATAAAAACATGGCCGGACGAACCGACCTGCTCTGATACCACTAATGTAACACCCTTTTCTACCCCATAAATATTATGACAAAATAACCCAGATATCAAAGTAATTATTAAATTTCAACAAAAAGTCACCCAAAAGGGCGTACATTTCTCAAATCAACAAAATAGGTCAAGGCTCCGTAAGCAACGGGTTTTTCCCAAAATACATCAAATTGCACAAAGCAGCGGAACTCAAAAGGCATAAATCAAGGTTTTCCTCATACGGGAAGATAATCAAAATAAGCTCAAATAAAACATAGTTTAACTCAAAAGACCCCAACCCGATGTTACATATTAGAGCAAGACCCTCTATGTTAACCAAAAGGCTAACGACTCAAAGACTTCAAAAATATCCTCGACTGCGTCCATAGCTAAACCTGGTCATCTGCACGTTACCCACATGGAGGTAACATTCAAACAGGAAGGGTGAGTAAAACGATTCATAATAATCAATGTATAAAAATCAACATATAAAGCGGCGTCATATTCATATTCAACACATTGATATCCTTCAATAGGCCTCAAAGGCCACAACATCATAAATTATTCCAAATGACTCATAAATGCAAATGCAACAAGACTCAATGCATGCGGTACCAATCATCACAACGCGATGGACACTGGGCCATCAACCCTCCATAGATCCCCATCAATAGGATCGATTCTACCTGAGAACCGGAGCACATAAAAACACTTCACATCCACACAATGGGATTGAAGGCAAAGTAATCGAGGTCCTGAACTGAAGTCCGAATGCACATGAATGCATGATGCACACGCCAATAATCATCCTCATAATAACAACATGGTGCATCATCATTCATCATATTCATCATCATCACAATCATCATCATATCTCATGTCATCATATAATTCATCAAAGTCATGGTAATATCATCGTAATTTTCCAATCAATACATCATAGAAATCATCATGTAATCATGTACCCATCAAATAAAACTCACAGTCATACTCATGTCAATGCGTCAAAGAAATCACAGAATCAAACATCAAGGCATTGCTGCACTCGATCAACATTCGCGAAACTCTGCTACGTTCGCTGGCATGTTCGCTAGGCGAGTCTGGGGCGAGTTTCTTCGCTAGGCGAGTCTGGGAACAATATTGTTCGCTGTGCAAAGCATTCTTCGCTAGGCGAACAGTGCGATGACAGCAAATTCTGCTACGTACCAGAACTTAATTCACCCAAATGTCCACACGATTCACTTCCCCAATGCCCCCAAAACATTCCTAAATCATCCCTAAGGTCTTACGACGATAAAGGCACAAAACCTACGGTTTATTAGGCCAGTCCCGTATCATATTCACGCCCTAAATCACAAATATACCCACAATTATCCCAAAGAATTAGAGTTACTCATTATCTAATGTTCCTATCCCTTAGGGTTAGACAAATAACAAATCATGGTTTTGGCCACGAAGGCCTAACTTTTCCTTTTCCCCAATGAATTCCACGGTTAGATTCACAATAACAGATTTAGGCCACGAAGGCCAAAGATCACTATTTCTCATATCCACCCTCAAAATCCCTTAAACCTTAAATTGATCTTAAATACATTGAAAGTTACACATGGAAAATCATGAAGGTAATACTCCCCATACCTTAATAGTCTATTCAAAGCCTTCACAAATCTTTCAGGGAATCTCTCGAAGCTTCTGCCTCCAATCCTCTCCTTAGAGCTCAGGCCTTAATAATTTTCACGGTCTAACAAATGAATCCTAATCCCTTTCTAATTTCCTTTTTGTTAAACCTAGTCTTGGGCCTCACAATTGGGCTTTCTCCATAATACCCTCACAAACTCCTCTGAATTGTCCCAATTGCCCTTATTCATCTTATATTTATTTTAATTCATAATAATATTAATAAATTCATATTACATACTATTATTCAAAATAAATAACTCCAAAAATGCACAATTCTCAATAATCCACAAAACCACCGAAAATCACCGAAAAATGAATATTCTCAATTAAATAAATAAATAAAAATATTCTAATTAAATTTGGGGTGTTACAAAGTGTATTTAGAACGATTTCTATCACAACATTTTCATAGTGGAGATAGCTGGAGATCAGAGCTATTTTGCAAAAGACAGGTTGGTTCTTCCTTCCACGAAGAGAAAGGATGAGTCTGACAGCTCCAAAGTGTAAAGCTGTATATCCTTCAGTCTTCCAGTGGTTTATGAGATATTGGGGAATCTCCATATCTACGTACTGCTCCTGGTTTGTAGCTCTTAGACTGCATTGGTCTAGTCTAGATGACTGAACGTATTCTTTCATATGAGGGCGGTTTGTAGAGATAAGATTTCGGATGGATCTGGTGACACTTCTTTGTCTTTTGAAGATGTTGTACGTATTTAACAAAGGAGGTATTGTTTCAGAAATTTGAGCATCTGGAACATGAGAGTACTCAATAAGGTTTTCTATTTTATAAGAATTAGTCTTTTTACCGGTTTAAAAAGTGATAAAGAAGAAGTAGTAGTAATAGATTGAGTGTTTGGTTCAGATGTTTTCATATTTAAGTGAGTTTCTCCCTTACTCACTTTTTTTTATTATATTCATATTATATTATATGAACTCCTTCTTTTTATATACCACAGTCCAGAAACCTTCCCTATCATGAAACCATGTTACACTAAACATTATTCTCTTTATTGTATTTTTCACGATTACAATGCCCAACCCTGTTAAATTTACCTTAGAAAATTTTATTAGCTACTTAGAATATTTAGTTATACTTCTGTTGCGATGGCTATTAATTGACCCTCTTTACACATATATTTCAGAATCAAACAATGAGAATGATTCTTTTATTCGTCAATTTCATTTCACATCTAAATGCCAACGTTAATCTGATGATTGCAGCTTTGTGCTTCCTTTCGTTTTTTCTTCCAATCATATCTTAGATATATATATCAAAACCATTTTAATTGGCTGCGTAGTCTTTTTCAAAAGAACTATACTAAAAATTACAATATCAGGTCAAGTTGCTTATCTAAAAAGTCCCATCTAAACATGTTTATGAATGATAAGATAATTGTTATCGCATTGCAGTCGTTTAAAGTATTTCGCAATTTCGCTTGGTAGTTTTGTATGATGCTACATAAAGATTGTTGGAAATAAGACCTTTTGTGTTTAAGAAAAGTGTGTGGGAATATTAGAGGCTTAAAGAAAAACTTGATAGGTGGAAGAATTATTTATGGAAGAGAGAACTTTGTATTTTGCTTGATGCAAAAGTGTAGAATTACATCTCTATTTATAGTACTCTAAGGAGAACTCTAGACACATTAATTCTAGAGATTTCTCAACTCTAGGAATTCCAAGAGCATTCTAGAGAATACTACAACCTTAAGAAATATCTAGACACTCCAAACATTACAAGAGTTTTCTAGAAACATTAATTAAAATTACCTAAGTCCAAAACAACTAAGCCCAAAAATCCAAATAATATTTTAGGCCCAAATCAAGTTTAATATTTCAACATCCCCCCTTAAACTTGATTTGTAACTCCAAGCATGCTCCTTAACTTTAAGAACGTTTCCAATTTGAGTGGCTTGGTGAAAATGTCGGCAGCTTGATCTCGAGACATCACATACTTCAACTTCACATCCTTCTTCTCGATGCATTCTCTTATAAAGTGGTAACGGGTGTCGATGTGTTTACTTCTTTCATGAAATACAGGATTCTTTGCCAAAGCAAGTGCTGATTTATTGTCAACACATATTTCCATAGGATCTTCTTGTGGCATTTTTAACTCTTTCAACAAGTTCCTTAGCCAAATTGCATGGCAAACACATGATGTAGCGGCAACATATTCGGCTTCACAAGTTGACAGTGTGACGATAGGTTGTTTCTTTGACATCCAAGTGAAAGCAGTATCTCCCATAAAGAATACAAAACCAGTAGTGCTCTTTCTATCGTCCACGTCTCCACTCCAATCGCTATCACTATAGCCAACAATTTCATGATTGTTAGAAGAGTAATAGTGTAAGCCAAAGTTTGTTGTACCTTTGATATATCGAAGGATTCTCTTTGCCTCCTTGAAGTGAGTTGTTGTTGGAGCTTCCATGTAACGACTTACGACTCCTACAGCATAGAGAATATCCGGCCTTGTACTTGTCAAGTAACATAGACTTCCAACCAAACTTTTGTAAAGAGTTGGATCCACAATCTCTCCATTTTCATGCTTACTCAACTTGCTGCCACATTCCATCGGGGTGCCAACCGGATTGGCATCATCCATCTTGAACTTCTTAAGGACTTCTTTTGCATAGCCTTCTTGGGTGATAAAAATTCCTTTGTCTTCTTGCTTTACTTCAATGCCAAGATAATATGCCATGAGCCCCATATCTGTCATCTCAAATTCATTTGACATGTCTTTCTTGAACTCTTCGAACATGCTTAGATTGTTCCCAGTGAAGATCAAGTCATCAACATATAAGCACACAATCAAAATATTTCCACCTTGCGCTTTAATATAGAGTGCATGCTCATATGGACACTTGATGAAATTCTTGTCTCAAAAGTACTTGTCGATTCGAACATTCCAAGCTCTCGGAGCTTGCTTGAGTCCGTACAATGCCTTTTTCAACTTGAGGACTTTTTCTTCTTGCCCTTTTACTTCATATCCCTGTGGTTGCTCGATATAAACTTCTTCTTCGAGAAAACCATTCAAGAAGGCCGACTTCACATCCATTTGATAGATCTTCCATTCATTTTGGGCTGCCAAAGAAATGATCAGTCTAATAGTTTCAAGACGAGCAACGGGGGCAAATACCTCATCATAGTCAATTCCTTGTCTTTGACTATAGCCTTTTGCCACCAGTCTTGCTTTGTATCTCTCCACGTCTCCTTTTGCATTCTTCTTCGCCTTGTACACCCATCTTACTCTGATTGCTTTGTGTCCTCGTGGAAGTGTAATAAGTTCCCACGTATCATTCTTCGTGATTGACTTTATTTCTTCATCCATGGCGTCTCTCCACTTTACATTTTCAACAGCTTCTTGACAGCTTAGAGGCTCGCAATCACCAAAAAGACAAAAGAAGTTAATGTCATTTTGGTTTTCGGTTACCTCATAAAGCTCTTCAATGCTCCTTAATCGTGGTGTCCTCTCACTTGAGCTTGTTTCATCCAACCTTGGTGTTGGTGAGGCAGGTGGTGTAATATGTTCATCTATCATTGGTTGTTCCATTTCATCTTCTTCTTCTTCAAAATAAGGAAGAAAATCATACCTGTCTTATTGAACACTCCAATCCCAACAACTTTCTTCTTCGAACTCCACATCACGACTTATGACAATCTTTCCGCTATTTGGATTATAGAGCTTGTACCCTTTGGAGCTTGAGTCGTAACCTACGAATACATACTTCTCACTTTTATCATCGAGCTTTGTTCTCCTTTCATCTGGAACGTGGGTATATGCAATGCTTCCAAACACCTTGAGGTGAGAGATCCCTGGCTTTCTTCCACTCCATGCTTCTTGTGGTGTCTTCTCATGCACACTTCTTGTTGGGGAACGGTTTGTCAGGTAAACCGCACAAGCCACTGCTTCGGCCCAAAACTCTTTCGGCATCTTCTTACTCTTAAGCATGCTTCACACCATATTAAGTATGGTCCGGTTCTTTCTCTCCACTACTCCATTTTGTTGTGGCGATCTTGGCACTGTTAGTAAGCGGCGGATTCCATGCTCTTCACAATATTTGTTGAACTCATTTGAAGTAAACTCTCCTCCTCGGTCAGATCTCATAGACTTAATAGAAAGACCACTTTCTTTCTCCACAAGGGCTTTGAACTTCTTAAAGTTTTCAAACACTTCTGACTTCTCCTTCAAGAAATAAACCCATGTTTTTCTAGAATAATCATCAATAAATAGGAGAAAGTATTTATTCTTACCAAAAGAGTTTGGATTGATTGGTCCACAGACATCAGTGTGTATGAGCTCTAGTGGTTTTGTCGCTCTTGATGTTGATTCCTTTGGAAAGCTTTTTCGAAATTGCTTCCCAATTAGACATCCTTCATATAGTTGGTCTGGATGGTTTATACTAGGCAAGCCTCTCACCATCTCCTTCTTTGACAAACATTCTAGACTATCGAAGTTGAGGTGTCCAAATCGTAGATGCCATAGCCATGAAGAGTCGGTATAGCAGGCCTTGAGACACTTTGCCACATCATTTTGAATGTTCAAGAGGAACATTCTATTCTTTGACATAGGCACCTTAGCGATCAAGTTATGCCCACAATCTCTTAAGAAAATACTATGTTCTTTCAAGTGGATGTCATATCCTTTCTCCAATAATTGTCCCAAGCTCAAAATATTATTTTTCATGTTAGGAACATAGTAGACGTTGGATATGAATTGATGACTCCCATTCTTTAAGCGTATGAGAATTTTACCTTTGCCTTTGACCGGTATCTTTGAGTCATCTCCAAATGAGACATTTCCAGTTGTCGCTTCATTGATCTCTATGAACATGCTTCGATCGCCGCACATGTGGTTGCTTGCGCCGGTGTCAAGGTACCACTTGTTTCTTTTCTCTTCAAATTGGTTTTGGCACGCGAGCAGCAAAGTTTCTTCTTCTCCACCTTTTTCTTCTACAAAGTTAGCTTTCTCCACAACTTTCTTTGAGAATCTACACTCAGATGCATAGTGACCGATTTTATTGCAATTGAAGCACTTGATTTGTAACTTGTTGCACCTTGACCATGAATTTCCATTTCCACGACCTCTTGTTGCTTGTGGATTCCAACTTCTTTCTCCATTGTTGAAGTTGTTGGAGTAGTTGTTGTAACTTCCTCTTCTTTCTCCTTCATGTCCTCGTCCACGTCCACGCCCACAGTCTTGACCACGACCTCGTCCTCTTTGACTCTTGTAATTCACATAGTTTGCTTCCTTTGCATTGAGTTGTAGTAGTTGTTCCATAGTCTCCTTTTGTTTAGTTTTTCTCTTTTGTTTTTCTTCGTATGCTTGTAAGGAACCCATAAGTTGCTCAATAGTCATGGTGTTTAAATCCTTGTTTTCTTCAATGTTAGTAACAATGAAGTCAAAACTTGGATTTAAAGTGCGAAGTATTTTTTCCATGACTTTCACCTCATCAACATCTTCACCATTTCTTTTAAGTTGATTGACTACGGACAATACTCGAGAAAAATAATCAGAAATTGACTCAGACTCTTCCATAAATAAACGTTCAAACTCACCTCTAAGAGTTTGAAGACGAATCTTTTTCACCTGCTCCACTCCTTTGTTGCAAGTTTGAAGCTTGTCCCATGCTTCTTTGGCCGTCGTTGCATTTGAGATCTTCTCAAATGTATCTTCATCCACCGATTGATAAATGAGGAAGAGAGCTTTCTTGTCTCTCTTTCTTGACTCCCTTAATGTCTCCTTTACACCTTGGCTTAAGGAGGCTTCATCTTGCTCCTTGAAGCCTTTCTCAACAATATCCCACACATCTTGAGCTCCTAGTAGCGCCTTCATCTTGATACTCCAATTGTCATAATTGTTCTTTGTGAGTATCGGCATTTGAAAAGGAAAACCTCCATTCGCCATCTTTTGAGGACCTTCAAGCTCTGATGCCACTTTGTTGGAAATAAGACCTTTTGTGTTTAAGAAAAGTGTGTGGGAATATTAGAGGCTTAAAGAAAAACTTGATAGGTGGAAGAATTATTTATGGAAGAGAGAACTTTGTATTTTGCTTGATGCAAAAGTGTAGAATTACATCTCTATTTATAGTACTCTAAGGAGAACTCTAGACACACTAATTCTAAAGATTTCTCAACTCTAGGAATTCCAAGAGCATTCTAGAGAATACTACAACCTTAAGAAATATTTAGACACTCCAAACATTACAAGAGTTTTCTAGAAACATTAATTAAAATTACCTAAGTCCAAAACAACTAAGCCCAAAAATCCAAATAATATTTTAGGCCCAAATCAAGTTTAATATTTCAACAAAGATTGTGATCTTCGTGGTGTAATGATATCAACACCTTTCGCTTTGTCTCTATTTTTCACGAATTCACAATAACAATTAGTTTTTTAAAACCTGCTATTAAATACAATAGATGTTTATTCCATCTAGATAATATATGCTCTATGGCTAAAATCACTGTATTTATTTTGCAAAATTGTAAGATAAGAAACATATATAGGACTGATATCACCCCAACTAAACTATTGTCTATTTATTATTTGAGAACGGATAACTTCAAATCAGATTCCATGCATGTATGCAGAGGTGCATGTATGCAGAGGTTCAAGACCGTATAAGAGGGATGAATAAGAATCTGAAATGTTGCATAATAGAAACATATGATCCCCATGTGTCCAATAGATTTGTTAAATTTCGTCCCATGTAAGGAAAAAGTGAAACCTCTGGTAAATATATTTTGGAATAAATAGCTATAAGACTTAAAAGCAAAAACTGATTATTTTAAGATCTACGGTTGGACATGGATCATGGATGGATTTCATGATGAGTAATATTCTGGAATGATGCTCCGTTGTACGTTGAAGTATCATTCCATTTTGATCTTCATTTATTTTGTGACTCATTCAACGTTTGGTTATGGTTTTCACATAAACTTCCTTTATGTAATAAGATAAGATTTATGTTTGCATTGCATAAGCATTACTCTCGCATTCACATATACTAGCTTGTTTCCATGATTGAAAAGTTTTCTAATTCTCAACGTCATTATTTTGAATATGATGGCATCCAATTTTTATAAATATATAAACTTTATACAAACCAAGATAGATGTTTCGGTGGCAGATTGTAATCGTAAGCACAAAATCTAACAAAATCTAAAAGTGAAAGTCCTCCCCAATTGTGTGGTTGAGGTATTTATAGACCTCTGCGCCTTAGTCAGATTGTTTCTAAGAAGACAGGTTACAATGCCTATATGCTTGGCCATATGTTTTTTGAGCTTCACGGATTCACAATCATCATCAACTTTGCTTGCTGGAGGATTTCATCCATGGATGATTTCTTTCCAAGTTTTGTTATTCATTGTTTTAAGGAAGCTGATCATACGAGCATTTTAGTGGTCACAATTAGTATCAATAAGAACCAGTGGACAATTAACAAATCATCATTCTTTGGTATTGTCAATCTTAAATAGAATAAAATAGATATTATGGCACATATCCAACTAGAATATGGTGTATGTTCTGATATAAGCTGAAAGTTCATTTGATCGGTAATAAGATGTAACACACAATATTGAAAAAAATGTGTAAACCAAGATGATATGAAATACTCGATAAACAATTAAACAAATAATAAATAAGAGTCACACATAATTGATAACCTAATTGGGTGCAAATGTCACCTACATTTAGAGGGTCTTAGACAAAAATTTACTAATTACAAATAGGCAATAGTACAAGATGATCTCATCTGAACTCAGTCAAACCAATATCATTTTACTAATACTGTCTGTGAATTTTAACTCACGATCCCTCTAAATTTGAGGTTCCTTCACTTTCGGTTAAACACTCACCTGAGTATGTAAGAACCAATTGTTTAGAATGTAATAAACTACACAAAATATAGATCAAAAAATCTATCTCTCCCTTACATAAAAAAGACTAAGAAATATAGATTTATTGTAACATCCATATATAATATATATTTAGAAAATACATTACATATAGTGTTGATTGGTACTGATACACATAAGTGTCTCTCGTCATTGTTATATACACATGTCCAAAAGAATAATATATAATTGACACATGATATACAAGAGTGCTTAAACAAAAGGTAGAATCTATGTACAATATCCACATATGCACATAAGCTACAACGGAAGAGCATCACAACAAAATGAAGGAAAATTGCGATCTAAACGCAGCGGAAAACAAAAATTTCCTTTAGTGATCCTTACGAATGAGCATGGTCAGTGATAGAATCGTTACCTCTTTGTGGCGATTCAGATCTTTGATGCAGCGATCACAAGCGTTGATGAAGTGCAACGCCTCTACTCAGTCCACACGAACAGCTTCCGGTCACAGTGCTAGCTGCTTACGAACGGAATTATTTGAGTGAGAAAAGAGAATCAAAAACGAAAATGCATCAAGTGAAAGCTTCATCACAAGGGTTCCTTTTATAGACTCTCTTGTGGGCTGCGGGCTAAAACCCAATTCACATGATCCATAATAATATTATATATTATTATAATAACTATTATTATAATAAATATATTTATTTTATTATTATTTTATAACCATTATAAAATAACAATAATTATTATTATATTATCCGAATTTCTATTTTTTCACTTAAGTGCACCGTACCTTACGGTGTTCCTTTTTGATTTCTCTATCTCTCATCAAACTGTTCTTATGTGTGTGACCCTGTAGGATTTCGTAACGTTGGTAATTATATTAAATTATATATTTAACATAATAAACAGTAAGCGGTATCTAGCAACACATCACTGCTACCCAAGTCACGAAAATGTCATGTGATCTGACAAAACCTTTTTCGTGATAATATATGTTTGTACAATTACCCTTTTGCCCCTATGTCTATATTGAACACAAGGCATACACTGTGTCATCCTTGTCCAGTTCAATATTGGGCCCTTAGACATTTCTCCTGTTATGCAGGATTGGCAAATTCCATCTAGGACACTCATGTCCCTCAGCATGCTTTGTGGAGTGCCCATCAACTGTCTTTATGATCATCCAGTTACGGATAATGTTTGATCAGCAATAAAGCACCCGACTCTACATCTAGGGTCCATAGTGGTTTCAGGTCGAAGGGTGGTAATACACCATTATCACCATGAGAATAACTTATGACACTTTGCATAACATACTATGTAGTATTCTCATAGCGGGTCAATCCGGTATAAATATTACTCCTAATATTTATACCTATGTCAAGACTTGATAACTTTTTATCCATGATCCATGAGATGTGATCATCAGTCTATCTTCATAATAGTCTCAATGCTTTTAATGTTATCCCACTTTGCAATAAAGCTTGACTACGGATATTTTAAGAATAATGTCTTTATGTTTAATGGGATCTCATGATTAAGTCACACTTAACATTTCATTAAACAGACTAACTATTCTAGGGACTTTATTATTCTGAAAGACAAACATAATAAAGAAATACCTTTTATTATTAAACGAATAATCCGATACAAGTACCAAAAAGTATTGGCCTCTAGGGCTTACACCAACAATCTCCCACTAGCACTAGAGCCAATTAGGCATACCCTTAATACCCATAGATCTAGTATGACCATCATGCTTCTGTTGCGCAAGAGGCTTTGTTAATGGGTCAGCGATATTGTCAAGTGTAGGTACTCTGCATATCTTCACATCTCCTCGATCGATTATCTCTCGAATGAGGTGATAACGCCTAAGTATGTGTTTGGATCGTTGGTGAGATCTAGGCTCCTTAGCTTGTGCGATAGCGCCATTGTTATCACAATATAAACCAATGGGATCCACAATGCTAGGGACTATGCCAAGTTCACTAATGAACTTCTTGATCCAAACAGCTTCCTTTGCTGCATTTGAGGCAGCAATATACTCGGCCTCAGTTGTAGAAGCAGCAACTGTTTCTTGCTTTGAACTTTTCCAGCTCACAGCGCCACCATTGAGACAGAACACATAACCAGATTGTGATCTAAAATCATCCTTATCTGTCTGGAAGCTAGCATCAGTGTAACCAATTACATCAAGCTCTTCCTGACCTCCATATATCAAGAATGAATCCTTAGTCCTTCTCAAGTACTTAAGGATATTCTTGACAGCTACCCAGTGAGCATCACCGGGATCAGATTGGTACATACTCGTTGCACTTAATGCATACGAGACATCTGGTCGAGTACATAACATGGCATACATGATAGATCCTATTGCAGATGCATATGGAATCTTATTCATGCGATCCCTTTCTTCCTTAGTTGAAGGGGATTGTGTTTTTGATAAACATAGACCATGTTGCATAGGTATGAATCCTTTCTTGGAATCATGCATATTAAAGCGTCTCAACACTTTATCTATGTATGTACTCTGACTTAGGCCAAGCAGTTTTTGTGATCTATCTCTATAGATCCTAATTCCTAATATATAGGCTGCTTCACCTAGGTCTTTCATAGAAAAACAATTCCCTAACCAAGTCTTCACTTGTTGCAAGGTAGGGACATCGTTTCCAATGAGTAATATGTCATCTACATATAATACCAGAAACACGATCATGCTCCCACTAACCTTCTTGTAGACACAAGGTTCATCTTCATTTTTGATGAATCCATATTGTCTTACGGTTTCATCAAAACGAAGATTCCAGCTTCTGGAAGCTTGCTTCAATCCATAGATTGATCGCTGTAACTTGCATATCTTTTGGGCATCTTGTGGTATGTCAAATCCTTCAGGTTGTGTCATGTACACATCCTCAAGAAGATTCCCATTAAGGAAAGCAGTTTTGACATCCATCTGCCATATTTCATAATCATGATATGCAGCGATGGCAAGTAAAATCCGAACAGATTTAAGCATTGCAACTGGTGAAAAGGTTTCATCATAGTCAACCCCATGAATTTGTTTATAGCCTTTTGCAACCAGTATTGCTTTATAGGTATGTACCTTACCATCCATGTCAGTCTTCTTCTTGAAGACCCACTTGCATCCTATAGGGTTAACTCCTATAGGAGGTTCTACCAAGGTCCAAACCTGGTTTGTGTACATGGAATCCATTTCAGATTTCATGGCTTCTAGCCACTTCTCAGACTCAGGACCAGTTATGGCCTCTTTGTAGGTCACAGGCTCATCTTGATCCATGAGTAATACATCACCCTGATCACTTATGAGATATCCATATCTCTCAGGTTGGTGACGTATCCTGCTTGACCTACGCTGGTCTTGTTCTTCTTGAGCAGGTTGCTCTTCCACAACTACTTGTGTTTCCCGCTCTAGTTCCTCCATAGGTGTTTCAATGTTTTGTGATTCTTGAATTTCTTCAAGCTCTATTTTCCTCCCACTGTTTCCTTTGGAAATAAAATCCCTTTCCAGAAAGACTCCAGTTCGAGCGACAAACACTTTGCCCTCAGAAGGATTGTAGAAGTAATATCCTCTTGTTTCTTTAGGATACCCCACAAATAAGCATTTGTCAGATTTGGGCTCAAGCTTGGTTGAAATTTGTCGTTTGACGTAAACCTCGCAACCCCAAATCTTCATGTAAGACATATGTGGTTTCTTACCACTCCATATCTCATATGGTGTCTTATCAACCTTTTTGGATGGAACACGGTTAAGTGTGTAAGCTGCTGTTAATAATGCATGTCCCCAAAAGGAGTTTGGAAGATCGACGTGACTCATCATGGATCGGACCATGTCTAACAAGGTTCGATTTCTTCTCTCAGAAACACCATTCCATTGTGGTGTTCCAGGAGGAGTAAGTTGGGATAGAATCCCATACTCTTTTAGATGGTCATCAAATTCTAGGCTTAAATATTCACCGCCTCGATCTGATCGAAGAACTTTAATATTCTTACCTAGTTGGTTTTGTACTTCATTCTTGAATTCCTTGAACTTTTCAAAGGACTCAGATTTGTGTTTCATTAAATACACATATCCGTATCTACTGAAGTCATCAGTAAAAGTGATGAAGTACTGAAAACCTCCTCTGGCTGGTATGTTCAGTGGTCCACATACATCAGTATGTATGAGTGCCAAAAGATCATTAGCCCTTTCACCTTTTCCTGTGAATGGGGACTTTGTCATCTTTCCAATTAAACAAGATCTGCATGTCTCATATGATTCATAATCAAAAGAGTCCAAGAGTCCATCTTTATGGAGTTTGGAAATGCGTTTCTCATTTATGTGGCCTAATCGACAGTGCCAAAGGTAAGTTGGATTCAACTCATTAGGTTTCAACCTTTTAGTATTAATGTTATAAATTGGCATTTCAAGATCAAGGACATATAGTCCATTATTCATTTTTGCAGTAGCATAGAATATATCATTCAAATAAATGGAGCAACAATTGTTCCTTATTATGAATGAAAAACCAAACTTGTCCAAACAAGAAACGGAAATAATATTCCTGCTAATTGCAGGTACATAATAACAGTTCTCTAACTGAATTATTAAACCACTAGGTAAAGTTAAAACATAAGTTCCTACAGCTAAAGCAGCAACCTTTGCTCCATTGCCAACTCGTAGGTCAACTTCACCTTTTGCCAAATTTCTACTCCTTTTTAGCCCCTGCACATTAGTACAAATGTGAGAACCGCATCCAGTATCTAATACCCATGATGCAGAAGTAGATAAATTAATTTCAATAACAAAAATACCTGAATTTGAAGTCTCTACTCCATTATTCTTATCTTCCAGGTACTTTGGGCAATTTCTCTTCCAATGTCCGGTCTTACCGCAATGGAAGCAAGTGCCCTCCTTTGCTATTCCTCCACTAGGCTTCAAAACAGGAGGAGTGGGTTTGGGTTTGGCAACTTCCTTGCCTTTCCCTCTACCACCCTGTTTGATGGGCCTCTTGTTCTGTTTCTTTCCATTACTGACCATCAGAATGGATTTCCCTTTTGTCTTCATATTCTGCTCAGCAGTTCTCAACATGCCTAGCAGTTCTGGAAGACTTTTGTCCAAGTCATTCATATTGAAATTCAGGACAAACTGACTGAAGCTCTCTGGCAACGATTGCAAGATCAGATCAATCGCAAGTTCCTTTCCAAGGGGAAACCCTAATCTGTCAAGGTTCTACACATACCCAATCATCTTGAGTACATGGGGACTTACAGGGGCTCCCTCAGCTAACTTGCTGTTAAAAAGGGACTTTGAAACCTGAAACCTCTCATTTCTTGCTTGCTCTTGATAAAGCGTTTTCAGATGTCCGATCATATCGAACGCAGACATGTTCTCGTGTTGCTTTTGCAACTCAGAGTTCATGGTAGCAAGCATGAGGCAAGCGGTTTCATTGGCATCATCGAAATGCTTCTTATAAGCATCTCTTTCTGCCTTTGGTGCAGAACTAGGAGGTTCCTCCTCAGGAACTGGTGTCTCCAAGACATACAGCTTCTTATCGTGCTTGAGGACAATCCTCAGATTACGGTGCCAATCCAGGAAATTTGTCCCAGACAATTTTTCCTTATCTAGGATGGATCGCAAAATATTGTTCGATGTGTTTGTTGTCATGGTAATCTACAAGAGAAATATGAAAATATAAGTATCATTAAAACAACATATTTAATTAGGCCTTTAATCAAATATGCTCCCACTATTTTATTCAAAACAAATGACCCTCATCATTTGATTCGGAAAATCCCGTTGGAAGACTTTCTAGTGGGTCGAGATCCATGTTTCACTTTGTTTTAAGTCAGCGTTAGGCTGATTACACAAAACTAAGTTATTTAGGTAGGAACTCCTTCCAATTGTATCTCATACAACTCTCGAATATTTTCAATTGGGTGAATAACTCCTTATTCTGATCCATCACATGAATCATTCCCAATTCTTGCTTCTAAACATATATAATCTTATTATGATTTGTTTAGTTAAGTTTGACCCATTGTTTTAGCAATTGGATATTACAATTATCCCATCACACCTTACTAATATAGAACATGCACCTCGCGTAGGCGAAACCTACAATGCTCGATACTAGTCTTGATGAGTGCTAAAAATTGGAAAGCATAAACTTAATATTTAATTTTTGAGGGAATTTGTTATTAGTTTGATCTCACCGGCTTCACATGCAAAACGTCTCTCACATGCATCAACATACAATTACATGCATCAACATACATATAAAAAAGATACAATTATGGCCCCTAACGCAATTGTTCTCTCAAGCCAATGAGAGAACCTAAGCTAACCTAATAACGATCTAAGCTTCTCCAAGCATGATCTCCAAGGTTATCCTCCTTTAATATTGAATACTTCCTTCTTTTTTTTTCATAACATAATATTACATTACATATAAGAAAACTCGTTTTACATACGAGGGAGTGAGATGAGAAAAGAAGTTACATAAAGAGATTGAGAGAGAGGCACGACACGCAGGCCGTATTCAAAAATCCCAAAACAATAATAAAGGAAAAACTAAGGCCATAACTGATCACCACAAATAAATAATAATAAACACACTTTTATTATTAGTTTAAAATTCCGATAATTAAATAAACTAAATTAAATTTCGACTGATTGATCACACTTTGCAGACTTAGCCGGGGGTTCCGCTGCCCGGTCAGCGGACGGTGGTTCCCTTGCGGGGTTGTTAGGGGCAGCGCCCCAGCGAAAATTTTTATGAACACTTCATTGTATTTCACGTCGTTTCCTGCACAACTTTTGTGCATTTACAACCCCAACCGGAAAAGTCTGCGGCAATACAACACTTGTACTGCCATTAATCCTAATGCAACAATTTCATGCCGTCAAACACAACTCGATTGATAACTCAATATGATAGATCAACATGTCATTGCTTCACCATACTAACGTCGGATTCCGAAGCGAATGAAAATGATGATCTTTCAAAAAGAATTACAATCCTTATGTGATTGAATGGATGAAATCAAAATAGTATATCCCATATACCATCTTTGCATCAGAATTTCTTATATCTTATATAAAAGTGATCGATCTAATTGTGTAACCTATGGATGATCAATGTATCGCACAACTTCACCATACTAATGTCGGTTTCTGAAGCATAATCAACATCAATCATCCAAATCGTACACAACAGATGCCAAATTTAATTAATCGTTTATTGTTAAATTCATTCTGTGTTTTAATCGAATCAAATACAGAAAAGACGGAAATTTAACAGCTATCAGATCCATGGTTTCGTAAGTGGCTCTGATACCACTGAAGGAAAATTGCGATCTAAACGCAGCGGAAAACAAAAATTTCCTTTAGTGATCTTTACGAATGAGCATGGTCAGTGATAGAATCGTTACCTCTTTGTGGCGATTCAGATCTTTGATGCAGCGATCACAAGCGTTGATGAAGTGCAACGCCTCTACTCAGTCCACACGAACAGCTTCCGGTCACAGTGCTAGCTGCTTACGAACGGAATTATTTGAGTGAGAAAAGAGAATCAAAAACGAAAATGCATCAAGTGAAAGCTTCATCACAAGGGTTCCTTTTATAGACTCTCTTGTGGGCTGCGGGCTAAAACCCAATTCACATGATCCATAATAATATTATATATTATTATAATAACTATTATTATAATAAATATATTTATTTTATTATTATTTTATAACCATTATAAAATAACAATAATTATTATTATATTATCCGAATTTCTATTTTTTCACTTAAGTGCACCGTACCTTACGGTGTTCCTTTTTGATTTCTCTATCTCTCATCAAACTGTTCTTATGTGTGTGACCCTGTAGGATTTCGTAACGTTGGTAATTATATTAAATTATATATTTAACATAATAAACAGTAAGCGGTATCTAGCAACACATCACTGCTACCCAAGTCACGAAAATGTCATGTGATCTGACAAAACCTTTTTCGTGATAATATATGTTTGTACAATTACCCTTTTGCCCCTATGTCTATATTGAACACAAGGCATACACTGTGTCATCCTTGTCCAGTTCAATATTGGGCCCTTAGACATTTCTCCTGTTATGCAGGATTGGCAAATTCCATCTAGGACACTCATGTCCCTCAGCATGCTTTGTGGAGTGCCCATCAACTGTCTTTATGATCATCCAGTTACGGATAATGTTTGATCAGCAATAAAGCATCCGACTCTACATCTAGGGTCCATAGTGGTTTCAGGTCGAAGGGTGGTAATACACCATTATCACCATGAGAATAACTTATGACACTTTGCATAACATACTATGTAGTATTCTCATAGCGGGTCAATCCGGTATAAATATTACTCCTAATATTTATACCTATGTCAAGACTTGATAACTCTTTATCCATGATCCATGAGATGTGATCATCAGTCTATCTTCATAATAGTCTCAATGCTTTTAATGTTATCCCACTTTGCAATAAAGCTTGACTACGGATATTTTAAGAATAATGTCTTTATGTTTAATGGGATCTCATGATTAAGTCACACTTAACATTTCATTAAACAGACTAACTATTCTAGGGACTTTATTATTCTGAAAGACAAACATAATAAAGAAATACCTTTTATTATTAAACGAATAATCCGATACAAGTACCAAAAAGTATTGGCCTCTAGGGCTTACACCAACACAAAATTCTCTGAAACATAATGAGGCAAGCTTGTCCTTTCCCTTCACTTGTAACAAACCACCTGAAATAACAATAATAATAGCGTGAGATGATAATTTCAGTGGATTCCTTATCTTATGGGTCCACTCTGATCTAAAGAGACTATTATAGACTCATTAACTTAAGCTTATCAAATTACACTACATGTGTACACATACATAATAGAGTAAGACTTAAGTGTCTAAGGATCTTCGCATTGTATGGAAACATGTAAATTTGAGTACACACAACTCAATAAATCACTATTTAGAAATGCAACAACATTTTTTTTCCTGACCGAGCCTACATCTAGGACTTTGGACACTGGTCACTGATCTTTGTATCATGATTCGACTTTCTTATGATTTTATATTTTTATAGGACTCAAACCCATTTGGTTGATAATTTCTATGGGACTCAAATCCATTTGGTTTCATATTTCTATGGGACTTGAACCCATTTGGTTGAACATTTCTTTGGGATTCGAACCCATTTGGTTGATGTAAATCAATGCCTACATCCCTATTCTACTTTACATAAGCATCGCAATTGTGAAGTTCACGAAAAAGGGTTATTTCTATATACGAGACTAGTTTAACATTCACAATGTGAATACACTCATTAATTACTAGGTGATCACACTCACCAATCTCATATCATCACAACATGTTCCATACAAAGGTTCATAGTTCATGTGACTACTCGCCGGCGGTACATACCGAGGTACCCTTACATCCAAGCATCACACCTAAGTCATCATTACTAGTTCACTCACCTAGTTATTTACTAAGGTTCACCTCACACATTAGCATAAGTTAATCCAATTATTAAACATTCAAGAAAAACAACTATTCATACCATAGTTCATAACATGAGAATAATATTTCATCAAGCATTATAAGATACATGCATGATTTACTCTTCAATAGATAGAGCATTGCATTATCTTTCCAACGCATTCGACATGGCGTCAATCGGAGTTATGATCCCTGTTTTATGGTGGAAATAGGAAGACTAAACATCTTTCCATTTATTGGAACCCTCGCTTAGCGAGCTCGAGTCGATCTCCAAGGGAGGCGATGCAGAAAGCTCAAGCCTATGGATTTTCACTTATTTTGCTTAGCGAGACCAATGAGTTCTCCAAGCAAGATCTCTCCTAGCGAGTTATCTCCTAGCAAACTCTAAGCAAAGCTCAGGTGAGGCCAGACTGAATGTCACATTAATTTCCTCAATTTCACTTATCTTGCTTAGGGATACTCACCTTCGGCTAGCGAGTTTAGCCAAAAATCTTCTACTGACAGGTTTTGATATACGCTCTTAGCGAAGATGGAAATACTAAGCTAGTGAGAAAATGTAATAGGATGAAAGAAAATGAGTAATAATAACACCACAAAACACTATGTCAAACCAATGAACATCTAGAGATCATAGAATAACACAAATAAGCATGTAAAACAACAAAGGCATCATGTATTAGCAGCAACTTCATGATCAAAGTAAACACATAAACCCTAATCCCCATTTCCATGAAAACTCTCCCAAAAACTAATACTACTTAGACCCCACCTTAATTAGATGAAGATGATGAAAGATTTGAGATGAGGTTTGATGATCCAAGCTCTTGGTTCCCACATTCCAAGCTTTCTTCTTCCTCTTATTTTTTTCCTATTCTTTTATTTCTCTTCTCTTTTGTCTCTTGTTACTAACAAGTAAAGATTTTGGAAAGGAAAGAGAGATAAAAAATATCTTAAATGAGATATTTCTTCTAGAGAGTAATTGATAATTCATTACAGTTACCAAAATGTTCATTTCTTTTATTAATTAACAAAGGTCAATTGAATTTAATAAGAATTAAGTTTATATGAATTCACTAATTACTTCATTTGTCCCAATTGACAAAAAATAAAGTATACAGAAACTCAGTTCATCTCAACTGAGAACAAGAACAAAGTATTTACGAGGATATGATATATTACAGTTATACACACAAAGCACACAACAAAGAATCAACTCAATAAAACCCTTATTCGGTGTAGAAATTGTCGCGGTGAGAATTGGATGTTAAATTATTAATTAATTTGAATCTTAATTCATAGGTTCACCACCAGTCTTTAATTTGTCCAAAGGAAGGGAAAAAGATCGAATTATCCACAATGCAATGCAAATGCAAAAGCTAGAGAGTTTAGGTTCGGGGGTTGGTTAAACTTAGGGAAGGTGCTAGCATCTTAAGTTTCTGTAGTACTCTAAAGGAACCTCTTGTTTTATTGTGTTTATTGCTAAAGGTTATCTGCTTAAGGGTGAAAGACCTAAAGATTTATTTCTAAGTATACTCGCCAAGACGTCGCATGTTTTGCCTACATATCCTGATAGGAATGGAATCCGAGTATTTGTAGTTCCCCTAAAAGGGATTGAGGAAACATTGTCTGTTGGTCAAAGTTCCAAAGGGATAAGGTTTGTTGATTGATTGGTTCTAGGAGAAATGATGAGTCGTCATCTTAAGGGAGAACACTCGTCTTAACCACCACAACTTGTAGGAGATGGTCTTTGCATCGTCTTGAGAGAAGGGATCAAACACTCGGATTACATCGACGAGTATGCCATTATCTCTCTCAAGCGAAAAAGATCGTATATCTCACAATAAAATTGTTATGGGGCAGGAGAATTACATCGCGACTGTCAAGATGACTAACATCTAATTCTCTTGTATGGAGAATAGTTTGAATTGAGTTGAATATTGGTTCATCTAAGAAAATGCACTTGGTGATGATGACGTCAGCCTGAACCGGTTTTGATGATGCCACTAATGGTTCTGTCCCTTTTTATACGGAAGTTGCTGGAAATTCCAAATTGTTGCCCTTCCGTCTTTTGCCCCGATGATGATATCTTTCTGAGGGTTGTAAGCAAAAACCAAAATCCTCTTCTTTGAACTTCCTTTTTTGCTAATTGCTTTTTTTTTGTCCAATATTTGCAGATACAGAAGATGGCAAAGATGAAGACTAAAGCTTGAAGGCCCTTGAATTTTAGAAGTCTTAGGATTAGTGTTAGGAACTTCTTGATGTAATCCAAAAAATCTTATAACCAAAAATAGTAACTTGTAACCCATGTATCTTGTAATATAATGTATAAGCCAATTTTGAGCATAATAAAGACTTGTCTTATAATCAAAAACGATCTTGATTAAGAATTTGAATTCCACGCACACAGTTGACTTAAAAGAACTTGAATGCCACATTTCGCCATGGACTTTGACTTGTGAATTAAAACGGCTTGAAAAATGATAATCAGAACACTTCAAATAAAAAGAACTCAATCCTCTGGCGCAAGGACCACAAATAATACTGCCACAACTTTGAAGATCATGAAACCCAAAGCATAAACGATTCTGTTCTTTTTGGAAACGATGGCCTGTGACCTTGAACCACTCTTGATAATGATAATGCGTCTTTTGAAAAATCGATCCAGAGATAGCCTGAGATGCTTAAATTCAAGAGAGACAGTATCATCAACTTGACACTCTTGCACAAACTTGTTAGTCGCAATAAACATAAATACGAAGGTATAAATAATGCAAGAAACGCAAAAAGATGTGGGATCTTAAAGTCAAAAATTAGAGTGTGACAGAAATTCACTCTTTAAGTGTGTTTTCAAAAAGGAGAATGATCTCTTTCTATAATACATCAATCCATCCAATAAGCCTAATAAGATAAACTTATAATTATACCAAATCTTCAGCTAAAATAGAATCTTTTAATCTAATTAAATCTAATTAAATTTTATTAAATCAATTAAATATTTTTCAACAAAATCTTTTCAAAACTCATTAGTATAATCTTGAGAAAAACTAGATCTTTCTAAGTTAAATCTTTTTGAATTAAATCTGAAAGAAATCTTCCAAATTAAATCTGAATTTAAACGAGCAAAAATAATTCTTTCAAAAGAGCCCTAGGGGATAACTAATTAAATTGAGACAAGATATCTCAACAATATTTGAGAGATCTTGCTAAACATATTATCTATAGAAAAAAATGTCAATTCAACTTTAATAACAATAATTACATTGTTAAATAATTATGTAGTTGAAGTTGGCTATAGTCATTTAGAGATTAAGTTTGTGTAAGTTGAGCTGCACCATAACTACCACTTCCTATATAGGCTACAATGTTTATTCTTTCGAAATCAATGAAGAACTTAGCATCTCGGTATCATATACTTTTAAATAATACTCTAGAGCATAGATATACTTAGATATACTTATAAACACAGTCTCATACGAATCAAAACTCTTAGAATAAGGATGAATAATATGTTACATAATATTGTGACTGTATTATTTCGTACATCACTACAACAAAATAAGGGAACAACCTTACAAGAGGGAATAATTCTTACATAAACACACTGCCTCCTAGACACATGTAAATGACAAACATTAAAACATTGACAACAAGAAAACTTCGAAGCCTAATTCAAGAAAGTAGCTACTTATTGCATGAATGGAAAATCAAAGAAGAAAAGAAATTTATTCAAGAAACAAATTTGCTTTGAGAGTCAGTGACACGAGAGGCATAGTATCTAGCAATGAAATCAGAAGCTTTCCTATCAATACCAGGCTCAGCAACCCAACAGCCTCTATCTTCATCACTTGCAAATATCCTTCTCCCACTTCCACTACCTTCCCAATATTCATCATTGTTTCCACTTGAGAAACATGCTTTGAATACATTGCATAGAGACGAAGATGATCCCTTACCTCCCATTTTTCACACCCTTCTAGTCTTTTTGTAAGACAATGATTCTGTAAGGTGTTTAGCACTATTGGTTGTGAGTAGAAGGCATTGGAATTGTTGGTATTTATAGAGAGGGAAGGCACATGGATTTTTAAAAGAAGATCATTATTTGTGTTTTACCATCATATATGAAAAGGTGTGTATATGGATTCTTTGTGATAAATAATAAGAATGGTCATAAAAAGTAGCATTAGTGTGTTCTCGTCCTCTACTTTATGAACTGACGCAGAGAACAGTTATTCTCCTCTAGCTGGTATAGTGTCCAACTTCTGCTTTATGGTTCCAAGTAGCACTTTCTCTCCCTACTAAAGATGCTCTCTTTTTCTTATGTAATGCCTACATAAGAATAGAATAATATGCTTACACTCTTAATTATAGCTTACATATCATTTGTGTCAATTACTTACACAATATACCCCAAAACAGAAGTAGTGAAGATAACTATCTTTATTATGATATTGATAGATAAAATGTTTCTAAATGGTTATGATGTCGTTGACAGTCGGACTGCCGCCGTCGTGGCTGTAGCTCCGCCGACCTACGGTGTCGAATTTCTGGTTGCCTCATTGGATTTTTGGATTTTATTTTTGCCAATCTTAAAAGTATATTTTTCTTACTCTGTATCACTTGAGGTTTTAGAGTATACTTATACAAATATTCAAAATGACTTTAAATCGTTATCAACCGTTTTACTACTCTCTCCAAATTAAATCATCATTCAACAACCTTGATCAAATTCAAGTTACGCCTGAACCTCGATCTTGCCACTTGCACTCAACCACCGTTTTCTGCTTAGATAGTCTAATAACACTATGTCAAAAAAGACCTTTAGCAGCGCTTTGTCTAAAGTGGCGCTGCTAAAGGTAAAGGAAGCGCTTTTTTTAAGTAAAAAACACTACTATAGGTCCACTTTTAGCAGCGTTTTTCTAGAAAAGCGCTCTCTTTTTCCCCACCTTTAGCAACGCTTTTGAAAAGCGCTGCCTAAAGTTTATTTGCTGAATACTTTTTAGCAGCGCTTTTGCAAAAAAGCGCTCTCTATCCCCCCCCCTCTCTCTTTAGCAGCGCTTTTAAAAGGCGCTGCCTAAAGTGTACTTATTGAATATTTTTAGCAGTGCTTTTCTTAATAAAAGTGTTGCCTATTCCCCCCTTTAGCAGCGCTTTTTTAAGCGCTGTCTTTACCCCCCCCCCCCCCCCCCTTTTTCCCTCCTATAGCAGCGCTTTTTTAAGCGTTGTCTTTTTCCCTCCTATAGCAGCGCTTTTTGGAGCACTCTCTATACCCCCCCCCCTTTTAGCAGCGTCTTTTTCAAGAAAAGTGTTGTCTTTTCTTCACGTCATTGAATTTTTTTAATAAAAAAAATCACTTTTTTATAGCGTTTTTTGGTTAAAAGCGCTGTCTATTTTCATATTTTTTAGAAACGATTTTTGTTGAATTATGTTGCATCGTTTTTTATAATTTTTTTCATAAACCTGCTTATAACAATTACATTCACCACAGGCCTTTATTTCAACACTTTGCCCTTATATATACCATAATCATTGTAATTCAACATATAAACCTGCTTATAATTCAACACAAGCCGATCTTCACAACAACTTCACAAATACATTCAGTATACATATAATTACAAAACCGATAACTTCACAAATACATCCACTATACATATAATTACAAACTCCATATTTCCAGATCCTCACAACAACTAACTTTTATATCAAAGTATATCAACAAATTCCAAAACTACATACGACTTCCAAAAATATAATTGAAAATTCTGGCAAGCACACGATGGATGTTATTACCAAAGTTATAACATCCACTGTGACATTAACTGATGTACTAACTAATTTAACTATAAAGTAAAGCAGTAAAAACACAGTAATTGTTTACCTAGTTCAGTGCCAACAACACTTACATCTGGGGGCTACCAAGCTAGGGAGGAAATTCACTATTATTAAAATCAATTCAAAGTCAAACAACCAGTTTGCACTTCTCACTTAATCCCTACCCAATGACACTTCAACCTACAGACACTCTAGACCTGAGTATACCCACTCACTCCCCCTCAATCACCACTTTGATATACAATTCACAATTACACAAGTCAATATGAAGAAACACTTCATACACACCTTGATCTTGCTTCACAGCTTTGATCAAGGACGCACACACTCTTGCTTAACAGCTTTGAGTGAGACACTGCTTAGAATCTACCTAATCAATGCAATCATCCAACAGACAATTGCTTGAAGTACAAGTATTCCTAAGACTCAATTCACACGTGAAAACTAGCCTTCTTCACTCACAAGGACTCTCTAATTTGCACTCTCTATTCTTCTGTCAAGAGCTGTTGTTCAGGATTGCTTCTTCTGATATTTATAGCAGCTGTCAGTCCTTTTGGGCCTTGGTGCATAAATTAGGTTTTATCCATAACAAACATATCTTCAATAATCTGCACGCTCGTTAGTTAATTCAGGGATATTCTAGTTCTCCTAGGGATTCTAGAAAGTCTCCTGATATCCAGCTTGTGCTCCTATTATGTTTCCTGGTTTATAGCTACCAGAAAAACAAACCAGCGCTTGATGTCATACGACCCAAGTCATAACATTGGGTATGACATCCAGCTTAACTTGCTTTTAGCTAAGTCAACTTACCCTGCACGGACCATATTATGTATGCACTAACATCAGTCATGACATGCATACATGCTCTAGTGTTTTGCCACAAAATGTAGCCAATCAAGAGCATTTACAAACTCCCCCTTTGGCAAATTTTTGGCTAAAACACTCTGTCATCATATCAGAGATTTACACAGCAGAAGACTTATGATATGTCCTGTCATGCAAGATAGTTACTAGCTCAAGTCTTTCTGAGTCCTCACAGTTAGCTCTCACTGTTATAGCTCACCTTGTTAACCATCTGTTAGTTACCACTGCAGATGTCACACTTTGCTGAGTAACACACTTGGTTACTCCCCCTCAACTGTTGCATATTCTCTCAGCTGAGCACACAACCTGCAAACAGCCCTGCAGTCACACATAATCATCCAGTCTACTCTGGATGTTATGACATTCTGGTTGACATCCTGAAGTTACACACATCTGTGCTACTCCCCCTGAAGGAGTGCACATTATTCTCATTCTGCTCACATCTTGCAGACACACACAAGATTAGCTCCTAGCTACTTCAGCACAAAGCTCATAGTTCTAACATACATGCATTCCCATCCAAGCTAGAAATATATATAACACTCAGTTCACTAACAGCTCTAGCTGTTATCACACATATCATCATATTTCATCATTTCATCAGCTGCACCTGTAAGCATGATTTCATATGCACAATGGTACATATGCTCTTCCTTTGTACTGCCAGCTTTTTCACCTGTTCTTCCACCTGCTGTACCTGCTGTTTTCTATTTCCCTCTCCCCCTTTTTAGCCACAAATTAAGACTCACTAATAAACTAGCATAGATCATAAAATGTACATATGTTTGAGGTTACATTACCACAAAACTGCTCTTTGAAGAGCACCACAAAAATAAACTGCATTTTGGAAAGAAAACAAAGCACAGAAATGCGCAGACCAGCAGTCCAGTCACATACTAGACTATTACCTTAATCTTCTTATGGCTTGTCAAAATAATGAGGTGGGTCCCTGCGAACCAATGGAATAGTGATGCCTCTGAAGACCAGCCTTTGCTTGAATATCTCATCAACGATTTCCTCAATTGACATACCCAAGTAGGTTGAGTTCTTCTTAAGTTCTTCATCAGTGGGAGGAGGATACTTGCGCCTTCATTCTTCATGAGAGAGAGGAGCATCTTTGGAGGGTTTGGGGTTGGTCTTAGATGAAGATCCTTCATGAGCAGACATGTTGTTGAGAGTGAAGGTCTGGGAGAGATGTTGGAAGGTAATGGGGGCGAAGAAGCATGTTTGTGTGGAATGGAGAGCTTTATTGGTCAAGGACTTGGACTGTATTGAAGTTTTAAAACTCTCATGTGCCATTAATTTCTATGCACCCTCATATATGCAAGTACCCAACTTTCCTCTGCGATTTTCAACTTGAGCAGCACCTAGAGCCTTTGTACAAATGTCAGCTAGTTGTGGTTCAGTGGACACATGCTCCAAGGAAATCACTTTGTCTTCCACAAGGTTCAAGTGCTTAGTTCTTCTGGGCTGGATTGGATTTTTGGAAATGTTAGTAGCACTAAGATTGTCATAGTACAATGTCATGATGTCCTGAGTGACATTGTATTTAGTTAACATTTGCTTCATCCAGACCAGCTGAGAACATCTGCTACCATCTGCTATGTGTTTAGCTTCAGTAGTGGATAGTGAGATACATTTTTGCTTCTTGATGAACCAAGATATTAGGTTGTTCCCTAAGAAGAAGCATCCACCAGCTGTGCTCTTTCTATCATCACAATACCCAGACACGGTAGGATCATACTCATGAGAGTAGAGTATGCCATAGCCACAGACTCCATTCATATATTTGAGAATCCTTTCCACTTAATTCATGTGACTTACCTTGGAATTTACTTGATACTTAGCCCATACGCCAACAACAAGAGCAATGTCAGGTATGTTGGCTGTTTGATCCAGAAGGCTTTCAATCTAGCTCTTGTATAAGCTTTGAACATCTTTTGGCAGCTTTAGATGAGTAGGTGCAGATGTTCTTTTGTGACAAGCATTGTCCAACCCAACCTTTTTGTCAATGCCTTTGGTGTACTGACTTTGTGAGAGCAATACAGGGTCCTCCATTTGCTTGACTTGTATCCCGAGAAGGTAGGTTAATTTTACACACAGACTCATCTCAGACTCAGATTGTATCTGATTAATATATTATTTTACCAACTTCTCAGAAATTCTACCAAAGACTATGTCATTCACATAGATCTGAGCAACTTTGAGTTTTCCATCCTCATAGTTAGCACAGAGAGTCTTGTTCATTCCTCCTTCTCTGTATCCATTGGCAGTAAGAGATTTAGTCAATCTTTCATACCTAGCCCTGGGAACTTGTTGTACTCCATAGAGAGCTTTCTTCAACTTGTACACAAGATTTTGTAGATTAGATTCATTAAATCCCTTGGGTTTCTCCACATATCCTTCCTTATTTAAGTATCCAATTAGGAAGGCGCTCTTTACATCCATCTTCAGAATGAAGGCAATTTCCACCATCCACCTGATTGACTCTAGCCTTGCAACTGGTGCAACAGTTCCATCAATTCCTTCTACTAGTCTAGCCTTGTTCCTGACTACTCTTCCTTGTTTATCAGACTTGTTTTTATACCTCCACTTAGTTCCAATTATGTTAGTTCCACCTGGTCTTGGAACCAATTCACATACTTTATTTCTTTCAAGCTGATCTGAGTCCATATTTATATTACTCTGAATGTTACAATATAGGGTCATGACATTCTGAGTGACATTGCCCTTCTTATGCTGACCATTTGTCATGGTCTTCATAAGCTTCCAGTATAACAGGTCTAGGTTTATAAGATGCTCATCCTTAGAATGTCTTTTCTTGGCTTGCCTACCAATCCCATAGCCTGTTTTTCTGTCCAGAGGAACCTTATAAGTTCCACTTACTGATTCCTTGGTGATGGCCTTCCTTATTCTTTGAGGATGTCTGCCTTTATCCAAGCTTATTCGATTCTTCTTCTCTTTATTGATTAGTCCAGGTGGGTTACTTCTGGACTCCCATAGATAACAATTATTCTTGGATCTAGATCCCTTCATTTCCTCCTTACCTTCTTCATTTATCACCACACACTTATCTTTTGAAAAGTGGACTTTTAAACCTTGATCACATAGCTGACTTATGCTTATTAGGTTGACAGTTAGCCCTTTAACCAGCAAGACATCCTTCAATTTTGGAACTTTAGGACTGTCAAGTTGTCCAACCCCTGTGGTTTCTCCTCTAGCTCCATCACCAAAGGTTACATGACTTGAGGAGTGAGGTTTGAGTTTAATCAAGTGATCCTCCATTCCAGTCATATGTCTGGAGCAGCCACTGTCAAAGTACCAGTCATCTTTGGTAGGCATTCTTAGATAGTTGTGGGCTACTAATGCCATAGTCTTGGCAACCCATTGTCTTTGCTTATTAGGAGTATTCTTCTTAAGTTTTGCTTGAGGTTGTCTTTTGACATGAGCTCTCTGTTTAGATTTCCCTTGATGACTAAGAAATCCATGCAGCCAGAAACACAAAGATTTGATATGACCAAGTTTTCCACAGTGGTAACATCTATACCCTTGGAATCTACTTTTGACTTGGTTCCAATTTCTGTGTGGTGGATGTTGTGACATTGGTCGTGACAACCTCTTCACCTTATGAATCTCAGGTTATAATCTCTTAAGTTTCAGAACATGATTTTGTCTATTAACAAATCCCAGTCCAGACATGTTTCCTGAGTTCTGACCACTCTGCAGAATCTCTTCTAGAGTGTCAGTCCCTGGATTCAACATCCATATGGATTTTGCCATTTGCTCCATTTTGGATTCCAACAAGTTGACCTCACTTTTGAGTGAGTCTATTGTTGCTAGATGCTCTATCTTCTCAGCCTCTAATTCCATTATGCACTTCTTCTGGTGCTCTCCTTGCTGATGCAATTCAATGCTTCTGATGGACAACTTCTTATATGATTCTGCCAGTTCATCATAAGCTAGCTCCTCTTCACTTGAGTCACCATCAGACACACATACACTTTTCAGAGCTGTGACATGTTTTCCAGACTCATCTTCTGATCCACTTTTTGAATCTTCATCAGACCAAGTGATAGTTAGGCCTTTTTCTTTCCTTTTGAGATAGGTGGGACATTCCTTTCTTATGTGGCCATATCCCTTAAACTCATGGCATTTAACTCCTTTGCTTTGATTGGAATTTTCCTCAGACTTATCCCTACTGCTGCCTTCAGATGGGCTGTTCTTGGTGTATGATTTGGGCTTATGATCAATTCTTTTGATCAGTTTGCTGAGTTGTCTTCCAAGCAAGGCTATTACTTCAGACAGATTCTCCTCCTTTTCACCATCTTCTTCTTCTAAATCAACAGTGTTTGAGACAAGAGCTATACACTCTTTTTCTCCACAGACTGATCACACATGCCCATCTCAAATGTTTGGAGAGAACCTGTGAGTTCATCCACCTTCATGTTGCATATGTCTTGGGCTTCTTCAATGGCTGTTACTTTCATAGCAAACCTTTTAGGTAGTGACCTTAGAATCTTTCTTACAAGCTTCTCTTCAGTCATCTTTTCTCCCAAAGCTCCTGAGGTGTTTGCAAGTTCAAGAAAATTCATGTAAAACTCATGAATGGTTTCATCTTCCTTCATTCTCAGACCTTCAAATTTGGTGGTCAACATTTGAAGTCTTAACATTTTGACCTTGGAAGTTCCCTCATGAGTAGTTTTGAGAGTGTCCCAAACATCCTTTGCCAGTTCACAGTGGTGTACCAGTCTGAAGATGTTTTTGTCTATACCATTGAAGAGTGCATTCAATGCTTTGGAGTTCCAAGGAGCTAATTCCTCTTGCTCTTTGTTCCATTCCTCTTCAGGAATTAGCATAGATGTTCCATCCTTGTCAGTCTTCACAGGATGTACCCAGCCAGAGTTTGCAGCTCTCCAAGCCTTGTTGTCTAAGGATTTTAGGAATGCAATCATCCTAGGCTTCCAATAATCATAATTAGATCCATCCTGAATTGGAGGTTTATTAGTGAATCATATATCTTTATCCATTGCACCAGAATTTATTTTCCCTAGATCTCACCCAGATTTAGACAGGCAGGGTGCCTGCTCTGATGCCAATTGAAAATTCTGGCAAGCACGCGATGAATGTTATTACCAAAGTTATAACATCCACTGTGACATTGACTGTTGTACTAACTAATTTAACTGTAAAGTAAAGCAGTAAAAACACAATAATTGTTTACCCAATTCAGTGTCAACAACACTTACATCTGGGGGCTACCAAGCCAGGGAGTAAATTCACTATTAGTAGAATCAATTCAAAGTCAAACAACCAGTTTGCACTTCTCACTTAATCCCTACCCAATGACACTTCAACCTACAGACACTCTAGACCTGAGTATACCCACTCACTCCCCCTCAATCACCACAGTGATATACAATTCACAATTACAAAAGTCAATATGAAGAAACACTTCATACACACCTTGATCTTGCTTCACAGCTTTGATCAAGGACTCACACACTCTTGCTTAACAGCTTTGAGTGAGATGTTGCTTAGAATCTACCTAATCAATGCAATCATCCAACAGATAATTGCTTGAAGTACAAGTATTCCTAAGACTCAATTCACACGTGAAGAATAGCCTTCTTCACTCACAAGGACTCTCTAATTTGCACTCTCTATTCTTCTGTCAAGAGCTGCTGTTCAGGATTGCTTCTTCTGATATTTATAGCATCTGTCAGTCCTTTTGGGCCTTGGTGCATAAATTAGGTTTTATCCATAACAAACCTATCTTCAATAATCTGCACGCTTGCCACTTAATTCAGGGATATTCTAGTTCGCCTAGGGCTTCTAGAAAGTCTCATGATATCCAACTTGTGCTCATATTATGTTTCCTGGTTTATAGCTACCAGAAAAACAAACCTGCGCTTGATGTCATACGACCCAAGTCATAACATTGGGTAAGACATCCAGCTTAACTTGCTTTTAGCTAAGTTAAGTTACCCTGCACAGACCATATTATGTATGCACTAACATCAGTCATGACATACATACATGCTCTAGTGTTTTGCCACAAAATGCAGCCAATCAAGAGCACTTACAATAATTATCCAGTAGTATGTACATAACATCACAACAACACAAATCTCTATAAACTCCAATCAAAAGACAGAAATACAATATGCATACCTTATACAATTCTCGTCTCAAGAATGTATTGACACCATTCCTCCTTAATTTCTTCCAATTTGTCTTTCGAGTAAGTACCACACTTGAATTCATCAAAGTACTACATAATATAACATAATATGCATGATTTAGTTTTAAAACTAATTACTCGGATGAATATCGGTTAAATATTAAAATAAATCATATAACTTATAAAGCCATACCATGTTTGGAATCTCTATTTGACCCGAATGAATAATTTCCTTCATAAATCTCAATACAAAATATCCGCAATCAATTCCATTGTGCTGACGAGGACACTGTAAATGAAAAAAACAAACAAATATATATCAGGATATGTAGTTTAACAAGTTTTATCAAGTAAAATCACTATAATAGTCAAAATTGTGAAAATATACCTGCACTCTGATCCAGCTAATGTTGTTAGCCTTCCTTTTTGGCACTGTTGCTTGTCTTTGTGATCGGAATATTTGTATAGCTCTAACATAATATAAACGAATATTTAGAAGAATCTCACATTATAAATAAAGATAATTATTTAGAACAATGTATCTCATCACTTACGTATCAACCATATTCTTCATATCAGGATATTTTGTTTGATCACCATCCAATGAATCCAGATAATACACTATTTCTTTTATCGGATTAATCGCAATTAAAAACCAGGGTCCACTGTAAAATAAGACAAAAGTTTAGACGTAAATGTTATATAAAATGGCAAAAAATGAATAATTATAATAAATGAATTTATAATGAAATCTAACCCATGGCCAGTATTATATGGAGAAAAAAAATACAACTTCTCTGTATCTGTGGCCACAGATGCTTGGACTAAGTAACCTCTGACTACATCTAGAGTGTGATCGATTGCTCGTGCGTTGATACAACTAGAAGTTAAGAATGTGAATCTCTCTATCAATTGATGCAGGACCAACAACTTGTCATACAAGAACCTTAAATAAAAATATAATCAACATTAGAATATTCACTGAAATGAGCAAATAAATTGTTCAATTATTTAATTAAAATTGATGGGAGTACCTGATGTATGAATGCATAACACCGATGCCTAATTCATAATGTTGGAAAATCTGATCCAAATCCTCTTTAGCAATTGTTTCGGCATAAGAAAAACCGAAAATACCTTCCTCCATAGGTATTTGACGAATGTCATCCTCCACCACATCTGTTGTTCCTACATATGTTTCAAGGCACAATCTAAATCGAGGAACAAATGCCTTTTTTGCCTCGACCTTTTTTTTGTTAGACACCTTGATAGATTCAGGCATCTTACCCTTGCTGACTTGTTGCAACTCTTGAGCATGAACCTAAAAGTCATATAAGTTAGTTAATTAATGTATAAGATCGTAAAGCTATTGAAATCGGAGGATATAATTGACATTTTCTATGCATATATATCAATTAATGTAGTAGTACCTATTTTTTTGATGCAGCTAACTCGGTTTCCCACATAATCCCCTTATCTTTTGATTTGGATTTTGTAGGAGTCTAAGGTCATCATGTAAATAAATGGTACGTAAATGTAAGAATAACTTACATGTATGGGTCGTAAAACATTTGAATACTACAAGGTTCATAATAGTGTTCAACCTACCTCATCATCTATGAAAATGAGATTTGACAGTCATGCAACATACGATCCTTTTACATCTCCAACCAATGTTACATCTGAAACATCGTCTAGTATAGGCAATAACGCACCCCCTCTAAATAAATATCAACCGATACTTTCAAAAATCCAGCAGGGAGCGGTTTATGGTGAAGTAAGTCTCCCAAAGTGTTATGCATTTTTCCCTTTCCAACCATGCGATAAGTCGGTGACGATAAATAGAGCCGACAAGGTGAAATGCCCTAAACCAATAATGAATATGATTAATGTGTCAATTAAGAAAATTGTGCTAAATTAACATCAAGAAAATGTCTTACATACAATGACTTCCAAAACAGCAATTCAAGCAAAAGGTTTGCCAAACTTAGTACTCACATCTTTCACCTTTTCAAAAATTTGTTCACCTGTCAATGTAGGTGGAGCTCTACCTTGTTCTGAATTTCCATTGAATGCTTTTCTCCACCCACGATAGTGATGATTAGAATTTAAGAATCTACGATGACCAAGAAATACATTCTTCTGAACAAATTCCAATCACGTCCAACCTATGTTTTCTTCACAGATAGGACACACACATGGACCTTTAATGCTATACCCCGATAGATTTTCATATGCTGGAAAATCATTAATTGTGCCAAACAACATCACCCTCAAATTGAAACTTTCTTTCCTATATCTATCATAAACCTCCACACCGTTCTCCCACAAACTCTTTAAGTCTTCGATTAAAGGTGTCAAATATACGTCTATGTCATTCCCTGGTTATTTAGGGCCAGAAACTAACATAGATAACATCATGTACTTATGCTTCATACATAGCCATGGAGGTAGGTTATAAACCATAATAATTACAAGCCATATAGAATGTGAGATACTTTGTAGACCATACGGATTCATTCCATCAGTTGATAATGCCAAGCGAAGGTTTCTAGCTTCTTCTCCAAAATCAGGATATTCATTATCAATTTTCATCCATTGTGGTGAATCTGCCAAATGTCGATACTTCTCATCTATAATTCTATCATCTGCATGCCAAGTCAAGTGTTCTGCATCTGTTTCACTATGAAACATGCGTCTAAATCTCGGAATTATAGGAAAATACCATAAGACGTTTGCTGGTGACAACTTTTTCTTATACCAAGATACACCGCATTTAGGACACTCGTTTAATGATGCATATTCATTTCAAAATAAAATGCAATCATTTGGACAAGCATGTATCTTATCATAGTACATGCCAATAGAGCATAACATTTTTTTAGCTTCATAGGTTCGATTGGGAAGAACATTATCCTCCAGAAGCATCTCTTTCATAAGGGCTAATAACTCCGTGAAACTTTTATCCGACCATCCATTACCCACCTTTAAGTTGTACAACTTTAATACCGCAGACAATCTTGTGAAAGTAGTGCAACCTTTATACAACGGTTTCTCTGCATTGCTTACCAACCTCTCAAACATCTTGGGACAATCCTGAAGATCTTCTTCAAGTGCTTCTGCAATCTCTTTGACTCGATCAGAATCATATGTATCTCTGCCATTGTCATGTGAAGCATATGTCGTATTATCCCCCGGTTCAACATTCTCGTTACTTATCTCACCATGTAATGTCCAACATGTATAAATTCAATCAATTCCATGTCTCTTTAAATGAGATTCCAACTGAACTGCATCAATCTGACGCCCATAACAGCAACCTAAGCAAGGACATGTGATCCTACGGGGGTCTTTGGCGTGTTCAATAGCAAACTTAACAAATTTTGATACCCCATTCTCGTACTCAATTGATAATCGATTGGAAGACATCCATTTTTTATCCATACTAATTAAATAGGCTAAACTAAACTAAGTAAGCTAAACAAAAACAGTGAATACCTGTAGCACTTGTAGAGAAATCACCAACTTCTAGAACTACATAGTAAGATTCTTGGAAACGATCACAATCTTCACAAGTAACCCCTATAACAAATTAACATACACAATTAATTCATGTTATTTTCAACAACATCAACATCAAAGTTAACAACATCAACATCAACATTAACAACAACATTTGGAATCGGATTTAACAACGTCAGAAAATGATACATTTGGTATGAAGCAACTAAACTAAGTAAGCTAAACAAAAACAACGAATACATGTAGCACTTATAGAGAAATCACAAACTTATAGAACTACACAGTAAGATTCTTGGAAACGATAACAATCTTCACAAGTAACCGCCATAACAAATTTAAATACAAAATTAATTCATGTTTTCATCAACAACATCAACATTAACAGCATCAACAACAACATTTGAATAACAACCAAAGCTGAGCATTTCAATAACAAGAAATACAACAACAAGATTCATGAGAATTTCAATAAAGAGTATTCTATATTCTTTTTAATGTCTCAACCAATCTATTGAAGATGAGCGCAACCTCTTCATGCTTATATGCAAATCCTTGTGATTTTTTAAAAGCAACATAAACAAGTCTTCCAAATCTCTAGTAATGTTGTCCATGAAACAATATTTTGCAAATAAAGAACATCTCAAACTCATCTCTAGTAATGTTACTAGTACTAGCTTACGGCATAAATCGATTTAAGTGTCATAAGAAGAACTATTTTTCACAATATTTTGTCACAACAAATAAAGCAACTATTTTTATCACAACATTTCCACAATATTTTCAACCTGAAAAACTTATACAATATTTCTACAACAAAAAAACTCATCAATCCATAACTATGCAAATGAAGAAAATGACTAAAATACCTTGAAAATGGTGGAATGGTCGGACGGATGGAGTACTATGGCCGGCGAAAAGGAAGAAGATGGCCGACGGACGGAGGGAGGATGGCAGTCGACGGTGCAAAAATGGTGGAATGGTCGCGAGAGGTTTTTTAGAAATGGTGAAAGGGTTTTTCACGAGAGGGAAAAAAAGAAAGAACGTTGTTTTCGCATACTGTTTTTGAATTAAAACAGGCTTGTTTTATTAAATTTATAAAATTAACACCTATAGCAGCGCTTTTGAAAAGCGTTGCTGAAACCCCCACATATAGTAGTGTTTTCATCTAATAAGCGCTCTCTAAGGTCTGTCTTAGGCAGGACTTAATCAATGCTTTTCAAAAGCGCTTTTGTATACCCCTCCCCCTTTTAGAAACGCTTTTAAAAAGCGCTTACGTATACCCCCCCCCCCCCCTTAGCAGCGCTTTTTCAAAGTGCTTTCGTATCCCCCCTTCTTTAACAGTGCTTTTTAAATTGCGCTTTCTTTTGTATTAAATCCCCCTTTTAGCAGCGCTTTATTAAAAGCGCTTTCTAAAGTCAACGAATTTTTTCCTTTTTTTTAACTATTTGACAGCGCTTTTACATAAAGCGTAGTCTTTTCTGCGCTGCCAAAAATCATTTTTGGCATAGTGTAAGCCCACAAATATGGTTCTTCATCCATGTTTGACTTCCTCTGCTTTTGAATGTTTTTCTGAAGGCCATTGTTTATGAGTTTTTGCACACCTTCAGCCACATTCAAAACATAACAACCAAGGTCAACATAACAATATCCTTAAGATGGTACAATATCATTCCTTTCCTTATCACGAGTCAGATGATAATTCTAGGCCATTGTAAAATTTCTCTCACTAAAACTAATATTTCAAGTATGAAACTTCACCTCAAACTGAGTTTTCTCCGTCATTATTTCAGATATCTTTATCTTTAGATCTTTACTCTTTCTTTTGTTATGGGCCTCACTGAAGTAATACATTTGCTTATGATAAACATTGATTCTTTAAGTTCTATTTCTTACTGGTCATAACCCTTCCCACCTTTTGAATAACTATCGAAGACACATTTCACAACTTTACCATCAAGATGGACCAACATGATTTTCCAAAACGACAAAGCTTTAAAGACATTCAAATTATATAAGTCTATATATTTCCTATTCCAAACTTCAATAGACGTCTCGAAGTATACTCACATGAACAGACATTTGCCAATCAAGTAAGCTACATTTGCATCAGCCTTACCTTAGAAACTCTCTGAAAACTCAGCTCTTATCACTATGCTAGAAGCGGTCAAATAAGTTTTTATCTCTTGTCTACTTTAAAATTCATTAAAGTAGTCTAAAAACACCTCTAGACAATTACTATGCATTGATCTTAAATCCCTTAGCTTGTTTTTGTCATGAGAGTCTTCACTACTTAATGATTAGTGACAAGTAATATTGAAACCATCTAAAATAACCACATACTTCGGACCTTTTAGCCATGATCACTCCATCATGTAAAACGTTCAAATACTTAATATTCAACTCTATTGTAGTACCTAGATCATAAAACATTTTTATGTACAAACAATTTCTCTCGAGCTTGAGCAGATGCCACACATTTCATAAAAGGGACTCAAGATCATTGAACATTTTATGTCTGACTATACCAACATCGTAAATCATGCAAACCAAATTGTTACCCTGTCAAAAAATTCCACCATATTTTATTGAAAGTGTCAAATCATTCTTTTCTTGGGAACATGCGATAATAACATCCTAAGTCTAAGACCAACTTTTTTAGTTACAAAAATTAGACACTGCACGTAAATCAACCTTAAACCAGACAAATTCAGCAACCACGATATTATCCAAACAATCTTTAAACCTTGGACAAAAAAAATAACGCAATTGAGGTGAGCCTAAGTATTACTAAAACATGATCATGAAATTCAAAAAAAGAATCCTATAAAATGAAAAATGCGTTTAATCATTAGGTTTTTAATTTTGAGAGAGACTAAGGTATTTTTTTGTACCAATGATATAGGAAAGTGAAAGACATCATTAAAGGTTCATTCCTAATGGTTGTAAGTCTTTATTTTTTTATTTTATAGTGTTAAAGCCATGAATCCCTCAAGGATGAGGAGGTAATTCATTTAGATTAGGTTTTTTATAAATGATTCTACCCTAAACACTAGATTTAGGTAATTCTTTGTGACTGGCTTTGTAGTGAATTTGTGTTTATAATTATGTATTTTATTTGATATTATTGCTTTCTCTCGTATACAGAATTGAGAGAATATATTTGGATGGAAACTGAGACTTAACGGTAAATTTTCATCTGATTGGTAAAGTTAAAAGATTGTAATGATAGTTCGTTTTACGACGGGAATTGTCTTAGCAATTAGTCTAGTTTTACATGCCATAAAAAATTCGTCGTAGCGATTGGACACTCCTAGAATATAGTGGTTTGCTTCTTACGAAGCAGGTTTCCTAGCAATGGAGACTCGCAGTATTTGGGGGTTGTGAGGTTGTAATTTTAGTTTTTTGTAAAACCATCTTCTTATTTACGGGGTTATAAAACTTTCATCGTTGCTTCTGAATAATCATAGTATATGTATGGTTTATGATTGGATACTCCTAGTATAGGAGTGGTTTGCATGGTTGTAATTCAGTGTTATGTAAAAGGTTATCATTAAAACAAAGTGATTATATGTTCACATTAAAGATTTCTAACATCTAGGAGCAGATGATTAAAAATGAGAACTTAATTTCTTTCATAATAATATTTGGCACCATTTTTCAGTGTTTTTAATTTACAATTATTCATATAAACCAATCAATCATGCTTTGTGCACCCTCATTATTGTTACACACTCAATACGCATAATTCACAAATGTAATCACCTTGTCCTTGTACAAGGTCAACATAATCCTTGTTGAAAAAATAATTTAAATCACCACATTATGGTTTTTGTTGGCACAGTTAATGCAACATTTGTTTTTAGTCCAACACAATGGCGCGGTTTCCAAGGTTTTTGATGACTTCAACAACATTACATTAGGCGATTGTACTTAAGTTTTATACACTTTGATTTCTGTTTTTATTTTGTTTATTTTTAATTTTAATTCTTCTTGATATTATTTAGGGTATCTATTTGTTTACTTTATGTGTAGTGCATGGTTAGAAGTAGGGATCTATACACATGTAGGTATCGTCAAGGTGATCCAAAGTGGTGGAGTTTGTTGATATCATAGCTGCAATCTGTGAGGGCAAGTTGTCTCACAATACAGGCCTCCAAGTTTTTGATGATGACAAAACACAACCTTGGACAAACTAGAAGCATCATGCAATACTTTAACATGCTATACCTCTTTTTCATTGTTAAACCATTATACCTTAATATGAGTCATAACTGAATGTGGCAGGATGCACAAAATGGAAAAAGTTGTTATTTTTGCAGGTTTCTAAGCAATGAGTCGACCATACAGTCGGCACATGAAGCCTGGCATTTCTCACGGCTCAGCGCATGGAAGCAATGCATCGACCGTACAGTCGGCGCATAAGTGTTTTGATTTTCCATGGATCAGCGCATGAATACATGCGTCGACCATGCCACTCAGCGCATGAAGCTGAGTATTCCCCACGGGTCAGTGCACGCCGACCCTATGGTCGACCGTTCGCGCACTGTGCAGTTTTTCTTGCTGTGTTTAAAATTCTGTTCAGTTGACTGTTTTGGTTATTACTATAAATAGAGTTTTGCTTATTTTTAACAACTAACAATTGAAATCTTGAGTAAATTGTCAGGGCAAGAAACGTGAAATAGGTGCAACATATTTCTTCATCTTCATCCTTCAAACAACACACAAATCCACAAATATACACAATCACTTTTGCTGTGATTGGTGTCTTGTTCAAGGGTGATAAGGTTCGAACGCGTTGATTGAAGATCCGGTTCGAGTGGAAATTGGGGCAGGTGTTTCTTGCAGAAAACCTTGAGGGTTTTACCCATCAATACTAGAAAGTTTTGAGGGCTTTTTCTACGGAATAGTTCGTTCAACATTCAAGCAAGTGCGAAGGTAATTGATCAACAGAAGGTTCATCAGTTTAGTAGCTAGGGCGTTGAAGTGTTGAAGACTTTCCGGGTTTTGATTTGTTGGTGTCTAAGATCAGCCGAGCCGAAGGTTTGAACAACGGAAGGTTTTTCATTAAGGTGGCTGGAATCGGAGATCATTCACAATAAATTGAAGGGCTTGATTCATCTTGAATCAATGTGCAAGAAGGGATAGCAAGCATCAACATCATTTGAGATTGTTTGTATCATTGTCTATCAACTCTTGTGTAAACTGTTCATTCCAACAGGTGATATATATTCAATATATCTCAATTCTAATTTTAGAATTGAGGGCAGACGTACCCCGAAGCGAGGACGACGGGGGAACTGCCTCATCAAATCGTGTGTTCTTTAGTTTCTGTCATTTTCAATTCAGCTTGTAAAATAAGTGATTCTAGCTTAAGTGATTATTGTCAAACTGTGATACGAATTGAGTAAGGTGTTGAACCTCTGTTTTTTTAACTACTAAGTATAATAAAATTATTGTACTAGGGCATTTCAAATATCTTACTCAACATAAATATCCCTTGAGATATTTGTGCACACAAACTGTTCGACAAAAGTCCTGAACTAAAATTGTCTTATTTTGCTACTAGTTTTTGTGTGTCTTGTTTTTCATTGGAACTAGGTAACCTTGCAAATTGAAGTAAATAATTGATAAGCATAGTTTGTGTTGTGATTCTATTTTTCCGAATTGTCATAAATCCATAGGCTTACGTATATCCGGTTTTCCAATAACCGTTCGTTTTAGACTACATTTTTCCTCGGCCGCTTCCGCACTTAAAAACATTTTTAAAACCAATTTCAAATTGGTAGCGCCGACTCAAATTTTAATTGGGGATCTATTCAACCCCCCCCCCCCTTCTAGATCCGTGCCATAGTCTAACAAGTGGTATCCAGAGCTCCGGTTATTCGGTGCTTCAAATACAACGAGATAGAAAATGGCAAATGAACCTAAAGGGGCGTACAATAGGGCTCCTGTTTTCAACGGTGAAAATTACAGTTATTGGAAAGACTGTATTCGTGTGCATATCAACTCCATAGACAGAAAAATATGGAACGTTATCCTTAATGGTCCAATAGAAATTACTATGACCAATGCGGGTAATGTAGTTGTGCCAAAGCCTAAAGCACAATGGACCGATGACGATGAGAAAAAATACAATTATGATTGGAAAGTTAAAAACATCTTAATCTCCTCATTAGGTGTAGATGAATACTATCGTGTATCCCATTGTCCTACTGCTAAGGCCATGTGGGATTCACTACAAATAGTCCATGAGGGGACAACCGATGTTAAGTTAGCTAGAATCAACACTCTAATACAAGAGTTTGATCTCTTTTTCATGGAGCAAGGGGAAACCATTGCCGACATGCAAAAGAGATTTACTCATCTTATCAATCGTTTACATTCATTAGGTAGGCCTATTTCCAATGATGTTGCTACTAATAAAGTCTTGAGATGTCTTAACAGGGAATGGCAGCCAAAAGTGACCGCCATCAAAGAGGCAAATGATCTTACCATATTAGACTTGACAACATTGTTTGGAAAATTGCAAGAGCATGAACAGGTACTCTTGAGCTTAGACCAACGCGAAAAGATGGAAAAGAAAGACAAAACGAAGGTGAGTGAAAAGAAATCGATAGCTCTCAAGACTTCCTCCTCGAAGTCTCAAGCAAAAGAGCAAAATGATTATTCCTCGAGCGACGAAGAAGAAGAAGACACAAGCGAAGATATGGGGTTGTTTGTTAAACGGTATAACCGTTACGTAAGGAAGAACGGCATACAACATTCCAAGAAGAACTTGGTAAACTTCCGGAAACAATCAAGACACTCCAAGGATGATGACTCGAAAGGTAAAAAGACTAGAGGGACGTGCTACAAGTGTGGAAAGCCCGGTCACTACAAACCGGACTGTCCAATGAATAAAAAGGGAAAGGACAAGGAATCATCAAAATCACACAAGAAATCATCAAAACCGAGGAGAGCGTACATAGCATGGGAAAGTGACAGCGACTCTTCCTCCTCTGATGAAAGTTCTAGTGATGAAGAAGAGTCCGTGAATCTATGCCTCTCCGCCAATCAGAAAAATAAGAAAAAACAGGTACATAACTCTAAATATGATAAGTCATCAAATATGTCGCATTCAGAATTACTAGCCGCATTTCATGCCTTACATAATGAAGCAGTTGAAGCCTTCAAGAAACTTGCTTCTAATAAGAAAATCTTTACGTATTTAGAGCATAAGGTTAAAGAGTCCGAAAAGAAATTAGAGGACCTAAAGGCTTCCATTGTGAAAGGCAATGAATCGGATTGTAAGGACGATAGAAACCCTTTCAACTTCGGGTGTGGCACTTGTCATATTTGGCAAGGTGAGGTTAGACACCTCAAGGCCAAATTAAACAAGGCACTCGAGCCTAAAATTACATTTGCTATTGATGAAAAGGATTTTAGAAAAAAGTATGATTAATCCATACCAAAAATATGCATATGTAATTAGGGATCAAGCAAGTGAAAGTGTCTCTAAAGTTGATTTTGCTTACTTATACTGTTGCAGAAAAGGCCACTCCATTGGTAAATGCCGTTTTAGAAGATTTCTTGTTCCTAAAGGCATCTACCAATGGTTGCCCAAACGCAACCATTTTGTCGCTAACCTATTAGGACCCAATATGCCATTGGGTACCTCCTTGTGCTAATTATGTTTTGACAGGTGAAATGTGTCGAGACCACCGAGAGAAGATGGGTTCTCGATAGTGGGTGCTCAAGACACATGTCTGGAGACATATCCTTATTCATAGACTTTGTGGCTAAGAAGAAAGGGTATGTAACTTATGGTGATAACAACCGCGGAGCAATACTAGGCAAAGGTAGTGTAGGTAATCCCACCTCTGCTATGATTTCCGATGTATTGCTTGTCGAAAACCTTAAACATAATCTGCTTAGCATTAGCCAGCTGTGCGACAAAGGATACAATGTATCCTTTTCAAAAGATTGTTGCAAAATTGTGCATGAAAATGATAAGAAGAATATGTTTAATGGTTTTAGAGTAAACAATGTATATATGCTTGACTTAAATGAAGTATCATTAACAAGCGACAAATGCCTCATAACTATGAGTGAAGACTCATGGCTATGGCATAGGCGTTTAGCGCATGTTAATTTTGATTTACTCAATAAGGTAGTCTCAAAAGACATAGTCTTAGGACTTCCCAAAATAAAGTTCACCAAGGATCACCTTTGTGATGCTTGTCAAAAAGGGAAGCAAACGAGGATCTCATTTAAATCCAAAAAGATAATTTCAACAACGAGACCTCTTGAACTTCTACACATGGACTTGTTTGGGCCGTCTAGGATCAAAAGTCTAGGAGGAAACTATTACGGGTTCGTAATAGTGAACGACTTTTCTAGGTTTTGTTGGACCATCTTCTTAGTATGTAAAAGTGATACATTCGCCGCTTTTGAAAAGTTTGCTAAGCTTTCCCAAAACAAGTTAAATACAAACATAGTGTCCATAAGGAGCGACCATGGAAGGGAGTTTGAAAATCATTTGTTTGAAGAATATTGCGGTAACCATGGTATTGATCAGAACTTCTCCGCTCCACGCACTCCTCAACAAAACGGGGTTGTGGAGCGCAAAAACCGTATTTTAGAAGAATTGGGAAGAACAATGATTAATGAGAGTGGTTTACCTAAATATTTTTGGACCGACGCCATTAGTACGGCATGTTATGTTTTGAATAGGGTACTTATTCGCCCCATTCTAAACAAAACACCGTAAGAACTCTTAAAAGGGCGAAAGCCAAATGTCTCTCACTTGCACGTGTTTGGATGTAAATGTTTTGTATTAAACAATGGTAAGGAAAACTTGGGCAAATTTGATTCCAAAGCCGATGAAGGTATCTTTCTCGGATACTCTCACTCGAGTAAAGCATATAGAATATACAATAAACGATTACTTGCTGTAGAAGAGTCTGTGCATGTTACTTTTGATGAGTCCTATCCGAGAAATGTCGGAAAGGATAGTGTTGTTCATGGTGCAGGTACATCCACAGAAGACATACTCAAAGATGGCGAAACGGGGATTGATCAACCTGACAAAGTCAAAGTTGAGGAGGATAAGGATGTATATCATGAAGCAAACAAGGAAGTTCATCCGCCTACAAACGATGATCTCCCTCAAGCTTGGAAATCCTCTAAAGATCATCCAATCGACAACATTCTCGGAGACATCACAAAGGGAGTCACTACTCGATCGAAGCTAAGTAATTTCTGTTATTACTTCGCTTTCGTGTCACAAATGGAACCTAAAAATCCTAAGGAAGCCCTACTCGATGAACATTGGTTTCTGTCAATGCAGAAGGAACTAAATCAGTTTACTAGAAATGAGGTTTGGGACCTTGTCCCTCCTCCGCGAGGTCATCGAGTAATCGGCACCCGATGGGTGTTTAGGAACAAGCTGGACGAAAACGGGGTAATAACTCGTAACAAGGCGCGTTTAGTCGCGCAGGGGTATAACCAAGAGGAGGGCATTGACTATGAGGAAACTTATGCTCCGGTTGCCCGACTCGAGGCTATACGCCGTCTTCTTGCTTTCGCATGTGCGAAAGATTTTAAGTTATTCCAAATGGATGTCAAGAGTGTGTTCCTTAACGGGTATATAAATGAAGAGGTCTACGTTGCACAACCTCCGGGTTTTGAATCTCATGAGTACCCCGATCATGTTTATAAACTAAAACGGGCGTTGTATGGTCTCAAGCAAGCTCCTAGAGCTTGGTATGAGCGCCTAAGTAAATTTCTACTTGATCAAGGTTACTCAAGAGGAAAGGTTGATTCGACACTCTTTATTAAACGTCAAGGAAAGCACTTAATATTAGTTCAAATCTATGTTGATGATATAATCTTTGGATCTACTAACATGAATCTCGTGAGAGAGTTTTCTATTCTTATGCAGGGTGAATTCGAGATGAGTATGATGGGAGAGCTCACATACTTTCTCGGCTTGCAAATTAAACAATTCAAGGAAGGAACTTTCGTGAGTCAACACAAAGTATTGTTTGGATCTTCTCAAGAGATTTGACATGGCAAAATCCAAGGCCATAGACACCCCCATGCCTACATCTGCAAATTTGAATAAGGATGAAAGCGGTAAGGACGCAGAGGTAAAAAGGTATAGAGGTATGATTGGATCACTTCTCTATCTCAATGCGTCGCGTCCTGATATTATGTTTAGCGTGTGTATGTGCGCAAGATACCAATCATGTCCTAAGGAATCCCACCTAAAAGCTGTTAAAAGAATACTTCGGTACCTATCCGGTACTCCAAAGTATGGCTTGTGGTATTCCAAAGGTAGTGATTGTTCGTTGTTAGGTTATTCCGACTCCGACTTTGCGGGTTGCAAGTTGGATAGGAAAAGCACTAGTGGTACGTGTCACTTGTTTTCAAATTCTTTGGTTAGTTGGCATAGCAAAAAGCAAGTTTCAGTTGCTTTGTCAACCGCCGAAGCGGAATACGTTGCCGCCGGTAGTTGCTGTGCTCAAATCCTGTGGATTAAGCAACAACTATTGGACTTTAATCTCAAACTTGAACGTATCCCAATCCTATGTGACAATACCAGTGCTATTAATCTTACCAAGAATCCGGTATTGCACTCTCGCACTAAACATATCGAAATTCGACACCATTTTCTTCGAGATCATGTTGAGAAAGGTGACGTTGTATTTGAACATGTTGATACTAAGAATCAACTAGCGGATATTTTTACTAAGCCACTAGCCACTGAACCTTTCTTTCATATTCGCCGAGAACTCGGTATTCTCGACATTTCGGAGCGGGAGTCATAATTTGCTTATTTCAGCTTATTTCATTCACATCTATATTTTGTACTTCTAACAAACTTGATGTTTTTTGCAAGTACAAGTATGTTGTTTATCAAGCTTATCCGGCATTGAGGTGATATTGTTCCTCTTCCTTCTCTCTCTACATACAAGTTTTCTTTGTGATCTCAAAGTAAAATATGTTAACTGTGGTGCATATGTGAATCATCTGTTGTGTATTTAATTGCTTGATTGAACATTTTTGTTGTGGCATTATTGTCTGCATTTATTAAGCACCATGTCATATGAAACTAGGCAAAATTCTGCATTTTCAGGTCTTGAGTCGACCATACCAGAACAGAGGTCGACGCACTCTGTTTAAATTTTAAATTTATTGAAAATTTTACAGCATGCGTCGACGCATGCAGAGCTATGGTCGACGGCTCGCTGAAAATTTCAGTTTTATTTTTCTGCCTGTCGTTTCAGCTCTCCTCATTTAAGGCAGTTACATGCATCCACTCATATTCCTAGGGAGTTGCATCTATTACCCTCCACTACTCCTTCTTGTCTCTTCCACTCTCCAACAAACCCTAAGTTTCTCTTAAAAAGGGGGAAACTATTTTCTGAACCCACAGCACCTCTCATTTCAGAATCCTCCCATTTCACATTACCCACCAAAATCTCTACCCATGGCTTCCTCTTCTCATAGACCCACCAAAAAGAGGTCAAGAGGGTCAACATCTGCCTCAATACCCATTACCCCCGAATCACTTGTTCATCCATCCCTCCGTGAAAACTTCAACAAGGATATTGGTCGAAGAAAGGTTGTACGACAACATGCATTCTACGAACTTGTCGCCGAACGCATGCATCTTGGAGAAATCATGACCTATCTCACATATCACGGTATTGAGAGATTTCTTGAATGCAATGCCAAGTACAGTGAAGACCTGGTACGTATATTCTATACTGGTCTCAATGATAAATTTCATGGTGAAAATTTCCACTCCGTTATCGGACCCACTCAGGTATCTCTAACTTCTGAAATTTGGAACAAATATTTTGATATGACTGTGGAGGAAAATGAACCTCCTCTAGCTGAGGTAACTGATTCACGCACAATTGAAGGTTATGAGTTCAAAACTGCACTGAATGGTATGCTTAAGCGACCCTATCTTGCCCACATTGTGAACAGTGCTGCTTTTCCACAATCTGTCACTTCCGGAAAACTCAAAACTTCAGCAAGAATTCTTCAGTGGATTGTGGCGCGCATTCTGCGGCCCAAACAGGGTGGATTATCAAGGGTGGAACAGGCTGAAGTTCATCTCATACATATCCTGGGTCACGGTATCAAAATCAACTGGCCATATTACATTGCGAGTCGCATGTATGAATTGCGTGACTCCAAACGAAGTACGGCACTTGCCTATGGCTCTTTCATCCAAGAGGTCCTCAATTCTGCAAATGTGAATTACCCCTCCTTCGCATACACTTCTATTTCCGCTGACAAAGAATTTAGTCCAAAAGTTTTCTCAATGACGGGATACGTCTGGATTCGCAAATACCAGAAGTACAAATTCTATCGTCGCTCAAATATGCCTCAATCCGATTCATCAAGTGAAGAGAGTGCAGATGAGTCCGAAGGTGAAGAGAATGAAGCAAGTGCAGATGGTTCAGATGAAAGTGAAGAAGAACAAGAACAGGATACACAGGCTGCTAACACAGTGCAACCAGACCAAGCGGATCATACAGAGCGTCAAACATATGAGCCTCCAGACAACTATCAAGAGCCGCCACCAAATTCCAACCTCAATAATGACTGGACTCCTTACACGGGTCAACAAGAAACTGACAGTGAGGAAAATAACCAAGGCTGGGGTGAATGGCAATACACTGGGTGGACCACACTTGGGAGATTCTATCAGCCCTATCAACCTAGCTCTGAGGCACCTCCTTCTCCTCAATAGCCATCCAACAACTCCGACATTCTGGAAATGATGCAGTCCATGCAATTAGACCAACGTAACTTCATAGCCACTATGCAAGAACAGCGGCAGAATTTTATGAGAAATCAGGATGAACGGATGGAACAAGTTCGCTCTGAGCTGCAAACTCAAAATGAGCGGCTCAGTGGAATCTCCACACAGCTGGATGCTCGCTTTGAGATTCTCGTTCACTCCTATCAAGCTGAAGAACGGGCAATTACTGAGAGTCTCGACTTCCTGAACAACATCACTGAAGAGTTCACTGATTTGGCTCATCCTCAACGCCATCCCCATTTCTATGAGAGGCGTGGTCGTGGTCGTGGACGTGGACGGGGTTATTAGCTTGTGTTCGTCCTATTATGGTCTCATTTGCTGTTTTGATTGCATGCATCATGGTTTCTTTTGTTGTTTTTGGTTGCAAACTTTGTTATGGTGTGTAATACCCCAAATTTTGCCCTAAGATTTGTCGTTGCATTTTTATTGCATTTAATCAATTACTAACAAATTTGTGTAGTCGTTTGACTTTTTGCAGGTAAATATCATATGGCATGCATTTTTTTTCTAAAAAGTAAAAATGGTACAATTGGCAAGAGGACATGTGTAAGGAGTTGTGAGTGTGAGAGGTTGAGAGTTCAAATCTCACCTTTGTCACTTTTTTGTTTTTTATTATTTTTACTCTAAATTTTTCTATCTTTCATTAAAAAATAACAAAAATAGTTTTTTATTATTATTTAATTATTATTTTCGTATTTTAATTAAATCATTTTTTAAAATATTATTTTTTTCACTTTTTTCTAAATTATTCATAAAAATATCCAAAAAATCATAAAATAAAAAATATTGGGAAAAATTTTGTTCTTTTTATAATATTTTTGATTTTAGGAATCAATAGGATTATTAGTTTTTATTTTAAGTTTATTTTAATTATTTTAAATTATTTAAATTATATTTTTTCTTAACTAATTATTTAGTTTGGGCTTTAAAATGGGCTTTAGGGACATTATTGACAATTTGGTGTTAACCCTAATTTGTTCCCTATATATACATGTGTTGCTTTGTTGAAAAGGGGGTCAGAAGGTTTTCTTTAGAAAAGAGGAGAGAGAGGGAGAAACAAAGGAGATCCCCAGAGAAGAAAGGCGGTCGTTCCCACAACTCGTCAGAGGGATTGGAGCTCTCCAGTGTTCCCTTATTCAAACCTTTTTCACATTTACCGAAGCAAACCTCCGCTTCGTAGGTTAAATTACTAAACCTTTTGCCTTTTCATGTTTATGTGCATATTTTGCCATGTTAATGTGTTTAGGTCCGTTAAATTACTAAACCTTTTGCTTTTTCATATTTATGTGCATATTTTGCCATGTTAATCTCCATGTGTATTTAGGTCCGTAGATTTTAATATCAAAACATTTTTTTAACAAAACCTTTTTTTTAAAATCAAAACCCTTTTTTTATTTATTATTAAAACCTTTTTTAGTAAGGCATTTTTTTAAAAACTGAAAAGCCTTTTGTTCCGAAGAAAAAAAAAACCTTTTTGTTCCCAAAAAACTGAAAAGCCTTTTCCCAAAAAAACTGAAAAGCCTTTTTTTGGGATGAAAAGCCTTTTTTGTTCTAAAAAAACTGAAAAGACTTTTCCCCAAAAACTTTTTTTTTATAATTTAAACTTAATTTTTTTATAATTTTAACTTAAATATTTTTTTATTAAAAAAATTAAAGCTTTTTTTTTATAATTAAAATATTAAAAAATTAAAACCTTTTCGTAAGGAACTCCTGATGTTTGATGTTTGTCGTGTCATTTTATGTACCCTTTTATTACTTTTCTTTCTTTTGGCATTTCATGTGCATGCTCGAGGTTGAGATGTGCTTGTGGTGGCCACAGCCCCACACTATTTTCCTCCCTCACTTCATTCTAAGTGTCATTACATATTTTCATATTCTTCATGTTTTCAGAAATGTTTCTTTGTTTCTTTATACCCTCTGCCTTTATTACTTTTCTTATTTCTGTACTTTAATTATTCCTCCATATAATGATTTTTCATATTTTCACATTTTTTTACAGTTTATCCTTCCGAAGGATTAGGTCCAGCCTTTTGGCCGCCGAGTCAATAGCCTTACCCCTTTAATGGATCAAACCCTGTTTAGCCTAGGTGTCCCGCTGTGGGCAAAATTGCTTTTATCCTAGTGTTAGGCCAAAAGAGTCGTCGTACTCTGTTTTAAGGTTTTCCGCCGTGGAATCCCTAATTTAACCCTATTTTAATTTTAATTAACATTTTTTAACATAGAGATTGGAGTCTCTGAACAAACCTTGGCCACAGTCAAGACGTTTCTAACCTCCCTTTTGAGGGGAACTACAGTTACTCTGATTCCATTCCCGTAAGGATATGTAGGCACAAGATGCGATGTCTTGCCGAGTAAACTTAGAATTAACCCCTAGGTCTTTTTTAATTTTCAATCCTTTGTATATACCCTAAAGCAAAATAATTAATGAAATAAATAAAAAAAATAAACAAAAGGTTCCCGTAGAGTACTACGGAAGTTTAGGGTGCTAATACCTTCCCTAAATTTAACCAACCCCCGAACCTTAGATCTCTCCCTTGTAGGTTTTTCCTTTCTTTAACCTTTCCTTCGGATAAATCAAAGACCGGTTGTAAATGAATTAAGATTCAAGTTAATCAATAGCTTGACATCCAAATTTCACCGCAACAGAAGATGGCGACTTCACTGGGGAGTCCTAACTATTAAGGGTTATCCCTATTTTGTTTATTTTTCTTTATATATTTGTTTTATTATTATTTTGCTCACTTGTATGTATATATTGGGGTATCTTACTTGGAGTTACTGTGTTGTGAGATAAGTCCTACACCCGGACTTGAGCGACCTTATGATAGGATGGCTGATATATTCGACGAGGCTTATAGGGAGTGAGTCCCGACTAAGCTAAATCGAGAATCACCACTCAGTTGAGACACTTTTGAAAATGGTTCGGTTGATCGAGTGTAATCGTGAAAACTTTTACCATTATCGATTGGAGTCTGTGATACTGGGAACCGTAGTACCTTTACACCATCTTGGCCTTATCTAGGACGTAGTGCGGGAACCATGTGGGAGTAGTCCTACAATGGTTGCTATGCGATACTACACTCGAACGAGGTTCTCTTGAGAATATTATCGACCCTTGAGTAAGTCGAGAAGTTGATAATATCTGAAAGATGGGCTGATGACTTTGGGCACTGATTTAGAACCCTTGTTCTGCAGGTACAATTAACCCATAGTGCATACCTTTTGGGAAGGGTAGACCTTGACTCCATTCATTGTTCCTCTAACTTAGGACCTTTTGTTTGCTTATGTGTATTTGTGCTTCGCATCCATAAAGCATCATATCATTTCTAGTTTCAAGGAATTCAGCAGTCCTTTGCAAATTCGAAAAGCCTTACATTTTATAGTCTAAAATTTTTTCCAACTTTCTTAAAAAACAATATTTGCAATCGACCGTTGAAATTCTTGAAACCATTGCATGGCATCAGCATCACATTTTTGCGTTGCATTTGTTCCCCGGTTTCTAATTCTCGGTTCTCTCGTCTTCCAGTGTACCTTTGAGTCGTCAAGCTGATTCCTCGACACAGATATCAGAACAGGGCTAATTATAGACGTAAGATGTCAGAGCAAGAGGCATATAATGTAGAGATCCGAATGGAGATCGATGAGTTGAAATCAGGCATGACCAAACTCACCGAGATGCTCCAAGTACTGATTTCCAGAGGAGAGTCACCTCAAAGGACCGTCATTCAGGAAGTTTCGGATGTTGATCCACCTCTTGTTCCAGTGCCACCATCTACTTGGCCCGAGTTTGGTTTACCTCCTAACTACTCTCCGCTTATTGCATCGTCTGCTACAATTGGTCAGACTGTCAGACCGGTTTTTCAAGCTCCTGTCCTTACCGAGACTAGACCGGTAGTCCACACTGTTAACCAAACTATCCGAGCTCCCTTTGAGAATCCTCTATATGAGCACAATGTTGCCAGTGTTCAAGGGGAAGACCATGAAGATTTTGTTGAGCCTGAGATTACCCGTGAACAGTATCAAATCATCAATAAGAGACTCCAAGCTGTTGAGGGTACTGATTTCTTCAATATAGATGCCGACAATATGTGCCTAGTCTCCGGTCTCGTTAAGCCTGCCAAATTCAAGACTCCTGAGTTTGTGAAGTATAAAGGTCACTCATGTCCAAGAGCTCATCTGGTCATGTACTTTCAAAAGATGGCGGCCTACACCAACAATCAGAAATTGCTCATCCATTGCTTCCAAGACAGTTTGAGTGGTGCTTCTCTCAAATGGTATATGAACTTAGAGCATAACAGTGTCCGTTGCTTTCAAGATCTCGCTAACGCTTTCATGAAACAATACAAATACAACCTGGATATGACTCCCGATCGCCGTCAATTACAAAATATGTCTCAAAATGAAAAAGAGTCATTCAAGGAATATGCTCAGCGTTGGAGAGAGTTAGCTTCTCAAGTTGAACCCCTTATGGCAGAAAAGGAATTAACTGGATTGTTCATGGATACTTTGTCCCCTTTCTATTGGGAAAAGATGATCGGAAATGTCTCTTCAAGTTTTACAGATTTGGTGACTATTGGTCAGAGGTTAGAAGAAGGTTTGAAAAATGGTAAAGTATCCAAAGTTGTTGAATCTTCTAATGGTGCAAAGAAACCCTACGGGAATTTCCATAAGAAGAAGGATGAACAGGCCAATGCTGTCATAACTGAATCAAGGAAGCCTCGCCAGGGATCTCAACCTGTTAGTGTTCCACAGCCAGCTCAGACTCCTCAACGCCCAGTTATCAGACAAGACCAGAATCGGAACAAGGATCACTTTGATCCTATTCCCATGACTTACACAGAGCTGTATCCTCACTTAGTTCGACAAGGGCTGATCACTACAAAGGCTTTACCACCTCCTCTTAATCCTCCAGTTGGATTTAGGGCTGATCTAAAGTGTGCTTTTCATGAGGGTGCCTTAGGCCACGACTTGGAGCATTGTTTTGCATTGAAAGCTAGGGTGCGTGAACTGATTAGAGCCGGAATACTTGATTTTACGGATAGTCGTCCGAGCGTCCAGACAGATCCCTTGCCAACACATCAGAATTGAAGCTTTGTCATTGGGCCTTTTTTTTTCTCGTTGTTTGCATTTTCCTTATTTTGTTTAAGTTGTTTGCTTTCAATTATGTTTGTACTTTCATTAATGAAATAAGCATTGCGACTTTTGATTCAATTCATTTCCGTCCATTTATTTGCATCTTTATGCTTTATTTTTCAAATGTTTACTTCTTGTCCAAAATTTTGATATGCTAAGATCGGAGGGAGGATGACGAAAATGTTATACCCATAATTGCTGTCAGTATGCTTTCAATCAAACCTTGTTGATGATGTAAGGCATTGTTTCAATTCCCAAACACTGGAGAAATAAGGAAGTTAATCCCTCGTTACCCCCTTCGAGCCTAGAAGTTGGAGTTTCTTTCGTTACAAAAAACCCACAATTTTAACCTTGGGATGGGTAGTTCTCAGTTAACTTGGTTGTGTGTTCATACGATACACCTTTCATTAACAAATTTTCCTTCGCACACGTCAAACAAGTGTCGAAGATGTTTTCTAATCAAAAGGTCGATGATGGTTCACCGTAATCATTAAAATCAAACAATCACTTTCCTTCACACAAAAAAATAATATAAAAAAAGCAAAAGAAGCCCGCTAAGTCAAAACCTATGAAGGAGACTTAGGCAAAACTGGGGGCATCCCGCTGACTGTAAACTCTAAAATAAATAGTTCAGGCAAAATTTAGGGATAATACAAAGAGATTTTTAAATCCTTATCTTGAAAATCCTCAATGTCAAAACAATCAAATGTTATAGGGGAGTAGTGGCTGCCTTTTCATAGGTCCCTTTGACTTCTGAATCATCATTGCTACGATCATTGAAATCCCTAACTTATGGGAACCTGAATGCATAGTATGAGTTAACTGAGCATAGGACTGAAGATCATCATGTAGATTGGGTGGGTACAAATAAATTTTGAGCCTTTATCTTTTGTTTCATAAACCGTGAACCAGGCCACGTTACAACCCTCAAAAGACCTAACTGAAACAGGGTTATTTTGAAAGTATACTACAACAAGGTTGCGTAACCTGACTCCAAAAGATCCTTGCGAATCATTTATTTTGGCAATACACTTTTATTTTAAACTTTGATTGTCTTGAACCGCCTTGTTCTGACTAACGACTCATGTATTTTCCATCTTTCAATAATAATTTTTCAAAAATCGCATGAACTTTGCATTACCATGTTTGTATGAATATTTTTGTTTGCAAACTGGCTTTCCTCTAAGGAATTTTCAAACAATGAGAAACTTGGTCAAGTGATCTTATCAGGGGCAAGTTCCTTTTACATCCTGTCAAAGAATTAGTTCAAGATTTGTTCAAGGCAATACCTTCTCAGATTTGGTTTATCCAGAGAATTGTTCAAGACCCAGACTGGGGCAAGCCCTCCGAGGATACAGCAAAACAGTCGATTCCACGAATTAGACAGATGAAGCAATTATCAGTTCATTTGACCTGGGGCAGTTTACTTGCATAATCCCTAAGTAGTTATTCATCATTCCTACAGTGACTATCAACTTGATACAGTTTAACAAAATGACAGTGATCTCCGTATTGAGGAATCAGTCCTCCAGTTTTGTCATCTCACCGAAAGAGTCGAGCCTTGTCGTCGACGTCTGTATTTGCATTTGATCATATGTCATAGCATAATTCCTATACATGTGCATATCTTGGGTGCTTTACTCCCCATTTACATTTCTATCTTGGGTGCTTTATTCCCCATTTACCTCTCTATCTTGGGTGCTTTACTCCCCATTTACATCTCTAGCTTGGGTGCTTTACTCCCCATTTACATCTCTAGCTTGGGTGCTTTACTCCCCATTTACATTTTTTATCTTGGGTGCTTTATTCCCCATTTACATTTCTAGCTTGGGTGCTTTACTCCCCATTTACATTTCTATCTTGGGTGCTTTACTCCCCATTTACATTTTTATCTTGGGTGCTTTACTCCCCATTTACATTTTTATCTTGGGTGCTTTACTCCCCATTTACATTTCTATCCTGGGTGCTTTACTCCCCATTTACATGTCTATCTTGGGTGTTTTACTCCCCACTTACCTTCTATCCTTGGGTGTTTTATCCCCCATGTACCTTTATCCCGGGTGTTTTATTTCCCGTTTACCAGATATTCCTGGATTTACCTAACATCATGGTGTTTTACCCCCATTTACTTTTTTCCCTGAGGTCGTGTTTTACTCGCGTCTTACCTTGTGGGCAAAATTTATTTACTTGGCATCATGGGTGTTTTATCCCCATTTGCGTTTTTCTCCTGAGCTCGTGTTTTACCCGCGTCTTACCTTGCGGACAATTTCTAATTTATTTGGCACCTATCAACAATTCTGTGTCGTGTCTATCCGACGTTCTTCCAGATATGACATGTCTTCTTCCCTAGTGCAATTCCTCGGTGGGTCGTCCCCTGTGACGTTGTTTCGTCTGTATCCGTGCATTTGTCATTTTCATCATACGCATCATATCAGATTCATATTATATTTAGCATTATAGTTCGTTTTGTTTTGTCCATATCATTGCATAGCACTGCGTCTAAAGGCAAAATTTTCGGTTATCTGTATTTAAATCCCTCCACCACGATTTCTCGAGTCTCCGTTGCTCGAATCACCCGGTGAAGTTATTTAAATAGGGGCAACTGTAATACCCCAAATTTTGCCCTAAGATTTGTCGTTGCATTTTTATTGCATTTAATTAATTACTAACAAATTTGTGTAGTCGTTTGACTTTTTCCAGGGAAATATCATATGGCATGCATTTTTTTTCTAAAAAGTAAAAATGGTACAATTGGCAAGAGGACATGTGTAAGGAGTTGTGAGTGTGAGAGGTTGAGAGTTCAAATCTCACCTTTGTCACTTTTTTGTTTTTTATTATTTTTACTCTAAATTTTTCTATCTTTCATTAAAAAATAACAAAAATAGTTTTTTATTATTATTTAATTATTATTTTCGTATTTTAATTAAATCATTTTTTAAAATATTATTTTTTTCACTTTTTTCTAAATTATTCATAAAAATATCCAAAAAATCATAAAATAAAAAATATTGGGAAAAATTTTGTTCTTTTTATAATATTTTTGATTTTAGGAATCAATAGGATTATTAGTTTTTATTTTAAGTTTATTTTAATTATTTTAAATTATTTAAATTATATTTTTTCTTAACTAATTATTTAGTTTGGGCTTTAAAATGGGCTTTAGGGACATTATTGACAATTTGGTGTTAACCCTAATTTGTTCCCTATATATACATGTGTTGCTTTGTTGAAAAGGGGGTCAGAAGGTTTTCTTCAGAAAAGAGGAGAGAGAGGGAGAAACAAAGGAGATCCCCAGAGAAGAAAGGCGGTCGTTCCCACAACTCGTCAGAGGGATTGGAGCTCTCCAGTGTTCCCTTATTCAAACCTTTTTCACATTTACCGAAGCAAACCTCCGCTTCGTAGGTTAAATTACTAAACCTTTTGCCTTTTCATGTTTATGTGCATATTTTGCCATGTTAATGTGTTTAGGTCCGTTAAATTACTAAACCTTTTGCTTTTTCATATTTATGTGCATATTTTGCCATGTTAATCTCCATGTGTATTTAGGTCCGTAGATTTTAATATCAAAATATTTTTTTAACAAAACCTTTTTTTTAAAATCAAAACCCTTTTTTATTTATTATTAAAACCTTTTTTAGTAAGGCCTTTTTTTAAAAACTGAAAAGACTTTTGTTCCGAAGAAAAAAAAAACCTTTTTGTTCCCAAAAAACTGAAAAGCCTTTTCCCAAAAAAACTGAAAAGCCTTTTTTTGGGATGAAAAGTCTTTTTTGTTCTAAAAAAACTGAAAAGACTTTTCCCCAAAAACTTTTTTTTTATAATTTAAACTTAATTTTTTTATAATTTTAACTTAAATATTTTTTTATTAAAAAAATTAAAGCTTTTTTTTTATAATTAAAATATTAAAAAATTAAAACCTTTTCGTAAGGAACTCCTGATGTTTGATGTTTGTCGTGTCATTTTATGTACCCTTTTATTACTTTTCTTTCTTTTGGCATTTCATGTGCATGCTCGAGGTTGAGATGTGCTTGTGGTGGCCACAGCCCCACACTATTTTCCTCCCTCACTTCATTCTAAGTGTCATTACATATTTTCATATTCTTCATGTTTTCAGAAATGTTTCTTTGTTTCTTTATACCCTCTTGTAAGAGCACAGATTGTGTCTTAGTAATACCTCTATGTTTTGATGATAACATTAATGATAATTTGTATACAAGAATTATACTATCTAAATTTGTTCTAAACTGTTTTCTACAGGCACAAAAGATTTTAATCTTAAAGAGCAAATTTGATGTGAACAATGAATTCTGAATGGCTCAAGAGCATCTGAAGATTAGAAGAATCTGAAGTTTAAGAGCTTAGTCATCAAGATTCTGAAGATACAACACGCTGCTTATATTATCAAGAATCTGAATGAAAGAAGACTCTGAGTGAAGAGACTCTGAATGAGTGAAGACTCTGATCTGAGTGAAGACTCTGATCTAAGAGCATGTTACGCTTCAAGCACGCAGCTGCACCAGACTCTGATTCATCAACATCTGAGGCTCTGAAGTTTCCAGAAGAATCTAAAGACTGAAGACTCTGATATTGATTGTTGATCTGAACTATCTGAAGAATTATTTGAAGAAGATTATTTTAATATATCCGTTGGAATATGCCAGCAAATCTTTCCTTAATTGGGATAGACAAAATTCTCTGCAAGAATATTATTCCTCTGGTACATTCCATATATGGTATAATCACAGCTCAGCAGACAATTGCTACACCCACTATTTGTGCGCCGTCTCTCTGCTGCAATAGTAAAAAGGACAGTACTATTTTGATATTGGAAATATCTTCTCCAACGGTAAAATATTCTCTCCAATATTCAAGTGGCTATATAAAGGATATCATAGCTCATTCTTCAAGTGACGAAATTGACGAATTAATTGCAAGAACTCTCTCACGCTAAAAGCTCTCATATTCTTCACTGTTCATACATTGTTCTAAACTTAGAGAAATAACACAGTTGTGTTTATAGCTTTCATAGAAGCAATTTCTTACTCTTTCATTGTATTACATTAATTTGTAAAGGAAGTTTTCCTTAAGAGGATCTAGGTTAGATCAGTAGCTCTTGAGAAGACTAAGAACAGTTGTTCTTAGGTGTGCTATTTGTAATCAGTTGATTTGAATAGTGGATTAAGTCCTTGTTGAGAAAGGCAAATCACTCTTGAAAAGGGTGGACTGGAGTAGTTGAGTTCAACGAATCAGGATAAAAATACTTGTGTTTTTATCTTTGATTATTTTCTGTCATACTTATTCAACCCCCCCTTCTAAGTATTTTCTCACCTTCAGTTGGCATCAGAGCTCCGGTTCTGAGTGTGCATTCACTTAACCGTGACAGATAAAGATCCAGTGAGAAGAATACTTTGTTATTTATTTGGTTGCTAATATGGGTGATATTCCTACATCAAGCAACAAATATGAAGGAGACAGAATCAGCACCAAACCTCCAATGTTTGATGGAGAAAAATTTGATTATTGGAAAGATAGACTTGAAAGTTTTTTCTTGGGGTATGATGCTGATCTCTGGGATTTAGTCATTGATGGATATGAACATCCTACTAAGGATGGCAAAAAGATTGATAGAAAATCAATGACTGAGGAGCAGAAGAAAGAATTCAAGAATCATCACAAAGCCAGAACCATACTTCTTAATGCAATCTCTCATACAGAGTATGAGAAGATTACCAACAGAGACACTGCTCATGATATGTTTGAGTCTCTCAAAATGACTCATGAGGGAAACTCTCAGGTGAAAGAAACAAAGGCTCTGGCGCTGATACAGAAGTATGAAGCGTTCAAGATGGAAGAATCTGAGAACATTGAGACTATGTTTTCCAGATTTCAGATTCTAACAGCTGGGTTGAAAGTTCTGGACAAGGGCTACTCAACATCTGATCATGTCAAGAAAATCATCAGAAGTCTTCCTACCAGATGGAGACCTATGGTGACTGCATTGAAGCTGGCCAAGGATCTGAACAAAATCTCATTAGAAGAACTCATCAGTTCTTTGAGAAGTCATGAGATTGAGCTGGAGGAAGATGAACCCCAGAAGAAAGATAAAGGTAAATCCTTAGCTTTTAAATCTAACAAATCTGTTAAAGCTTTGCAGGTTAATGAAGAAAGCTCTGAGGAATCTTCTTCTGAAGAAGAAGATGAACTATCTATGCTGTCCAGAAGGATCAACAAACTCTGGAAGCACAAAGGGAAAAAGTTCAACAACTTCAGAAGATCTGATCAAAAGAGAGAATCTTCTGGACACAGAAGATCTGGCAAGAAAGAGATCACTTGCTTTGAATGTAAAGAACCTGGACACTACAAGAGTGAATGTCCCAAACTTCAAAAGGAAAAACCCAAAAGGAAGTTTGATAAAAAGAAAAAGGTTCTGATGGCTACATGGGATGACTCAGATGAATCTGAATCATCTTCTGAATCTGAGGAAGAATGTGCAAATGTTGCGCTGATGGCCAACACAAATGATCAAGATGAAGGAACGTCATCATCTGAATCTGAGTCAGAATCAGACTCTGACTCTGAAGAGGTATTTTCTGAACTCTCCAGAGCTGAACTTGTTGAAAGTTTATCTGACATGTTGGAAAGCTACAGCAAGATTAAACTCAAATACAAGAAGCTGAAAAGCAATCTTGAATCTGAGATTGATCTTCTGAGAACAGAACTTGTTGAGCAGAAAGAAATAAATTTAAAACTCAAAAATGATTTAGAAACAACTCAACAAGAATCTGATACTGAAACAGAGTCAAGTGAAAATATTTTAGAAAAATATGACTTCAGTTTTAGAAGATTCCTCACTAAAAGCATAGACAGAAGCAAAATGGCTTCTATGATCTATGGTGTTAGTGGGAACAACAGAAGAGGCATTGGATGTGAATCCTCCTCTGGAAGCAATCCAAAGTCTGTTGATAAACTCTTCATCAAGAAGACTCCTCTGTATTCTCATTTTAAGTTTGGTCATCTGAATGATATTAAACATACAAGCTCTGAAAAGAGTACTTATGTGTTTAAGCCAAGGGTTAGCCAGAATAAACACTATGTTGAAAAACAGAAGTTTAGGCAAAACCACAGAACATCTAACCCCAAAGGACCCAAGAAGATCTGGGTACCTAAAAGTCAAATAATACCTGTTGCAGATGTTCTTAGCAGCAAAATCCAGACACCAATCATGGTACCTGGACTCTGGATGCTCACGACATATGACGGGCGAAAGGTCTATGTTCCAAAGCCTGGAACTTAGATCTGGAGGGGACGTGAAATTTGGAGGGAACCAGAGGGGCAAGATCATTGGCTCTGGTACAATAGGTAATGGTAACCTACCCTCTATTTCTAATGTTCTGTTAGTTGAAGGATTGAAACATAATCTATTGTCCATAAGTCAATTAAGTGACAATGGTTATGATATCATCTTTAATCAAAAATGTTGCAAAGCTGTATGTCAAAAGAATGGTTCTATCCTATTCAGTGGAAAGAGGAAAAACAACATTTACAAAATTAACCTTTCAGAACTCAAAGTTCAAAATGTAAAATGCCTTTTATCTGTGAATGATGAGCAATGGGTCTGGCATAGAAGATTGGGACATATTAATATGAGACGTATATCTCAGATTAATAAACTCAATCTGGTCAGAGGACTCCCTAATCTGAAGTTCAATTCAGATGCTCTGTGTGGCGCATGTCAAAAGGGTAAATTTTCAAAATCTCATTTTAAACCAAAAAATGTTGTTTCCACCTCTAGACCATTGGAATTACTTCATATTGATCTGTTTGGACCAGTGAAAACTGCATCCATCAGAGGCAAGAAGTATGGGTTAGTCATTGTAGATGACTACAGCAGATGGACATGGGTAAAGTTTCTAAAACACAAGGATGAGTCTCATTCTGTGTTCATTGACTTCTGCAATCAAGTCCAGACTGAAAAAGAATGCAAAATTATTAAAGTCAGAAGTGATCATGGTGGTGAATTTGAAAACAAACATTTTGAAAAATATTTTTCTGAAAAAGGAATTGCACATGATTTCTCCTGTCCTAGAACTCCACAACAAAATGGAGTTGTAGAGAGGAAAAATAGAACATTGCAAGAAATGGCCAGAACCATGATCAACGAGACAAATCTGGCAAAATACTTTTGGGCAGAAGCAATAAATACAGCATGTTATATTCAGAACAGAGTGTCTGTAAGACCTCTTCTGGAAAAGACTCCCTATGAATTGTGGAGAAACAGAAAGCCCAACATTGCTTATTTTCATCCATTTGGATGTATTTGTTATGTGCTTAACACTAAAGATCATCTGAACAAGTTTGATTCCAAAGCACAGAAGTGTTTCATGCTTGGTTATTCTGAACGCTCTAAAGGCTACAGAGTATTCAATACTGAAACACAGATTGTGGAAGAATCTATTCATGTTAGATTTGATGATAAGCTTGGCTCTGAAAAGCCAAAGCAAGTTGAAAGTTCTGCAGATAGAGAAGTTATTCTCACAGACTCTGAAGGCTCAGAGGCAGACAAGACTGAAGACAAAGACTCTGAAGCAAATCCAGATGCTACGCCTCTAACTTCCCAACTTGACAATCTGCATATTTCTGAAAGACCAACAGTCAGAGGATCTTCTTCCAGAATGAAAGCTTCTCATCCAGAGGATGTGATAATTGGAAAGAAAGATGATCCAATAAGGACAAGAGCATTTCTCAGAACTTCTGAATCTTCCTTCTGTGGCTTAGTGTCAATTATAGAACCAACATCTGTTGATGAGGCTCTGGAAGATAATGAATGGATTTTAGCTATGCAAGAGGAGCTGAATCAATTCACAAGGAATGAAGTCTGGGATCTGGTTCCAAGACCTAAAGGTTTCAATGTCATTGGAACAAAATGGGTTTTCAGAAATAAACTTAATGAAAAAGGAGAAGTTGAAAGGAACAAAGCAAGACTGGTTGCTCAAGGCTACAGTCAACAAGAAGGCATAGACTACACAGAAACATATGCTCCTGTTGCAAGGTTAGAGTCTATACGCTTGCTTATTTCATTTGCTGCACAACATAACATCACTCTTTATCAGATGGATGTTAAAAGTGCTTTTCTTAATGGAATTATAGAAGAGGAAGTGTATGTCCACCAACCTCCTGGTTTTGAAAATGAAAATTTTCCAGATCATGTTTACAAACTGAAAAAATCTCTTTATGGACTAAAACAAGCTCCCAGAGCTTGGTATGAGAGGTTGAGTAATTTTCTTCTGAAGAAAAATTTCATCAGAGGAAAAGTGGATACCACACTATTTTGTAAAACCATTAAGAAAGATTTGTTGATTTGTCAAATTTATGTAGATGATATTATTTTTGGATCAACAAATATTATGCTTGGAAAGGAGTTTGCTAAATGTATGCAGGCAAAATTTGAGATGAGCATGATGGGAGAATTGAGATTCTTTCTGGGAATCCAAGTAAATCAGACTCCAGAGTGCACCTACATACATCAGACCAAGTATGTTAAAGAGCTTCTGAAGAAGTTTAACATGCTGGATAGCAAAATGGCAAAGACTCCAATGCATCCTACAAGCACTCTAGGTAAGGAAGAGGTAAGTAAGAAGGTAGATCAGAAACTCTACAGAGGTATGATAGGATCTCTTCTTTATTTGACTGCTTCTAGACCAGACATTCTGTTTAGTGTTTGTTTATGTGCTAGATTCCAATCAGATCCTAGAGAATCACACTTAACTGCTGTTAAGAGGATTCTAAGGTATCTGAAAGGTACTGCTAATGTTGGTTTGTGTTACAGAAGATCTGACAAATATTCACTAGTTGGATTCTGTGATGCTGACTATGCTGGAGATAGAGTTGAGCGCAAAAGTACTTCTGGAAGCTGTCAGTTTCTTGGAAGTCATTTGATCTCGTGGTACAGCAAGAAGCAACCAACAATTGCACTATCAACCACAGAGGCAGAATACATTGCTGCTGCTGGATGTTCCACTCAGATGCTCTGGATGAAGAGTCAACTAGAAGATTATCAAATCTATGAGAGTAATCTTTCTATCTTCTGTGATAATACTTCTGCTATATGTTTATCCAAAAATCCAATTTTACACTCTAAGGCCAAACATATAGAGATTAAACATCATTTCATCAGAGACTATGTTCAGAAGGGTGTAATAAATTTAGCCTTTGTTGATACAGATCATCAATGGGCAGATATTTTCACAAAACCCCTTGCTGAAGATAGGTTTAAGTTTATTCTGAAAAATATTTGTATGGATTTTTGTCCAGAGTAATATTTCTCAGAGTCAACTTTTCAGATGCTAAGTGTTTAACACTCTGAAGTATTTCATCTGTTTTGCTTGTTTAATTTATCTGTGATTTATTTTTTTTGTGTGAAACTCTGTACTGACCATCTCAGAGGATCTGAAAGTTGAAAACGTTTCATTTCTTAAGAGTTACAGAATCACATGCAAAGCAAACACGTGTCACTCAGAATCTGAAAAGATGGAGTACACCTACTGATTATGACGTTTAAGGTATTGCTTTGAAAATCTCAATCTGTCTTGATTTTCCCCCAAATGTCATATCATAATTAAAAATGATTACTTTTCATTTAATGCAAACGTGCGTATGTGTCCTATGTATGTCTGTTGTGTTTCCCATGCGTGTTTTATTTTTCTATATAAACCACTCTCTTAACACATTCACACTTTTCACATTCTCAAACACATATGCGTTTTTGCTTGTTGTTCTCTCTCTTCGCAAACCCTAAAAGAACCCAGAAATCCTCATCTTCTTCATCATCATCAACAATGGCATCCACTTCAAAAGCTGTTTCTACCAAAGATGCTACCACTGTCATAGAGCCTGTACGCACTCTCCTAACTCCTGTTGATTCACTAGAAGTGCTGTGTGAAAGTTTCGTGGATTTAGAAGATCTTGCTGAAAATGGGTTTGATCTGATTTCTTCAATCAAAGCACAAGGCTGGGACGGTTACTTTGATAGGCTTATGGGTCCTGTGTATCTTAAGTTAGTGAAGGAGTTTTGGATCCATGCATTTGCTACTCCAAAGTTCGTTCATTCCTCTGTGCTGGGGAAAAAGATTGTTATCACTGAAAATCTGATCAGGAAACTCATAGGTTTCAAGGCAACTGATGGAGTAACCTCTCTGTCTTCTGCGCGTGAAGACCTGAAAGATGTTTGTCAAGAAATCTGCACTACTGGTGAACCTTGTAAGAAGGTTAAGTTCTTGAAACCCACTTACAAGATATGGGCTAAGATTTTCTTGAACACCATATTTCACAGACCCTCTTCAAACTCATCTGATTATGTTAATGCTGAACAACTTTACTTCATGTATTGTTTACATCAAAACATTCAGATTGATCTTCCATATCTGTTGTTTAATCATCTGGTGTCTCACGTCAAGGAAACAAGGGAATCAGCCAGAGATAAAACTGGAAAAGTCAGAACATGGATCCCTATGGGAAGGCTGATTTCAGATATTCTGATAGAAAACCAACTTGTGGCGCATCTGCAAGAGGCTGGGTTGACAGAAGATCTGAATTTTATCATTGGCTCTGAAATAAATGGTTTAACTCTGAGAAGGATGAAACTGGTTGAAGATTTATCTGAGAAACCAAGGAAAACTAACTCTGAAGAAGTTAGGGGAAGAAGGATTCCTGTTGAGGATTTTCCTTTATTCACCTCAGATGAACCTAGAGAACTTATTGCTGAGTATGTTGCTCGCTGCATAAGAGATGGTGTTGAGATTCCTGCCAATCTTGTGCAGAAGGAAGGCCAAGTTCTTCCTGATTTGACAAGGGAAAGAAGACGCAAGAGAAAAGCTGATAGTGAAGGTCATCAGAAGAAAAGGAAGCATTCAGATGCTGAAAAGAAGAAGAAAAGGAAGAAGCTGAAGAAGGTTCAACCAAATCCTCCTGCAGCAACTTTTGAAGAAATTAGAGATACTCTGAAACAGGTATTTAACACTGATTCTAATCCTGTTCATCATTCTGCTACCCCCACACCATCTGACTCACCCCTTATATTTAAAAGATCTAGACCATCTGAGACTCATACACCACAACCAACAAACATTCAAACAAACATTCCACATCAAACTCAACAAACAACACCACAACCACAAAACACTATCCCAGAATCTACCATTCCAGAGGATGTTCACCCTGAACACTCTGACCATCCTGAAAATCTCATTGATCCTAATGAAATATTAGATGTCACACCTTTAAACCGTTCTATCATTTTATCTTCAACTTCTGAAAAATCTAACCACTCTGATACATCATCTGATGATGAATCATCTGGTTACATTAATGAATGCTTGAATGATCTCAAACAACCTCGTACTGAGAGTGTTTGGAAACAACTGTTTAAATCTCCAACATCTGAACATCCACCCTCTCCACAAAACTCCCCAACTCAAACTCTCACTCCACAACCTCTTGAAATCCAAAACACTCCACAACCAACATCTGAACCACAAACCACCCAACAAACATCTGAACCACAAAACAACCAACCAACATCTGAACATCCATCTTCACAACCTCAACCTTCTGAACCACAAACATCTGAACATCCACCCTCACAACCTCAACCTTCAAAACAAACACCACAAACACAACCAACCCAACCCAGAATCCCTGATGAAGCAGAATTGGGATCAAGTGTTTATACTCTGTTAAGAGATTTTGAAAAGGATAATGTCTCAGACTTTGCTGACATTATGGATGTTTGCATGACTACTATGGACAAAGAGGCTGCTAATGCTGTTTGGAAGAAATATCTTTACAGATTGAATAGGGAGGCTTTGAAAATCAGGACTCAATGTCTTAGATTGTCAAAAGTAAGGCTTGCTGCTTATCAAAAACGGATTAAGAGAAACCCTCCTCCTATTCTTCTTCTAGAAGCTCCTCCACCTCCAGAAATTCCTGCACCTGATGTTACTAAGAATGTTTCAGAATCTATTGTTTCAGAATCTGCTGTTTCAGACTCTACAGATCTTCAGAAGGATGTCAAAGAACTTAAGGATTTTATGGTTGATCAAAAGAAAACAAATGAAGAAATGAAAACTTGGATGGCTAAGCAAGATGAAAATTCAGAAAGGATTACAGCACTGCTGCAACTCATTGCTTCTCAACAAGCCTCATCTGCTAAACCTACTTGATGTTTTGCACAAGTTTTTCATGTTTTGCTTTGTTTTTGATTGTCTTCTGATATGTTTTGTTCTCTTGACTTAATGACAATGATTTTTTTGCTTATCTGGATATATGTTTCTTCTGCATCTTTACTGTCTTTTAAAAGTCTTTTTGATTATGACAAAAAGGGGGAGAAACAAAATAGAATCTGATTGTTCAAATCTATAAGCAATTATCTGAACTAAGTCAGACATGTTACTAACATTTTTTTTGAATCTAACCAGACTCTGACAAATTTATCTAACCAGACTCTGACAAATTTCATTGAAGTTTTTCCTGAGATCTATCTTTTCAGAACCTGATCAAAATTAGCTAAATCTGAGTAAACCAGACTCTGATATCTAAAGACCAGACTCTGATATCTAACCTTGAGTACTATGATCTAAAAGATAACTCAAGACAGGAAATGGCAAGATAAACAACCAAGTGTTCTGAAGTTGTTCCTCTGGCATCAAGCTTTAATATGGCATCAAGCTTTGACTCTAGAAGTCAAACATATGTCAACCAGGATATGTCAACCAGGCTTCAATCAGACTCTGAATCTGAAATGTAATCAGGCTCTGAATCTGAAATGTACTCAACCAGAAAGGGAAGTATCTAATTCCATTAGAGTATTCATTTCAGGGGGAGATTGTAAATCTCAGGGGGAGTAATTTTAATTCATACTTTTATTGAACAAATTGCTCATGTTTTGTCATCATCAAAAAGGGGGAGATTGTAAGAGCACAGATTGTGTCTTAGTAATACCTCTATGTTTTGATGATAACATTAATGATAATTTGTATACAAGAATTATACTATCTAAATTTGTTCTAAACTGTTTTCTACAGGCACAAAAGATTTTAATCTTAAAGAGCAAATTTGATGTGAACAATGAATTCTGAATGGCTCAAGAGCATCTGAAGATTAGAAGAATCTGAAGTTTAAGAGCTTAGTCATCAAGATTCTGAAGATACAACACGCTGCTTATATTATCAAGAATCTGAATGAAAGAAGACTCTGAGTGAAGAGACTCTGAATGAGTGAAGACTCTGATCTGAGTGAAGACTCTGATCTAAGAGCATGTTACGCTTCAAGCACGCAGCTGCACCAGACTCTGATTCATCAACATCTGAGGCTCTGAAGTTTCCAGAAGAATCTGAAGACTGAAGACTCTGATATTGATTGTTGATCTGAACTATCTGAAGAATTATTTGAATAAGATTATTTTAATATATCCGTTGGAATATGCCAGCAAATCTTTCCTTAATTGGGATAGACAAAATTCTCTGCAAGAATATTATTCCTCTGGTACATTCCATATATGGTATAATCACAGCTCAGCAGACAATTGCTACACCCACTATTTGTGCGCCGTCTCTCTGCTGCAATAGTAAAAAGGACAGTACTATTTTGATATTGGAAATATCTTCTCCAACGGTAAAATATTCTCTCCAATATTCAAGTGGCTATATAAAGGATATCATAGCTCATTCTTCAAGTGACGAAATTGACGAATTAATTGCAAGAACTCTCTCACGCTAAAAGCTCTCATATTCTTCACTGTTCATACATTGTTCTAAACTTAGAGAAATAACACAGTTGTGTTTATAGCTTTCATAGAAGCAATTTCTTACTCTTTCATTGTATTACATTAATTTGTAAAGGAAGTTTTCCTTAAGAGGATCTAGGTTAGATCAGTAGCTCTTGAGAAGACTAAGAACATTTGTTCTTAGGTGTGCTATTTGTAATCAGTTGATTTGAATAGTGGATTAAGTCCTTGTTGAGAAAGGCAAATCACTCTTGAAAAGGGTGGACTGGAGTAGTTGAGTTCAACGAATCAGGATAAAAATACTTGTGTTTTTATCTTTGATTATTTTCTGTCATACTTATTCAACCCCCCCTTCTAAGTATTTTCTCACCTTCACCTCTGCCTTTATTACTTTTCTTATTTCTGTACTTTAATTATTCCTCCATATAATGATTTGTCATATTTTCACATTTTTTTACAGTTTATCCTTCCGAAGGATTAGGTCCAGCCTTTTGGCCGCCGAGTCAATAGCCTTGCCCCTTTAATGGATCAAACCCTGTTTAGCCTAGGTGTCCCGCCGTGGGCAAAATTGCTTTTATCCTAGTGTTAGGCCAAAAGAGTCGTCGTACTCTGTTTTAAGGTTTTCCGCCGTGGAATCCCTAATTTAACCCTATTTTAATTTTAATTAACATTTTTTAACATAGAGATTGGAGTCTCTGAACAAACCTTGGCCACAGTCAAGACGTTTCTAACCTCCCTTTTGAGGGGAACTACAGTTACTCTGATTCCATTCCCGTAAGGATATGTAGGCACAAGATGCGATGTCTTGCCGAGTAAACTTAGAATTAACCCCTAGGTCTTTTTTAATTTTCAATCCTTTGTATATACCCTAAAGCAAAATAATTAATGAAATAAATAAAAAAAATAAACAAAAGGTTCCCGTAGAGTACTACGGAAGTTTAGGGTGCTAATACCTTCCCTAAATTTAACCAACCCCCGAACCTTAGATCTCTCCCTTTTAGGTTTTTCCTTTCTTTAACCTTTCCTTCGGATAAATCAAAGACCGGTTGTAAATGAATTAAGATTCAAGTTAATCAATAGCTTGACATCCAAATTTCACCGCAACATGGTGTTTTGTTTAATTTCTAAATTCTGTCAAGACTTTATGTGCTGCTATTTTATGTTCTATCTTCGTTTCTTATCAATATTATGTATCAGTATTGGTGTATGTTTAATTATTATCTGTTGGATATATTGTATGGCTTGTTTTTGATTTTATGTTAGATATACTGTTAATCCGTCAAAACTTTATAGTTCTCCGTTTCTTTTTGATGTTGTCAAAGGGGGAGAAAAGCGTCAACCACCACAAATGCTTTGACTGAAAATGCTTTGACTGAAAAAGAAAGGGGGAGAGCGTACAACTATGATTAAAGACATCGCATGTTGTGTGCAACAGGTTGTCATCATCAAAAAGGGGGAGAATGTGAGGGCAAGTTGTCTCACAATACAGGCCTCCAAGTTTTCGATGATGACAAAACACAACCTTGGACAAACTAGAAGCATCATGCAATACTTTAACATGCTATACCTCTTTTTCATTGTTAAACCATTATACCTTAATATGAGTCATAACTGAATGTGGCAGGATGCACAAAATGGAAAAAGTTGTTATTTTTGCAAGTTTCTAAGCAATGAGTCGACCATACAGTCGGCGCATGAAGCCTGGCATTTCTCACGGCTCAGCGCATGGAAGCAATGCGTCGACCGTACAGTCGGCGCATAAGTGTTTTGATTTTCCACGGATCAGCGCATGAATACATGCATCGACCATGCCACTCAGCGCATGAAGCTGAGTATTCCCCACGGGTCAGCGCACGCCGACCCTATGGTCGACCGTTCGCGCGCTGTGCAGTTTTTCTTGCTGTGTTTAAAATTCTGTTCAGTTGACTGTTTTGGTTATTACTATAAATAGAGTTTTGCTTATTTTTAACAACTAACAATTGAAATATTGAGTAAATTGTCAGGGCAAGAAACGTGAAATAGGTGCAACATATTTCTTCATCTTCATCCTTCAAACAACACACAAATCCACAAATATACACAATCATTTTTGTTGTGATTGGTGTCTTGTTCAAGGGTGATAAGGCTCGAACGCGTTGATTGAAGATCCGGTTCGAGTGGAAATTGGGGCAGGTGTTTCTTGCAGAAAACCTTGAGGGTTTTACCCATCAAGACTAGAAGGTTTTGAGGGCTTTTGCTACGGAATAGTTCGTTCAACATTCAAGCAAGTGCGAAGGTAATTGATCAACAGAAGGTTCATCAGTTTAGTAGCTAGGGCGTTGAAGTGTTGAAGACTTTCCGGGTTTTGATTTGTTGGTGTCTAAGATCATCCGAGCCGAAGGTTTGAACAACGGAAGGTTTTTCATTAAGGTGGCTGGAATCAGAGATCATTCACAACAAATTGAAGGGCTTGATTCATCTTGAATCAAGGTGCAAAAAGGGATAGCAAGCATCAACATCATTTGAGATTGTTTGTATCATTGTCTATCAACTCTTGTATAAACTGTTCATTCTAACAGGTGATATATATTCAATATATCTCAATTCTAATTTTAGAATTGAGGGCAGACGTACCCCGAAGCGAGGACGACGGGGGAACTGCCTCATCAAATCGTGTGTTCTTTAGTTTCTGTCATTTTCAATTCAGCTTGTAAAATAAGTGATTCTAGCTTAAGTGATTATTGTCAAACTGTGATACAAATTGAGTAAGGTGTTGAACCTCTGTTTTTTTAACTACTAAGTACAATAAAATTATTGTACTAGGGCATTTCAAATATCTTACTCAACATAAATATCCCTTGAGATATTTGTGCACACAAACTGTTCGACAAAAGTCCTGAACTAAAATTGTCTTATTTTGCTACTAGTTTTTGTGTGTCTTGTTTTTCATTGGAACTAGGTAACCTTGCAAATTGAAGTAAATAATTGATAAGCATAGTTTGTGTTGTGATTCTATTTTTCCGAATTGTCATAAATCCATAGGCTTACGTATATCCAGTTTTCCAATAACCGTTCGTTTTAGACTACATTTTTTCTCGGCCGCTTCCGCACTTAAAAACATTTTTAAAACCAATTTCAAATTGGTAGCGCCGACTAAAAATTTAATTGGGGATCTATTCAACCCCCCCCCCCCTTCTAGATCCGTGCCATAGTCTAACACAATCAACTATTTAGTTTTTATTATGACAACACTTGATATCCAATGATATTTACTGAAGTCCTCATATCTTGAAGTAACTTAAGAGGTCAAAGATGCTCTCAATACCAAAATATTTTATCAATCCTTTTGAAGATGCTCTATCATCTATTTAAATTCAACATTGCCATCTAATAATGTTCAAGTGAAAACTTATGTTTCAATCTTCTCTAGTGGTTTGGCCTCTGAACTATCTGATGATGGTATTCATTGTGAATCTATGTGCTTACAAGTATAAAGATTGTAGTAATATATTGACTTGATTTTGATGTTGACAACCCTATTAAGGGAAGTCTTAATCAATCTTGTTATTCAAGGATATATTTTCCCAAGCGATGGTGCTTGGCATGTTTTCTTATGTGATGGGGTTTGACAAGTTATTTTTCAAGTGACGGTGCTTGGTATGTTACTCAAGTGATGGTGCTTGATGTGTTTACTCAAGTGATGGTGCTTGATAAGTGATCGTTCTTGTTATGTTACTCAAGTGATATTGTTTGACGTCTTTGCTTAAGTGATGGTGCTTGACAAGTTATTTATAAAGTGATAGTATTTCACTAGTTTAACCTCTCAACTTTCATATGATGGTAATAAACATGGAGAAATCTCAAGTATCATTAAGAAAACTCAAGGATCATGTGTGATGCTAAATTCAAATATAATGATGTTAAATCTTGAATCTTCAAAGTGTGAAAGAGAGGAAGTATAAAAGCTCGCAGGATCGTGTATGTCTGAGTGATTAGTGTATTATAAAGACACAAGGGAATTTCTAAAAGTATTATAGCTAAATCACACAAATACTAAAACTATTAAGAAACCTCTCATGTCCTGGTAAAGGATTGCTTTTAACATTTGGGCCATTATCTATGAAAGTAATAATTTTCTTATTGATGAACTCCTGCACATTAGATTTCAATGCCATGCAAGTATTCAAACAATGTCTCACTTCCTCTTCATGGTATTCACATGCAGAATTTGCGTTGTACCATGGTGGGCACAGTGCTGGCATAAGATTAATAGACCGAGGGGTCACCAATGAATTTTGAAGCAGTTACAGGTAGAGTTGAGAATATAACTTAGAATCGGATTCAAAACGAGCTTTGTTCCTCGTGTTCTTATTTTGATTCTATTTTTCAAATTAAGGATTGACACTTGGCTGAGGTTGGCGAGCAGGCACTGTTGCCACATAATAGGGTTTTCCATCTCCGATTATATAAACATTAGTTTATGGAAGTTCCCAGAGAACTTTCACACACCATTTGATGCCCCAATAACATCAAGAATCTTTCCGTTCTTCAACCACTACTCAATTCTTTCTCCAATGGTTACTAGATCAGAGAATCCAAAGGATACGTTACCAATCATTTTCTCATAGAAGGGATATCCGTGAACAAATCAACTAGCTCTCATTCATTTAGAGGTGGCTCAACTTGAAAATATAAATCTCTTCAGCGTTGAGCATACTCCTTAAAAGATTCTCTATCTTTTTGGTCATGTTTTGAAGTTGTCTCCTTATTGGAGCCATTTTCGCATTGTACTTATCTTGCTTCATGAAGGCCTTTGCCTAGTCTCTCCATGACTAAATATGACCTCTATCAAGATTTATATACCATTTAAAAGATGCCCCACTCAAGCTATCTTGGAAATAGTGAATCATTAGCTTATAATTGCGAGAGTCTGGTGTTATTTTCCTGCAATACATCACTAAGTGACCCTTCAGACAACTTATTCCTTTTTACTTTTCAAAGTCTAGGACTTCAAGTTTTGGAGGAAGGGTCACGTTAGGGATGAAGCACATATATATAGTATCAAGACCAAATATGTTATACCCTTCAACAATTCTTAACCTCTTCTCCAACATCTGATATTTCCCTTCAGATTCATCATTCTCGACTATTACTTTCAGATGGATATCTTGGGGACCTGCTTGGTGGAATACCAAATGAGGATCCTCAAAGGGACCTTGGTGTGCCAAAAAATCAGCAGGATGCACTTCAGTGACTACCAGAGTTTGCATGGGCTGCTAAATAGATGGTCTTCCATTAATGGCATTTATAAATGGTAGAGTATTATTAGGGTGAAGTCCAAAAGATGGGAACTTAATGTTCTCCCCTTAAATTTTTTTGGGGTCCCGCAGAGAAACTTGATAAAATACCATATCAATATGCATATTTTTGTGTGGCTGATCTTCCTTTGTTCATTAACGCGTGCAAAGTCTCTAAGATTTTACTCATCGTGCCTTTGAGCAAATCAATCTCTTCTTTTATAATTTCCTGACCCTTTTACAATTTTTCCATCATTCTCCAAGAGATAGCGCGGTTTCTGTAAGGATGTCGAGGAATCAGTTTGCCTTGTTAACGGTTTGGATTTCTGAGGAGGGAAATACTAGATTGAGTTTTTGGAAAATATGCATGCATCCGGATGAATGCTGATGAATGAAATTTTAGTTTTTTATGCAAAAAAGATTTTTATAAAATGCAATGTTATGTTATGCATGTTTTGGTTTACTTAGCAATGTGGATTTCTAGTGACAACACAATTCACATTGCTTTGTACACATTTATCTCACAAGGGGTGGATCTAGGGTTTAAGAAGGTACCTAGAGTCATGGACTCTACATGAGAATATTACCTAATTAGCAAATTATTTGCTAGATGAAAAACCCTCAAGAGGATCGATTCTAAGTGAGGCTTTCATGCCAATCCAACGAGACAAGTATGTTAAGCAGACCAACACTATGCAACCATCAATCCTGATAGCCACAATTTTAAGGGTTTTAACAAGGTTCCTAGAGTCATGGACCTTACCTGAGAATATTAATGTTAAAAGCAAAATACTTACAAGCTAACAATACCCCCATGAGGATCTACTCTAGGTGAGGTTTTTTATGCTACCCAAACGAGACAAGTACGTCAAAAGGCCAAAACTACACAACCATCAATCTTAATCTTAGGTTTTATCCTTATACTCTGGTGTATAACGTTTCTCACAATGTGTATAAGTAACTAGAATATCCAGATTACAGCACACAAGAACCATATAGGAGATAGACAGGAAATAAAGAGAACATATAAGAGATAAAAGATTAAAAGTATGTTGAATAAACTAAATAAATATAGCTAACATTCATCACAAACCTAACTAAACTAGGCTTGACTCTCTTGTCATCCCCAGCAGAGTTGCCTATTATGTTTTAAGAAAAATATATAAAGGACTAAAAATAGGTTTTTTATTAGGGCTCTTGACAAGATTTCAAGTCTTGCACATTTGTATCCTCAGGTGCGATGAGGAATTCAAAGTTATGTAGTTCCTTGAAAGAAAAAGTTATTTTTGGATTTTTTATTTTAGTATTTAACGAAACGTTGAATCTTGCTCCTACATATCCACTGGTGCGATGAGTAATTCAAAGTTATGTAGTTATGGGTAGCAAATGTTTGTCTGTTGATCGATTTTAGCAAAGGATGCTTAGGTCGCATTCGAGCGGATAAACATTGATTGCTACCCAGTCATGGAAGTAGGAATTGTTGTGAGTCCATCGCGTTTGAATGAATAAACCATGATCCGGATTCTCATAGGTCATGTTTTAATCGCATTTGAGCGGAAAACATTTCTTTTATACTCACACATGGGAGGATTGAAGCGTTAGTTCGTGCTTCGCATCGGAATGGATAAAAAATTGATTTTATTTTATGTTTATGTTTTTTATTAACAATTCAATTAACAATTAACCAATAAAAAAACAAAAAGAATAAAAATAACGTAAAAGAGAGGAGGATGCACTATCAATACAATGATGCACAAAAAAATACCATGGCTTTATCAGAAGAAAAATAAAATAAAAAGGTGTGAGACCTAAAATCAAGGGTATGACGTCTGGGTTTAGGCCAAAGACCCGATGGTCTTTCCCTCACACTATCATGGTGACGAAATAACAAATGGTTCATGGGACATTGTGGTGTTGGGCCCAAGGCCCAAATCTGCAAAACTCTAAGAAGAAGATGAGTAAGAGATTTGCATCTCTCTCCCCCTATTCTATAACTCAAAAACAATAAAGATATAATATTAATTTTTTGAGTATATGTGCATCCAGTGTGCTGTTGTGCAAAGGCAGCATTGTGATCAAGTGTGAAGGCAGACATATCTTTTGAGAAAGTTCCACCATTTATCTTTTATTAGAGTGTGCTCTCAAGCTGTCTTGCCTTTATGAGAACTTAATTCTCAAGGATCCATAAGGGCAAGTACAATTGCTATCGTTCATGTACATATTATAATATTAAAGTTTGATCACATACACAACGTATCGTATCTATTCTTTTTTGTGGCTTTTATTATATATTATCAATCATTGCAAAAACAGTTTTTTATTTGTAAATTGTACTCATCATGAATAATGTTACATTTTTTTAAGTGGGGAAAATCACATATAATAGTTATTAGAATATTATTAATAATTCATATTTATTTAGTTGTACTATTTTCTTGGCCCCTAAGTTTGTTAGAGGGTATTTTAGTATTTATCTTATTCTAGTAACCCTAGTTTTAGCTTATAAATAGGGTGACAATCATTGTAACACAATATCATGTTTTGTAGCCGTCATTCTCTTATTAGTAATATTTCTTATTTCATCATTTATTCTATCTTTGCACCAACAATTGGTATCTAGAGCTCCGGTTCAGATTCATTGGGAAACACGGGAAACACGAGTGAACGTGAGGTCTTGTGTGTTTGATTTTGTTTCTCAGATTCTTGTTGAATCTTGAACAAAATCTGATCAGAATTTTTAATTCTGTGGGTTGGGAAACACTGTGTGAGAAAACTCTGAGTGTATTGTGCAAAGTAGAAGATGAACGGAAACGGCAACATGAACACCAAACTTCCAGTATTTGACGGTAAAAACTGGAATCGTTGGATGATCCAGATGCGTGTGCTGTTTGGTGCTCAAGATGTTCTGGATCTTGTCACTGATGGTTATGTTCCAGTAGCAGCAGATGCAACTGATGAACAGAAAAACGCGCAGAAAGAAGTAAGGAAGAAGGATCAGAAAGCATTGTTCTTCATTCATCAATGTGTGGATGTAAACGTGTTTGAGAAGATTGCAGACTCTACAACAGCAAAGGCTGCATGGGACACTCTGGTGAGATGTTATGGTGGTGACGCATCAGTGAAGAAGGTGAAGCTTCAGTCCTTGAGAAAGCAATATGAGAATCTCAACATGAAGAATAATGAGAAAGTTTCTGAATACATTTCCAGAGTGATTCTGATCACTAATGAGATGAAGGCATGTGGAGAAACTCTTTCTGAAGAAACAATCATGGAGAAAGTGTTGAGATCCCTTACTCCTCAATTTGATTACATTGTGGTAGCAATAGAACATTCCAAAGATCTGAGCACAATGAGAATTGAAGAGCTGCAGAGCAGTCTAGAAGCGCAAGAGTTGCGTCTGACTGAGAGAAACTCTGAAAAGGAAGTAGAACAGCAGGCTCTGAAAACAACTTCTGATAGGAGGTATCAGAAGCAGTCAGAAGTCAGGAGAAGATCTGATGGTGGTCAGAGGTCAGAAAGCTCAACCTCTGATAGACAAAAGAATGCTCAGAGAGGAAAAGAGAAGTATGACAAAAGAAAAATACAATGTTACTGTTGTAAGAAGTTTGGTCACTTTGCTAGAGATTGTTGGTCAAACAAGGAGAAGAAATCAGAAGAAGCAAATATAGCCAGAAGCTCTGATGACGAATCTGTGCTGTTGATGGCCTCTGAATCTGATAATGTGGATCTGACAGACTGGTGGTATATGGACACTGGCTGTTCAAATCATCTTACTGGAAACAAGAAATGGCTGGTTGACTTTGACTCTGAAAAGAGAACAAAGATCAGATGTGCTGATGACAAATATCTTAATGCAGAAGGTATGGGAAATGTCAGAGTGACTCTGAACAATGGGAAAATAGCATTGATTCAGAATGTGTGGTATGTATCTGGCATCAGAAACAATCTGATGAGTGTGGGACAATTAATTGAGAAAGGTTTCTCAGTTACCATGAAGGACAATCTTCTGAAGCTGTATGACTGTAATCAGAAGCTGATTATGGAGTCAGAACAGGGAAGGAATAGAACATTCAAGGTGAATGTCAGAACTGCAGACTCAGAGTGTCTTAGTGCAACAAGTACTGAGAAGGAGAGTGAGCTGTGGCACAGAAGATTTGGTCATTTGAATTTCAGAAGCTTACAACATCTGAATTCAAAGAAATTGGTACATGGAATTCCTGCAATTAAGAAGCCTGAAAAGTCATGCAAAGTTTGCATGGAAGGAAAACAACCAAGATTGCCATTTGCATCAGAAGTTGCTCCAAGAGCAAAACATGCCTTGGGAGTTGTACACTCTGATGTGTGTGGTCCATTTCCAGTAGCATCAATTGGAGGGAATAAATACTTTGTGTTGTTTGTTGATGAATTCACAAGAATGACATGGGTATCCCTTATTAAGTTCAAACACGAGGTGTTTGATGAATTCAAGAAGTTCAGAATGAAGGCTGAGAATCAGAGTGGTCAGAAGTTGAAGATTCTTAGAACTGATGGTGGAGGTGAGTATAACTCCAAAGAGTTCCAGAAGTTCTGTGAGGAGAATGGAATTGAGCATGAGGTTACTGCTCCTTATACCCCTCAACACAATGGTCTTGCTGAAAGAAGAAACCGTACTTTGCTTGATATGGTGAGAAGCATGCTAAAGGAGAAGAAGCTTCCTCAGAAGCTCTGGGGAGAAGCTGTTGCCACTGCAACGTATGTACTCAACAGATGTCCTACGAAGAAGTTGAAGGAAATAGTTCCTATGCAGAAGTGGACTGGAGACAAGCAAAGTGTTAGTCATCTGAAGGTGTTTGGTTCTGTTTGCTATAAACATGTTCCAGAAGCCAGAAGACAGAAGCTGGATGATAGAAGCAAAGTGATGATTCTGATAGGGTACCACAGTACAGGTGCATACAAGCTCTATTGTCCAGAAACCAATAAAATTGAATTCAGCAGAGATGTGATTGTGAATGAATCAGAAGTTTGGAATTGGGATAAGTCTCAATCTGATTCTGATGTTAGAACCTCTGAAGAAAGGTCAGAGTTAAGAATTGATGACTCTGATACTGATTCAAACTCTGAAGAAGACTCAGAAGATGAAGGTGACTCTGATGACCCAGACTCTGATGACCCAGACTCTGATGATTCAGACTCTGATGACAATCCAGATCTTGGTGGCAATTCAGACTCTGGAAATATGCCAGACTCTGAAGATGGTCAAAGCTCTGGAGGTCAATCATCTGAAGCTAGAAACTCTGAAGCTCAAGACTCTGAACAAGTTCAGAGACCACAAAGAATCAGAAGCGTTCCCAGAAGATTTGCAGAATTTGACATGCTGCAAGACACTGAAGTAGACTCTGAAGGAGAAGTTATTCAGTGTGCCATGTTAGTAGACTCTGAACCTATAAGTACAGAGGAGGCTCTTAAGCAGAAGCTCTGGCTGAAGGCCATGAAAGAAGAACTTGATGCTATAGAGAGAAACAAGACTTGGAAGCTGACAGAACTTCCAAAAGACAAGAAAGCCATCAGCGTCAGATGGGTTTTCAAGCAGAAGTTAAAGCCAGATGGCTCAATTGGCAAACATAAAGCAAGGTTGGTAGCCAGAGGATTTCTACAGAAACCTGGGCTGGATTATTCTGAAGTGTTTGCACCTGTAGCAAGACATGAAACAATCAGAATGGTGATTGCAATAGCTGCTAACAGGAATTGGCCTCTGATGCATTTAGATGTAAAATCTGCATTTCTGAATGGTCCATTAGAAGAAGAAGTTTACGTGTCACAACCTCCTGGATTTGAGGAAAAGAATCAGGAAGGGATGGTGTACAGATTATACAAAGCTCTATATGGACTGAAACAAGCGCCCAGAGCTTGGAATCAGAAGATTGATTCATTTTTCAAGAAACAAGGCTTTCAGAAATGTGAGATGGAGTACGGTGTCTATGTTCAGCATACTTCTGAGGGCAATATGACTCTGGTATGTTTATATGTTGATGATATACTATTGACTGGAAGTTCTGAACAGGAGATAGCCAAGTTCAAGAAGGTTCTAATGAATGAATTTGAAATGACTGATCTAGGCAAAATGACATACTTTCTAGGGATGGAGTTCAGATATTCTGAGAAAGGTATCATTTTGCATCAGCTCAAGTATGAATTAGAACTTCTGAAGAGATTTGATCTGAAGAATTGTAAGATGGCTGTCACACCTTCTGATACAAATCAGAAACTGGATTCAGACTCTGAAGGAAAGGATGTGGATGCTACAACCTTCAAACAGTTGGTTGGTTCTCTGAGGTATCTGTGCAATACCAGACCTGATATTTGCTACTCAGTTGGGATGGTTAGTAGGTTCATGAGTAAACCTAAGTGGTCCCATTACCAAGCTGCTGTCAGGATTCTGAGGTATATCAAAGGAACTCTGAAGTATGGAGTGTTATTTCCCTCTGGAGGAAATAATGAGTCAGAACTTCTGAGTTATTCAGACTCTGATTGGTGTGGAGACAGAGTTGACAGAAGAAGTACATCTGGGTACTTGTTCAAATTTCTGGGAGGTCCCATTTCTTGGTGTTCCAAGAAGCAACCTGTTGTGGCGTTGTCAACCTGTGAAGCTGAATATATTGCAGGTGCTGTTACTGCATGCCAAGCTGTGTGGATTCTGAATCTGTTGCAGGATCTGAAGATTAAGGTAGACAAACCTCTGAAGTTGATGATTGACAACAAGTCTGCAATCAACCTTGCCAGAAACCCAGTGCTGCATGGGAGAAGCAAGCATATTGAGACCAAGTATCATTTTCTGAGACATCAAGTTCAGAGTGGAGTGTTAGAAGTTGTACACTGCAGCACTCAGAAGCAGTTGGCAGATGTTCTGACGAAAGCTATCAAAACTGATCAATTTCTCAGATTAAGGGATGAAATTGGTGTCACAAGTTTTGATGGAATATGAATTAAGGGATGGTATTAGAATATTATTAATAATTCATATTTATTTAGTTGTACTATTTTCTTGGCCCCTAAGTTTGTTAGAGGGTATTTTAGTATTTATCTTATTCTAGTAACCCTAGTTTTAGCTTATAAATAGGGTGACAATCATTGTAACAAAATATCATGTTTTGTAGCCGTCATTCTCTTATTAGTAATATTTCTTATTTCATCATTTATTCTATCTTTGCACCAACAATAGTTGTACACCAACTTATGTTAAGTGGATACGATGAATTTATACGTTTTCTGATTAGTAAATACGTTGCCTAGCAATCCATCTGAATCAGTTATAAAGCATCTTGAGATTTAGAAATCTTAAGCTGGAATTCCATTTCTAAAATTTAAAAAATAAAAAATAAAAACATATTCTCTCTATTACAAAAAAATATTATAGACCTGCGTATGGCAAGAATTTAATTTGGTAACATATACAAAGTCTCACACATTCAAAACTAAAGTAATTGTTACCAGAAAAAAATTAGAAATTGCAATACGTGAGATGCTTTAACTTTAGTCTTTGTATAAAGTTACATCAAGTAACATCAGAAAAAGTTTTAATCGGTCAATATAATTGAACCTTTTTTGTGTTTGTTTTTTTTACATCGAGTTAACATCTAAACTTCAGGTTCTTATTTAAATACATAATCATGAAATTGTAAAATATCTTTAAGAAAAATACATCTTACTCAATTATACCTCTTATGTTTGATGGAGAACCATTTGAGTTTTTGAAGGACAAATATTATGTTTGATGGACAAATATCATAGAACTATTGAAGCTAGTCATACATGGTTACGATCATCCTAAAATTACATATAAAAAAATTAAAAAAAAAAAAAAGAAAATCTTGGTCCCTTTTTTATGGATGATTCTCATAAGAAATTTTATAAGTTAAACCATTGAGCCAATAAATTTGCTATGAATCCAATGAACATGGACACTTTAGAAATAAATAATAAATGTCTCAGTCTAGAGAAAGAGTGATATATGAAGAATTGATGTTTTGGGAATAATAAAGAATGTGCACATGAGATCTATATGCTTAATCCTCTAAACAAGAAGACAAACATGCAAAAGTCGCCTTAATGACTTCAATCATATATGGAGAAGAACTCTACGTACGACACAATAAATAAATGACGATAACTGAAATCATGTAAAATATGTAGGTATTGATTGACTTATTTTACAAGCAATTAATATAAAAATTCTCAATTATCTATAAAAAGTAGGAAAAAAAACCTATTTAAACGTTTTACTTGCACATTTATCAAAAACAGATGAAAATAATTGAAAAACCACCAAGAAACACATCGAGACTTTGCCAAGATCATTTCTCTACAAGCAAAGTTTGTTAAGCCAGACTAATAGACAGACTAGGCGAGCACAAACGAGAGAAGACTTCATAGCTAAGTAACTTCATGGTGAAGAAAGAGTTTGTGCGCTAAGCAAAGATGGGTGTTGCGTCTAGCGAGTTTGGGCTAGTTGTAGAGTGAGCTGATATTGCTTAACAGAGAAGAAAATAAGTGCGCTTGGCAAGGATGGGTGGTGGGCCTAGCGAGCCTATTTTTTACAAGTCTATAAATAGGAGGTCCAATTTCAGTTATAAGAGAATTTCAATAGATTCAATAGAGTATAGAGAGGTAGTAGGTTCACCTTGGTCTCAACATGAGAATATGAGAGGGGATTAAAGGCGTAAGCGTTACTTGAGAGATCGCGGCAGATGATCTTTCAAGTTTGTCTTCTTGAGATTACCTGTGCAACTACGATGAGTAAGAATGGCTAGAAATATCTTTGTTGGAGGGAGATGTAGTCATTATATTCTCATATTTAATAATGGTCATGGCGTCTTATGTAATTCCACTTAAGCTTTAATATTGATGATTCTTCGTTCTTAATGTTTATTTTGGATTAACTACCTAAAATATATTTTCATGGTACAACTTGACATGCGAGAGGTGTCGGTCATTACTAAATCCAAGTATCTATCTATTGGATGATAATGCCTAAAGCTAGAGTCAGGTTCAATATATTTGCAGTATACTGATATTTGATGATCAATATCTTTATATCATTGTTGAATCTTAATGTTGTTGTATTTAATAATGTGAGAGATTGCCTATTAAGTAATATAATTTATTTCACATCATTGTGTAAGATATGAGATATGATGAAAGCAATAGGCGGTGATATTAATAGGTGAATAGAGGAGCATTTTACTGACAATAGTTATGCATGAGTATAAGCAAGGATGAAACCTACCCCTAGAAAGTTTTCCTAATGTTAACACGAAAAACTCCATTTTTTCTGTCCTTTTTTTTTCTGAAACCAAAAAACTCTAAAGTCTTATTTAAAATCTGTCTTTAAGCACAGCTAGTATATATGGATGAGCCTTTGATTAAAACTCGTGATCAGAGAGTTCGTTCTTACTACTTGAAAGGTCACAACAAAATAAATAGCCATATGTTAAAAACATGGAAAGATGAATAACCTCATAGAACTAACAAAACAAAACCAGAGAAAATACAGGTACTTAAAACAAAATTGTATATATTAGAGATCTCTTTAGCAACCAGCTAAAAACATCATTCACGATACTTGAAAATTTGATTTTCATGATACATGAAAAGAGAAATTCATGTGTTCAAAAGCCTCTAGATGAAAGAATGAGGGAGCGTGGGATTTAGACAAAATCAGTATAGCACAATCATAGGAACTGACACAATAGGTAATGACTCTCTTTTCTCTATCAGTAATGTGTTTTAGTTTAATGACTAATGCCTACTATATTTAGTATAACTTAGTTAAACAATAAAAATTATGATGTTGTCTTCAATCAAAAGTCCTGTAAGGTCAATAGTAAAAAAGATGGATATGTTCTTTTGAGTGGAACAAGGAGAAACAAGATTATAATTTCAAGTTGTCTAATGAAAATCTCAAAGAGAAACTCTTGGGGACGAATGTAAGTCAAGTAATTTGGTCGAATTGTATAAATCTATGGTAAACTATTTATACCCCTTTATTTATTTTCTATTCTTTATTTTCGTTCCAATGGTGTTTCTTTTTTCTTTTCATTAATCAGCTGATATTCTTTTGTTTGTCTATTTATACTAGCATGGACATTTTCAAAACTCAAATATTTTATAAATCGTTTTTGAATTCTTAATATGACAATTCACCCGTCTCTTTCTTGTGTTTGGTGTCACTTGGTCAACCAACAAAATCAGAGCCTAACTTCCATTATAATACGTACTAACCTCTCAAGATTTAGTATGATGACTTATAATATTTCTTTTAACAAAAGGTTTTTTTTTAACAAACTTTCATCTTTTGATGGTGAAAAGTCTACCATATGGTAAGCAAAAATAAAAATATTTTTTTTCTTTGTTGATTTTGAATTGCGGAATTGTATTTTTGAAGGTCTTGTTGTTCCTACTCATTTTGTTAAAAATGAAATACCGAGCAATTTGTGTGCCACATAATGAAAAGTGAAAACTGAAACAAGGGCTTAGAGTTGAGTACTTAATGATAAGCGTGTTAAGGACTAGAGAGTATTAACATTTATAACTTTAGCAATGTTAATGAAGTATGTGACACTCTTGAAATGATCTATGAAAGATTTATCGATATCAATAGAGAAAAGACGGATGCACTTGTACAAGAAGTAGAGATACCAAGTGATAATGGAGAAAATCTTCAAATATGGTTTTCAAATATTAAAACTCTTGAAAGTAATTTAAAAAAATGTTGTATCTAACAAATATTAAAGATTCAAGAATTTGTATCAGAAATGTGATTCAATATTTGACTCAAAAGATACAAAAGATTTTGATGATTTACAAGATAAATCAAATAAGAATGAAATAATCAAAAAGCTTTAAAAAAATTAATCAAATTGCTTAAAAAATAAAATTCAAATGCATCCGAAGAATCATCCAAAGAATCTTTTGAAAAATTATCATTATAAGAGTTACATGAAAAAGAATTTTAAATATTATCATTAGAATAATCATATGAAGAATCTATATCTACATCCAAAGAACCTTCAAAAGATTAATCATTAGAACAATCATCGGAAAAATAAATAGAATTTAGTATATTTTCATTTTTTTAGGTTACGCTCGAAGTAAACCTACCGCAAAGACGGGAAATGAATGGTCATCGCAACCAAATCCTGGATTCGGGAGTCGGTTACGCACGGGGAAGGTATTAGCACCCCTCACGTCCGTCGTACTCGACGGGATCCACGCTTGTTGGTTTGTCTACAGGATGCAAAAACAATCTATCTACGGCTGCTAAAGATAAACGGAAAGAAATTGACTCGATAGATCATCGCACTCTATGCCTACGTATCCCCTCGGGAAACTACAGGGAATTGGATTGCCGAGATATCGCATCCCGTGCCTACGTACTTCCACACGGCGTGAAAGATCAGAGCTTACGTAGTTCAGGCTAACTGCGGGTAGTCAAAGGGTGTTCTCGGTCACACAGGAGTGAGAGATTAAGTTGGCTTTAGAGGTATGAGGACCTACGGAACTTAAAACTACGGTCTAGTCTCAAATGCGCAAGGGCAAGAGAAAGGGATAACAGGCGTTAGCGGGAAAGTCTCGATCGCACGGCAGCGAGAGAACAGAGAAGTTAGTTGTTAGTATAGTCGCTAGGATATCGCATCCTATGCCTACATATTCTCGTCTGATACGAGAAATCAGAGCAGTTGTAGTTCAGCTTACTACAACAAATGGGGAAACGGGAAGAAGGTAAAAGGGAGCTCGCTAGGATATCGCATCCTATGCCTACGTACTCTCGTCTGGTACGAGAGATCAGAGAAAACGTAGTTCGACGGGAAAACGAGTCTCGATTGCACGGGGGCAAGAGAAGGGGTCTCGATCGCCTGAATGCGAGAGAAAAAGGGGTTTCGATCGCACGGGGGCGAGAACAAAGAGGAAGCAGGCCTACGCCTAAACGGGAAGGAACTCGGGACACACACGCAAGAACCTAAGACGTAGGAGCGAATGTGTCGCATGTCACCCTAAGGGTACCATACTAGACATCCTAGACGATTGAGAAGAAACTCTTCAACTGTCATTTCCTACGTATCTAACGATACAGCTCACAACACTCGACGGTTTCCTGAAGACTTGAATAAGATGATGATGTGAACGAAGCGGCTCCGTTGGCTCCTGACATGTGCACAAGCTCCATTCCAATCTTCTCCTCTCTGGATCCTTGACGATGACGCTCGAATCAGAACCAATGTAACGCTTAGACCATCATGGTTCGACTTACACGAGAAATCGACCTCTAAGAGGTAGCGTATTGATGTCCGTGTCAAAGACAAGATAGAGAAATGATATCGAAAATCATTCTCCAATTGAATCATGCCACACGGCCAGCCAGAAATAAAATCGAGATAAAATCATATAGAAACGAAAATAGGAGGGAAATCCAACGACAAAATGGAAATAATAGTCTACTCCTAAAACACGACAATTAAATTCTACTAGACAATATTCTGAAGAAATTAAAAGGAAATTGCATAATGGAAAATAGCATAAAACAATTCTATCTAAATCCATAATATCCTAAAGAAAATGGAATAGAAGCTCTATATTAAAATCTATAATATTCTATAATATGTTAAAAATAATGGAATAGTAATTCTATATTGAAAACTATGCACTAATGTCCTAGGAAAAATAAATCTATAATCCTAAAGAAAAAAAATAGAACTATATCTATTACAATCATTCCTCCAATACAAGAAAATTAAATTGCAAAGGGGAGAGGGGTACAAACTGCAAAACTGGGGTATGCAGTAAAAAACCACTCTGGGCCCAGCCCATAATACACTAAGAAAAATAAAAAAAGGGGGGAGGCGCTGGTAATTGTGGAGGTGCCTAGTCCAGAATTCGTTATTGTTGGGCCCAGCCCATCAACAACAAAAAAAACAACAGAAACTAGGGGCGGGGGGTGTGAAGCTGAAACAGAGGTATGGATAAAAAAAACTCGTTGGGCTCAATAGTTCGGCCCAAAACGACCAAACCTCCTTCCACGTCATCCCATTCCAAACTCTGCAAACCCTAAAACTTCTCCTTCATTCAGCTGCGCCGCCGTTGGAACTCTCAACCTCACACTTCACCGTTTGCTCCACCTTACCGGTCCCCCTTTCCCCTTAAACCAAACTGCAGACAAGAGATCAACAACAAGAACTGGACAACTAAACCACTAAACCTAGATCTACGTCAATCATTGTGGAGGTTGAACGTGCGAAGCTTGCGAGGAAGATCCATGGAGATTTGAGATGATGGATGGCCTCAAACGGATCTTGAGTCGTGGTTCAACTCGGACGATGGTGATGTTCGTTTGGTGTTGAAATTTGACGAAGCAGTACGAAGACTTGATGAAGGTTTGATGACGAATCTGGAGAAGTTGTGGAGCTCCATGAATGTCAAGGGAGATAATGAAGTTCTGGAAACGGAGGAAGAGCACTTGAAGATGTGAGGGCGAAAACGACGAAGATCTTCACAGATCTTTGAAGATCTTGAAGGATCTGGAGATTTCTTAAAGGTCGTTGAACGTATTGTTGATTGTTGAAGGCTCGTCCAAGATGCAGATTATGATGAAGCCTATGAATGCTGTGATGAACACGGATGAATATCCGGAAAAATGTTGAAGATTCGATGAACACGACGAAGATTGATGCGATCTGGGCAAAGAGTTGAAGATCTACGAATTCTGGAAAATCGTACGAATGTTGATAAAGATCTGGAGATACGGCTGAAGATTGATGAATCTGATGAAGATCTTGACGAACAAGACGACGATCCTGATGCTTTCCGGCGGAAACCTGGAAAAACATATGGATGTTCATGATGAACGTGATGAAGATCGCGGAAAACTGAAAAAATGATGGAGAACGCATGAATTTTCCGGTGACTGGATGGAGTTTCCGGTGGCAGTTACACACTCCGGTGAGAAGTTATGGTGGGATTGATTTTCCCGGCGACCTCCTCCGGCGGTTTGCATGCCAGCCGGTGAGAGGGGACGGTGAGGAGCACGTGGCAGCGTACATGTACTGGTGGCGAGAGGGTGAGACACGTGGCTGCGGAGAGAGAGAGAGAGAGAGAGAGAGAGAGAGAGAGAGAGAGAGGAGGACGTGTGGCGGTGAAGGGGAAGAATGATGTGGCGTCCATGCAGCCAGGGAGTGAGTGAGTGGGACGGGGGCGGAGAGAGAGTGAGACTGAGGGTGATGTGTCAGCTGGTGGGGTAGTGGAGAGAATGAGGTGTCAGGAAAGAGAAAGAAAACGTGGTGGCCTTATACACGTGACAAGTGGCACAATGTTGGACTGTGGCAAACTGAGCCTCCAGAACGACCTATGGGCCCACGAAAAATGATTAACTCTGATCCAAACTTGATTAATACCCTCACTTAAGACTAATGATTGCATCTAATGATTAAACCTAATTAAGACTCAATTAAAATGATGATTAATGTTGATTAGCAATTCAATTAATGGAAAACGGAAGTTAAGACTAATCTAGACCTAATTAACAGCTAATTAACACCATCAAGAAATTAATCTAAAAAGATTTAAACTATATTAAACTCCATTAACACCTTAAAATGAGATTATTCTACAGTTTCTAAACCTATTAATAGTAAAAACTATCAAACCAAATTTAAATCCATTTAAAATCCTAATAAAAGAACTAACCTATTAAGCTATTTGAAAACAATTAATATCTAATTAAAACCATTTAAAAACAATTTAATATCTAGAACCAATTATCTATTAAAACTCTTTAAAAAGAATTATCTATTTAAAATTCTAGGAAAACTATTAAATTCTATAAGAAAATATTAAAAAACCTATTTAATATCTAGAAAAATTCAATTAAGTCTATTAAAAACTATTAAAATCTATTTAAAAAGAAATATCTATTAATATTTATAAAATCTAAAAAACAATTAACATATAAAATCTACTTAAAAATTCTAGAGACACAATTAAAACCCAATTCAAATTCCATAAATTAAGAGAAAAATCTAAAAATGCAAGAAAGGCCAATTAAATCGATTAGAAAACAGATACGCGACCATAGAAGCGGTAAAAACCGGGCACCGAAATGTCCTAAAAAATAACAGCGAGAGCTGAAAACACCAAGATGAGCACAAATTCCTAAAAATAAGACTCCGCTTATCCGAACCGGTCTAAAACGCCTGAACTGCGAACATAGGGTTGTAATCCCGATAAAATCAAAAATGGCTGAAAAAATGGAATGTATGCGGTATGCGAGTGCGAATGCAAAATGCATCGAAACATAAACCAGATGTGGGAACCGGTTGGTCAAATTTTGGGGTGCAACAGCTGCCCCTATTCAAACGGCTTGGACCTGAAGGGTTGAAGAGCGAACAACTTTCAATTATTCAAAGGTAGAAGGCGGTTGAATACCAAAGAACCCGAAAATTTGCCAACCGTGGAGATAAACTGCAAAACTGCTTGAGAAGCAATATCCAATGAATTGAATCTGGTTGTTACGGCAACAATTGGTCAATTATTTGATGAAATCTTGATTTCAACCTTAATCACCTGTGTGACGCCACAGGTATTGAATTATCTTTGCAAAAACACCTCCGTCCACAACTGGACTAACCTTGTCAGCACAAGAAGAAAAACAAATTCGTCAACACGAATAGAGATTTTGTCGTCACAGGAGTAACCTTGTACACATCTGGACCCCGAATTTCGTCAAATCACGAATAAACACAAATCTGTCCACGTCAGGACTCACATCTCAACAACACAGGAATAGAACTTTGTCCACGTTAGGACGCGTGTTTCGTCAACACAAAGAAATCTCATCATAAACTTGTCCACGTCAGGACTCCACCTGCCGTCAACACAGAAAAATCCCGGCGACTTCGCTGGGGATGACTCGTCTGTATTTCACCAGCACGAGGGGATCCTATCAACATAGAAATGAATTGTCCACGTCAGGAATAAATCGTCCACGTTAGGAATAAACTGTCCATGTTAGGAATAAACTTTTCACGTTAGGAATAAACTGTCCACGTTAGGAATAAACTTTTCACATTAGGAATAAACTGTCCACGTTAGGAATTTATTGTCCACGTCAGGACTCAGATCTCGTCTTGATTTGTCCACGTCAGGACTCACATCTTCGACCCGCTGAGGAAATAAAACTTGTCCCCGTCAGGACTCACGCTTCGCCAACACGAAGAAAGATAAATTTGTCCACGTCAGGACTCGCGCATCTTGTCATCACGAAGAACTATAAACTTGTCCACGTCAGGACACACATTTCGCCGATACGAAGGAAGATATCTGTTGGGGATGAATGGTCCCCGAAGAGTAATCAATTTTGTCCACGTCAGGACTTCACGTTCCGTCAACCCGAGGAGATAAATGTGTCCACGTTAGGATACCCACTTCACTAGCACGAAGAAATCACGTCAGTATAGGAATAAATTGTCCACATCAAGACTCATTCTCGTCAACACGAGGAACTCCTATCAGCATAGGCAATAAAATTTTGACAACTTTCGGGGAAATCCTCCTGTCAACCAGTAGGAAAATACATCCGTTTATCCATACGGGAGGATACTTTGAATATCGTTTCTCTGCTTATCTCTGCAGTAGCTAACTCCATTGGTCCCAACCCACAAATCTTTTGGTGCTGACGTGACAACGACTTTGAGGAGGACTCTACAGGGGATATTTGGAAACCAAACTGCCGAGCGCCCGTTTCGATAACCTGCGGCAGCTTCTGAAATTTTGATTCATGAAACCCCTTTGACGCTGACGTAACAACAAATTTGAAGAAAAATAATCCGCTGGCCGGATAAGAGATACTTCAACAAGCAACTCTGTGGGGAAAATAGTAAGGTGAACCATATCATCACACGCCTCACGGCGAGACCTCGAATACCTGGTAATAGATCTGAGCTAGAACTCCATACTCCTGCTGAGAAAACACGCCTGAAAGCAAAAGGTTAACCAACCTGATCTATGTTTCAAAATGCCTATGTTTGAAAATGATGCAATGCCTCATACGGCATGGAGATGCTATGCGTTTGTATAGATGCAATGCCCCATACGGCATGGAGATGCGATGCGTTTGTATATATGCAAATATGACGATATATGCATGTGCAAATGCAAGCTCGAGCTGCCAGAGGACACCGGGTCTAAAGCCGCTTGGCAAAATAAATGCCGAAGGCAACGTCAACTCCACTGAGGGGTACCGGGTATCATAGAATCATCTCAGTAAAATAAATGCTGGAAAAGTGAGACCAACTTCCAGGGGGAAGAAACAATCCTGCTGAGGGATGGCTCACAAATTCATCGTTACAAACTCTATAGAAGATGATCAACCTGACGGAGGAATGACAACTTGCTGGAGGAGGGAAGGATGACCCTGCACGGGGACGCTCTTTCTAAACCCTTGACAACCTGATTGGACTCTGTGGGGATTAACCAAACTGGGGTTAATTGTGCACAGCTCACTGCTGAGAATGCCCCTGCTGTCAGGGATATCCATTCTGACCTGCTGAGGATACTCCTGATCCTATTCTGAGGAGGAATAACTGCGATCTCAACTATTTTGGGGACAATATGGAACTTCCATCTGCTGAGGAGAGTAATACTGATTTAACATTGATCGGGAAACCGATATCAATCAAGCTTTGTATCGGGGAACGTGACACCATGTGAGCCACTGGGAATTATCGTGTCGGATATATTTAGGCTTTTCTGGTTTAGGGATGAGAAAAGATTATTAACAAAATGGTTTTAAAGGGAAAATACTAGACGGGGCTAGCATTCAAAGATGGATTACCAGGCGAGAACTAATAGCAAAAATAGGTTAGGTTATCGGACGAGAATGGATTTACAGTTGGAACATCAGACGAGGCTGACCGGATGATAGGTTAAGGAAAGGATGGCCAGACGGGGCTGGTTTGGAAGCTGACATGCACCAGACGAGAACTGATGCAACAAATAGGTTAAAGAGGCGGTGACCAGACGGGGCTGGTTGAAAGCTAACATACACCAGACGAGAACTGATGTTTACGGAAAGGTTGGCCAGACAATAACTGGTTGAAAAATAACAGGTACCAGACGAGAACTGGTATTTACGGAAAGGTGGACCAGACGAGAACTGGTTACCGGTTTGCCAGGCGAGAACTAGGTTTTGGAAATGACAAGGTTACAAGGTTCTGTCAAGTAACATGTTTAAACTATAGGATAATGATCCAATGACGACAAGGTATTTTTCGAAGGTTAAGATTTTTTTTGATGAGGGTAACGACACAATTCCCCGATACTCAACTCTTATTAGGGTGAACAAACATGCTTGAACAACTTTCCCCAGTGCAACTCAACTTGCTCCAATCTAACTCTTGAGAAACTCACTCTGAACAGAAAGCAGCTTGCTACAATACGACCTTGAGATGGCTTGCCCCGGTATCTGTACGACAAAAGGATTCAACCTTAATTAAACAACTATCAACATAGTTGGTTTCAACATCTCTGAAGTGACTTGCCCCTTGAATGAGCGTTGAGCGACTTAACCTGCCCTGATCACACACTGGAAGGATCTATCCTCAAATCACAACATTCTGGATAGTTTCCCCTGATTGGCTCTCGAGAAGATTCACTTCTGATCAACTGCTTCTCAAGTAAACTGTCCCATAATCAACCGATGCTTCGGGACTTGTCCTTAGACCAACTGATTCTGAACTCACTGGAAGTCAATGCCCTAGATTCACAGGGTTTCACAACATACATCATTCTGATCCAGACTGCTGAATTGTTCAGTCCTGTTCGATCATTCCCTGTTGGAATTTCGTTCCTGTCAGCTACTGACCTGCAAATAAAATTGTTTATTCCCGCATGGTAATTTTAATGCAGTGTTCATGCAGATTTTGAAAAAATTGTGTTGTCACTCATTTACGTGTCATGATTGTGAGTGACGAATGAACCAAAGAGTTCAAACGTAGTGCTGATTTGATCAGTGAAAAAATACAACAAGGATATGACTAGCAAATCAAGAAGGAGTCAGGTTACTCAACCTTATCGTAATGCGCTTTCAGAATAAACCCTACCTCAATTAGGTCTTTTAAGGGTTGTATCGTGGTCGGGTTCACGGTTCGTGAAACAAAGGATATTTGGCTCAAATTATGATTTGTACCCACCCCTTCTACGTGATGATCTCCGATCCTAAAGTTCAGTTAACTTGGCACAAGCGCTCGCCTCTTCGAGAGGTATGTTAAATATTGGGAACAGTGGTCAAAGAATTCACAAGGTTTTCGGAGTGACAATTACTCCTTTTTCGTTTTCGGTGTCTGTATCTACACGACTTTGTCCTTGTTCGAGGATTTTTCTTTTTATATCCTTTCTTTTGATTCCCTAATTTTTGCCTAGACTGACTCCTTTTGAGTTCTTTTCGATTTTTTCTTTTGAAGTCCAGCAGGATGCCCTGATTTTTGCCTAAGTATTAGCTTTCTAGCTTTTTATTTTTCTTTTTACTTAGCGGGCTTTCTTATTTCTTTCTTGGAACAAGTCGTGCGACACTGGTTGTCTTGATTGCTCCGAAAGGATTGCAACTGTCTCACTTCTGATTGGTGAGGTTTAACCATTGTGGTGGAGGAGGTGCGACCTCTGGGGAAAAATAAGATGTGATTGGTCCTCGAAAGGCAACACTCCTCTATAAGACTTGAACGCTCGATCAAGCTAACTGACAACTACCCTGCCCCGGGTTAAGATGTGAGGGTTTAAAAGTCCGAAAAAACTTCTACTTCTTGGCTCGAAGTGGTTAACAAGGGACTAACTCCTTATATCTCCAGTGTTTGGGGATTTGAAACAATGCCTTGTACGTCATCGGCAAGGTTTTATCTAAAAGCATACGATCATCGGTTATGAGTATTCAGTTTTGTCATCCTCCCTCCAATCTTTGCTAATCATAGTTGTTGCACCCCAAAATTTGCTCAACTTTTCTTTACCTAGCTTATGTTTCATTTCATTCACATTAGCATTATCATTTGCATTTCATTGACATGTATGCCGGAGATCAAGAGGTGTGATTACCAATCAAGAGCTATACAAGACTTTGAAGCTAGCTAAGAAGGTTATTCAAAGGGGTCAAGGGTTGATATCCTTGTCAGAGAAGTTAAAAGATCCTCAGAGAGAGTGATTGGTGCCAAGAGGATGTGTCTCCTAACTTGAGAGTTGTGGAAAGCCACCAGATGATTATGAAGCCATGAAGATGGACTTGAGGTCTTTAGAGAGCTCATGAGAAGTGTTGAGGATCACTTTGAGGCCTAGACAAGTCATGGTGCAAGATTGAGAAGCCTCAGCCATGAGTGGTGCAATTAGGGTTTGACTGGGTCAACCCTAAGTCAACTGATGATTTGGAGAAGGTTGAGACCTAATCCAAGAGCCATGTGATCATGGATTGATGCATTAAGATGTTATAAGGATTATTCCAAGGTCAACTCATCATGATTGAAGAGTTTGAGAAGTTTCAAGCTAGGGTTTCTAAGGCTTGACAGTGTAAAATCCCCTAGTTTGACCCCTATCTTCAAGGCAGTTTAGCTCAAGATGTGATTGTCATCTCATCTTTCCCCTAACATGAATGTTGTAGAGCATGGTCTTAGCTTTAATTTGAGTGCTAGAAGTCCTTGATAGGATTTGTAGAGCTCAAGTTATGACTTTGACAAGTTACAGGTCATCTGAGGTATGTGAATTTGGGGGCTTGAAAGTTGTCCAAGTTGCATGAAACGTTTACCCTAGAAGGATGATTCCTATGAACTTTTGGTTAACATGAATGTTGTTCCTTATCCTCTTAGCTTTCTATAGAGTACTAGAAGTCCTTGATAGGATTTGTATAACTCAAGTTATGGCTTTGACAAGTGTTAGATGCCAAATTTCACTTATTTGATCTATCAAAAGTTGGCATTTTTCACTCATTTTCGTCAAATAAATGTAGAAAACCACTCTTGTTTTGTTTGGTTTGCAATATAGTGTGAAAAGCTCTTGGTACCTTTCATTTGTGTGTTATTGTGCAGGAATTAGGCACAAAACAAGTGAAGAGTAAGACACAAGAAATGGGCAAGGAAACCAAGACAATATGCAAACCACCAAAATGATGTCATGCTCACTAGGCGAAATCAGAGCTGCTGGAAGAAGCTGGAATCTGTCATGTTCGCCTGGCGAAGCTCAGCGAGTGCCAGCGAATGTTCGCCTGGCGAGTGCTAGCGAGCCAGGGCGAGTAATTCTAATGAAACTCCCAGACCAAAAGGACATAAAGTTCGCCTGGCGAGTAGAGCCAGCGAAGGTTCGCCTGGCGAAGGCGGGATATCTCAGAGGGCGGTTTGCTGCTGGAAGCACTTTGAAGTGCCTTTTTTTTCATTTGGTTCGCCTGGCGAATGCACCTGTTCGCCTGGCGAATGGGCGCAAACAGAACATCTTTTATTCTGTATTTAAGTGCTTTTTAGGTCATAACTTGGGGGGGATCTTCTTTTATCTTTCATAGTTTATCATTTTGTAACATTTTGGAACCAGAGAACTCATCTCTCTTCATCTATAGAGAGTGAGAAACACAAAACCCCAAGGGGGAGGAGGTAAGATCTTCGATCTCTTGTTGGGGTTTGGATTGTAATCTTTTGATACCTTATGTATTTCATCTAGTTTATGATTGTGAACTTGTTTTGGATTCTCTATTGAATGTTTATCTTTGACTGCTTGTATGTGGGTCTTGACAAAACCTTTTCACTCGTTTAATCTAAGATTTTCTTCTATTAATGAACAAACTTTTGACATGGTTTTAAAGTTGATATTCATGTATTTTCTACGGTGTTGTGTTGATTAAGTAGCATGGGTAGCATGGGTAGGATCAATATGATATTGTGTGGGTATGTGATAATAGTGATGAAGAACGATGTTCACTGACATTTGGCGGATTAGATGAATACATGTAAAAAGGGTTAAGTGTGTGTACGTATTTTGATCATTGTGTTTTATGCAAAATAATCGTTTATCTGATTTGGGTAACATCTTTGCTTACTTGTTTATCTTTGATCTGAATCGTGATAGAGATATACTTTTCGGATCTGGATCTAGGATGTTTACCTGTTAGGTACTAAATGCTAGAGATAGGTTTAGGCTTAACATTTGCGCGAGTATCAGTTCATAATGCTCCGTGTTGTCGAGTTGTGTGAGAGATCAACAATGAGACAACATGGTTGTTTTCTCGACGACGCGTTAGAGATAAGCTTTGTCGTAAGTGATACGCGAGGATTTTAGACGAATGATTGCGTTGTGTTTAATTTGATCAGAAGAATGCATATGTTGTCAATTGATGAAATCCAATCCCAACAAGGCTCCGTTTATATTTCAGTCTTTATTTATATTTTCTGTTTTTATTTATGGTTCCCTGAACCTTTTTAACCAAGCCTTTTAAACAATAAGCTTAGAAATATGGAAATCATTGAACGGCGTTCAAATCGCACTGATCCCTGTGGAGACGACAAAACTGGGTTACTTAATATTTTTTGCTTGCTGCTTTACCGCACGAACAACAAGTCAAGGGCATTTTGGTCATTTGGAGATTATAGGTCATTTCAATCATAAGGCCATAACTCCTATTTGCAAGCTTCAAATGGGAAAATGTTCAACATCAAACTTGTTCAAAATGATGTTTTAAGGCTAACCAAGAGGTCATGAGAGGTTGTAATTTCTTGTAGCTCAAAATCACAAAAATGGCTTAAAATAAGGATGATTTTCAAATGAACCAAAGTTGGAAATTGGTATTTTTGATCTACATGTCCAAAACCAAAGTTGGAAATTGCCACAATTTTGAATTGAAGTTTAATTTGTGGACTTTCTTTGAAAAGTAGTTACTTACATCATAAGTAACATTTGCCAAACCAAAATTCAAGGCATGACCAAGGCCTTTTTCAATCCAAACACATCCAAAATACCACTAGGAGATAAATTGGAAGGGAATGAGGGTGAATACAAGCTACTAGCAGAATTGTGCTTACCATGGCATGAGATTGAAATCTTCATGACATGAGAAATTGAATTTCTCATTAGAAGGATCTAGAGCTTTCTAGATCATCCATACATGGTCTATATATTGAGTAGAGGTGATCCAAGGCCATGGTTGGTGATGATTGAAGGAGAGAGTAGAGATTGAGTGTGAAATTTTCTTGCTTGCAACTGAATTCGGTTACACCATTTTCTTCACTTTCCATCCATTTTCTTGATTGCAATCTCTTCTATCGAGGCTAGTGAATGATTCCAGATCACAATCAAGGCAAATTCGTGGCTGATTGGTGTTCTTGATCTCAGATTTTGTCACCTGCAACTCAGAATCGAATCCAAGAATTGAAGCCATTTCAATCAAGTTTATTGCATACAGAAGCTTGGAATTGATTCACTGAAGGAGTCTAGAGCATTTGAGAGCTTGATTTGAAGGTTTACTACCTTTGTGCACACGAAATTTTCAGGTTAGTAACTTTCAATCTCCAGCTTGAATTAGGTAGAATTAAGAGGAAATAGGATGTTAGATGCATCGTGGATTGATTTAGGGAGGTTTTCAGATCATTAATTTGAGAGTTAGTGACCAATTAGGGTTGTTACCATTTTCGGGTGAGATGTGGTTCTTGCGAATCTTGAGGTTTTAGAGAGAAGTAATGGTATGAATGGACTCCTTGTGAGATTTGGGACAAGTTTCATTAAGGAATCGTGGCCAATGGTGGATTCTATGGTAAGTTAGGGTTGTGAGATGACGACCGGAGAACGTCACCGGCGGTGACTTTGGGCGCGCAGGTGGCCTGAGTTTCAGAAGTTTAAATTGGGGAAGATGATCCCAGAGCCCTTGGATCATGGTTTGACTTGGACTAAAGACTCCATCCAACGGCCACGCGTGCATGAAATTTGTGAAGAGTTCTGAACTAAATGAAACGATGCGTTTCATTAATCAGTTGTGGTTTTGGGCTTAAGAATCCAAGTGCTAATCACACCCCCTTTGTGGCCCAGTCTGGGAAATGAACTGTTTTCTATTGCTACCTGCACCACGCATTTGTTATTTTCTTTTGATTTTCATTATTTTTTTCATTTTATTCATGGTTAGTGATTAATTCATAAAAAATGGAAAAATAATTCAATTGATCCCATTCTTTTTGCATTGGATTCATGATTGAATCTAGTATTTTTTAGATAAAAAATATTATTATTTCATGCATTTTCTGATTTTATGGGATTTTTTACATTTTAATTGATATTAGAATAATCATGTTTGATGCTTGATATTGGTGAATTTGGTTTGATCATGTGATGATGATTTTGGTCTTGATTTTTTGTGAGTAGTTAGCATAGATATGCATGCTCCCCATAGATTTTTCTCACATTTTTGTGATAAATATAAGTGGTAGTTTTAGGTTGAAACCTTTAAGAGCTCCATTTTTAGGGTTCATGATTGATACCTTGTGGTTTAGGTTTCATTTTTAGGGCTTGGTGGATGATTCAACCTCTGATTTTTGTAGGGTAGATTCATGATTGAATTAAGGTCCCTTAGGAATTCTTGAAGGAATTTTCAAGGTATTTTTCTATTTTTGCTTGGTTTTAGTTTAAGTGCTAACTTTAGATGATTCTAAGGCACTAATTCAACTAGAATGACTTCCTTAGTTCCCTTAGATTAGGGTTTTGCTTTGATTGTTCTTGGATGATGATGAAGACAAGTTGAAGATGCATTGGATTGCTTGAAGAAGCTTGGATGTGAAGATCTTCCCTTCTTTTGGTGTAGTTTTGTTTAGGTGTTAAGATTAGGGTTTTGCAGGCAGAGCTTCTAGATAGATTCTCTTCCTTCATAAACATGGAAGATGTTAATCACTTCCATTCTTCCCTATGATGTAAGGTCCCATTGTAAAGGCCTCATCCCTCCTTTGGTAGGATGTGTGGCTCTTTGCAAGTTGGTAGAACCTTTGAGGGTCCTTTTCTCTGATGATAGGATGCTTAGTGGTGACCTTTGGTCTTCACTCTGCTACCAATCATCCAAACTTTGCTCTTGATGGATGCATCTTTCTCCCTTGTTAGAGGATGGAGTTCCTTGCTTGAAGAGGATTGAAGGATGAAGTTGATACTTCTTTGTGTTTGAAGATTACTCTGAGAAGCTGAAGCTTGTAGATAAAGAGAAACAAGTTGATACTGGTAAAGAAGAGAGAGCTGAAGCCTGAAGACCAAGTTGACACTTGTGAAGAAGATCAAATTGAGATTGAGTGAAGAGCTGAGGCTTGAGGAATAAAGGATAAGTTGATACTTATGTTGATGCATTGAGAGTCTGAAGGAGTCAAGTTGATACTTGACATTAGGAATGACGCCTGAAGGTGGAATTGACTGAATAGCTGAGGCTTGGAGAAGAAGAATAAGTTGATACTTATGTTTGATGTATTGAAAACTTGGAGAAGCAAGTTGATACTTGCTATTGAAGATGATAGCCCTGAAGAGCTGTTGAGGACTGATGTCTGGACTGCTGTCAAAAGTTGGTTTAGTTGTAGGAGTGGTTGATCTGCTTTCTTTTCTTGACTGCCTGTGTTCTTCCTGTGCAACTGTATTGACGTGACTTGTTTGATTTGCTTGATGCATTAGAATAAGTTCATATCTAGATTGACTTGAGCTATGAGCATGATTGCACTAGAGGTTGAGTTGCTCCCTCTGCTTGTATTTTTACTGTATGGCTTTGCTTGCGGGTATTCGGTAGAGCCCAGCTCCCTTGCCTATGTGGTCTGTTATTTTGCTTGATATCATTTTATCTCCTTCTGTATGATTGTAGTTATTATATCTTGCTTGATAGCATGTTATTTCCTCTGTATGATTACAGTTATTCATATCTGGCTTGAGGTTGAGATGAGCTTGTGGAGGCAGATGCCCCACACACATTTCCTCCCTCACTTGCATTGCATGCATTCTACTGTATATTTGTTTACTGTTTAAGCTGACGCTTTATCTGTTTCCGTTTATCATTGACATGATCCCCTAGGAATCTCACTTCCTTTGATAAGGAAGTGATGATTAGAACTTTAGGTTAAAACCTATGCATGACAACTTCTAGGAGTTCCCTGTTTCAAACCTCAACCATAGGATGAATCCTTGGCATGAAAATATTAGGCCTTGATAGTCTCCCCTTAGTTGATCCCGTTCTCTCTTCTCATCTCAAAACAAATCAAAATACAGTAATAAAGGTTAACTGACGTCGTACGTTACGAGCCTTAAGCTATCTGAGAAAGGATTGTTGGAGAGTTTCTTTTCAACAGTCTGGATGTTTAGTATGGCACCCTTTGGGTGACATGCGACGCATTCACTCTCAGGTCATAGTCTCTAGTGCGATATTATTTGCAAACATCCATAAAAAATAGTTCTTCCGTAAAAGACAGAAAACAAACTTCAAACCTTTTTGCCCCGTGGGCCCATAATTCAAAGGAAGCTTTTCTGAAGAAAAGAGTGTCGTTAACTCCCAGTTCTATCGCAAACGGTAACGCCTAAGTCTCCAAGGGTCGAGCTGCGTACATCCAACTGCTGGAACTATTTGTTAACCCTACTCGATAAAACAGATGAATCTGAATTCCCGTAATCCGTATTATCCCGAACTACGTAAGCTCTGATCTCTCATACCTGTTGAGAGTACGTAGGCACAATATTGATGTATTGGCGAGCCACCTTCCCCGTAACCCGTAGTTAGCCGAACTACGTTGACTCTGATTTCTCATTCTCTGATGAGGATACCTAGGCATAAAGCGCGATGCTTTGCCGAGTCATTTTGTTTTCTTTTTAAGCCAGCCTTAATAGGTAGATAGATAAAACCAACCCGTCCAGTAAGCACAACAAGCGTGGATCCCGTCGAGTACGACGGACGTGAGGGGTGTTAATACCTTCCCCTTGCGTAACCGACTCTCGAACCCAGACAATGGTTGTGATGACCTTGTCTTATACCTTTTCGTCAGGTTTTTGCGATCGTTTCCTTTCCCGCTCTGAGGGATAAATAACGAAAGGTGGCGACTCTTCTGTTTTGCCGGCACCTTATTTTCGCGGTAGCGACAGCTGGCGACTCTGCTGGGGACTTGATAGTTTCCTGGGGATCCAATGTCCCTTATGCGAGTCAGTTTGGGGATCCAACGTCCCCTGCGAGAGTCAATCCTAGCGCTTGTATGATTACTTGTTGGGTTGTGTTTATTTATCGCGTTTCATTTCCCGCATTTTATTTTCAGTATGATATGATTATCTGTGCTGTTGTGGGAGGGGTACTCTGATGAGTGAGAAGCCAGACCCAGGCTTGAGTGTACCTAGCATTAGTTGTGGAAATTAGTGGGCGCGTGCTTGCTTTGCAGGCACTAGTGTCTGTTGAAGCGGTAAAGCAGCAAGCAAAAATATTATTTTCGGAAGAATTTCCTCCGGGATTTATCGTCTCCACAGGGATCAGTGTGAGGGAAAGAATGCCATTCGACAATCTCTACGTCTCTAAGCTTGGGTTTGAATAATTTGGAATAAAAATTCAAAAGGAAAAACAAACATAATACAAGAAAATGAATACATTCTTAAGAAATGAGAAAACTCGTCAGGAGGTTGTATTTCGTTCTACCCATCATGTACTAAAAAATATATGGATCAAATGCACGCAACCTAATTCACTCGTCAATATCATCACGTATCGCTCACAACAGAGCTTATCTCTAACGCAAAGTCGAGAGATCAACCGTATCGTCTCATTGTTGATCTCTCACACAAGTCGACAACACAGAGCATTAAGAATCGATACCCACGTGAATATTAGTCCTAAATCTATCTCTAGCATTCAGAATCTAACAGATGTTCATCTTAGATCGAGTTTGAACCGTATATCTCTATAGCAATCCAAACCCATTAAGTAAAAAATCAAGATAAGCATCGATAAAGAGTTGTAAAAGAGATTTTATACAAAGATCCATAAATATACATACAATCAAGATAAACTTACATACAAAACCCCAACAAATGAAAAATACATAGAGAGGAAGGAAGAAGAACACAAATCTCACGGTTTGTCAACTCCGATTGAAGTGGATTCGACTCCGGATCGTCAAGATGCACCTTCCAATGTTGTTTCTAAGCTAAATCTACTCAAGAATGTGTTTGATGAAGTTGGGGTAAAAAGTTCCCAAACAACATGCCCTAAAAAATGCTGAAAAATCACTTAAATAGACAAAAATGGGTCCCAGTATTCGCCTGGCGAAGTCCCGTTCGCCTGGCGAACATATACAACTTTTGCTTCTGTAAAAACAGTGTTTTTCACGCGTTTTTGAACTTTCGGTTTGCCTGGCGAACTTTTGTTCGCCTGGCGAACTTTGGCGAACATGACAGCAAACCAACTTGTTTCGACCATAACTTTTTAACCGTAACTCCGTTTTTCGCCCGGTTCGAAGCGTTGGAAAGCTTATTCAATGCTCTATCTAACAATGCTCCAACATCAATGCTTTATTACCTACAAAAATGAACGAAGTTCAATTAAACTCAATGATATTCACAGGAAAACATAATATATACACTATAACGGAAAGTACACGCATTTATAAACAAAGCGGGGTTTATTCGAACGATTTTAACATAAAGTAACGTTAAGTGCAACAAAACTTATATACAAAAATAGGTAAAATTTGCACTTAACAACTCTCCCCAACTTACCTAATTGTTTGTCCTCAAACAAAGTTGACAACTAAAGGAACAAAAGCGAAATCCAAGAAATCACGTAACAACAAGTTTTTACAAACGGAAAACAAATGCAATGGTTCAATCAAAAATTGATACACGCAAAGTGAATACTTACCACTAAACTTCAACGATAACATAATCACGAAACAAATGTTAAATACAAAAGTCATGCCAAACATTCTAAAACAACACAAGCTCAAATGTGAATCACACCTAACAAAAACAATCATCGGTAGATGAAAAACACAAAATGAGGGCTTTTTTTACTCACACAATAATCTTGCAAACAAAAGACTAAATTATGCAATCATCCAAAAATCATGTTGAAAACACAAAAGCAAGAATCAAAAGGACTTTCAGGGTTGTAATGTGGTCGGGTGAACAAACAAGGGATAATTCCTAAAGCTAATCGAAATAAAAACTTGCCTAAACCTAAGAGAGTGATAAACTCACAAAGTTTCAAACACCAAAATCCCAATCAAACTTCTTCCAAAATCCCAAGTGTTATACCAAACACATAGAACTTATTAGCACAACATTATTCTACTCTTTTTGTTTATCTTTTTCTAAGCTTTTTCAATTTTTCTTTTCTTTTCTTTTTCATATTTTTCTCATTTTTCTTTTCTTTTCTATTTTTCAACCTCATAGCAATCAACAACACAAGTGAACGATCATCATCTCCCCAACTTGAATTCAACCACATCATCATGTGAATACTCCCTACTTTCTAAGGCAAGGTAAAAATTCATACAACAACACAAAGTTGAGGGCTCAAGAAAAAACAACAATCAAGATCCACACAAAAAATGAATTTGATACTCATAGACAAGAATAAAACTCAAACAACATGGATAATGACCAAAGGCTCAAAGGGGTTACAAATGATCACACACTCACAAGGTGAATTGACTATTTGGCTAGGTAGTTGTGCTCAAAATGAAACAAATGCCTTAATCCTTTTCATGCTTTCATATAATCAACACAAACAAAAGATTAAGCATAATAAAATCCAGTTAAAACAAGAATATTGGTACTCCGAGCATATATGAACAACGAAAGGCTTCCTCACAAAAAGGTGGGAACTAAAGTGATTCACAAAATGAACAAGTATACAAAAGAATGAATGGCATGGAAATTGTAAAAAGTCTAAGTATCATGAATATGCTAAAGCCTAGAAAGCGATAAACACATACCTTGAACGTGTACAAAACTTTAAACACTATCATTACCATGCATTCGCAAGTTGAAACACTCAAACTTGGAAAATCACCTCAAATACCTCAAGCTACCAAACAAAAATTTGAGTCCAAACAACAATAAAATACCGAGTAAAAATGGATTAAACAAGTTGTAAAGTGAAGATTTGAGAATTTTACGAATAGTCCGAGAACAACTTGTTTAATGAATGTTCACCACACTACCTAAGCTAGAAGGAAAAAGTAATAACGAAACAAAAATGGAAAAAACATGCTTGTTTTACGTCGTAAGCTCGACGCCTTTATTGTGCTTAGCTAGTAACTTCCTTCCTTCATGCCATGTGATGTCTCACCGCGCAAACCAAAAGCAAGTGTCCTAACCAACCACTTGAACAAATGTTACGAGAACAAAATATATACAACACTTAAACAAACATAATAGAAGACAAAAGCAAAACAAGTATCTATACAAGCATATATATATATATATATATATATATATATATATATATATATATATATATATATATATATATATATATATATATATATATATATATATATATATATATATATATATATATATATATATATATATATACAATTATGTGCAAAGCTTAGAAATATAGAAACTATCTCAATGCAACTCAATATCAAAACCAATCCCCTACAACGGCGCCATTTTGTTGAAGCGGTAAAGCAGCAAGCAAAAATATTATTTTGGGAAGAATTTGCTCCGGGATTTATCGTCTCCACAGGGATCAGTGTGAGGGAAAGAATGCCATTCGACAATCTCTATGTCTCTAAGCTTGGGTTTGAATGGTTTGGAATAAAAATTCAAAAGGAAAAACAAACATAATACAAGAAAATGAATACATTCTTAAGAAATGAGAAAACTCGTCAGGAGTTGTATTTCGTTCTACCCATCATGTACTAAAAAATATATGGATCAAATGCACGCAACCTAATTCACTCGTCAATATCATCACGTATCGCTCACAACAGAGCTTATCTCTAACGCAAAGTCGAGAGATCAACCGTATCGTCTCATTGTTGATCTCTCACACAAGTCGACAACACAGAGCATTAAGAATCGATACCCACGTGAATATTAGTCCTAAATCTATCTCTAGCATTCAGAATCTAACAGATGTTCATCTTAGATCGAGTTTGAACCGTATATCTCTATAGCAATCCAAACCCATTAAGTAAAAAATCAAGATAAGCATCGATAAAGAGTTGTAAAAGAGATTTTATACAAAGATCCATAAATATACATACAATCAAGATAAACTTACATACAAAACCCCAACAAATGAAAAATACATAGAGAGGAAGGAAAAAGAACACAAATCTCACGGTTTGTCAACTCCGATTGAAGTGGATTCGACTCCGGATCGTCAAGATGCACCCTCCAATGTTGTTTCTAAGCTAAATCTACTCAAGAATGTGTTTGATGAAGTTGGGGTAAAAATTTCCCAAACAACATGCCCTAAAAAATGCTGAAAAATCACTTAAATAGACAAAAATGGGTCCCAGTATTCGCTTGGCGAAGTCCCGTTCGCCTGGCGAACATATACAACTTTTGCTTCTGTAAAAACAGTGTTTTTCACGCGTTTTTGAACTTTCGGTTCGCCTGGCGAACTTTTGTTCGCCTGGCGAACTTTGGCGAACATGACAGCAAACCAACTTGTTTCGACCATAACTTTTTAACCGTAACTCCGTTTTTCGCCCGGTTCGAAGCGTTGGAAAGCTTATTCAATGCTCTATCTAACAATGCTCCAACATCAATGATTTATTACCTACAAAAATGAACGAAATTCAATTAAACTCAATGATATTCACAGGAAAACATAATATATACACTATAACGTAAAGTAAACGCATTTATAAACAAAGCGGGGTTTATTCGAACGATTTTAACATAAAGTAACGTTAAGTGCAACAAAACTTATATACAAAAATAGATAAAATTTGCACTTAACATTGTCTCATGAAATCCACGCTCAGACGAGGTTCTCCCGGTTGACTTCTTTTTCAACCCTTTGGGTTGAGGGGGTTGTTGGTTTGGGGATTTGTCGACTCTGGGGACCGATCATTTGGGATTCAGCTGAGTGAGTCCGCTTCAGGAGCTGGTGATGCCACACCTTCTGGGTATCGTATCACCCCTCTTGAATGTCTGTGACGCCGATGACCGCATAGGATGCCGAACTTGTGTCAGTTTAGGTCCATACCTGTGAGCAGGGTTGGGTTTGTTGCAGGAGACCTTGACCTTCAGACTACCTGGTTTTCTTGATAGTGAATCAGTTTTGTTGGTATCAGAGGTTCTCATCATCGGATATATATGTGGTCTTGACAGAGCAGAGTTACGATCCTGTATCAGAGGTCCTTATTTTTAGAGATGTTTGTTCTTGACAGAACAGAGTTATGGTCATGTACCAGAGGTCCTTATTTTCAGAGATGTGTGTTCTTGACAGAGCATATTTATGGTCTTGTAACAGAGGTCCTTATTATCAGATGTTTGTTCTTGACAGAGCAGATTTATGGTCTTGTGATAGAGGTCCTTATTGTCAGATGTATGTTTGTTCTTGACAGAGCAGATTTATGGTCTTGTGACAGAGGTCCTTATTATCAGATGTGTGTTTGTTCTTGACAGAGCAGATTTATGGTCCGATATTTGGGTTTTCTTCTCATCAGATCTATGGTTGTTCTTGACAGAGCAGTGTTGTGGTTTTGTTGATACAGAACCTTCACCTTCATATCTTCAACAACATAGTCGTCTTGATCTCCTGCTGCATGATTGCATTTTACATTGCTTTGCATACTCATTTGCATTTCATTAACGTGTGTCTGCGTTGCAGGTACCGTTTCCCCCGATCCAGGATTTCTTGCCTTCTATTGTGCTATTATGGGTTCTCTGAGGAAGACCGTGGCTTACAAGCTCCCCACTCCTGATGTTGTTCAGCTGACTGGTTTGATTGCTTTAGAAGATGATTCTGTGAGAGTTGAATTCAGAAAGTCTTACGGTAAACTGCTCAGTTTGGTTCGTAAACCCTCTGTGTTTGAGTTGAATGGGTTGCACGCCTTGCTGCAGTTCGACGATCCTCCGTTGAGATGCTTCACTTTCTAGGATTTTATTCTCGCACCCACGCTAGAGGAGTATGTTGATTTGTTAGGTGTGCCTATCAAGAGTCAGATGCCCTTTGTTCATATGGATGCCGAGCCTGACCTGGCTAGTCTAGCTCCTTCACTTCATCTGGACGCCTCCGAGTTGGTCTTGTCTAGTTGGAACAGGGTTCCCGGTTTCTCCTTGCAGTTCTTAGTGGGAAAAGCATAACAGTGCGCCAAAGACGGATGTTGGGTCGTGTTCAACGCCATCCTCGCTCTGTGCATATATGGCATCATTCTGTTCCCCAATATGCCTGACTTTGTGGACTTCGACGCCTTCCACATCTTTGCATCAGGGAATCCAGTCCCCACCTTGATTGGAGATGTCTACCATTCGGTCCACTACAAAAACGAGAACATAAGGGGTAAGAATGTCTCGTGCTGCGTGTCACTGCTCTATAGATGGCTTGATAGCCATCTACCCAAGAAGGGTCCATTTGCTTCGTCTGCAGCCACAGCTAAGTGGTCCGAGCGTTTGATGAGTCTGTCAGTGGAGGATATTGCCTGGTTTGAGAGAGATAGGTTGGGTACTGAGATTATTTTCAGCTGCAGTGGGTTTCCGAACGTGCCTCTGATAGGCAGGAAGGGTTGTATAAACTATAATCCATCTCTGCTGGTCCGACAGTTTGCTTATGCTTTGAGAGCTCCGCCGAAGGATGAAGAGGTGCAGGAATCTCTGTACCTCACTAGTCTTCTAGAGGGGGATATGTTATCTAAGCTTCAGCACGCTTGGAATGGTATCTGTAAGCGGGGAAAGCCGTTGCTGGGGAAAAGTAATAGCCAGGCCTACGCTCCATATGTGACCTGGATCAGAGCCAGAGCAGATGTCATAGGGATGCCGTTTCCTCCTGCCAAGCTAGAAAGCCCTCCAGTGATTGAAGAGCCTACCGTCGTGCCTATTCAGCAGCATAATCAGGTGTTAGCTGAGAGAGATGAGCTGAAGAAGGAAAATGAAGAACTGGAGAAAGAATTGGCTCAGCTCAGAAGCGAGAGAAGCGAAGTCGTTCATTCCCTCAAGAGGCAGACAGAGCTGGTGAACCAGCTGGGGACAGATTTGATTAAGCAGATAGCTGAGCGCGAGCGCATGGGTCGAGACTTCAAAGCTGTCAACGATGTACTGGCCACTAAGAAGTAGCACTTGGATGAAGCGTACCGGAGAATATCCAAGTTTAATCAACATTGGAAGGCCACCCTAGCCAACGGGAAAGAACGGGAGGATAAGCTGAAGCAATAGATCTCCAAGCTGAAAGCCCAGGTGAAGGCTAGTGAGAAGAGGTTTGATGAAGAAACCGCTCGCAGATATGCTACTGAAGGCCTGCTCAACAAGGCTCTTGCTAACCTGAAGGAGCGCAAACTGACGTTTGAATCCAAGAAGCGGAAGTTAGAAGATTGTTTCGGCGAAGGAGCATGGGAAGACTCAGTTGAAGGTCTTCAATACACCATTATGCAGAGAGAGTTACTCGTCGAAGGGTTGCTCACTCGGCCTGATCATCCAGAAATGAGGAATTTGTTAGAAGAGTTTCGCGCCCATGGCTGTGCTTGACTATTTGTATTCCTTTTGTTTTGATCGTTGTTGTATGCTGACCATCACCAGGCCTGTTGGTTGAGGTCATGCTATTGATTCATCTTGTATTCAGTGACGTTGTGTACCGCCTTGATGGGCTTTCTTTATATATATGAGATGTTATTTCCATGACTGGACTCAGACTTCTTAGTATCAGCACCGACACTCAGGCACTAGGATCGGGGGAAATCTCCCTAACGCACAGATACACGTTTGCATTTGCATGAAGCATTTGCATAACGAGCACTTTGTCGTTTTTCCTAACCCTTTTGTGTATTCAGGTTATTCCAGGTTGTTCCAGGATTGATCAGAGACCTATCCACCGCTATCCGACCAGAGCAAATCAAACCAGAGTTATGGAGCAAATGCAAACTGACGTTCAGGAACTCCGAGAAAGGATGGACCGCTTCATGGAGCTCATGCAAGCGGTCGCCAACGGCCAGGATCAGCTCAGAACCTTGGTTCAGCCTCTGATCTCAAGGGTTGATAGCAATGGCGTGCTCCATGGTGGGACTGTGCCAACCCCTCCACCTGTTGAAACTCCTTAGAATGGCGTCCCCGTGAACGTGGGGAATGGCAGTGCCAACGGTAATGTGATAGCTAACATGGGGCTCAACGGTAATACGACTGGCGTCGGTAATGGGAATTTTGAAGCTAATGTCAATGTTGGGCTGGGCAACGGCAATACGGGTGTTGGAAATATGTATGGGCCTCAGCCATGGTTAGAATACCGTCAAGACGATGTGTTCTCTCAGAGAGGTGATGAAGGGGAGCTGGCTGCTGAAGCACGGCTAAGGTTTAAGGCACTCGAGGACAAGATGAGGAATTTCGAGAACCAGAACACTATGGGCGTTGACATGTCCAAGTTGGGACTGATTGCTGATTTCAAGGTGCCTCCCAAGTTCAAGGTACCTGACTTTGAAAAGTACAAGGGCACCACTTGCCCTCGCGTCCACCTAAGATCATATTACCGGAAAATGTCCGCTCATTCTGAGGACGAGAAGTTGCTGATGCACTTCTTTCAGGACAGCCTGTCCGGGCCCTCCCTCGAATGGTACAAGAGTCTGGAACCTGCCAGTGTGCGCACGTGGAAGGAACTTGCTGAAGCATTTGTGCACCACTACCAATATAACAGTGACTTGGCTCCGAACCGAGTTCAACTGCAGAATCTGTCACAGAGAAACAACGAAGGGTTCAAGGAATACGCCTAGCGGTGGCGTGAATTGGCAGCCAGGGTTCAGCCGCCGATGGTTGAACGGGAGCTGGTGGAAATGTTTGTAGCTACCCTCCCAGGGGTTTATTATGAGAAATTGGTCAGCAGTATGTCTGGAAGCTTCTCAGATCTCATTATCACGGGTGAGCACGTTGAAAATGGGATCAAATTGGGGAAAATTCAAGGTGATCTATCCTCAGATGGAGGAGGAAAGAAACCATATGGTGGCAAAAGACGGGAAGGAGAGACGAGCGCCGTGTTCAACGCTCGAAGAAAAGGCAAGGGCCAGCATCAGCAGGTGGCCAGTATAACTATCCCCGCTGTCCAACAACCCCAGCCGCAGCAGCAGCAGCCGAATCAACAAGGGTACATAAAGTATCAGAACAGGGCACCTCTATCGAGCCGTCACCTCGAGACACCGCCCATGTCCTATGCTCAGCTATTACAAACTTTGCTTCAGCTACAGTTGATTCAGAAGAGAACCTTGGCTCCCTTGACATGCACACCTCCGCCAGGTTATGATGCGAATGCGACATGTGAGTTTTGCTCAGGGGCACCAGGCACACAATAGAAAATTGCAAATCCTTCAAGCACAAGGTGCAGGACATGGTGGACGCCAAGATCATCAATTTCTCAGATAATGTGCCAAACGTCACGAAGAACCCTATGCCGAATCATAGGGGAGGGGGAGTAAATGCCATTATTAAAGACGAGAATTTGGATCTACTGACTGACGTCAAGGATCTGAAGACACCGCTTAGCTTCGTTAAAGCCAAGCTGATGAAAAGAGGTTTCTTCCCAGGTTGTGGAGAACTGTGTATGGGCTGTGCGATTCGTCCTGATGGATGTGAACAGTTGATAGAGGGGATTCAGAGTCTGATGACCGAAGGAATCTTGCAGTTTAGCCGAAGGGCCGAAAGTGGATCTGGAGAGGTAATGTTGAAGCAAGATGATGAGGTTGCCACCATCACCACCCCTCGCCGGACGAACACTATTTCTGCACCTAGACCGCCCACGATTACCATCACCAAGGCTGGGCCGATACCTTTTGAAAGCACCAATGCTGTCCCGTGGCATTATGGGGCAGACGTCTACTGCTACGGACAGAAGTTGGAATTTGAACCATCAGGGTCGTCTGTGGAGAACCTAGTGGGCGTTAGCGGAATCACTCGCAGCGGAAGAGTGTTTGCACCACCTGAGGTCGTGGCGGACAAAGCGGAGAGAGCTGACGCAACTGATAAAGGGAAGAGTAAAATCGTTGAAGAGACCCCTCGTGGGGTAGAAAAAGACTTACTTGTTAAAGACGCCGAAGAGTTTATGAGGTTGATTAAAAAGAGTGACTACAAGATCGTGGATCATCTCCATCAAACACCCTCAAAAATTTCCATCCTGAATTTCTTGCTGTGTTCTGAGGCACATCGCAACGCGCTGCTGAAGGTGTTGAATGCCACGTATATACCGCAGGAAATATCGGTAAACCAGTTGGAAGGGATCGTAGCCCACGTGAATGCTAGAAATGGGTTAGGGTTCACTGACCTAGAGCTGACGCCGAAGGGGAGGAATCACAATAGCGCCCTGCACATCTCGATAGAGTGTAGAGGAATGATTATGTCTCACGTGTTGGTGGACACGGGGTCGTCACTCAATGTTCTTCCGAAGAAAGCATTTATGAAGTTAGATACTCGAGGATTGATTTGCACACCCAGTGATCTGGTTGTGAAAGCGTTCGATGGAACCAAACGCCATGTTTTCGGGGAGGTGACGTTGCCAATCCAAGTCGGGCCATAAACGTTCGACGCAGTCTTCTACATTATGGACATCATGCCTGCCTACAGCTGTCTCTTGGGCCGGTCATGGATCCATTCTGCGGGTGTCGTGACCTCCACGTTGCACCAGAAGCTCAAGTACACTGTCGGAGGAAGCATCGTGACCGTTTGTGGCGAGGAGGATATAATGGTGAGCCATTTGTTGTCCTTCAAATATGTTGAGATGGATGGGGAAATCCACGAAACCCTATGCCAAGCGTTCGAAGCTGTTAAAGTCAAGAGCGTAGCTCCTGCAATCACTGAGAAGCCAGAGATGACTCTCTCTTCCTTCAAGGAAGCCCGGGCCGTTGTTCAAGCCGGATCTACCCCAGGCTGGGGACGAATTCTAGAGATACCTAACAAGCAAGACAAGTTTGGGTTGGGGTATTCTCCTGCGGCTGAAGCCTCCTCTTCTAGCAGTGCATCGCGAGGTAAAGGGCCGATCCAGTTTACCAGTGGTGGGGTGATATTTGAAAGCGTCAACGCAGTGTCTGAAGACTTAGCGGAGATAGCGACTGCGACCTGGACTCTTGGATCCAGCCAAGCAAGCCAGGCGAGAGCCTCAGCAACTGGTCCGTCAGGGATATCAGCCATGTAACAGGCACAGAGTAATGATTTACTTTTTCCAATCGTTGTACAACCCTATGTCCTACCCGGGGCATAGTGGTTTTATTGTCAGGGCCTTGTTTGATTATGTACATGCATTTTACCAATAAATCAAAAGGCGTTTTGCTTCGTATTCAAATGTTGTGATCTCTGTTATTCCTGTTTTATACTTGTTTTGAAAAACAATAAAATGGCAATGGGGTTTGTGCTAACCTGCATATCCTTGTTTTAAGCTTAACCCTTGTTATTGCAGGATCCACATAGCAGATGACATCGACTCTGGACCTTCTACGACTCACTTCGACTTCGATTGCCCGATCTATCAAGCCGAAGAAGAGATTGATGAAGACGAAGACCTTCCCGAAGAGTTGGCCCGCTTGTTGAAACAAGAAGAGAAAGTTATTCTGCCTCACGAAGAAGAGATCGAGATCGTGAATCTAGGTTCTGAAGAGCTTGTAAGGAACGTCAGGATAGGGGCTGCATTGCAGAGTGATGTCAAGCAGAGATTGGTCGAGATGCTAAGAGAGTATAGTGACGTCTTTGCTTGGTCATACGAAGATATGCCCGGACTTGATACTGACATCGTGGTCCATCACTTGCCGCTGCGAGAAGATTGTCCTCCCGTTAAACAGAAGCTTAGGAGGACACGACCAGATATGGCCGTTAAGATCAAAGAAGAAGTGCAAAAGCAGCTTAATGCTGGCTTCTTAGCGGTCACTACTTACCCTCCGTGGGTCGCCAACATAGTGCCTGTACCGAAGAAGGACGGTAAGGTACGAATGTGCATCGATTATCGGGATTTGAATAGGGTGAGCCCTAAAGATGATTTCCCGCTGCCTCATATTGATGTGTTGGTCGAAAATACCGCTCAGTTCTCCGTATTTTCGTTCATGGATGGCTTCTCCGGTTACAATCAGATCAAGATGGCGCCGGAGGACATGGAGAAAACTATGTTTATTACACCTTGGGGAACATTTTGCTACAAGGTAATGCCTTTCGGTCTGAAGAACGCAGGGGCCACTTACCAACGAGCAATGGTCACTTTGTTTCATGACATGATTCATCATGAGATTGAAGTCTATGTTGATGACATGATCGCGAAGTCACAAACGGAGGAAGGACATCTGGTCAACTTGCTGAAGCTTTTTGAGAGGCTTAGGAAGTTCAGGTTGAGGCTGAATCCTAATAAGTGTACTTTCGGAGTACGGTCGGGAAAACTACTGGGGTTTATCGTGAGTGAAAGAGGCATTGAGGTTGATCCTGCGAAGATAAAAGCGATACAAGAAATGTCAGCGCCGAAAACAGAAAAAGAAGTTCGTGGTTTCCTGGGCAGAATAAACTACATTGTGAGGTTTATCTCTCAGCTCACGGCCACGTGTGAACCGATGTTCAAACTGCTAAAGAAAGATCAGGCGATTATCTGGAACGAGGATTGCCAGAAGGCATTTGATAAGATAAAATAGTATCTACAGGAACCTCCGATCTTGATACCCCTAGTGGCCGGAAGACCCCTAATCATGTACTTGACAGTTCTTGAGAATAGTATGGGGTGTGTTCTCGGTCAGCACGACGAGACGGGCAGAAAGGAGCATGCCATTTACTATTTGAGTAAAAAGTCCACAGATTGTGAATCTCGCTACTCGATGCTGGAGAAAACGTGTTGTACACTAGCTTGGGCTGCCAAACGTTTACGACAGTACATGCTCAATCACACCACCATGCTAATTTCGAAGATGGATCCGATCAAGTACGTCTTCGAGAAGCAAGCGCTTTCGGGCAGGATTGCCAGATGGCAAATGGTGTTGACGGAATACGACATTCAGTACGTTTCCTAGAAGGCCATCAAGGGAAGCGTATTGTCGGACTACCTTGCCGAACAGCCAATCGAAGATTATCAGCCGATGAAATTTGAGTTCCCTGATGAGGATATCATGTTTCTCAAAGCGAAAGATTGTGATGAATCGTTGCCCGACGAGGGGCCAGATAGGAAATCCCAGTGGAAACTGATATTTGACGGGGCGGTTAATTCTTATGAAAGTGGCATTGGGGCGATCATCACGACTCCCCATGGATCCCATATCCTGTTTACTGCGAGACTGACGTTTCCGGTCACCAATAACGAAGCGGAGTACGAAGCATGCATCATGGGTCTAGAAGAGGCAATTGATTTGAGAATCAAGAACCTAGATGTATATGGTGACTCGGCGCTTGTGATTGAAGATGATAGCCCTGAAGAGCTGTTGAGGACTGATGACTGGACTGCTGTCAAAAGTTGGTTTAGTTGTAGGAGTGATTGATCTGCTTTCTTTTCTTGACTGCCTGTGTTCTTCCTGTGCAACTGTATTGATGTGACTTGTTTGATTTGCTTGATGCATTAGAATAAGTTCATATCTAGATTGACTTGAGCTATGAGCATGATTGCACTAGAGGTTGAGTTGCTCCCTCTGCTTGTATTTTTACTGTATGGCTTTGCTTGCGGGTATTCGGTAGAGCCCAGCTCCCTTGCCTATGTGGTATGTTATTTTGCTTGATAGCATTTTATCTCCTTCTGTATGATTGCAGTTATTATATCTTGCTTGATAGCATGTTATTTCCTCTGTATGATTACAATTATTCATATATGGCTTGAGGTTGAGATGAGCTTGTGGAGGCAGATGCCCCACACACATTTCCTTCCTCACTTGCATTGCATGCATTCTACTGTATATCTGTTTACTGTTTAAGCTGACGCTTTATCTGTTTCCGTTTATCATTGACATGATCCCCTAGGAATCTCACTTCCTTTGATAAGGAAGTGATGATTAGAACTTTAGGTTGAAACCTATGCATGACAACTTCTAGGAGTTCCCTGTTTCAAACCTCAACCATAGGATGAATCCTTGGCATGAAAATATTAGGCCTTGATAGTCTCCCCTTAGTTGAGCCCGTTCTCTCTTCTCATCTCAAAACAAATCAAAATACAGTAATAAAGGTTAACTGACGTCGTACGTTACGAGCCTTAAGCTATCTGAGAAAGGATTGTTGGAGAGTTTCTTTTCAACAGTCTGGATGTTTAGTATGGCACTCTTTGGGTGACATGCGACACATTCACTCTCAGGTCATAGTCTCTAGTGCGATATTAGTTGCAAACATCCATAAAAAATAGTTCTTCCGTAAAAGACAGAAAATAAACTTCAAACCTTTTTGCCCCGTGGGCCCATAATTCAAAGGAAGCTTTTCTGAAGAAAAGAGTGTCGTTAACTCCCAGTTCTATCGCAAACGGTAACGCCTAAGTCTCCAAGGGTCGAGCTGCGTACATCCAACTGCTGGAACTATTTGTTAACCCTGTCGCTACTGCGAAAATCGGCGCCCGCTGACAGAAGAGTCGCCACCGTGCGTTATTTATCCCAACGGAGGGAAAGGAAACGCTCGAAATAAACCTCGCAAAAAACGGGAAAAGGTATGGTCATCGCAACCAAAACCTGGGTTCGGGAGTCGGTTACGCAAGGGGAAGGTATTAGCACCCCTCACGTCCGTCGTACTCGACGGGATCCACGCTTGCTTGGGTTGTCTAAAGGATGCAAAACAATCTATCTACGGCTGCTAAATCTAGACGGAAGGGAATTGACTCGATAGAGCATCGCACTCTATGCCTACGTATTCTCAAGAGAGAAAGTCAGAGTCAACGTAGTTCGGGACTACGGGGAAATTGGCTCGCCAAGACCTCGCGTCTTGTGCCTACGTACTTCCACACTGCATGGAAGATCAGAGCTTACGTAGTTCAGGCTAACTACGGCTAGGCTGGGTGTTCTCACACAGCAGTGAGAAATTAATCTGGTTTTAAAGGTTCGAGAACCTATGGGAAAAACTACGGTCTGGTCTCAAATGCACTCGGGCAAGAGAAAAAGGGCAATAATCAGTCGTCAGCGGGAAAGTCTCGATCGCACAGCAGCGAGAGAACAAAAGGGTTAGTTGTTAGTGTGCTCGCTAGGATATCGCATCCTATGCCTACATATTCTCGTCTGGTACGAGAAATCAGAGCAGCTGTAGTTCGGCTACTTTCGGGACCACAGCTCAAATCTCGTTTTATTAATCTTCTGAAAACGGTTACAATGATTGAATACTGGAAAATAAACTCCTAAAAAACTATCCGACTATCCTGGAAAAAATCAAATGGAAAATAGTCCCCTAACAAATGGACTTTTAAAACTATCTCTAAAAGAGTAAAAAGTCCCCTAACAAATGGACTTCTAAAGTTATCCCTAAAATAAACTCCATGAAGAAAATATACTCTAAAAAATATTACATCTACACTAATATTTTTTCCTTCTTTTTCATACTTCTATTTTCTTTTTCTTTCTTTTTCAATATTCTCTTCAAATATTTTTCCCATATATCTATTTTTTCTTTTCATATTTCTTTTCTTTTTTTCAAATATACTCTTTTCCCTTTTCTTTTTCAAAATGTTTTTTCATGTATTTTTTCTCTTTTCTTTCTATATAAAAAAAACTAATGGAAAGAATATAAAAGAAAACAATAAAAAAAGAAAATACAAAAGGGGGGTACAGCTGTTACAAGGGGAGTGAGGCAGCAAAAAGGAACAAAAACTGGGCCCAGCCCAATAATGAATTCAGAAAAAAAACTGGGAGGGGGGTGCTGGCCAAGGACGGAGGGTAAACCAGCAAAAATAATGAATTGGGCTGAGGCCCATCACAAACTTCATCAGCCAAAAAAAAAGAAACAGGGATGAGGTGTGAACAAGAAACATGGGGGGTATGATCCAAAATTCGTTGGGCTTGAGGCCAAAACTCCCCCCCCCCCCAATCCATCTCCCTTCTCCCATTCCACACTTCAGAAAAGACTAGAACCCTAACCTTAACTCTCTCTTCTCTCCGCCGCCGCCTGTCACTGTTCATCTCTCTCCATCTGAATCCTTCAACTCTTGCTCCTATCTCTCTCATCTCAGTCTTTCTCTGATCCACCCTCTCTCACTCTCGTTCAACCATCTCCAAACAAATGAATAGAAATCAAATAGCAAACTAATACAAACAAGAAACCGGTAGCTCATCCGTGACATGGAGATTTATTGACGGTGTTGGCATTGAAGTTCATTGAAGATCTGAACAACAGATGACGGTATTGACGGAATTTCGTTGCATGCTTGCCGAAGATCTTGAAGATTTTGAAGAGTTCTCGAGAATCTGGAGAGGAGATTGGATGAGCGACGATGAAGATCCATGGACGTCATGAGGCGAACGACTGAGATCTTGAGATTCGCGGACGATCTGGATCTTGAATGTTCTTGCTGACGATTCTTGGATGAATACGTCCATGGTTTTTCTGGCGATTTCAGAGGATCTTGAGTATTTGCTGGAGATTCGTTGAAGATTGATGATGATCAGATGAAGAATCTGGAACGAAAACAGTTACGCTCTGATGAACACGTTGATGCTCATCAATGATGATTGCTGGAAGAAATGAGTCTTTGATGATTCCTGAAAAAAAAGATAAACATGCGATGATGATTTAAGCTTTCTGGAGAACTATGATGCTGATCGGAAGAAATGGATGAAAATCGGAAGAAGAAAGATGGAGATTCGTAGGTGCTGCTGAATCGATCACGATGTTGGAGATTTCTGGAATCTTGATGAACTCCTGGGAAACGCGATGAAGGCCTTAAAGAAAGGGATGAAGATCAGAAAAATCTTGATGAAGGGATGAACACGGAGGAGGATTGGTTGAGATTCTGGGGAAAATGAAGGTGTTCTTGATGCACGATAAAGTTTCTAGTGTTGAGATGAGTTTTCTGGTGATGGTCAGGGTGGAGATACGAACGGAGAAGATGAAGAAGTGACGAATCCTGGGATTTTTCCAGTTTTCCGGCGAGCTTGGATTTTCCGGTGAACAGTTGTGGTGGCCGGAGTAGGTTACGGCTGTGGCCAGAGTTGGTTGGTGGTGGCCGGCGAGGGTTGAGGGCGGCGGTTGCATGGCCGCCGGCCATGCAACCAGTGAGGATCAGGTGCAGACAAGTGTCACAGTGGGAAGTTAGTGGAGGTCATGCATGAAGCCACGTGGAGTGTGATGGGTGAGTGGGTTACGCGTGGCTGACTCTGAGCATTGGTGGAATTATGAAGTGGCCATCCATGAGTTGAACGCGTGGCTTCAGTATATATAGACATGTGGCATGCAATTCTTCTGGACGAAAAAAAAGGACAAAAACGGACAAAATGGGCTGAGATGGATAAACTGGGCCTCCAACCCCATGCTGGGCCCAACGAAAGACACAATAAACCCCCAAAAAAATCTGAATTAAGAGGATTAAACTCAATAAAAAAACTAATTAAAAACTAAACCTAATTAACTAGCTAATACTCAACTAACTAATCTGAAAATTAAGACTAATCTAATCTAATTAATTCTGATAACTCCTAATTAGCACCTAAACAACCGATTAAGACCTAATTAATCTAACTAAATCTCGATTAAACCTAAAAAGAGAATTAACCTAAAAAAACTCTATTAACCCTAATTAATTTCTAAATTAATAAAACTCTAATAATTCCACGAATCTAAAAACTCTAATAATTCTCTATTAAATTTCTATTAAATCTCTAATAAAACCTATATTATTTATTTAAAAGAAACTCTATTATTCTATTAAAATTCTATTTAAAACTAATAAAACCTATTAAAAACCCTATAAAATTCTAAAACTGATTTAAAGCTATTAAAAATATAAAAAAATCTATTAATATTCTATATTATTCTAAAATGATTTAAAAGCTATTTAATATCTAATATATTCTAAAAAAATGATTAAAACTATTAACAAAGATTAACATCTATTTATTATCTATTAAAAATCTATTATATTCTAGAAATGATTTTAAAGCTATTAAAAACATTAAATTCTATAAAAAAAATCCACTAATAGCTAATAAAATCTAGAAAATTCCTAATAATTCCCAAAGGAACAAAAACAGCACAGAACGACAAATAGACTGATGAGAGCGCACCGGAATAACCGGTAAAAATAAACGGACACCGAAATATCCCTAAAAATAACAGCGCGAGCTGAAAACACCGGGAAGAGCACAGCTTCCCGAAAATACGATTCTACTTATCTACTGAGTAAAAAAAACACCTGAGATGCGAGGAGAGGGCTGTGATCCCGATAAAATCAAAACAAATGAAAAATGCACTGTATGCGATATGCGGATGCGAATGCGGTCATGCGTCGAAACATTGGACCAAATACGGGACCCGGTTGGTCAAATTTTAGGGTGCAACAGATGCCCCTATTCAAGCGGCTTGGACCTGAATGGTTGAAGAGCGTCCAACCTTCAAACATTCAAAGGTAGATGACGGTTGAATACAAATGAAACCCTGAAATTTGCCAACCGTGGGAATATACTGCAAAACTGCTTGAGGAATAGCCTCCAATGAACTGAAGTTTGGTTGTCACGACAATAACTGGTCAATTATCTGATAAAATTTTCTTCTCCTTTTCAACATCAATCACCTGTGCGACGCCACAAGTATTAGAGTAATGCTTCGGGAAGCAAACAACTTGATTCCCATCTCTCTTATAGGATCAAATCCTGTCATCTCACAGTTCACGGCGAACTTGAGGACAATTCTCCTGGGGAACTTCTGAATCGACTGCTCGACACCCATTCTGTCAACAGGACGCAGCTTCAGAATTCTGATCTATGTCAATCTCTTTTTTTTTCCAATGCCGACGTAACAACCAAATGTGAAGAAATCACCCTGCTGGGGGAGAAGAGAAGCTTAACCAAAACAACTCTGCAGGGGAACATACTCGAAATCCAATGAGGTAGCCAACCTGGTCCATGCTTCGACATGTGGATGCTTGAAATGATGCAATGCCCTATATGACATGGCAATGCTATGCGTTCTGTTTGAAAATGCGAGGCCCAGACGGCGTGGAAATGCTATATGTTTGTATAAATGCTATGACGATATATGTAAATGTAAATGCAGGCTCGAGCTGCCAGAGAACACCAGGTCTGAAAACCGCTTGGCAAAATAAATGCCGAAGACAACGTCAACTCCACTAAAGGTAACTTGATATCACAGAATCATCTCAGCAAAATAAATGCTGGAAAAGGGAAACCAAATCCGCTGGGAATAACCGTCCTGCTGGAGAAATGGAAAGGCAACCCTGCTTGGGGAGAAAGAAAAAAAAACTCTGCTTGGGGATGCTCTCTTCAAACCATTGGCAACTGATTATGCTCTGTGGGGATTGACCCAAACTGGGGGTTGATCGCGCGCAGCGCGCTGCTGGAAATGCCCCTACTATCAAGGATATCAATCTTAATCTGCTGGGGATACTCCTGATCCTACTCTGATGCGGGATAGCAATACAATCTCAATTCTGCCGATAATACACAACTTTCATCTGCTGAAGAGGAGCAATTCTGATTTAACAACATCCACCCAGAATTCAAACATTAATCGGAGCACTGGTATCCGTCGAGCTTCGTATCGGGGAACATGACAACAGGCGAGTCATTGGGAATTACTGTGTCAGATACCTTTAGGTTTTGGTTTTTCTGGTTTAGGATAAACATGGATTATGTACACAGTGGAAGATATGGAAAATACTAGACGAGAACTAGCATTCAGAGGTAGACTACCAGACGAGAACTGATAGGAAAATAGGTTATCGGACGAGAATTGATTTAGCAACGACATGTACCAGACGAGAACTGATACAACACTTGAAGAAACGGTGACCAGACGAGAACTGGTTACAATAAACTACACCAGACGGGAACTGATGCTTACAATAAACTACACCAGACGGGAACTGATTACAATAAACTACACCAGACGGGAACTGATGCTTACGGAAGGGTGGGCCAGACGAGAACTGGTTACCGGTTTGCCAGGCGAGAACTGGACTTTGGAAACGACTGGTTACTGACACGTAACAGGTTTAAACTGTAGGATAACGATCAAATGACAGCAAGGCCTTTTTCGGAATGCTAAGGTTAATGACATGATTCCCCGATACTCAACTCCGGCTGAGGATAAACAAACTGGCTTGAATAACTTGCTCCAGTACACTCAACTTGCCCTAATCTAACTCTTGGGAGCACTTGCTCTGAACAGCTTGCTACGAGACGACCTCGAGATTACTTGCCCCGATATCTATACGACAACAGAACTCAATCTCCATTAGACCCCTATCAACCCAGTTGATTTCAACACTCTCTGCGATGACTTGCCCCTGAATGAGCGTTCTAGCGACTTAACCTGATCTGATTATCCACCTGAAGTATCTACTTTCAAATCTCCACGTTCTGTATAATTGCCCCTGATTGGCTCTCGAGAAGACTCACTTCTGATCAACTGCTTCTCAAGCATACTGCCTCTGATCAACTGAAGCTTCGGGACTTGTCCTCAGACTAACTGATTCCTAACTCACTGGAAGTCAATGCCCCAGATTCACAGGTCTTCACAACATACACCATCCTGGTTTAGACTGCTGAATTACTCAGTCCTGCTTGACGATTCCCTGTTGGAATTTCTTTCATGCCAACTACTAACCTGCAATTAAAACTGTCTATTCACGAATGGTAATCTTAATGCAGTGTTTATGCAGATTTTTGAAAAAATTTTGAGCTGTCACTCATTTACATGTCATGATTGTGAGTGACGAATGAACCAAAGTTCAAACGTAATGCTTACGTGGTCAGTGAAAAATACAACAAGGAAGTGACTAGCAAGTCAAGAAGGAGTCAGGTTACTCAATCCTTATCATAATGCGCTTTCAGAATAAACCCTACCTCAATTAGGTCTTTTAAGGGTTGTATCGTGGTCGGGTTCACGGTTCGTGAAACAAAGGATATTTCGCTCAAATTTTGATTTGTACCCACCCCTTCTACGTTATGATCTCCGATCCTAAAGTTCAGTTAACCTGGCACAAGTGCTCGCCTCTTCGAGGGGTATGTTAAATGGTAATAACCTCAATTAAGGAACTCACAGGGCTTTTCGGAGTGACAGTTACTCCTTCTTCGCTTTCGTTGTCTGTGTACACGACTTTGTGACTCGCTGGGGAAGTTTTTTTTCTATCCCTTCTTTTCCATTCTTCTGATTCCCTAATTTTTGGCTGGACTAACTCCCTTTGAGTTCTTTTCGTTTTTTTCGTTTTCTTTTGAAGTCCAGCGGGATGCCCTGATTTTTGCCTAAGTATTAGCTTTCCAGCTTTTTCTTTCTTTTTACTTAGCGGACTTTCTTTCTCTTTCTTTTGGAACAAAGTCGTGTGCCACTGGTTGTCTTGATTGCTCCGAAAGGATTGTAACTGTCTCACTCCTGATTGGTGAGGTTTAACCACTGTGGTTGAGAGTCATAAACTAATTGGTCCTCGAAAGACAACACTCCTCTGTAAGACTTGAATGCTCGGTCAAGCTAACTGACAACTACCCTGCCCCGGGTTAAGATGTGAGGGTTTAAAAGTCCGAAAAAACTTCTACTTCCTGGCTCGAAGTGGTTAACAAGGGACTAACTCCTTATATCTCCAGTGTTTGGGGATTTGAAACAATGCCTTGTACGTCATCGGTACGGTCTTATCTGAAAGCATACGATCATCGGTTATGAGTTTAGTTTCGTCATCCTCCCTCCAATCTTTGCTAGTCACAGTGATAAAGTGGAGTGATTAAAATGCAAGTGTCAGTGCAATGCAGTAAATGAGCGACAGCGACATGATTAATTCAGAAAAATACATAGTCACCTTATTATTAATACCATTCGAAACACACAATGTTTACAGCAAGTAGTAACTGACAGGAAAGAAACTACAAATGCAAATGATATAAAGTCTGAGGACTGCCAATGCTGAGGGCGCCCGCCTGTCTGGACCACTGGCTTTTGTTGGGGAACACTTTCCGAGTCTACGAGCTTAGACAGCTGAGCGGCTGGTATGAACAAACAGAAATCCTTCTCGAAAAGAAATGCGATCTTGGTCGATCAACTGCTGTACCTTCGCCTGAAACGCTTTACAATCTTCAGTTGCATGCCCCGGTGATCCGCCATGATAACCACACTGAACATGGGGATTATACCCAGGAGGGTAAGGTTCTGGCACGGGCTTGAGAGCTTTAGATTCCACCAACGAACTCTGGACCAATTGTGGCAAAAGCTGACTGTACGACACAGGGACTGGATGAGAAGGAGCATTCCTTCGTTCCAAATTGTTACGAGGTCGATTCTTATTCTGACTCTGAGTCTGATAACCTCGGCCACGAGTTCGCTGATTTGCAAGGGAAGCGACATAAGACCCCTGATATGGTGCCCCGGGCACAGTTGTCTGTCCAGCATAACAAGGCACAGAAGATACTGATCCAACAGATTTCACCGATTCATCTCGAGGATACCCAACATCTGGCATGACTGCATTGATCACAACTCCCTCTTCATTCTGATAGTCGCAAAGAGATTCAGTTTCACTAGCCTGACTGCTTAAAACAACCTGAATTTTTCCAATCTTTATAGCATTCTCAATACGTTCTCCAACTCCCACTAATTCGGAGAAGTTCAGCAAAACTCCAAGCAATCTCTCAAAGTACGGGCTTTGCAAGGAGTCTACGAACATGCCTGCTAACTCTCGGTCAGGGATCGGTGGTTCCACTCTGGAAGCAAAATCCCTCCATCTCCGAGCATACTTTTTGAAAAGTTCATTGATCCCCATAGACAAAGATTGCAACTCCATGCGAATGGGAGCTATGTCCATATTGTAATCATACCGCGTCAGGAAAGCTCTGGCTAAATCCTCCCATGATCGAATCTGATCCTTCTCTAACTGCATATACCAACGTAGAGATGCCCCAATCAAAATGTCCTGAAAACAGTAAATCATCAACTTGTCGTTTTGCACAAACGAAGTCATCTTTCTGCAGAACATCACCAAATGTAGCCTCGGGCAACTATCTCCTTTATACTTTTCAAACTTCGGCGCTCTGAATTTAGGAGGTAACACTAGGTCAGAAACCAAGCACATATCTGAAGCACTGAGACCAACATCGTTCTTAACTTCCAGGGCTTTGACTTGTTCCTCCAATGCGTGCAACCTCTTAGCTTGCACAAGAGCTAATGGATTATTAGTCCTCACTATCGGAACTTCTCTTCGGGAGATCAAACCAGTAGGAATAACATTCTGATAATTCGCGGCATCAGAAGAAGAACGTTCACTTGGGATGACAAACTGTTGGTGCAGATTTTGGCCTCTAACAGAAGTCTGCACAAGTTGAGCTGCAGTAAGGTTATTCACTTGCGGAAAGCCTTCATCAGACGTGGAATCATACAAAGGATTGGACGTCATAATAAAGCCCGACAAGGCATCGGCAATCTGGAAGTCGTTCCCTGACATGACTATCAACAACTTTCAACTGACGGCACTGCTTGATTCTGCTTGATCCGTTTCAACCCCTTGGTCGTCTTCTAACAATCCACACTTGCTCAGACCAATCACCAGATAATCACCTTCTGAAATCAAACAACGGCTGGATAAGAGCTCTGGCCAGCTGGAGAAATGCTATGCAATAGGATGCAAAGATGCTATGCAAATGCAATGCAATACAACAAACACGGGATCACAGCCCCCACACAATCTGAGTACCGCTGTACTGCTGACGAAGTACGTTCTCTCTAAAAGAGAACGCCAAGATAGCTGGTAGTCAGGAAGTCGAGGTTCTCGCAAACCCCCCCCCCCCCCCACTCACGGGTATGGACCTAAGGCACGACATCCTATGCGGTCATCAGCGTCACAGACTTTCATGAGGAATGATACGATTCCCAGAAGGAGTGGCATTGTCATCTCATGAAGAGGCCTCACTTAGCTGACTTCCAATTGATCGGTCCCCAGAGTCGACAATCCTCACGTCTGGACTCCTCTCAGATCCTCAGGACCGGAAAGAAGCACCTCGGATAGAACCTCGTCTGAGCGCAGATTTTGTGGGGAACTTGTGTCTGCTCAGCAAACAGGTTCGTCCACTAATCTCCACAACTACGTCTAAATGCATACTCAAGCAGCCCAGGTCCGACTATCACTCAAAGTATCACCCTCCCCAGCACAACGACAACAGATAATAGCGATGAAAAAATAAACACCCAAAACACAAGCAAACAAGCGCTAGGATTGACTCTCTTAGGGGACGTTGGATCCCACATGCATGGGGAACTATCGCAGTCCCTAGCAGCCAGGGGACGTTGGATCCCCAGCAGAGTCACCAGCTGCTGGGGATGACCCCAAACAGCTAGGAAAAAAACCTAAGGCGAGACTCGTATAGGGAACTATCGCAGTCCCCAGCAGAGTCGCCAGCTGTCGCTACTGCAAAAATCGGCGCCGGCTGACAGAAGAGTCGCCACCGTGCGTTATTTATCCCAACGGAGGGAAAGGAAACGCTCGAAGTAAACCTCGCAAAAAACGGGAAAAGGTATGGTCATCGCAACCAAAACCTGGGTTCGGGAGTCGGTTACGCAAGGGGAAGGTATTAGCACCCCTCACGTCCGTCGTACTCGACGGGATCCACGCTTGCTTGGGTTGTCTAAAGGATGCAAAACAATCTATCTACGGCTGCTAAATCTAGACGGAAGGGAATTGACTCGATAGAGCATCGCACTCTATGCCTACGTATTCTCAAGAGAGAAAGTCAGAGTCAACGTAGTTCGGGACTACGGGGAAATTGGCTCGCCAAGACCTCGCGTCTTGTGCCTACGTACTTCCACACTGCATGGAAGATCAGAGCTTACGTAGTTCAGGCTAACTACGGCTAGGCTGGGTGTTCTCACACAGCAGTGAGAAATTAATTTGGTTTTAAAGGTTCGAGAACCTATGGGAAAAACTACGGTCTGGTCTCAAATGCACTCGGGCAAGAGAAAAAGGGCAATAATCAGTCGTCAGCGGGAAAGTCTCGATCGCACAGCAGCGAGAGAACAAAAGGGTTAGTTGTTAGTGTGCTCGCTAGGATATCGCATCCTATGCCTACATATTCTCGTCTGGTACGAGAAATCAGAGCAGCTGTAGTTCGGCTACTTTCGGGACCATAACTCAAATCTCGTTTTATTAATCTTCTGAAAACGGTTACAATGATTGAATACTGGAAAATAAACTCCTAAAAAACTATCCGACTATCCTGGAAAAAATCAAATGGAAAATAGTCCCCTAACAAATGGACTTTTAAAACTATCTCTAAAAGAGTAAAAAGTCCCCTAACAAATGGACTTCTAAAGCTATCCCTAAAATAAACTCCATGAAGAAAATATACTCTAAAAAATATTACATCTACACTAATATTTTTTCCTTCTTTTTCATACTTCTATTTTCTTTTTCTTTCTTTTTCAATATTCTCTTCAAATATTTTTCCCATATATCTATTTTTTCTTTTCATATTTCTTTTCTTTTTTTCAAATATACTCTTTTCCCTTTTCTTTTTCAAAATGTTTTTTCATGTATTTTTTCTCTTTTCTTTCTATATAAAAAAAAAACTAATGGAAAGAATATAAAAGAAAACAATAAAAAAAGAAAATACAAAAGGGGGGTACAACTGTTACAAGGGGAGTGAGGCAGCAAAAAGGAACAAAAACTGGGCCCAACCCAATAATGAATTCAGAAAAAAAACTGGGAGGGGGGTGCTGGCCAAGGACGGAGGGTAAACCAGCAAAAATAATGAATTGGGCTGAGGCCCATCACAAACTTCATCAGCCAAAAAAAAAGAAACAGGGATGAGGTGTGAACAAGAAAGATGGGGGGTATGATCCAAAATTCGTTGGGCTTGAGGCCAAAACTCCCCCCCAATCCATCTCCCTTCTCCCATTCCACACTTCAGAAAAGACTAGAACCCTAACCTTAGCTCTCTCTTCTCTCCGCCGCCGCCTGTCACTGTTCATCTCTCTCCATCTGAATCCTTCAACTCTTGCTCCTATCTCTCTCATCTCAGTCTTTCTCTGATCCACCCTCTCTCACTCTCGTTCAACCATCTCCAAACAAATGAATAGAAATCAAACAGCAAACTAATACAAACAAGAAACCGGTAGCTCATCCGTGACATGGAGATTTATTGACGGTGTTGGCATTGAAGTTCATTGAAGATCTGAACAACAGATGACGGTATTGACGGAATTTCGTTGCATGCTTGCCGAAGATCTTGAAGATTTTGAAGAGTTCTCGAGAATCTGGAGAGGAGATTGGATGAGTGACGATGAAGATCCATGGACGTCATGAGGCGAACGACTGAGATCTTGAGATTCGCGGACGATCTGGATCTTGAATGTTCTTGCTGACGATTCTTGGATGAATACGTCCATGGTTTTTCTGGCGATTTCAGAGGATCTTGAGTATTTGCTGGAGATTCGTTGAAGATTGATGATGATCAGATGAAGAATCTGGAACGAAAACAGTTACGCTCTGATGAACACGTTGACGCTCATCAATGATGATTGCTGGAAGAAATGAGTCTTTGATGATTCCTGAAAAAAAAGATAAACATGCGATGATGATTTAAGCTTTCTGGAGAACTATGATGCTGATCGGAAGAAATGGATGAAAATCGGAAGAAGAAAGATGGAGATTCGTAGGTGCTGATGAATCGATCACGATGTTGGAGATTTCTGGAATCTTGATGAACTCCTGGGAAACGCGATGAAGGCCTTAAAGAAAGGGATGAAGATCAGAAAAATCTTGATGAAGGGATGAACGCGGAGGAGGATTGGTTGAGATTCTGGGGAAAATGAAGGTGTTCTTGATGCACGATGAAGTTTCTGGTGTTGAGATGAGTTTTCTGGTGATGGCCAGGGTGGAGATACGAACGGAGAAGATGAAGAAGTGACGAATCCTGGGATTTTTCCAGTTTTCCGGCGAGCTTGGATTTTCCGGTGAACAGTTGTGGTGGCCGGAGTAGGTTACGGCTGTGGCTGGAGTTGGTTGGTGGTGGCCGGCGAGGGTTGAGGGCGGTGGTTGCATGGCCGCCGGCCATGCAACCGGTGAGGATCAGGTGCAGACAAGTGTCACGGTGGGAAGTTAGTGGAGGTCATGCATGAAGCCACGTGGAGTGTGATGGGTGAGTGGGTTACGCGTGGCTGACTCTGAGCATTGGTGGAATTATGAAGTGGCCATCCATGAGTTGAACGCGTGGCTTCAGTATATATAGACATGTGGCATGCAATTCTTTTGGACGAAAAAAAAGGACAAAAACAGACAAAATGGGCTGAGATGGATAAACTGGGCCTCCAACCCCATTCTGGGCCCAACGAAAGACACAATAAACCCCCAAAAAAATCTGAATTAAGAGGATTAAACTCAATAAAAAACTAATTAAAAACTAAACCTAATTAACTAGCTAATACTCAACTAACTAATCTGAAAATTAAGACTAATCTAATCTAATTAATTCTGATAACTCCTAATTAGCACCTAAACAACCGATTAAGACCTAATTAATCTAACTAAATCTCGATTAAACCTAAAAAGAGAATTAACCTAAAAAAACTCTATTAACCCTAATTAATTTCTAAATTAATAAAACTCTAATAATTCCACTAATCTAAAAACTCTAATAATTCTCTATTAAATTTCTATTAAATCTCTAATAAAACCTATATTACTTATTTAAAAGAAACTCTATTATTCTATTAAAATTCTATTTAAAACTAATAAAACCTATTAAAAACCCTATAAAATTCTAAAACTGATTTAAAGCTATTAAAAATATAAAAAAATCTATTAAAATTCTATATTATTCTAAAATGATTTAAAAGCTATTTAATATCTAATATATTCTAAAAAAATGATTAAAACTATTAACAAAGATTAACATCTATTTATTATCTATTAAAAATCTATTATATTCTAGAAATGATTTTAAAGCTATTAAAAACATTAAATTCTATAAAAAAAATCCAATAATAACTAATAAAATCTAGAAAATTCCTAATAATTCCCAAAGGAACAAAAACAGCACAGAACGACAAATAGACTGACGAGAGCGCACCGGAATAACCGGTAAAAATAAACAGACACCGAAATATCCATAAAAATAACAGCGCGAGCTGAAAACACCGGGAAGATCACAGCTTCCCGAAAATATGATTCTACTTATCTACTGAGTAAAAAAACACCTGAGATGCGAGGAGAGGGTTGTGATCCCGATAAAATCAAAACAAATGAAAAATGCACTGTATGCGATATGCGGATGCGAATGCGGTCATGCGTCGAAACATCGGACCAAATACGGGACCCGGTTGGTCAAATTTTAGGGTGCAACAAACCCTACTCGATAAAACAGATGAATCTGAATTCCCGTAATCCATATTATCCCGAACTACGTAAGCTCTGATCTCTCATACCTGTTGAGAGTACGTAGGCACAATACTGATGTATTGGCGAGCCACCTTCCCCGTAACCCGTAGTTAGCCAAACTACGTTGACTCTGATTTCTCATTCTCTGATGAGGATACGTAGGTATAAAGCGCGACGCTTTGCCGAGTCATTTTGTTTTCTTTTTAAGCCAGCCTTGATAGGTAGATAGTTACAACCAACCCGTCCAGTAAGCACAACAAGCGTGGATCCCGTCGAGTACGACGGACGTGAGGGGTGCTAATACCTTCCCCTTGCATAACCGACTCCCGAACCCAGACAATGGTTGTGATGACCTTGTCTTATACCTTTTCGTCAGGTTTTTCCGATCGTTTCCTTTCCCGCTCTAAGGGATAAATAACGAAAGGTGGCGACTCTTCTGTTTTGCCGGCACCTTATTTTCGCGGTAGCGACAATAGTGATAAAGTGGAGTAAATAAAATGCAAGTGTCAGTGCAATGCAGTAAATGAGTGACAACGACATGATTAATTCAGAAAAACGCATAGTCACTTTATCAATATTACCATTCGAAACAATGTTTAACATCAAGTAGTAACTAACAGAAAGGAACTACAAATGCAAATGATAAAAGTCCGAGGATTTCCAATGCTGAGGACGTCTGCCTGTCTGGACCACTGGCTTCTTGCAAATAAACCTCTGCATCTACGAGCTTAGGCAACTGAGAAATTGTCATGAACCACCAGAATTTCTTCTCTAAAGGAAATGCACTCTTGGTCGATCAACTGTTGTACTTTTGCCTGAAAAGCTTTACAATCTTCAGTTGAATGCCCTGGAGATCCAACGTGGTAACCATACTGAGCGTGGGGATTGTACTCGGGAGGGTAAGGTTCTGGCACAGGCTTAAGAGCTTTAGGTTCCACCAAAGAATTCTGGTTCAAAGATGGTAGAATATGGCTATACGGCACAGGCACTATATGAGAAGGATCATTCCTTCGTTCCAAGTTGTTACGAGGCATGTTCTGATTTGGGCGCTGATTCTGATAACCTCGGCCACGAGTTCGCTGATTTGCCAAAGAAGCGACATAAAGTTCTCTATATGGTGCCCTAGGCACAATTGTCTGTCCCGCATAACAAGACACAGAAGATGAAGAACCAACAGATTTCACCGATTCATCTCGAGGATACTCAACATCTGGCATGATTTCATTGATCACAACTCCTTCTTCAGTTTGGTAGCTACAGAGGGATTCAGTTTCACTAGCCTGACCGCCTGAAACAATCTGAATTTTCCCAATTTTTACGGCATGCTCGATGCGTTCTCCTAATCTTACTAATTCAGAGAAATTTGGCGCATTTCCAAGCATTCTTTCGAAGTACGGGCTCTCTAGGGAGTCTATAAACATGCCCATTAACTCTCGTTCCAGAAGCGGTGGGTGCACTCTGGCATCAAATTCTCTCCATCTCTGAACATACTTCCTGAAGGGTTCATTGTTCTCTTGAGACAATTCCTGCAACTGCATGCGACTAGGAGCCATGTCTAGGTTATAATCATACTGTTTCAGAAAACGTTCTGGCAAATCCACCCATGATCGGATCTGATTACTCTCTAACTGCATATACCAACTCAGAGATGCCCCAGTCAGACTATCCTGAAAGCAGTGAATCATCAACTTGTCGTTTTGCACAAACGAAGTCATTCTTCGGCAGAACATCACCAAATGTTGCTTTGGACAACTATCTCCTCTGTACTTCTCAAATCTCGGCGCTCTGAACTTAGGAGGCAATGCCAGGCCAGGAACCAAACACATGTATGCAGCATTAAGGTTGACAGCATCTTTAACTTTCAAGGCTTTGACCCCTTCTTCCAACACTCGGAGCCTTCTAGCATACTCAAGAGCTCTTGGGTCTTCAGTCCTAGCTACCGGGATCTCTCTTTGGATATTCGCCCTAGGGAAAACAACACCTTGACTGTTAATAAGAGGAGGGCGTTCATTTCGAACAACGAACTGCTCACGTCGATCTCGGTCCCTAAACGGAGGTTGCACAAATTGGTCTGCAGTAACGTTGTTCACTTGCGGAAGGCCTTCCATAGACATAGATCCATACAGAGGATTGGTTGTCATAGTGAAACCTGTCAAGGTGTTAAGAGACTGGAAGTGGCTCTCAGACATAACTACCAATAACTTTCAACTGACTTCACTGCTCGATTCTGCTCAAGTCTGCTTCAACCCCCTTGGTCGTCTTCTAACAATCAACAATTGCTCAGGCCAAACACCGGATAATCACCTTCAAAATCAAAACAACGGCTGGATCAGACTCTGGCTAGCTGGAGAATGATATGAAACATGATGCAACAATGTTTATGCAAATGTAATGCAAGATGCAGCAAATACGGGATCACAGCCCCCACAAATCTCTGAATACTGTTGCGCTGCTGACTGAGTATGTTCGCTCTGAAGAGAAGACCAAAATATCGGGTTGGCTGGAAGTTAAGTTCCCTGCAAAAACCCTCCCACTCACGGGTATGGACCTAATCTGACAAGGTACGGCATCCTATGCGGGTATCAACGTCACAGACTTTCAAGAGCAATGATACGATACCTAGAAGGTGTGGCATCATCATCCCTTGAAGCGGCCTCACTTAGTCGAATCCCAATTGATAGGTCCCCAGAGTCGACAATCCTCGGGTCAGACAACTTGTCGAGCCCTAAGGGCCAGGCAAGAAGCATCAAAGAGAATCTCGTCCGAGTGCAGATTTCGCGGCTAGCTGGTGCGAGCTAAGCAAGCAGGCTAACCACTACTCTCTACTTCTAAGTCTATGTGTGTACTCAAGCCTGGGTTTTCGCTTCTCTCTCAAAGGAACATCCACCCAACAGCACAACAGCAACAGATAATAACGAAATGCGGAAATTGTAAATACAGTAAAATACAACATACAACTCACAAAAAGTAAACATCCAAAGACAAAAAAACAAACGCTAGGGCTGACTCGCATAGGGGACGTTGGATCCCCAAATGAGTCGCAAAGCAAGGTGACCATCGTAGTCCCCAACAGAGTCGCCAGCTGGCGCTACTGCGAAAATCGTCGTCGGCTAAACAGAAGAGTCGCCACCGTGCGTTATTTATCCCAAAGGAGGGAAAGGAAACGCTCGAAGTAAACCTACCGTAAAGACGGGAAAGGAATGGTCATCGCAACCAAATCCTGGATTTGGGAGTCGGTTACGCAAGGGGAAGATATTAGCACCCCTCACGTCCGTCGTACTCGACGAGATCCACGCTTGTTAGTTTGTCTACAGGATGCAAAAACAATCTATCTACGGCTGCTAAAGCTAAACGGAAAGAAATTGACTCGATAGAGCATCGCACTCTATGCCTACGTATCCCCTCGTGCAATGGGAAAGTCAGAGTCATCGTAGTTCGGGAAACTACAGGGAATTGGCTCGCCGAGATATCGCATCCCGTGCCTACGTACTTCCACACAGCGTGAAAGATCAGAGCTTACGTAGTTCAGGCTAACTACGGGTAGTCAAAGGGTGTTCTCGGTCACACAGAAGTGAGAGATTAAGTTGGCTTTAGAGGTACGGGGACCTACGGAACTTAAAACTACGGTCTAGTCTCAAATGCGCAAGGGCAAGAGAAAGGGATAACAGGCGTTAGCGGGAAAGTCTCAATCGCACGACAGCGAGAGAACAAAGAAGTTAGTTGTTAGTGTGCTCGCTAGGATATCGCATCATATGCCTACATATTCTCGTCTGATACGAGAAATCAGAGCAGCTGTAGTTCAGCTTACTACAGCAAACGGGGAAACGGGAAGAAGGTAAAAGGGAGCTCGCTAGGATATCGCATCCTATGCCTACATAGTCTCGTCTGGTACGAGAGATCAGAGCAAATGTAGTTCGACAGGAAAACGAGTCTCGATTGCACGGGGGTAAGAGAAAGGGTCTCGATCGCCTGAACGCGAGAGAAAAAGGGGTTTCGATCGCACGGGGGCGAGAACAAAGAGGAAGCAGGCCTACGCCTAAACGGGAAGGAACTCGGGACACACACGCAAGAACCTAAGACGTAGGAGCAAATGCGTCGTATGTCACCCTAAGGGTACCATAATAGACATCCTAGATGATTGAGAAGAAACTCCTCAACTGTAATTTCCTACGTATCTAACGATACAACTCACAACATTCGACGGTTGCCTGAAGACTTGAATAAGATGATGATGTTGAACGAAGCGGCTCCGTTGGCTCTTGACATGCGCGCAAGCTCCATTCCAATCTTCTCCTCTCTGGATCCTTGACGATGACGCTCGAATCAGAACCAATGTAACGCTTAGACCATCATGGTTCGACTTACACGAGAAATCGACCTCTAAGAGGTAGCGTATTGATGTCCGTGTCAAAGACAAGATAGAGAAATGATATCGAAAATCATTCTCCAATTGAATCATGCCACACGGCCAACCAGAAATAAAATCGAGATAAAATCAGATAGAAACGAAAATAGGAGGGAAATCCAACGACAAAATGGAAATAATAGTCTACTCCTAAAACACGACAATTAAATTCTACTAGACAATATTTTGAAGAAATTAAAAGGAAATTGCATAATGGAAAATAGCATAAAACAATTCTATCTAAATCCATAATATCCTAAAGAAAATGGAATAGAAGCTCTATATTAAAATCTATAATATTCTATAATATGCTAAAAATAATGGAATATAAATTCTATATTGAAAACTATGCACTAATGTCCTAGGAAAAATAAATCTATAATCCTAAAGAAAAAAAATAGAACTATATCTATTACAATCATTCCTCCAATACAAGAAAATTAAATTGCAAAGGGGAGAGAGGTACAAACTGCAAAACTGGGGTATGCAGTAAAAAACCACTCGGGGCCCAGCCCACAATACACTAAGAAAAATAAAAAAAAGGGGGAGGCGCTGGTAATTGTGGAGGTGCCTGGTCCATAATTCGTTATTGTTGGGCCCAACCCATCAACAACAAAAAAAACAACAGAAACTAGGGGCGGGGGGTGTGAAGCTGAAACAGAGGTATGGATCAAAAAAAACTCGTTGGGCTTAATAGTTCGGCCCAGAACGACCAAACCTCCTTCCACGTCTCCCCATTCCAAACTCTGCAAACCCTAAAACTTCTCCTTCATTCAGCTGCGCCACCGTTGGAACTCTCAACCTCACACTTCACCGTTTGCTCCACCTTACCGGTCCCCCTTTCCCCTTAAACCAAACTGCAAACAAGAGATCAACAACAAGAACTGGACAACTAAACCACTAAACCTAGATCTACGTCAATCATTGTTAAGGTTGAACGTGCGAAGCTTGCGAGGAAGATCCATGGAGATTTGAGATGATGGATGGCCTCAAACGGATCTTGAGTCGTGGTTCGACTCGGACGATGGTGATGTTCGTTTGGTGTTGAAATTTGACAAAGCAGTACGAAGACTTGATGAAGGTTTGATGATGAATCTGGAGAAGTTGTGGAGCTCCATGAATGTCAAGGGAGATCATGAAGTTCTGGAAACGGAGGAAGAGCACTTGAAGGTGTGAGGGTGAAAACGACGAAGATCTTCACAGATCTTTGAAGATCTTGAAGGATCTAGAGATTTCTTGAAGGTCGTTGAACGTATTGTTGATTGTTGAAGGCTCGTCCAAGATGCACATTATGATGAAGCCTATGAATGCTGCGATGAACACGGATAAATATCCGGAAAATGTTGAAGATTCGATGAACACGGCGAATATTGATGCGATCTGGTTAAAGAGTTGAAGATCTACGAATTCTGGAAAATCGTATGAATGTTGATGAAGATCTGGAGATACGGCTGAAGATTGATGAATCTGATGAAGATCTTGACGAACAAGACGACGATCTTGATGCTTTCCGGCGGAAACCTGGAAAAACATATGGATGTTCATGATGAACGTGATGGAGATCGCGGCAAACTGAAAAAATGATGGAGAACGTATGAATTTTTTGGTGACTAGATGGAGTTTCCGGTGACAGTTACACACTCCGATGAGAAGTTACGGTGGGATTGATTTTCCCGGCGACCTCCTCTGACGGTTTGCATGCCGGCCGGTGAGGAGCACGTGGCAGCGTGCATGTACTGGTGGCGAGAGGGTGAGACACGTGGCTGCGGAGAGAGAGAGAGAGGAGGACGTGTGGCGGTGAGGGGGAAGAATGATATGGCGTCCATGCAGCCAGGGAGTGAGTGACTGGGACGGGTGGCGGAGAGAGAGTGAGACTGAGGGTGATGTGTCAGCTGGTGGGGTAGTGGAGAGAATGAGGTGTCAGGAAAGAGAAAGAAAACGTGGTGGCCTTATACACGTGACAAGTGGCACAATGCTGGACTGTGGCAAACTGGGCCTCCAGAACGACCTATGGGCCCACGAAAAATGATTAACTCTGATCCAAACTTGATTAATACCCTCACTTAAGACTAATGACTGCATCTAATGATTAAACCTAATTAAGACTCAATTGAAATGATGATTAATGTTGATTAGCAATTCAATTAATGGAAAACGGAAGTTAAGACTAATCTAGACCTAATTAACAGCTAATTAACATCATCAAGAAATTAATCTAAAAAGATTTAAACTATATTAAACTCCATTAACACCTAAAAATGAGATTATTCTACAGTTTCTAAACCTATTAATAGTAAAAACTATCAAACCAAATTTAAATCCATTTAAAATCCTAATAAAAGAACTAACCTATTAAGCTATTTGAAAACAATTAATATCTAATTAAAACCATTTAAAAACTATTTAATATCTAGAACCAATTATTTATTAAAACTCTTTAAAAAGAATTATCTATTTAAAATTCTAGGAAAACTATTAAATTCTATAAGAAAATATTAAAAAACCTATTTAATATCTAGAAAAATTCAATTAAGTCTATTAAAAACTATTAAAATCTATTTAAAAAGAAATATCTATTAATATCTATAAAATCTAAAAAACAATTAACATATAAAATCTACTTAAAAATTCTAGAGACACAATTAAAACCCAATTCAAATTCCAGAAATTAAGAGAAAAATCTAAAAATGCAAGAAAGGCCAATTAAATCGATTAGAAAACAGATACGCGACCATAGCGAAATAAGCGGTACAAACCGGGTACCGAAATGTCCTAAAAAATAACAGCGAGAGCTGAAAACACCGAGATGAGCACAAATTCCCAAAAATAAGACTCCGTTTATCCGAACCGGTCTAAAACGCCTGAACTGCGAACATAGGGCTGTAATCCCGATAAAATCAAAAATGGCTGAAAAAATACAATGTATGCGGTATGCGAGTGCGAATGCAAAATGCATCGAAATATAAACCAGATGTGGGAACCGGTTGGTCAAATTTTGGGGTGTAACACCGTGCACGCGCCGTATGAAGCATCGTTTCATGGTTGATGTTGTTGCCCTATGATTTTCTCATTCTTCCTTTTTTCACGTGCATGTTTTGGAGTGATGTTTAATCACGGTAGGAACTCGGCGTACTTGGAGAGATGAAAGCCCGAGGGTTATCAACATAAGGTACAGACTTTAGTCCCTTTTGCTTTTTACGTAGGAAATAGGGAGAGTACCGTGTAACTCTGTTGATCTTCATTGACTCAAATTTCTGCCCTGCTGTGCATTTTGACTTTGCATATGCCATGAATGAATCTGCTCTTAATTCTAATACTTGATCTATGAATCCGCATCAGCATGTTTGTTGAGTTTCAGTTTGCTTTGTAATTACAATAACACTACGTTGCAATTAGGAATAACTTTGATAACCAAACTGAAATCTACTGATTACTAAGTCGCAGATGAGAAAGTTCTTGACTCATTGATGACACGAAATCGTATATATATTTTGATGCATAATTCAACTAAAGTTTAACTGTTTTCGATCCGATTTCGGGTTATTTCCGTGTTATTTGTCTGATGTTTTGCAGGTATTTGATGATCATGTCTAAACAAGGCAATATGAAGAAAAGAAGCAATCTCAGATAAAATATAGACGAAAACCGGATGAAAACATCATGAAAAGCGCAGAATGCTGATTTTGCTGCTGTGACGACCGTCACAGCTCCGTGACGACCGTCATGCAGGCAAAAACGCCCCACTTCAAATGCACGTGAAAGAAGCAGTTCCAAGTCCCAAAGAGTGGACCACTACTCCCTGATAATTCTGCCTCAAAGTCCACCTTCTTCAAGTTATAACCGTTAGAATTCCATTTCTATAAAAGGGGAAGAAGGGGAACTCAGAAGGGGAGCCGCATTCATACAACAAAGTGCTGCCCAATTCCATTTCCAGAGCAAAAGTTCAGTTTTATTTTCTTTCCTATTTTTTTGTTGCCTTTCATTCCTTCTGTAATTTTTATTTCCGTTGTACGATCAAATTGGCACAAAGACCAGAATCCTGCCAACATCTGTGGAGGATCTGCCCAAAGGTCAATTGGAATATTTACAGGTTTCTCATTTCAATTGTAATTCCAGTTTTTATTATGTTGCATGCTGTTATTTATCGTTTTCATTTATGTTTTACCTTTCCCAAATCCATGTCTAGCTAAATTTAAGTAATCGATATGTAGTAATAATTCGAGAGGGATTTGATAATAACTGGTTGAAAACTGTCTTTTTCAAAAGTTGTTTATGGTCTGAGTGTTTAAAATTAATTTACTGAATAAACTTCGTCGCGAAAGCGAGAACTTATTTAAAAGTAATTTTGCCACGAAAGTGGGAAATTAATTAAGGTACGAACCAACAAGCGAAAGCTGCGGCAAGACCAGATAGTAAACACTAGTCATTCATTTTAATAACAGCGAAAGCACTTTAAAATGAATTAGAACTTAGAGATTTCCAAAAAATAATTTTAACCCTGAATGGGACACGAAAGCGTACGTTTGGCCCTTAGAATTATGATTAGCGTCAATAACCATCGTGAGGCGAAAGTCTTCAGATCACCATTTTCTGCTTAAATAAACTCTGAAAAATACTTCGTATACTGGTAACTTGTCAAATCCCTGAAGAACACGATTACTGCATATCGATTCGATCAATTATAATTTAATTAACATTCTTAGTTCCATTTAGTGACAATCTTATTCCCTTAAACATCATCTACCTAGCTAAACATAGTAACTCCCGAGAACACTAGTTTGATTACGAGTCCCTGTGGGATCAATATCTATTATTACTACGCGATAGACTGTGCACTTGCAGTTAGGTTGTATTAGACATAGAAAGTCGCGATCAAGTTTTTGGCGCCGTTGCCGGGGACCCGTTTAGTCAATAGTGTAACCTTCTGTTACGCCGTATAGACTAGGTTAATTATTTTCATTTTTCCTTTACTAGTGTTGTCGATTGTATGCCAAGTAATCACCCACAAGGCGATATCTTGAAACCTTCAGTCGCAGAACTAGAACGCTTCTTACATTTAAGAAGCCGAATCATCGAGTACCAACTCAAACATAACATTCCCGATCCTCTCACCCCCATTCCCAAATCCGAAGAAAAATCAAACATGGCCGAAGGACCTCCAAACAAACCACTGAAGGCATACGCTACGCCCTCTCAGATGGAGCCTAGAAGTAGCATTGCTGCCCCAGCTATTACTCGAAATGATTTTGAGCTGAAACCATCATTGCTGTCAGCTGTACAATAAAACCAATTCTCAGGAAACACAACTGAGGATCTGAACGAACATCTAATGAAGTTTGTACAATACGCAGACACGGTTAAAGCAAATGGAGTAACTCCAGACGCGATAAGACTTCGTCTTTTCCCATTCTCTCTTAGAGACAGAGCGTGGACATGGTTGCAATCTTTACCATCCAACTCCGTTACGACGTGGGAACAATTGAAGAACGTCTTCTTAGCGAGATATTTTCCGCCAAGCAAAACTGCTATGCTTAGAGCTCAAATCAACGGATTTCGATAAAAAGATACTGAATCTCTTTACGAAGCATGGGAAAGATTCAAAGATATGATGAGAACATGTCCTCACCACGGTCTAGAAGACTGGGTGACAATCCATACTTTTTATAATGGGCTTTTATACAATACTAGATTGACAATAGACGTTGCTGCGGGCGGTGCACTTATGGATAAGCCATACGGCGAAGCCTATCAACTAATCGAAAACATGTCTCAGAACCACTGTCAATGGGGAGGTGAACGCACTCCAACAGAGAAAACCACAGCGAAAGGTGGGATGTACGAGATCAGCAGCCTTGAAAAGTTCAACGCTAAAGTAGATGCTCTAGCACAGAATATTGATAGTCTGACCGTTAACCCCACTGCAACTGTCGCTGCCGTAACTCCAAATTGCGAGTTATGCGGAAGCACCACTCATAATGCGCCCGAATGCCCATTGCTAGCCGGAATCCCACCAGACCAAGTAAATTATGCTCAAGGAAATCCTTACGCAAATACTTACAACCCAGGTTGGCGAAATCATCCAAACTTTTCCTACAAAAGCGAAAACGCATTGCAAATGCCCACTGCTCCACCAGGATATCAGAAACTAGCTGCTGCTCAGACTGCACCTAGGAAATCAAACCTCGAGTTGATGATGGAAAAATTCATAGCTACTCAAGCTCAAACTAACAAAGAATTCCTGAATCAAAACATACACACTAGCGAGCAAATTAAACAGTTGGCCAGAAAAGTAGATGCTTTAGCCACCCACAACAAAATGCTAGAAACACAGATATCACAAGTGGCTCAACAACAAGCCTCTGCTGCCGCACCCGCTGGCACATTTCCTGGACAACCCGAACAGAATCCAAAAGGTCTAGCAAATGCTGTCATATTAAGAAGTGGAAAAGAATTGGACGAACTGATCGATCCGAGGACCGAAAACTCAGCCATGCAACAAAAACCAACTGAACAAGCAGAAAAGGAATCCGAGTTAGAGAAGAAGGAAGACAACGAGAAGGAGGATACCGCAAGTGAAAAAACTCAAGCACCTCCAGCGCCATATAAACCACTTATCCCTTATCCGCAAAGATTAATAAACTCCAAAACTTCAGGACAGTTTAAGAAATTTGTAGAGCTCCTTAAACAGCTGAATATTACTATTCCTTTTACAGAAGCGATAACTCAAATGCCGTCATAGGATAAATTTCTCAAAGAAATCCTGTCGAATAAGAGAAAGATCGAGGATAACGAAACAATTACACTTACTGCAGAGTGTAGCGCTATTATTCAAAATCGCATGCCTCCTAAATTAAAAGACCCAGGTAGTTTCTCCATACCCTGCGTCATAGGAAAATTTGTAATAGACAAAGCTCTATGCGATTTAGGAGCCAGTATCAGTGTTATGCCTTTATCTATATGCAAAAAGCTGAATATGGGAGACCTCAGACCAACCAAGATGTCTGTACAATTAGCTGACCGATCAGTAAAATACCCCGTCGGAATACTGGAAAACGTTCCAGTACGCATAGGACAATTCTACATCCCAACCGACTTCATAATCATGGACATCAAGGAGGATACTATAACCCCAATTATCCTAGATAGACCATTCCTAGCTACAGCCGAAGCTATTATAGACGTGAAGAAAGGAAGGCTAACATTCGAAGTAGGAAAAGAAAAGATAGAGTTTATTCTCACCAAGTTCTTACAAGCACCAGCCATAGACGATACCTGCTATTTAGTAGATGAAATTGACGAATGCATAAGAGAACTTGAAAATGAAGAGACCACGTATTCAGAAATAATAAAGATTCAAATACCCGATATTTCTGAAGACGATGATTGGCGTAAACCATATAAAGACGACAGCCTAAGCGAAAGCTTAGCACTGACCCCAAACCATATGCAAGGTCCGAAGAACCCATCTTTAGAACTTAAAACACTACCCAAAAACCTTAGATATGAATTCCTAGACGATGAACTAAAAAGACCAGTGATAGTCAACGCCGACTTAGGACAACCAGAAACCAAAAAGCTATTAGAAGTCCTAAAGAAATACCCCACCGCGTTAGGCTATAACATAAGCGATCTAAAAGGTATAAGCCCTTCGATCTGTATGCATCGAATTACAATAGAGGAAGACTCTAAAACCTCTAGAGAGCACCAGAGGAGACTGAACCCCATCCTGAGCACTGTAGTCAGAGATGAAGTAAAGAAATTGCTAGATGCAGGAATCATCTATCCAATCTCTGATAGTGAATGGGTTAGCCCAGTTCATGTCGTACCAAAGAAAGGAGGAGTCACAGTAGTTAAAAACGAAAAAGGCGAATCAATAACAAAAAGAGTCGTGACTGGAAGCAGGATGTGTATTGATTATAGAAAGCTTAACAAGGCCACACGAAAAGATCATTTCCCGTTACCCTTCATAGACCAAATGTTGGAAAGATTAGCCAAACATTCATATTTCTGCTATCTAGATGGTTATTCCGGATTTTTCCAAATTCCCATTCATCCGGATGACCAAGAAAAGACTACATTCACCTGTCCTTATGGTACTTTTGCTTACCGCCGAATGTCGTTCGGACTCTGTAATGCTCCAGCAACCTTCCAAAGATGCATGATGGCAATCTTCGCAGATTTCATAGACGACATCATGGAAGTATTTATGGACGATTTCTCAGTATGCGGACAAAGTTTCGAAGGATGCCTACAAAACTTAGAAATGGTATTAGAACGTTGTGTAAAAGTGAACCTCGTCCTAAATTGGGAAAAATGCCATTTTATGGTCCGACAAGGAATAGTCCTAGGACATGTCATATCAAATAAAGGAATTGAGATCGACAAAGCTAAAATAGAGATTATAAAAGATCTCCAACCTCCAAAATCCGTACGAGAAATACGGAGTTTTCTAGGACATGCCGGTTTCTACAGAAGATTTATAAAAGATTTTTCAAAAATCACAAAACCTTTGACCAGCCTGTTGATGAAAGACGCTGAGTTCGTCTTCGACGACGACTGTTTAAAAGCATTCGAAACATTAAAATCAGCCCTTATCACCGCACCGATTATGCAGCCACCCGATTGGCGACTACCGTTCGAAATCATGTGCGATGCGAGTGATTATGCCGTAGGCGCAGTTCTAGGACAAAGGCAGGACAAGAAACTCCATGCCATCTACTATGCCAGTAGAACCTTAGATCCTGCCCAAATGAACTACGCTACCACAGAAAAGGAACTTCTAGCAGTTATATTTGCGCTTGACAAATTCCGTTCTTATTTAGTAGGAGCAAAAATTATCATATACACAGACCACGCTGCCATAAGGTACCTAATAAGCAAAAAGGATGCCAAACCAAGACTATTGAGATGGATCCTGTTATTACAAGAGTTTGACTTAGAAATCAAAGATAAGAAAGGAACCGAGAACGTTGTTGCAGATCACTTATCCCGAATAGAAGGCATCAAACATGAACCAGTACCGATAAATGATGATTTCCCGTACGAACGTCTGATAGCCAAATTAGAAAGTGACATGCCCAACTCAATCTCGGAAGATCCAGAATTCGAAAAAGCCGTAGAAGCCGTCTATGCCCAAGTCACATTACCTTGGTATGCTAACATCATTAATTACCTCGCTGCAGGCGTGCTTCCACCGGATCTCACTTATCAGCAAAAGAAGAAATTCTTCCATGATCTGAAACACTATTATTGGGGCGAACCTCTACTCTTCAAGAGAGGGGCCGACAACATATATCGTCGCTGTGTCCCAGAGGAAGAAATAGAAAATATCATTCTAAGTTAGGTGCTCCTCACCCGAGCATTTAGCCTAACGGCACGAAAACTCATTGAAAAATCAATGATATAAGCTTATGATCAATGAAGAAGATCAAAACAGAAATGAGATCATATTCACTAACAGGTCGACTTGCCATGAAAGTGTATGGACAACGGGCTTAATGTGATTGCGCTAGAACAAACAGGGTGAACTTGCCGTGAGAACCTTGACACCAAGCTACAGTAGCATGACTGGGACCGATTTGCATAAGAAGGAGACCTCCGAAGACTTGTAGTTCAGTGTCGTCATGGTACTCGTTTTGTTCTTACTAAGAATCCCGGTTTTTCCCAACTTTGCGAACGAAGAAGCTGCCTCGTGCTTGCCGACTTTTCCTGTTTTACTTGAGGACAAGCAAAGATTCAAGCTTAGGGGAGTTTGATGACACGAAATCGTATATATATTTTGATGCATAATTCAACTAAAGTTTAACTGTTTTCGATCCGATTTCGAGTTATTTCCGTGTTATTTGTCTGATGTTTTGCAGGTATTTGATGATCATGTCTAAACAAGGCAATATGAAGAAAAGAAGCAATCTCAGATGAAATATAGACGAAAACCGGATGAAAACATCATGAAAAGCGCAGAATGCTGATTTTGCTGCTGTGACGACCGTCACAGCTCCGTGACGACCGTCATGCAGGCAAAAACGCCCCACTTCAAATGCACGTGAAAGAAGCAGTTCCAAGTCCCAAAGAGTGGACCACTACTCCCTGATAATTCTGCCTCAAAGTCCACCTTCTTCAAGTTATAACCGTTAGAATTCCATTTCTATAAAAGGGGAAGAAGGGGAACTCAGAAGGGGAGCCGCATTCATACAACAAAGTGCTGCCCAATTCCATTTCCAGAGCAAAAGTTCAGTTTTATTTTCTTTCCTATTTTTTTGTTGCCTTTCATTCCTTCTGTAATTTTTATTTCCGTTGTACGATCAAATTGGCACAAAGACCAGAATCCTGCCAACATTTGTGGAGGATCTGCCCAAAGGTCAATTGGAATATTTACAGGTTTCTCATTTCAATCGTAATTCCAGTTTTTATTATGTTGCATGCTGTTATTTATCGTTTTCATTTATGTTTTACCTTTCCCAAATCCATGTCTAGCTAAATTTAAGTAATCGATATGTAGTAATAATTCGAGAGGGATTTGATAATAACTGGTTGAAAACTGTCTTTTTCAAAAGTTGTTTATGGTCTGAGTGTTTAAAATTAATTTACTGAATAAACTTCGTCGCGAAAGCGAGAACTTATTTAAAAGTAATTTTGCCACGAAAGTGGGAAATTAATTAAGGTATGAACCAACAAGCGAAAGCTGCGGCAAGACCAGATAGTAAACACTAGTCATTCATTTTAATAACAGCGAAAGCACTTTAAAATGAATTAGAACTTAGAGATTTCCAAAAAATAATTTTAACCTCGAATGGGACACGAAAGCGTACGTTTGGCCCTTAGAATTATGATTAGCGTCAATAACCATCGTGAGGCGAAAGTCTTCAGATCACCATTTTCTGCTTAAATAAACTTTGAAAAATACTTCGTATACTGGTAACTTGTCAAATCCCTGAAGAACACGATTACTGCATATCGATTCGATCAATTATAATTTAATTAACATTCTTAGTTCCCTTTAGTGACAATCTTATTCCCTTAAACATCATCTACCTAGCTAAACATAGTAACTCCCGAGAACACTAGTTTGATTACGAGTCCCTGTGGGATCGATATCTATTATTACTACGCGATAGACTGTGCACTTGCAGTTAGGTTGTATTAGACATAGAAAGTCGCGATCACTCATGAATTAGGCTGCTATGAGATTAGTGTGATTTAAATTAAAACATTATGCAGGCTATGATCTAGAGCCATTACTTGACTTGAATGTGTTGTGAGTTAAAGGCTAAGGTAGTGAACTGATTTGAACTCATTTTGAACAGGTCATGGTAGCACGTTGCAAAGCTTTGAACTCCAATTGCTTTAGTTTATTAATATTTCGTTTCTCGCAGAATTTGTGTCCCTCTTTTTCTCTTAACCGCGAGTCATCCGGCCGCCACGACATTGCAGGTTCTCTTTTCATTCTTTATAACTTCTCAATTCTTCTTTTATGCCACGTGTTTATACGTAGAGACTTTTGTTCTCTCTAATGTCCAAAAGAGGGACTATTATAGGCGTCCCAATGATTTACCTCTGAATGCATTAATAATTTCGGAACATAGGTATGAATCGTAGTTGGATGAGAGCCAATCGATTCAGTTTCGAGTACGAACATGGAGTGATGGAATTTCTAGAGCTTGATGAAAGTAATGCTCAAAAAAATCTTGTTCCTCCTAAGAGTGATGCTGAAAAAAGTCTTCATCTGATTTTTCTCTGTCCATGTGTTCGTTGTGCAAATCACGAACCAAAACTCAATAAGAAAGAAATCATGGATCATCTAATTTGTCATGGGATTTGTCAAAGTTATACACAATGGATATGGCACGGTGAGGTAGTAGCAAAGTCAAATGTGTCCCAAAGAGATAATGTTAGTGCAGAAATGGATATTCGTCTGGAAGACATGATATGTGATATTGGACAAGATTCGTTTAAGAAGGCGCATGCGTATGATACTTTATGCAGTGACAAGGATAAACCTTTGTACCCGGGATGCACAAATTTTACACGTTTGTCAGCCGTGTTAAAATTGTTTAATTTGAAGGCAAATAATGGGTGGACTGACAAAAGTTTTACCAAATTGCTTGAATTGTTGACACAGATGCTTCCAGAAGGTAACGTAATGCCAAATCATTATTACGAGGCGAAAAAGATATTGTGTCCAATGGGTTTGGAGTATGAAAAGATACATGCATACCCTAATGATTGCATATTATACAGAAAAGAGTATGTAAACTATAATCATTGTCCGAAGTGCAAGGCGTCACGCTACAAAAAGAAAGCTGGTGATTCTAGTGATGATGAGGCGGTAAAAAAGGTTCCTCCCGCGAAAGTGGTATGGTACCTACCAATAATTTCAAGGTTCAAGAGACTATTCGCTAATGCAAATGACGCAAAGAATCTTAGATGGCATGCAGAAGAAAGAAAGTGTGATGGAAAAATTCGCCATGTAGCTGATTCTTTACAATGGAATAAAATAGATGCTTTGTTTCCAAATTTTGGCAAAGATTTGAGAAACCTTAGACTTGGACTTTCAACTGATGGAATGAATCTATTTGGTAATCTAAGTACTAACCATACTTGTTGGCCTATTCTCCTGATGAGAATTTTTTTCCAACATGCCACTTTTTTAGAACCAAAATTCCAAAATGCCACACTTTTCCACCTATATACCAAAATGCCATCTTTTCAAACAAAGTTAAAGGACTGTCGCCCTTTCAATGGGCGGCTATGTTGAAATTTATGGACACCCGCCCTTTCAATGGGCGGTAGAGTTCAAAATGTTAATTAAAAAACAAAACGAAAAAACAAAACAAAATTTTAGTCTCAACCGCCAATTGGATGGGCGACAATGCCTATTCCAAATTTTTTTATGTTTGAAAAGATGGCATTTTGGTATATAGGTGGAAAAGTGTGGCATTTTGAAAATTTGCTTCTAAAAAAGTGGCATGTTGGAAAAAATTTCCTCCTGATGATCTACAACCTATCTCCTAGGTTGTACATGAAGCGTAAATATATTATGTTATCGATGATGATTTCGGGCCCAAAACAACCCGAAAATGACATAGATGTTTATCTAAGTCCTCTGATTGATGATTTAAAAGTGTTGTGGGAGGAAGGGGTGGATGTTTTTGATGCATATTCTGGTGGACAGTTCAATATGCGTACCATGTTGTTTTGCACCATCAACGATTTTCCGGCATATGGCAATTTGTCTGGTTATAAAGTTAAAGGGCATAGAGCATGTCCTATATGTGAAAAAGACACATGTTACCATCAACTTGTAAAAAGAAAGAAGACTGTTTATCTCGGGTATCAAAAATTTCTAGATCGTTATCATCCATATCGTAGATTACGGAAAGCTTTCACTGGGGTACAAGAGCATGGTGTTGCTCCAAAGCCCTTAACTGGAGAGGATGTTTATCAACGACAACAGGGCATTAATGTCGTCTTTGGAAAGTACCAAAAGCAATCTACTGTGAAAAATATATGGAAAAAGAGGTTGGTTTTCTTCAATCTTCCATATTGGTCTAGTCTTGATGTAAGACATTGTATTGATGTGATGCACGGGGAGAAAAATGTATGTGATAGTTTAATCGGAACACTTCTCAACAGTCAAGGTAAGACAAAAGATGGTTATAATGCTCGTCTGATTTGAGTTTGATGGGTATAAGAGAAGAGTTAACTCCACAACATATAGGTAACAAGATATATTTGCCTCCTGCCAGCTACACTCTGTCTAAAAAAGAGAAAATAAGTTTCTGTGAGTGTTTACAAAGTATTAAAGTTCCTCATGGTTACTCATCAAATGTCAATAGGCTTGTCTCAGGTAAAGATCTCAAATTAATTGAATTAAAATCTCATGACTGTCATGTCTTAATGCAACAGCTACTACCAGTGGCTATTCGTGGGATATTGCCTAACCATGTTAGGAAGACTATAACTAGGTTGTGCTTATTTTTCAATGCAATTTGTTGTAAAGCCATTTATCCATTAAAGCTAGACAATTTGGAAAATAAGGCTGCAGTTATCTTATACCAATTAGAGATGTATTTTCCTCCTTCATTTTTTGACATTATGGTTCACTTGATTGTTCACCTAGTAAGGGAGATTAGATTATATGGTCCAATTTATTTACGGTGAATGTATCCAACAGAGCGACACATGAAGATCCTAAAAGGGTATACAAAAAACCCACACCGTCCGGAAGCATCAATTGTTGAGAGGTACATCGCAGAAGAAGTAATTGAGTTTTGTTCAAACTATTTGTCAGAAGTGGATGTTGTAGGGGTTCCCAAGTCTCGTCATGATGGAAGATGTGAGGGTGTTGGTACACAACGTTTAAAGGTCAAGAGCTTAAGTATTGATGTGGTTCATCGAGCGCATTTGTATATATTGAATAACACGAATGAAGTTCAACCTTACTTATCTGCTCACAAAAGCATCATAAAGAAAAAGTACCTCAAGATGAATGAAAGATGGTTGTTAAAAGAGCATAATAAGAGTTTCTCTGAGTGGTTTAAAGAAAAAATTTGTAATGAGGATAGTGCTTCCAATACAATTAAGTGGTTTTCCTATGAGCCTAAATGTAACATAATAACTTGGAGTGGATATGATATTAATAAAACTTGCTTTTGTACAAAGTCAAAGGATGATCGTAGTACCACACAAAATAGTGAGGTTATGATTGTGGCCGAGTCCATGAACTTCTCTAGTGCTAAAGATAAAACCCGGTTATGGCATCTACACCCTCCTTTGGGGTGATTGAAGAGATTTGGGAAGTTGATTATGTTGTGTTTAAAGTTACTGTATTCAAATGCAAATGGATTGATATCAACAGTGGTGTAAGAATCGATGAATTCGGAGTTACATCGGTTGATCTTAGTAAGCTAGCTTATTCGGAGTTTCATCATGGCATCTCAAGCAAAACAAGTGTTTCATGTCACAAATCCTTCTAATAAAAGGTGGTCAGTGGTTATACAAGGAAAGGTGCATGATAGTGATGAAAATCAAGATGCGAACCTTGATATTTCTAAAACTCCTCCTTTCTCAATGGTCAGTGGTTATACAACTTAGAGGATGACGTGCACGCTATTTGCATAGATCATGAAGAAGGGATATGGGAGGACTAGTAAGGTTATTTTATACGTTAATTTGACATTACTTTAATTTCTATTTTTTTTTATTTTGTGCTTAATTTGATGTCTAATTGTTTATATTTTGTGCTTAATTTGATTTCTAATTGTTTTTATTTTGTGTTAACAGATACATGGCTGATTCAACCGGCAACCCTTCTTCATCTAGTGACCCTAAAAAAAGAAGAGTTAGAGGTCCCACTTTGATGACACAAATTAACAAAGTTCATCAAATAGGTGAAAAGATAAAGGTCGAGTTTCATCCAATAACCAAGGGATGTATGGGTAAAAATGCTTCAAATTTTAGGAGTTACATAGCGTCTCTTGCTCGACAGAGATGTAGTATTTTGAAAAATGAGTGGAAAGACATAGATGAAGGCATAAAAGAGGCTATTTGGACTGATGTTCAGGTATTTTTAACTGCTACACTTTATTATCTTTTATAATCATATACTAACAACATATGCCATATACTATATGTGTAGGCTCATTTCACTATTCTAGAACCTCATGATCCAAAGAAGGATCTGTTGAAGAAAGAATGGATTAAATATGCAGGAGAGTGATGGAGAGCTTTTAAGACACACTCATAAGCGAGTATATTAGACACCCCAATGAAGGTCTAGCTCCTCCATATATCAGGTATAATTATATTAAAGAAGAAGTATGAAAGAATTTTGTGTAGTCTCAAGATACCCCTGAATTTAAGGTTAGTAGGAGTTATAATTTTTTTTTGTGCATAACATTTTTATTATGTTTAGTATGATTAATAACTTTTTCAATTTATAATAGGAAAAAAGTCAAAAGGGTGCAGCAAATATGGCTAAGAATGTATACCAACATGTATTATCTTGTGGAAGGTATCGTTTGCTTGAGAAGAAAAAGATAAATGAAAGGAGATCATCGAGAGATGATTCTACCTTAAATGATATTGGTAGTCCATCTCCACCGTCACACCATGAGTTATGGAAGAGAGCACGACAAAAGAAAGGGGGAGAATACACATCAAAGGCTACACAAGTTGTTGCTGAGAAAATTGTAAGTAAAAAAATATGGTTTTTTCATTTTGTAGGATTCTCTAGTTATAGTTGTGATCGATAAAAAATATATGGTTTTTTCATTTTTTAGGATTCTCTAGTTGAAGAAGCTGAAAAGGGTGGCTTTGTTCAGGATGGACGTAACGATATCTTAACAGCAACCATTGGAACATCTGAGCATGGCGGTCGTGTTCGTGGTGTTGGAAAACACCATAAACAAAGCATTTTCTTTGGCAGATCTTCTTCACGTTATTGACAAGAAGATATAAGAGAACAATTTGCACAATTTTCATCTGAATTAGAAGCAAAGCTTAGAGATGATTTTGAACAAAAGTTGGCTAAAGAGCGTAAAGCGATGGAACAATATTTCATGGAGACACTTAGGTCTATGGGTCTCTCGCAACAAAGCATTAAAAATAATAATAAATGCAATGTACAATGGGAAGCTGTTGATGGAAGCGGAAGAGGAAGTTGTTCAGCTACAAAGGTAAGCACAAAAGAAAGAGAAGGAGAAGACAATGTTGAGAGATTAATGATAATGGTTCTAAGAATGGGTGATGATCATTTGGAAATAGAATTAAGTCATTGTGCGAGCGCCAGTAATTTTTATATGTCAGCTAAGTGTATCAGAGAGCTGCTGGTGGGTTTTAATTGGCTTGATGTGTCTACTCTCCAAGTTTGGTGCACGTAAGTACATTTTTTATTTTTATTAGTGTCAATATCTATTAATATGTTATATCTCTCATCACTTTTATTATAATGTTGATTTTAAAATTTTTCAGGTATATTCATCGTTTGTGTATTGATACTTCACAATCTGAAGTATACGGATTTATGGACCCTGCTATGTGTTCGTACGTTGATCATGTGCCGAAAACTCAAGCAAGTGTCAAACAATACATACAGGATAAGTTACGTGACGAAAAGAGAGAGTGTCAATTGCTACCATTTATTCATGGGTTAGTTTGTATGAAATTATGTTTTCTATTTTTTAATTTTGGTAACATATATAGTTCAATTTTGTTAACATGAAATTGTGACTTTTCTAATTCCACACACATGTACAGAGGTCATTGGCAATTAATAGTCATGTGTCCAAATGATAATACGGTGGTCGTCTTTTGTTCACTTCATCATGAACTTAATCAAACCATGACGAAAATTGTTACAAGGTAAGTTTATCTTTTATGTTCACTTCATCCTATATACATAATTTGTTATAAAAGTAATATCATATGTTATGTGGCTTTATATGAATTTTTTTCTTCTGAATTAGTACTTTTAGGGTTCATCAAGCGGCAAATGGGAATAGAAAAAAGGCTACATGGCTTCAACCCAATGTAAGCGTGGTTTAAATTATAATTATATATTTAACTTTATCATATAAGTATTCACTAATTATGCCATTCATTTGTAGACAAGGAAACAACCTAACTCTAATGATTGTGGGTATTATGTGATGAATAATATGTTGGATATTGTCTCTGCCAATATAACCAAATCTTGGGTGAAGGTAATAAAAATGACTTTAATTTGTTATTTACTTTATGTTTTGCAACTTAATGTGAATTTTCAAAGAATAACTCTATTGTTACTTACGTGTTGTAGGTATTTGATGACCTAACGAACTTAACAAACGATAATTTGTATGATTTACGACTCCATTGGGCAACATGTTTCTTTGAGTTATATGAAGGTTAAGTTTTTTATTGTTGTAGTGGTCCATCATGCAAACCTCCTTATAATTTAATACATTTGTGTATATCCTATATCAGTACTTTTGCAAATCAATCATGTGTATACTAGATATTTGGTGCAATGAAATTAGATTTGTGAGAAAAATATGAAAATAACGACCTAAATATGGTCTACGTGATGTTGGAAAACTATGAAAATAACGACCTAAATGTGGTCTATATGATGTGCAATATGGAAAATAACGACCTAATTATGGTCGGTGTGATGTTGGAAAAAAAATGAAAAATTAGGAACCAAAAAAGTTACAGGGAACGGCTAAAAAATAGGCAAATAATTTATACTCGTAACAGTATATTTTACATCGGGTGAACGAAATAACAGATGTAAAAAACTACCTATTACATCAGTTTAACCACATAACCGATGTAAAAGTGTTTCTGCAGTACTTTTTATTTTGTTTACTACAGTACTTTTTACATCGGGTAAACCACACAATCGATGTAAAAAGTCTACCTTTTACATCGGCTTAACCATGGAACCGATGTTAAAAGTGTCACGTAGGACTTTTTAAATCGGTCAACAAGAGAACTGATGTAAAAAGTATCAGCATAAAAAAAATTTTGTTTACTATAGTACTTTTTACATCGGTTTTTCCACGCAACCGATGTAAAATGTCCACCTTTTACATCGGCTTTGCCTTACAACCGATGTAAAAACACCCTTTTATAATTAAAACTTACAATTATATTTTTTTTCACATCAGACTTAAAAATTTAACCGACGTGCTTGGTGTATTTCTTACATCGGGCCAAAACCCGATGTAAAATGTCTTTGATTTACTACATCGCCTGGCTTTACATCGGACTAAGACCCGATGTAAAAAGTCATTTTCGCCCGATGTAAAAAGTCATTTCTACACTAGTGAATGATCACTGCAAATATTTTAAGATCCCTTTAACCATTTTTCAGGGGTTGTAGCACAAACCCATATGCTTTATTGTCTTTACCAATTACTTTTGTACCTTTGACAATGTGAGAATTACTTTCAAAGATGTCCAGTCTTTGGCCGTCTGACTCTGTTACATCTTTTTGATTTGAAAATCCGAGAGACTCATCAAGAACTTTAGATTTGGTTTTGTTCATGTTAGTATCATTTAACTGAGCTAGTTTTAGGTTAATGGAACAATTTCTAAGCTGCTTGATGTGGTTGGGAATTGTGAAATGTTGGTGTGCCATGTATGACATGGCTAAAAATGTGAAAATAACATTGTTTTTGGTCTTTTTTTGATAAAAGGTTGGTAGGACAACGTCTTGGCACAATAAGGCTCAAGGTTTTGGCAAGTCCTTAAGGTTGGCATGAAAGCTTAATCAAGGCATGGAGCTTTGGTAACAAGATCAAGAATCATGAAGAACAAGACTAGGGATAACTTGGGAGTAAATATAGTGTTGTAATTAAGGTTAGAGTTAGAAAGTTGACTTTGGTCAACTAGTTGATCAAAAAGTAAATAGTTGACAAATAGTTAACTTTAGGTCAATGTTGTATATTTTTGTGTAGGTTTTGAATTTTGAAATATCTTGTAAATGGATGTTTGATGATTTTGTATTGAAGACTTTGACCTTTGTAATGTAACCTGCTTTCCCTTCAAAATTTTCAATATTTGAATATGTGTTGAACTCTTGAATCTTGACCATAATGATACTTTCAGTTCCTGACTAAATCCAATACCCAGATGCAACCTTCAAGATCCATACGTACCCAAGATCCAGAATTAGGTTCTCTAGGTTTGATCCATAAGGAATGAACCAATGTAGCATAAAATAGAAAAACCCTTGAATGTATGCACTTTTGAATTAATGACCTAAATGAATGTGGTATGCTTATACGGATGAATGAATGATAATATCTAAATGAACGGTTAATAAGAGAACTATGTATGCAGTGGAATGAAGCAATAAGCCAAATAAAATTGAATAAAAAAAGAAGGGCAAAATTTTGGGGTTTGATACCTGTCTAGGAACTTTGCTGGAGCCTTTCATTTGTGGGAGAAAGGTTCCTTGGATTCATCCTGTTACACAAATTTTTGGCTTGGTAAGGACTTGCCCTCTCCAGGTTTTTTGCAGTTTCTTTGTCAAACACAAAACTGTACCTGGGACACAACATCACCTCTGAGTCTTTCAACCTGCAACAATTCAGAAATCGACCAGCACTTCTTTAGCTTTGGGATAACTCTTTAAAAAGTTGATCCTTGAGGTTTAGATTGCCATCTTTAGCCCTAGCATTGTCGACAACATCGGCGACCATGATGTCCACTAGCTCGACAAAGAGAGCTTCAACTTTTGTTTCAGTTTCCCCTTCTAGGAATGATTTTTGCTTGTCGCCAAACTTGGGTCTGCCATCCTTGAGAGCATTTTGTACCAGGTCCTTGAAAAATTACACATTGAAAGGTGTTATGACACAAAAAATGATGAAATTTATAAATTTCTTTGTTCCAAAGGTGGGACTTTAGTCCCTTTAGGAACAACAATTTGTTTGTCAGTAACCAACAGACCAAAGATTTCATCATACTTAGTGATGTCGAAGGTATACGTTTCTAAAATAAACTTTCCGTGTTTGAGCTCTATGGGATTCTTCCCATTTGAGGGTTTTAGAAGCTCGCATGTATAAGGAGGTCCAGATTTTAGTTTGGCCACATTGACCTCATTCTCTTCCACATACTCATATTCTGAGTCTGATGAATCTTCTAAGTTGTCTACTTCGACATAGGCTACTTTCTTTTTACTTAATTTGGAAGTTCTGATTTTTTCAGCCTTTAACCGTTCGACATGTCAAATCCTATTGACCAACTGGGTGATATCTCTCAAGTATTGGGTGTCTAATTGCTTCCTAATGTAGTCGACACCCCCTACTTCCATTTCAACTAACTCGAGTTCTGAAACTTGCGAGAAACATCTCACTTTCAAGGTCCTAAACCTAGTGAGGTAATCATCGATGCCCTCAGCCACCTTCCTTTTCACGTTGGATAATTCCTTGATGTTAATCTGACACTGCCCCATGTAAAATTGCTCGTGAAAGGCCCATCTAGCTGGGCCCATGTAAAAATGGAATTTGGGGAAAGGGTGGTGAACCATGTAAAAACGTTCTTTGTCAATGAGTTTGGACAATACTTGGTTTTCGAGTTCTCATTGTTGGCTAAATCACCAGCCTCAGTCTGGTATCGGGTGTCGCATACTGCGAAAAAGGGCTGGCAAAATAGATAGAAGAGTCGCCACCGGTCGTTATTTATCGCAAAGAGAGGGAAAGGAAACGATTGAAGAAAACCTGACGAAAAAAGGAAAGACAAGGTCATCGCAACCAAATCTTGGGTTCGAGAGTCGGTTACGCAAGGGGAAGGTATGAGCACCCTTCACGTCCGTTGTACTAAATGGAATACGTGCTTGTTGTCTAATCTATGAGTGTAAAAACTATCTAAAGGCTGGAGAACGAGGGTGAAAGAAAAGAAAATAGACTCGATAGGACATCTCCACCCTATGCCTACGTATTCCCTCGTGTAATGGGAAAGTCAGAGTCAACGCAGTTCGGAAAACTACGGGTGAAGGGGGGAAGGATACTCGCCAAGACATCTCTGTCTTGTACCTACGTATCCTCATCTGGTATGAGAAATCAGAGCAAACATAGTTCAGGATGACACGACCACTGGTTGGTTCAAGTGTTTTAATGAGTAGGGTTAAATATCCTTTCTAGCAGTTAGGGACGATGCCTGTTTGCGGTAGAACAAAAAATTAACACACTCTTTCTGAAAATTAGGTTTGAAACAAATCCCGAAGGATGAAAAGGCTTGATCTTTTGTTTGTGTTTTTTAAGAGAAAAAGTGAATTGTGTTAGTTTGTAACTCATGTTACACTAAAGACTATGACTTGAGAGCGAATGCGTCGCATATCGCCCAAAGGGCATACGCTAAGCACTTTAGACAATGTGAGAGGAGGCCCCCCACTCATCATTTCTCAAGTACTTAAGGCTCGTAGAGTACAACAATTGTTAACCTTTATTAAATGTCTTAAGAAGTTATGAGATGAGAAAAGAAGACACACGATTCTAAGGGGAACTGATCAACCCTAATTTTAGCATGCAATGTGATCCTGAAGTTGGGATTGAAAAGGGAACTACCTAATGTTATCATGCAAAGTATTGAAAGTCTAATGTCTCTCATACTCCCATCTTAAACAGAGGGGCTATGAATCCTAAGGGATCATGGCAAAAGAGCACAAGTAAACACATATCAATTCAATCACAGATGAAAAGAGATGAAGAAGACTTAAACAAGTCAGTGAAAGACGAAATGCAAACATAAATGCAAGCATGAAATGATGCAACAAGACTCAAAAATAAAGGAGACTCAAACACAAGAAATGATTTGAACAAGTCAAGAAGGATGAGATGAAATGGGAGAAGCAAGCTCCTACAACCAATTACCATCAATCATCAAGAGAAAAATAAGTGCCACACAAGGCACAAACCAAGAAATGAGGGAGGAAAGAGTGTGGGGCAGCCACCAACACATGTTCAACCCAACCAAACACTTGCAAGAGATCAAGTAAGACAATGCAACAAAACAGTGCAAAAGAAACACAAATGTTCATGACAAACTCAAAGTGTATACGCCAACACCAAATCATCATGAACAAGTGTCAAACCAACTAGGGCAGAAGTAAAACACAAGTTGAATGATCCAAATTCAAAGTCAAAGCAAAAGGAAATCACATGAAGAATCATGTTAAGTTGAAGAACTAAAGTTCAAACAACTATCTCACACTTAAGACAAGTGGAAAAACAATGATCAAAAGAAAACTTGTGATACAAGTTACACACACCAATGACCTCTAAACAAGCAAGGCAGTACCTCAAACATATTAACAAAGGTTAACAAGGCTTAAGAAGTGCTCAATGGATCACTCATGATCATATCCCAAAGATTTGGTCAAGACTAGTATGTGTAAACACCCTTAAAATGACTTGAATTTGTAAAATCCACCAAAAATAGGAAATGACCTCAATAAATGCCAAATAAAATACTCAAAGTAAGTTGAATCAGAGACTAAATAGAATGCAAAACCTCAAGTCAAGATCTCACTCAAAGCACCACTAATTAAAACCAAGAAGGTAAGGTGTTCCACTTTATCGAGTGTGTGTCGAGGGTCAACAAAAGGTCAATGAAAAACCAATGAAAAATAATCATGAACACCTCAAATCAACCCTCAAAACTTCCTCAATCCATCATCTAAGTGGGAGAGAAATTTTGGTCCTAGGGGATTTAGAATGAGGATCAAAGATCATGTTCAAATCCATGGTGTGTTCAAAGAAACACATTGAATCTTAAATTCTATAAAAAAAATATTAAAATAAATGGAAAAATGAAATAAAAATAATGAAAAATAAGTCAACACATTGAAATGTCAAAATATGATTTTTGTGGATTTTTATGAATTATAGAGCTAATTTAAAACAATTAAAATTGAAACATAAAAACCAAAAGAAATAAAATGGGAAGAACAAGGCACAGGGGTGTATTCAGTAAAGAACAAATGAACTGAAATGCTTTGATAGCACACATGGGCCTCTGAATGGTGGGGTGTGAAAACTAATTTGTCAAAGCCCAAACCACATAAGGCCAGGTTTTAATTGAAACTCAGTGTTTCATTAAGCGACGTGGATTCAAACCAAACATATGGCACGGTCAAACCAATACATGCGTGACACCAAACCAGGTCAACAAGTCCACCCAGGCTAACTCAGCTTTCATATGAACATGAACCAGACGCCGGAGCTAGGGCTCCGGTCATCTTCTCCGACCAGCTCGTCGGAGATCAAAAATGAAAACTCAATAAAAATGGCAGAATCTGGTACAATCGAAAGCTCTAACCACGTGGAGCATGAATCCAACATCCATTTACAAAAAAAGGTTCTTAAACAAAGAGGAAACAAGCCACGAATCTCATGCTACACAATCTGAAATTTAAGCAAACATCAACCAAAACAATCCAAACATGGCCTACATTGTGTAGGGCTTCAGATGCACCCAGAATGGTCCTATTTAAATGCATAAAATGAAGGTTCAAAGGTTGTGAAAATTACCAAACAGAGTGGTTATGTTGACCCATCAAAATGCTTGCAAGCTTCTGTTTAATGCTCTCAAACTCCTCCTTGCACTTTGGTGATGATGATTTAAGCCAAAACTTGAAGCAAAACCCAGTGGAAGGACCAATTCGAAGAAAAGAAAATCTATGAAATTTTGGAGTGAACTCTCTCTTTTCTCACGCAACAACCTCTCTCTGATGATTTCGGGCAAATTTTGAGCTTAAATATGAGGGCTTTGAGGACTCCATGCAGGCCTATGATGCCTTAATTGGCTGATGTAAGAAAGTGCCAAAACTTACACTTTCATGCACACACGGTTTATGGCTTTCAAACATTCCTTTTATGGTCAGCAAATGGCCCATTCAGAGGTGTGGAAATGAATTGTATGGTTTTTAGTCATGTGGCATGAGTGTGTACTAAGTTTTGGTTCATGACTTTTATGGTATAGAATTTGAAATAATGGCATAAAGCATGATTCCATTTTGGTCCAAATGAAGTAAAAGTATGCAAGACCAATATTTGATGATAATGTGGTGTCCAAAATTCAAAAACCAAACCATTTTATGACTTGTAATGGAAGGTATCCAAATCATGTCCAAATATTCACTTTTCAAGCTCACCATGGCTCAAATGATCACAAAAATCATCAATCATCATGTATTTTGAGTTCATGATGATGCTGAGGCTATTCAACACAAGTTTCATGTTGTACAAAATTGGATTAGAGGCTTTGAAGTTCATGAAAATGGTCATTGAAAAGAATGACCTATAATGATGTTTCCAAAAATTCCCTTACCTTGTGAAGACCATAACTTGAGCTCCATACATGAGATTGAGGACTTCTAGGACTTTTTGAAAAGCTAGGACAATGAGGAACAACTTTCATGTTTGGTTGAAAATGCGAAGAGCTTGGTTCCATGTGAAAATTTCCTTGGAAGTGAGTTGACTTTGAGTTGACCAGAATTCTTTTCATCTGATGACATTAACTTGTTGACACCATAACTTGAGATGTACAAACTCAATGGATGAGTTCTTGTACTCAAATGAAAGCTTGAAAGATGGTGAACAAGTCTCATGTTTGAAGGAAAAATAGATTGAGCTTGCATCATAGAGAAAAATGTCCTTGAAGTTAAGCACCAAAGAAGGGGATTTTACACTGAAATCAACTGAAACCCTAATTTAGTAACTTCTCAAACTCTTGAGTCTTCTTGATTTGATCTCAACATAAAATCCTAGATGCTTCAAGATGACTTCTCATGTCTTAAATGGTCAAGAACCAAGTCTTAAGCCCTCTCAAGTCCACCGTTGACTTTTGGTTGACCAGCTGAAACCCTAACACCATATCCCTTGACTGTGGCTCTTGCAGATGAATTGTTTGACCACACAAGCTCCACAAAGACCTCTCAAGATACACCTTGAGATTTTGAACCATGCCTTATCCAAATAGGTAACCTCATGACCCTCTGATGATTCTCAAGATAGGAGGTGACACCCATACACACACCCCTCCTCTCAGGGAGCTTTGAAACCCAACCCTGATGGCGATGAACTCCTGATGGCTTACAAATGATATCCTTGTTTGAACTTGAACATGAAGCTCTCCTCTTGAATGGAAAAACAAAACTTCTTGATCCCCTGATTAGAGCCAATGCTATGCAAATGCAAATGCTAAATGAAATAAAACATAAGCCAAGTTAGAAAGAAAAGGTTGGTCAAATTTTGGGGTACAACAACTGCCCCTATTCAAACGACTTAGACCTGAAGGGATGAAAAGCGAACTGCTTTCAAATGTTCAAGGTAAAAGGTGGTTGAATACAAAAGAACCCAAAAATTTGCCAACCGCAAATAGTAAACTGTAGAATGGTCCACCAGAGTGGAATTAGGATCACTGGAGCAACTGTATCTGATAATTGTAGGAAGATGAGATGAATCATCACCAATTAGAAAGCATCGACATGCAGTCAAACAAAAAACATCTGCTAACACGCAGGCAACAATACTAAGTCGGCTCGATACTCGGGCGGTAAAAACATCTTCTAACATGCAAGCATCCGTTAAACAAAATAGGCAATGACACTAAGTCGGCTCAACACGAAGTTGGTAACATTTGCTATCTAGAGCAGGCATCTGTTAATTAAAACAGGCAACGACACTAAGTCGGCTCGACACACGGTCGGTAAAAACATCAGATCTCATAATCATGCATCTGTTAAATAAAAAACAGGCTCAGCCTCGGCTGGTAAACATCCGCTAAACAGAGCAGGCAACGACACTAAGTCGGATCGACACTCGGTCGGTAAAAACATTTGCTAACACGCAGGCATCTGTTAAACAAAACAGGCAACGATACTGAGTCGGCTCAACACGAAGTCGATAATAGAATCGGTCAATTCATAATCTGAAAGAAGAATTCTGCTGGGGAAGAACAAACTGAACCAAGTGAACTATGTTGGGGAGAAAGTGATATGATGAACGCATCCATCAAAGATTTTTCCAGGGTCTGGATACTGCACGGACTCATGAAAAACACCATATCTGCTAGACATATACCTGGTAACAAAAGGTAACAACCTGGCTTATGCTTCGAATGCATATGTTTGAACATGACGTAATGCTCCATACGAAATGGAAAAGCTACGCGTTGGGAGGATGCTATGCAAAAATGCAAATGCAAAGGAACCACTCCAGCAAAATAAATGCTGAAGAGACGAAACCAACTCCGCCGGGGATGACCGGGTGTGCCAAGTACGATTGGACTTATGCTGGGAAAAGAAGCCCTGGATGGCCTCCTGGAAAAGAACTCTCTTGGGTAAAACTGCTCTGCTGAGAATAAATCCACTTTGTTAGGGATCAAATCAACTCTGCTGAGGAAAACGCCCTGAACGACCTTCCAGAATACAACTCTTTTGGGGAACAAACCACTTGACTAGGGAAAACGCCCTGAACGGCCTTCTAGAATACAACTCCTCTAAGGAACAAAACAAACTGTTGGGAATAACTCCACTCTGCTGGGAATTCCACGCTGCTGGAGACTAAATCCGATCTGCTAGGGATTAAGAATAAGATTTACTAGGAAGTTATCCCAAACTCTCTCTGCTGAGGATTGAGAATACATTCTCTGGAGGAATCCCATTCTGCGGGGATAAAAATCCACTCTGAGGGGAATTAAGAATGATAATCCTTCTACTGGGAATGAAAACTGCTCTGTCGGGGATTGAGAGAAACAAACATTGGGAGATCGTCCCGAAATCTCGCTTTGAAGAATACCAATAACCACTGGACTTTGCTACGGAGAACGACTTCACTGAGGAATACTCATCGAGGGAATCAGCCTCAACCTCTGCTTGGGGAATTGAGAATAGGACTCAACAACATCAACCTCTGCTTGGGGAATTGAGAATAGGACTCAATAACATCAACCTTTGCTTAGGGAAATTGAGTCTTAGACTCTGTGGGGAAACAAACTCTGAACTTATCCCACTGCTAGGGGAATAATCCCAAATCCACTTGCTAAGGGATAGGTGCACACCACTGCCGGGGAACCTTAGTTTCAATCTGCTACAATCTCAACCTGCTGGGGATAAGTTCAAACTCAAACTGCTGGGAAGAAACTAGTCTTAACCTGATGTAGACAAATGCACATTATCGCTGGCGAGATACTTCTGATATGACATCTTCACCTTATGGGGATAGAGACATGGTGGCTCCACTGGGGATACACCTCTGAAGCAACTTTTAACAAAGAGAGCCCTGCAAATGACAAACAAACAATGTGTCATGTATGCAATAACGGCTACTTCGGTCATCGTCCATGACATTATTCAAATAAACCATTATTTCAATTAGGATTAGCAAAGCCCTACAAGTTTATGTATGCAAAGTTTTATCAAAAACATCAGGCGTCTTTTGCAAGCAAAACAGTAAAAGAAAAAATAAAAAAAGCTTTCTGGATAATATACTTCATTGATTGAAAATAGCCTATAAATAGGCAGATTTACATCAGATGCAACTCCTGAAAAGAGAAAGTTGCGCAAAAATTATAAATGCAAAAGATATACACAAAGATATATACAAATGTCGGCAATGTGGTACATACAACCACCATGTGTTGATTCGAGTATGACTCGCATGACTTCGATGCTTCTCTAATGTCTTGCTTTCTGAAGAGACTGACTTATTAGCCCTCGGGTCCTCCAAAAATCCACTGTGCTCATGGGATCAGACGCAGACTGCATTCATTTGCTTTTGAATCCTTAACTTTTGCCTGAATCGCCCTTGCGGGTTTTCAATTCACCGGGATACCCAGTTTTTCCGAAGTCGCCTTTTCAGATTTTCAACTTCGCGTGTTTACATTCTTCTTTTTTTATATCCCTAACTTTTGCCCGAACCCATTCTTTTTATGGTTCGCTGGGATGCCCCATTTTTGCCTAGATTTTTTTTATTCCAGCGGGTCTCTTTTAAGCAAAGTATTTTCTAACTGCATCTGTGTTCATAGGGGATGCAAAATCTTCGCCATCCATAGTTGAAAGTAATAAGGCTCCTCCGGAGACGACTTTCCTTACTACATATGAACCTTCATAATTGGGAGTCCATTTGCCCCTGTGATTTGTTTGTGGAAGGAGGATCCGCTTCAACACTAAGTCACTTGCCTGAAAGCTTCGAGGGTGCACCTTCTGATCGAAAGTCTTCTTCATTATGCTCTGATACAGCCGGTCGTGAGCAATATCTGCCAACTTTTTCTCATCGATCAGACTAAGTTGATTCAATCTGGCTTTCACCCATTCCGCCTCATCAAGGTTCACATCAACCAACACCCTCAAGGAAGGAATCTCGACTTCCAATGGTAGGATAGCTTCCATACCATACATTAGCAAGAAAGGAGTTGCCCCAATTGAAGTACGTACCGAAGTACGAGATCCATGTAATGCAAAGGGCAACATCTCGTGCCAATCCTTGTAGGTTACAACCATCTTCTGCACAATCTTCTTAATGTTCTTATTGGCTGACTCAACAACACCATTCATCTTCAGACGATACGGAGAAGAGTTATGGTGTTCAATCTTGAAACTCTGGCACAGTTCCTTCATCATCTTATTGTTCAAATTCGAACCATTATCAGTAATGATTCGTTCGGGCACTCCATAACGACAGATGATGTCCTTCTTGATAAATTGATCCACTACCTGTTTGGTTACATTGGCGAAAGAAGCTGCTTCAACCCACTTGGTGAAATAGTCGATGGCGACCAAGATAAAGCGATGTCCGTTAGAAGTGGCCGGCTCAATCTTACCGATCATATCAATACCCCACATAGAAAAGGGCCAAGGAGACGCCATGACATTCAGAGGACTTGGCGGCACATGCATCTTATCAACATAAATCTGGCATTTATGGCATTTTCTGGCATACTTGAAACAATCAGACTCCATGGTCATCCAATAGTTGCCTGCCCTCAACAATTTTCGAGACATTGCATGTCCGCCTGCATGCGTACCAAAAGCACCTTTGTGGACTTCTTCCATTAGCAAACCTGCTTCCTTTTCATCCACACATCTCAACAACACCAAGTCGAAGTTTCTTCTAGAAAGCACATCGTCCTTGTTCATGTAGAAGTTTCCCGCCAACCTCCTCAGAGTCTTCTTATCTCGGCTCGATGCCCCTGGCGGATACTCCTAATTCTTGAGAAAATTTCTGATATAATAATACCACGGCTTCCCATCAGATGCTTCCTCTACTGCAAATATGAAAGTCGCCCTATCGAGGCGTGAGATGATGATCCTTAGAGCATCATTCCAATAATTCACCTTATACATCGAGGATAAAGTCGCTAAGGCATCTGCCATCTGATTCTCGGCCCTTGGCACATGATGAAACTCTACTATGTCAAAGAAAGGTAACAACCTTCTCGCATAATTCATGTAAGGAATCAGGTTGGGTTGACGAGTCTCCCACTCTCCTTTAATTTGATTGACAACCAAAGCTGAATCAAAATACACATCAAGGTTCTTGATTCTCAAATCAATTGCTTCTTCAATGCCCATGATGCATGCTTCATACTCAGCTTCGTTGTTGGTGCAGGCAAACGTTAACCTAACGGTAAATGGTATGTGGGAATCGTGGGGCGTTGTAATGATTGCCCCAATTCCACTTCCATAAGAGTTAACAACACCGTCAAAAATCATCTTCCACTGGGAGCCTATCTCAGGACCTTCGTCATGTAAAGGCTAGTCACAATCCTCCATCTTCAGAAACATTATGTCCTCATCAGGAAATTCAAATTTCATCGGCTGATAATCATCAATCGGATGCTCTGCAAGATATTCTGACAAAACACTCCCCTTAATGGCTTTTTGGGAGACATACTGAATATCGTATTCTGTCAGAACCATCTGCCATCTAGAAATTCTTCCACTGAGAGCTTGCTTCTCAAACACATATTTGATCGGATTCATCTTCAAAATCAGCATGGTTGTGTGATTCAACATGTACTGTCTTAGCCGTTTGGCTGCCCAAGCAAGTGCACAGCACGTCTTTTCCAACATCGAGTATTTGGACTCATAATCTGTGAATTTTTTACTCAAGTAATAGATAGCGTGTTCTTTTCTGCCTGTCTCATCATGTTGGCCGAGTACACAACCCATGGAGTTCTCAAGAACTGTCAAGTACATAATCAATGGTATTCCTACCACTGGAGGAATCAGTATTGGAGGTTCCTGCAAGTATTCTTTTATCTTTTCAAATGCTCTATGACAATTTTCATTCTAGACAACTGCCTGATCTTTCTTTAACAGCTTGAACAATGGTTCACAGGTAGCTGTAAGGGGAGATATGAACCATGCAATGTAATTCAACCTCCCTAGAAAACCACAAACCTCTTTCTCTATTTTCGGCGCTGGAATTTCTTGTATTGCTTTTACCTTTGCAGGATCTACCTCGATTCCTTTTTCACTGACGATAAACCCCAATAGCTTTCCCGGCCTTACACAAAAAGTGCAGTTGTTCGGATTCAACCTCAATCTGAATTTCCTCAACCTTTCAAACAACTTCAAAAGATTAACCAGATGCTCTTCCTCCGTCTGTGACTTCATGATCATGTCATCAACATAGACCTCGATCTCATGATGAATCATATCATAAAAGAGAGTCACCATCGCCCGCTGATAGGTTGCCCCTGCATTTTTCAATCCAAAAGGCATAACCTTATAGCAAAAAGTCCCCCATAGCATAATAAATGTCGTTTTCTCCATGTCCTCTGGGGCCATCTTGATTTGTTTGTACCCATAGAAACCATCCATGAAGGAAAACACTGAATACTGAGCTATATTATCAACTAACACATCAATGTGGGGGAGCGGGAAATCATCTTTCGGGCTCGCTCTGTTCAATTCTCTATAATCTACACACATCCTAACCTTTCCGTCCTTCTTAGGTACATGAATGATGTTAGCGACCCACGGAGGGTAGTTTGTGATGGCAAGAAAATCGGCGTTCAATTGCTTCTGGATCTCTTCCTTAATCTTAATTGCCATATATGGTCTAGTTCTTCTCAACTTCTGCTTTACAGGTGGACATTCCTCCCGAAGAGGTAGACAATGTACCACTATATTTGTATCCAATCCTGGCATATCCTCGTATGACCAAGCGAAGACGTCTCTATACTTACGGAGCATCTCTACCAGTCTTCTCTTGACATCATTTTTCAATGCAACCCCTATTCTGACTTCCTTCTTATCCTCTTCTGTGCCTAGATTGACAACTTTGATCTCTTCTTGATGAGGCAGAATGACCATCTCTTCTTATCTCAACAGTATGGAAAGCTCTTCAGGCAGGTCTTCATCTTCGTCGATCTCTTGTTCAGCTTGAAAAATTGGATTATCAAAGTCATACCGAGTCATAGCCGAGTCTGAATCGGTGGCATCTGCGATGTGAAACCGGCATGATGATGTTTGATGCTTAAAATGATATGCAAACAAGCACAACCACATTTCCATTTTATTGTCAAAAATAAAAATAGAAAAAAAACAGGGATCAAAACATTTGAATGCATAAAGACGCCTTTTGATTAATGATAAAAATAGAGTTTAAACATAAACAAATAAGGGCCCTACAAAGGAAAGCCACTACGTTCTGGGCAGAACGCAGGGCCACACATAATCAAAAACAGATAAATTACTCTTCAAACGACACTTGGACGACTTCCTCGACGGTCCAATTACATACGCTTCGGCCAGGAACACACGACTGAATCCATGCGTCCATGTCACAATCATTGTCTCCTTCGTCTTCAGACACTGCATTAATTATGTCAAAGATGACCACCACCACCACCCCCCCCCCCCCCCCGCTAGTAAACTGCACCGGTCCTCTATACCTCGGAGCACTCTGTGAGGAGGAAGATGGGTTGTATCCCAATCCGAATCTGTCTTGCTTATTGGGGATACTGAGTACTTGACCCCATCCTTGTGAAGAACCAAACTCCACAAAAACTCGGGCTTCCTTGAAAGAAGACATGGAAATCTCCAGAGTCCTATCCACAACTGGAGGCTTCTCTTTGATCTGAACAACTTCAAATGCCTGGCACAAGGTTTCATGGATTTCCCCATCGACCTCTACATACTTGAAGGATGATAGCTGGCTAATCATTATATCTTCTTCACTGCACCCGGTGACAATATTCCCTCCAACCATGTACTTCAACTTTTGATGCAAGGTCGATGTAACTGCGCCTGCAGAATGAATCCAGGGTCGACCAAGTAGACAACTTACGCGGGCTGAATGTCCATTATGTAGAAAACATCATTGAAAATCTCCGAACCTACCTGAATAGAGAGAGTAACTTCACCGAAAACCGATCTTCTTGTTCCATCAAACGATCTCATGACAAGATCGCTAGGAGTGCAAATCACACCTTGGGTATCCAACTTCATTAAAGCTTTCTTGGGCAACACGTTGAATGATGACCCAGTATCCACCAATACATGCGACAAGACAACCCCTCTGCATTCAATAGAGATGTGCAAGGCATGATTGTGATTTCTTCCTGCAGGAGTCAAGTCTAAATCTGTGAACCCCAAGCCATTGCCTGCATTAACATGGGCTACAACCCCTTCAAGCTGATTTACGGAAATTTCCTGCGGCACGTAAGTCGTGTTCAGAATCCTCAACAAGGCATTCCTGTGTGCCTCTGAGCATAATAACAAAGACAAAATTGATATTTTGGAAGGAGTTTGTTGCATATGATCAACAATCTTATAGTCTCTCTTTCAAATAAGATGCATGAACTCCTCGGCGTCTTTAAGCAGGGCATCTTTTTCTCCTTGTTGTGAACTTTCTTCCACTACATCCTTTCCTTTTCCTTTATCAGATCTCTCGACATTAACTTCTGGTGGTGAAAACACCCTACCACTTCTAGTTAATCCCCCAACTCCGACCACATTGTCAATGGATGAACCTTCAGACGATGCTCCAATCAACTCTTGTTTCTGGTCGTTACAAAATACCTCTGCCCCATAATTCCATGGGATGGCCTTGGTAATTTCGTATGGCACTGGTCCGGCTTTAGTGATAATCACAGGCGCTTGCCTCGGAGGCGCTGATATGTTAATCATTCTGAAAAGGATCGTGATCATAGTGATCTCATCCTGATCACTGTTAATCTTCTCCATATCTTTTCTTTCTTCAATCCTGTCAAACGGCAATATACCTTCATTCATCAGACACTGAATATGATTCCTCAGACTCTCACAACCTTCAAATGAGCGATACAACCTTCACAACTTTCCATAAAACTGGGAAAAACTCCGCCTTTTAACAACCCGCTTTTAACAAAACTTAACGGCGTTCTCAATTCTGCGACATCAGTTACCAAATTCAGCTCTTCTTCTTCAATAATGGCGTTAACTCCAGCTGCCCCATGATTAGGCATTGGATTCTGAACCACATTAGGAGCGTCATTGGTGAAGTTAATTGCCTTGCTATCAATAAGGTCTTGCACCTTGTGCTTGAAATTCTTGCAATTATCTATATTGTGGCTCAGAGCGCCTGAATGGAAGTCACATCTCACATTCGCGTCATAACCCGGAGGTGACGTGCCAGTAAGAGGTGCCAATGTTCTCTTTTGTATCAGTTGAAGTTGAAGCAAATGCTGTAGAAGTTGAGAATACAGAATAGACGATGTATCAAATTGCCTATTAACTGCTCTTCCTCGGTCCTGAAACTGGCGTGGTGCATACGTTCTGTTGTTGTTGTTGAGGTGCTGTAGGAATGGTGATGCTCGAAATCTGTGGCTATTGCTGAGGCTTAAATTGTTGTTGGCGTTGAGCCCTATTCCTGTTTCTACTTCTGTACCCTGTAACTGCATTAGTTTCTCCTTCCCTCTTCTTGGAATTACCAAAAGTCTTCCTCCCTCCACCAGATGTGGATCCTTCTCCTGCTTGAATCTTACCCAACTTAATGCCATTCTCAACCCGCTCAATCAGAGACACTCCCAGACATGTTTCCGATCATCTTTTCATGATATATCCCTGGCAACATTGCCACGAACATATCAATCAACTCTCTCTCCTCAATTGGAGGCTGAACTCTCGCAGCTAGTTCACGCCACCTTTGGGCATATTCTTTAAAACCCTCGTTATTCCTCTGAGAAAGGTTCTGCAACTGAACTCGGGTCGGCGCCTGGTCACTATTATACTGATAATGATGGACAAAGGCTTCTCCAAGATCCCTCCAACTTTTGATATTGGTCCCCTCGAGACCCATGTACCATTCTAGTGAAGGTCAGGACAAACTATCTTGGAAAAAGTGCATCAACAACTTTTCATCATCCAAGTAAGTGAATATTTTCCTGTAATATGATCTGAGGTGTACTCTGGAACAATGTTAGACGCCAAATTTCACTTATTTGATCTATCAAATGTTGGCATCTTTCACTCATTTTCATCAATTAAGTGTTGAAAACTACTCTGGTTTTGGTTAGTTTGCAACATTATGAAAAAATCTCTTGGTACCTTTGATTTGTGTGTTATTGCGTAGGAATTAGGCAAAAAACAAGTGAAAAGTAAGACACAAGAAATGGGCAAGGAAACCAAGACAACATGCAAAACCACCAAAATGTTGTCATGCTCGCTAGGCGAGCTGGTAGCGAACAAGGTAGCGAACAACTCGCTAGGCGAGCAGGTAGCGAACATGCCAGCGAAGGCTTCACTAGCTTGCTCGCTAGGCGAGCAGGCCAACGAACGCGCCCAAAATTGGACAGTACCAAAAGTTCGCAGGTTCGCTAGCTGTTCGCTAGGCGAACAAGACAGATCCTGAAAGTGTATTTAAGTGTTTTTCTTGCTTTTTTAGGTCAGAATTTCATTTTGTATCATTTTGGATAGCAGAACTTATCTTTCTTCATTTCTTCTAGAGTGAGAAACATAAAACCCAAAGAGGGAGAAGGTAAGATCCTTGATCTCTTGTTGGGGTTTGGATGTAATCTTTTGATACCTTATGTATTTCATCTAATTTATGTTTGTGAACTAGTTTGGATTCTCTATTGATTGATTATCTTTGATTATGTATTTGTGGGTCTTGACAAAACCTTTTCACATCTTTGATCTCAGATTTTCTTCTATCAATGAACAAAATTTTGAAATGGTTTTGAAGTTGATATTCATTGTATCTTCTATGGTGTTATTTTGATTAAGTAGCATGGGTAGCATGGGTAGGATCAATATGATATTGTGTGGGTATGTGATAATAGTGATGAAGAACGATGTTCACCAACATTTGGCGGATTAAATGAGTACATGTAAAAAGGGTTAAGCGTGTGTACGTATTTTGATCATTGTATTTTATACAAAACCATTGTTTATCTGATATGAGTGTTATCTTTGCTTTCTTGTTTATCTTTGATTTGAACCGTGATAGAGATATACTCTTCAGATCTGGATCTAGGATGATTTCCTGTTAGGTCCTAAATTCTAGAGATAGATTTAGGCTTAGCATTTGCGTGAGTATCAGATCTTAATGCTCTGTGTTGTGTTTTTGTTGGGTGAGAGATCACCAATGAGACAACATGGTTTTTCTCTCGACGTCGCGTTAGAGATAAACTTTGTCGTGAGTGATACGTGATGATATTAGACGAATGATTGCGTTGTGTTTAATTTGTTCAGAAGAATGCATATGTTATTAATTGATGAGATCCAATCCCAACAAGGCTCCGTTTATATTTCAGTCTTTATTTTATATTTTATGTTTTTATCTATGGTTCTTTGAACCTTTTAAACCAAACCTTTTAAAATTAAGCTTTGAAATGTAGAAATCGTTGAACAACGTTCATATCGCACTAATCCCTGTGGAGACGACAAAACTGGGTACGTAATATTTTTTGCTTGCTGCTTTACCACTTCAACAAAATGGCGCCATTCCCGGGGATTGGTGTTGAGATTTTGAAGTGCATTGCAACAGTTCTATGTTTTTAAGCTTTGTATATTTTGTATATATTTTTTCTTTTTATGTTTTTTCTAGTGTGTTCAGGAATGACGAAAACTCCTTCTAGAGTGGTTGCTATCGGTATAAAGGCATTCAATGAAGCTTCGACCGAGTTTGGAGGGCAATGATAGTATGAAACAAGTGAATGTTTTCAATGTACATGGTTTTCCTTGTTTAGAATTTTAGAATGCTTAAGAACTTAAGTCTTTGTGCAAATGAAATTTGTTCTTTTGGCAACTTGTTTGAATGATTGTTTCACTTAGGACCAAAAACCATAATTTGTGAGAAAGCTTCCATTGTTTACTAAATGCTGGATTTCTGATAAAATTTGTTGATTCATATGATTCATGCTTTATCTTGTTATCATTGTGAATTTATGGAAGCATTAGAAATGATCAAGGCACTTATTTTTATTGAGCACAACCAGTTCCAAATGCAACTTACCCGTGAGTAGAGAGAATTCGTTAACCCCTTTGAGCCTAAACAATGTGAATCTCATTCTTAATTTTGAGAGATTCTAAAATTTTTCTTGAACCGTTGAATTTGTTTTAATTGTCTTCTTTGCCATAAAAAGCTAAGAGCATTCACTTGAGGGTTGAGTAAAAGTTAAGTTGGGGCGAATGAAAAAGGAAGATAGTAGGTTGCTACAACTTTTGAAAAATTCAAGCAAGCACCAAATAAATTGTGTGAATATGAAAAAAGAAAAGAAAAAAAAAAGAAAAGAAAAAGAATGCTTGCTTGGAAAAGAAAAAAATAGTGAAAGAATAAGTTGTGAAATAAGAGTTGGGAAGGTTTGCAATCGAAAAACAAATGGAATGAAGTTGAGGTGTATAAATAGCGTGTTTAGTGAATGTCTCTTTTGCATCGGCAATTTCGTTTCAATAGCCTTAGAAATGTCCCTTGTTTGTAAACCCGACCAAGCTACAACCTTAAAGACCTTAGTGATCTTCTTGCTTCCATATTTTCGCTTTTGATTGTTAGATTTTGTATGACTTGAATTGATATTGGCATTGTTTGTTAATTGAGTGAAATTGTCCCCGCGGTTGCAAACGCGTTATTTCTTCAATCCTTATTCAAAGAAGAGAGATAGAGTGATTCATTCGTGAAAAATATAGTTGTTGATTGATACATGTCTTAATATTTGTTTTAAGAATTTAGTTCTTGTGCATTGTTTGATTCTAAACATTTGAAACCATGGCTTGTTGCATCATTTGTGTTTGAGCCAATTTTATCCATTCTTGGGTGAATCTTAGTCTTGAGCAAATCCTCTTATTGTGAAATGAGAGGCATACTTTGCTTGAGGACAAGCAAAAATCTAGTTGGGGCGAGTTGTTAGACGCCAAATTTCACTTATTGGATCTATCAAATGTTGGCATCTTTCACTCATTTTCGTCAATTAAGTGTTGAAAACCACTCTTGTTTTGACTGGTTTGCAACATTATGAGAAAACCTCTTGGTGCCTTTGATTTGTATGTTATTGTGCAGGAATTAGGCACAAAACAAGTGAAAAGTAAGACACAAGAAATGGGCAAGGAAACCAAGACAACATGCAAAACCACCAAAATGTTGTCATGCTCGCTAGGCAAGCTGGTAGCGAATAGCTCGCTAGGCGAGCAGGTAGCGAACGTGCCAGCGAAGGCTTCGCTAGCTTGCTCGCTAGGTGAGCAGGCCAACGAACGCGCCCAGAGTTGGACAGTACCAAAAGTTCGCAGGTTCGCTAGTTGTTCGCTAGGCGAACAAGACAGATCTTGAAAGTGTATTTAAGTGTTTTTCTTGCTCTTTTAGGTCAGAATTTCATTTTGTATCATTTTGGATAGAAGAACTTATCTTTCTTCATTTCTTCTAGAGAGAGAAACATAAAACCCTAAGAGGGAGGAGGTAAGATCCTTGATCTCTTGTTGGGGTTTGGATGTAATATTTTGATACCTTATGTATTTCATCTAATTTATGTTTGTGAACTAGTTTAGATTCTCTATTGATTGATTATCTTTGATTATATATTTGTGGGTCTTGACAAAACCTTTTCACATCTTTGATCTCAGATTTTCTTCTATCAATGAACAAACTTTTGACATGGTTTTGAAGTTGATATTCATTGTATCTTCTATGGTGTTATGTTGATTAAGTAGCATAGGTAGCATGGGTAGGATCAATATGATATTGTGTGGGTATGTGATAATAGAGATGAAGAACGATGTTCACCGACATTTGGCGGATTAGATGAATACATGTAAAAAGGGTTAAGCGTGTGTACGTATTTTGATCATTGTATTTTATACAAAACCATTGTTTATCTGATATGGGTGTTATCTTTGCTTTCTTGTTTATCTTTGATTTGAACCGTGATAGAGATATACTCTTCAGATCTGGATCTAGGATGATTTCCTATTAGGTCCTAAATTCTAGAGATAGATTTAGGCTTAGCATTTGCGTGAGTATCAGATCTTAATGCTCTGTGTTGTGTTTTTGTTGGGTGAGAGATCACCAATGAGACAACATGGTTTTTCTCTCGACGCCGCGTTAGAGATAAGCTTTGTCGTGAGTGATACATGATGATATTAGACAAATGATTGCGTTGTGTTTAATTTGTTCAGAAGAATGCATATGTTATCAATTGATGAGATCCAATCCCAACAAGGCTCTGCTTATATTTCAGTCTTTATTTTATTTTTCTATTTTTATCTATGGTTCTTTGAACCTTTTAAACCAAACCTTTTGAAATTAAGCTTAGAAATGTAGAAATCGTTGAATGGCGTTCATATCGCACTAATCCTTGTGGAGACGACAAAAATGGGTACTTAATATTTTTTGCTTGCTGCTTTACCGCTTAAACAGATAGGTGTCACATCGCTGCGAAGAGGGGCCGGAAGAAGACAAAAGATTCGCCACTGTTTGTTATTTATCCTAAAGAGAGGGAAAGGAAACGATCATAGAAAACCTACAAAAACGGGAGAAGACAGGTCATCACATCCGAATCTCGGGTTCGGGAGTCGGTTACGCAAGGGGAAGGTATTAGCACCCCTCGCGTCCGTTGTAATCAATGAGCTACAGGCTCACAGAGACAAAGGAAAAGAAGAGACTTGATAGAGCATCACCGCTCTATGCCTACGTATTCCCTCGTGCAATGGGAAAGTCAGAGTCAACGTAGTTCGGAAAACTACGGGTGAAAGTGGGGAAGGTTGCTCACCAAGACATCGCCGTCTTGTACATACGTATCCTCATTTGGTATGAGAAATCAGAGCAAACATAGTTCGGGCTAACACGACCACAGGTTGGTTCAAATGTTTTAACTGAGTAGGGTTAAACAGTGGTTCCAGCAGTTAGGGACGATGCTTGTTTGCGGTAGAACCAAAGCTTAACACACTCTTTCTGAAAATGATTTTCATTAATCCTGAAGGATAAAAAGATTTGATGTTTTTTTTATATATTTTTTAAGACAAGAAGTGGATTGAGTTATGGTTTGAAACTCATGTCGCACTAAAGGCTATGACTCGAGAGCGAATGCGTCGCATATCGCCCAAAGGGCATACGCTAAACACTCTAGACAGTTGAGAGGAGGCCCCCAACCATCATTTCTCAAGTACTTAAGCCCCGTAGCATACGACACAAATTATCCCTTATTAAGTGTTTTGAATTGTTTAGGAGAAGAGAAGAGAAAGACACAAGCTAAGGGGAAACTGGACCCTAAAGTTGTCATGCACAATGCTCCTAAAGTTGGGATGAAAGGGAAGAACTGCCCTAATGTTGTCATGCATAGGATTGAACACCTAATGTCTCTCCTACTCCTATCCTAAACGGAGGGACTAGGAATCCTAGGGGGATCATGGCACAAGGTCAAGTAAATAATAAATAACTCAATCACAAATGAAATAGGGAAGAAATGAAATTGACTTGAACAAGTCAACATGCAATGCAAACAAATGAGATGCAAAGAAAAGATGCATACACAAAGGAAAGAGGGAGGAAAAAGTGTGGGGCAACCACCACCACAAGCACATCTCAACCAATATTTCTTAAGATTCACACAATGCAATGCAAACAAAACAATGCAAATAAACACCAAAGTAGGCAAACAAACACAAAAATTCATGACAAGTTCAAAGCATACACAATGCACATTAATTTGTAAATTCAAAATAAAAGGATGAAATAAAATAAAAAGAAGAAAAATAAATTAACACAATAAAATATTAAAAATATGATTTTTTTTGGATTTATGATATTTAAAACTATTTTTTCAAATAAATAAAACAAAACAAGAAACAATTGAAATAAATTAAAGGAAATAAAATAAACAAGTAAACAAAGCATTAAAAAGAAAGAAATGCTCCACCCAAGGCTTGAACTCAAGACCTTGGGGTTGCAAACACAAAATATGGCCAGCTCAGCCACTTCGTGCGTGTGATAAGAAATGGAAAAAGAAAGAAAAATGTTAAAAAACATGAAAAATAACGAAAAAGAGTAAAAACACCCCCGCTGGGGGTCGAACTCAGGTTTCAAAGGCATGGCAAGTTCTTATGGCAAGGCGAATAACCACCGGGGTGGCAATACATCCGTTGCATCAAGCCACCCCATGTGTACATATACCAAAAATGCACGCAGATGCTGGGCAAGCCAATGCAAACACAAGTGAAAAGAGTGAAAACGATTTCCACATAACTTCTCCAATTCTTATCCAAATTCAGTGAAATTTTAGTCGAAGTTGATTGATTTTCCATGAGGATCATGATGGTGCAATCCATAATTTGAAATAGAATACACAAAGAGAAACACAAATGCTCATGCAAGGAGAGACATTGGGATGCATTTTGAAGAACATGGATCAAACCAGATGTAATTTTACACAAGTAGGGGCCTGCTCAAGTTTTAAATGTGATGTGGAATGAGTTCTAACAGAAGATTCAATCAAGAGATATCAAAGCAAGAATATTGTACGTGAGTTGCAAGTTGATGAAATTGATGGTTTTTAAAAGAAAATGTACTTTAACAATGTCTAAACAACAGACCAAGACAAAGTCTATTTAAATGGCACAAGCTGCAAACATACACACCAACTTCAAAAGAGAATGAACTGCAAACTGAAATCATCAAGCCCCAAGTAAAAATGGCATGATAGTGTATTAGGGAGCTTTACTAATGACTTGACAACAGCAGAAGCTAAACTGAACTTCCACAACTGAAATAACACAACTAGACACAAAGTACCCCTAGATGAATCCTAGAAGCAATCCTGATAAAGATCCCAAATGGTAAACTCCTCAACAGATTATGGATAGCAAAATAGGGCAATAAGAGAAACCAATGTCATGGTCCTTGGCAACAATCTTGGCCTGAGTTTACACAACCAACAGCAACAGCCTCATCAGGTCATTAATGGTCTATCCATCATGAGCTCAACACAAATCACCTCCAAATTCAAGCTAAACAGTCAAACCAACAAAATTGTCCTCCAAAGATCTAGCCAACACACAACAACCTTAAACTCTCATGATAAAGTCTACTAAACTCTCCTACACTGTCTAAAACTTGCCTTCATAGAATAACCAAACAATCCTAAATTGAAAACCATCTTAACTTGATCCTCCAAAACTGTTTCAAAACCAAACAACATAAATGTAAATTCTGGCCAGCCCACGATGGATGTTCTAACAGAAGTTATAACATCCACTGTGACATTCACTACAGACCAGATATTATGCAGCAATAACAACACAGTAAATAATACAGTTGGTTGTTGACCCAGTTCAGTGCAACACACTTACATCTGGGGGCTACCAAGCCAGGGAGAAATTTCACTATCAGTAGAATTAATTCAGAGTCAAACCTCCAGTTTGCACTCCTCACTTAAAACCTACCCAATGACAATTTAACCTAGAGATACTCTAGACCTGAGTATACCCACTCACTCCTTACAATCACACACCAGTGATATCAACCAGTTACAAATTAAACAGTAGAATTAAGGGACACTTCAACTACACACATCTTGATCTTGCTTCAAAGCTTTTATCAAGTGACACACACTCTTGCTTAACAGCTTTGAGTGGTACACAACCTAGAAACTACCTAACTAACGCGATCAACAGTTGCTTGGATTACAAGTATTCCTAAGACACAATCGTGAAGAACAATCTCTTCACTTCTAAACCACTATGGTGATTTCTCTGCTTCTCTATCTCCAACCGCTGCCTTCTAGGATTGCTTCTCCTGGTATTTATAGCAGCAGATCGGTCCTTGGGTCTGGGCGCATAAGTTAGGTTTTATCCATCATAAAACCTCTCTTTAGTATTCTGCCCGTTTGTCACTTTAACCAGGTACATATTAGTTCCCCTAGGACGTCTAAAATGTCTCCTGCATTCCAGCTTGAGCTTCTAAGTTGTTTCCTGAGTTCTAGCTATCAGAATAACAAACTTCTGATTGATGTCATACGACCTATGTCTTAACATTGAGTATGACATCCAGCTTAAATTATAGTTAGCTTAGTTAACTTACCCTGCACAGTCCATATTATGAATGTAACAACATCAAGCATGACATTCATACATGTACTCATATTTTGCCACAAAATGCAGCCAATCAAGAGCACTTACAAACTCCCCCTTTGGAAATTTTTTGGCTAAAACACTTTGTATTTACATCATAGATTTCCACACAGCAGAAGACTTAACATAAGTCCTGTCATGCAAGTAAGTCACTTGCTGCTCAAGCTCTCAGAATCCTCACAGTTAGCTTTCAGCCGTGTTAACACTCACTTTGTTAACTCTCTGTAGACTTCTACTACAGATGTCATCCTGTGCTAGTTGAGTGACAGAGTTACTCCCCCTAAACTGATGCACATCATTTGTACACTTCACCTGTAAATGGCCTGTAGTCACATATATTCATCCAGCCTGCTCTGGGTGTTATGACATTCAGGATAACATCGTGTCACATAGTTGTGCAACTCCCCCTGAAGGGATGCACTATTCTAAATTGTGCAACTACCCCTGAATGGATGCATTCTGCTCCTTGCAGACATACACAGAACTCCTAAGCATCTTGTTAGGATCACCCATGTTAGTACCTACAACATGTCAATCCTAGTTCTAACATACATGGCATACATATCATATCAGTAGCAGCTGTTATTACACACACATCTCATCAGCATCTCTCATTAGCAGCACCTTTCCACTAATCTCATAAGCACTATGGTGCATATGCTCAAGCACAATCACTGCTCATGGCAGTCTTGTTCTTCCACCTGCATCTGTTGTACATGCTGTTACAAACTGTTCTCACACTCCACACAACCTGTGATGCATCTGTTGTACCTGCTGTGACAGACTGTTATCTATCACATCACACTCTCCCCCTTTTTAGCCACAAATTAAGATCCAACTAACACATAGCATAGACCATACAGTGTACCAATACATAAGTATAGTGTGACATTACAAAATTGCTCACAAAGAGCATTACCAAACATAATACAAAAGTTCAATCAGGACGAGCTTCACATCATTTTATCAGCACATGTCATCCTTCTTCTTCAGATGCAGAACTGGACCTGCCTTTGTCAGATTCTCCATCATTAGGCTCCTCAGCCTCACGGGATTCATCTGCATCACTGTTCTCTCTTTCTTCCTCTGAGTCAGCTTCCTGATGATCACTCTCTTCTGCACCATCATTTTTCCTGTCCTCATCAATGAACTCAGCCTTGTCACTTTGCTCAAGGGCCCTGATTAGAGCTTCAAGAGTTCTTTTCCTCACATCCATCTCTTGACATGTTTCTTTTAGCTTGATAATCACTTCAGCTTTTGTTGATGGGACTGTGACGTCTCAGCTGATGTTGCAACAAGGTTAGGGACATGGTTGCAAAGAAACGACTTGGGATGAAATGACAAGAGGCTTTCTCGTTTGCTTGCAACATCAGTCTTTTTGAGAATGTTGGGAAACTGTTTCAAAATGATGCCACATATGAGGGAAAGGAATGCAATGGGACCCTTGATGCTATAGCTGCCCGCATGCTTCACAGTCTGATCAAACACATATGTTCCAAAATCAAATTTGGCCTTGGTCCTAATAACATAGATGAGTTTACCAAGTCCAGTTGCCACAGTAGATTTATGGTTTGTGGGCACCCAATTTGCTGCTCCAATCATATGCAACATAGCATATTTGATACTCAATTTGCTGGCCACTAGCTTTCTTTTGGATGGCCATCTTTGTACCTAGTTGCCTGTTATCACTTGGCATATTGTGTTTTCTGAATCATTTATATCAGGACGTGCTCTATCTGATCTTCCCAGATATTTATTGATTGTTGATGGAGTGAAACTAACACATTCCCCTCTTACATGCACTTTGCCAAACTCTTTAGATTTTCTGTCAGCACATTCCTCTGAGAGATTAACTATGAATTCCTTGACAAGTAGCTCATAGCATGAAGAGAAGTCACTAACTGTTTTCATTAGTCCTGCATTATTAATGAGTTTCATGATTTCTTTACTTTCCAACACATTTTGTCCCAACTTCCTTTCCACTGCCAGCCTTTTCTGAACCACATACTTCCACCTATTGACACACGAGGGGTAATGAAATGAAATATTGTCAATTGGGACTTCAGGGACCTGTTCAGCCAGTTTGCTCTTGGAGGGTTTCTTCTTGTTTTGAATGTCATTGACATCTTCAGCAACATCAGACTCAGTCTTTGATTCAGTACCAGAGTCATCCTTACTTTTCTTGGTGATCACTTTGCTCCATGATTTGGGAGGTCCAACTGGTCTTCTTTTAGTCCTAACCTTCCTTGAGGGTGTGTCATGTTTAGCTGTCTTCTTCTCAGTGAGGTTGTCTTGCTCAAAAGCCTGTTCAACTGCCTTTTTCTTGGGGAGAGCTTGTTCAGCCATCTTCTTATCTTTCCTTGTTATAAGCCTTTTAGATATGCATGGATTGAGGGTTGCAATTAACTCGTTATCAGAGTATTCATCAAGGTCCACCAACTCAGCTTTCTTGGTGTCTTGTACTTCATCACTTTCACCATCCGAGCCTATACCCTTGTTTTTCTTTTCTGAAGTATGATCTTTCAAGATTCCAGTATTGGGCATAACATCCCTTTGATCATGCACAGTTGGCCCAGACCCCTTATTGCTTGTTGAAATAGGGATGTTCAGAGCCCTAGCTACCATGCCAGCAATGATGTTGTGCATGGTCTTGGCTCCATCATCATTAACATCAGAGGTTGCCAGAGTAGGAGTTTTACTTGAGACATCCTTGGACCTTCTTGCATGTTGGCTCATTGGATTGTTTACTAGAACCCCTTCTGGTGTCATCATGCGCAGTGGTGCTATTTCAAGTACTGGGTCAGGGTTGCTTGACTCAGTTCCTATCTCAGACTCATTTGTGGACATGTTCTTGGAAGGAGATGATTTTGGTGAATGTTGAGACATTGTACAGGACGTTGATCGTGTGAACAGGGGTTTCCGTTGGTTGATGGCTGTAAGGAAAATGAACAGTTCGATAGTGGACCAAGTTGAGTAGAAGGTTAATGTCGAGGGGCTCACTAGGTGATATAGCAAATGAGGAGGGAACTTAATGTTTTGACCAATCTGTAAATGATTGAGTTTTAAATTATAATTCCCTACTCCCATTAATTGTTATAACTCACCATTACTTAAAGGCCTTAATTTCTGTAAATCATTGTAATGGGCCTTGACCCTACATGCACCACTTTCAGTCCTATTAATGACCTCTTTATCTGGTATTGCACCAATCCTTTGCCCTGTACACGAGTTACCCCTGAACGGGCCTCCTTTGGACTCACCAGGACTTGTTTGAATGGTGCGCTGGATGTCACAGAACAAGGTCATGACATCAGGAGTGACATTTCTTCTTTTATGCAGGGTAGTTTCCATGGACTCCATCAGGTTCCAATATAGCATGTCTAGCTTTACCTGATAACTAATCTTTGGGTATCCCTTCTTGTCTAGCCTTCCTACCTGACTTTTCTTACAACCTGCCCTTCTTTCTGAAGCATATTTTGAGGATCCTTTTGCTGAATATTTGGACCTGGTTCTTTTCTCAATCCCTAGTTGATCCTTTTCTTCATTTACCAGTCCATTTATGTTACTTCTAGGCTCCCATAGGTTACAGTTATTCTTGGATCTAGTTCCCCTTATTTCTTCCTTACCCTCTTCATTGATCACCACACACTTGTCTTTGAAAAAGTGTACTTTCAAAACCTTGATCACATAGATGACTTATGCTTATTAGGTTAACAGTTAGTCCTTTAACTAACAGGATATCCCTCAATTCTGGAGCTTTAGGACTGTCAAGTTGTCCATCACCTATGATTTCTCCTCTAGCTCCATCCCCAAAGGTTACATGACTAGATGAATGAGGTTTGAGTTTGATCAACAAATCCTCAATTCCAGTCATATGCCTAGAGCAGCCACTGTCAAATTACCAATCCTCATTGGTTGGCATTCTTAGGGAACTGTTAGCTGTTAGAGATACAGTCTTGACAACCCATTGTTCTTGCTTCTTAGGCACTTCCTTCTTCTTGGGTTTGGCTTGATGTTGCATCCATCTCTGGTTGGCATGATGCTGCCTTTGTCCATGATGCTGTATTTTTCCATGCTTTCCCTGGTTATCACTTCTTTGGCTAGGAAATCCATGCAACCAGAAGCACACAACTCTAATATGCCCAAGTATTCCACAGTGGTAGCATCTATGCCTTTGAAATTGTCTCTTGACTTGATTCCAATTTCTATGTGGGGGATGTTGTAACTTTCACTGTGACATCCTTTGTAACTTTTGAATTTCAGGCTGCTACCTCTTGAGTTTCAAGACAGGATTTTGTTTTTCAACAAATCCCAGACCAGACTTATTTCCTGCAGTCTGACCACTCTGAAGAATCTCCTCTAGGATGTCAGATCCAGAGTTGAGCATCCTTATGGATTTTGTCATTTGCTCCTTTTCTCCTTTCAACTCCTTTACCTCTCCTCGGAGTGAATTTATAGTAACTAGATGCTCTCTCTTTTCAACTTCTAGCTCTTTGATGAGCTTCTTCTGATGCTCTCCCTGCTGGTACAGTTTTGTGCTTCTGATGGACAACTTCTTATATGATTTAGCTAGTTCATCATAAGTTAGCTCCTCTTCACTTGAGTCTCCATCAGATACACACACACTGTTGAGAACAGTTACATGTTTGGATGATTCTCCTTCTGATCCACTGTCAGAATCTTCATCAGACCAAGTGACTGTTAGACCTTTTCCCTTCTTTTTGAGGTATGTGGGACATTTCTTTCTAACATGTCCATATCCCTCACACTCATGGCACTGTACTCCTCTGCTTTGGTTGACTTTATCTTCAGCTTTTTCTTTGTCAGCAGGCAAGCTTTTGAAATAAGGTTTAGACTTATCATCTATCCTTTTCGCCAGTTTGTTGAATTGTCTTCTAAGCATGGCTACTGCCTCTGATAGGTCTTCCTCTTTTTCATGATCTGAGGCCTTAGCAGAGTTTGAGACAAGAGCTATACTTTTGCTCTTTTTCTCCATAGCCTGATCACACATCCCCATCTCAAAAGTTTGAAGGGATCCAATGAGTTCATCCACTTTCAAGTGGCATATGTCTTGGGCTTCTTCAATGGCTGTTACCTTCATTGTAAACCTTTTAGGTAGTGACCTTAGTATCTTTCTTACAAGCTTTTCTTCAGCCATCTTTTCTCCCAAAGCTCCTGAGGTGTTAGCTAGCTCAAGAACATTCATGTAAAAGTCATGAATGGTCTCATCTTCCTTCATTCTTAGACTTTCAAATTTTATGGTCAGCATTTGAAGTCTTGACATTTTGACCTTGGAGGTTCCTTCATGAGTGGTTCTGAGAGTGTCCCAAACATCCTTTGCTAGTTCACAGTGGTGGACCAGTCTAAAGATGTTTTTGTTTATACCATTGAAGAGTGCATTCAATGCTTTAGAGTTTCCAAGAGCCAATGCCTCTTGCTCTTTGGTCCATTCCTCTTCAGGAATTTGCACGGATACTCCATCCTTGTCAGTCTTCATAGGATGTTCCCAGAGAGAGTTTGCAGCTCTCCAAGCCTTGCTGTCTAAGGACCTTAGGAAGGCAATCATCCTAGGCTTCCAATAATCATAATTAGAACCATCCAGAATTGGAGGTCTATTTGTGAATCCAATATCTTTATCCATAGTACTAGAATTTTGTTTACCTAGATCTCACCCAGTAATAAACAGGCAGGGTGTCTGCTCTGATGCCAATTGTAAATTCTGGCCAGCCCACGATGGATGTTCTAACAGAAGTTATAACATCCACTGTGACATTCACTACAGACCTAATATTATGCAGCAATAACAACGCAGTAAATAACACAGTTGGTTGTTGACTCAATTCAGTGCAACACACTTACATCTGAGGGCTACCAAGCCAGGGAGAAATTTCACTATCAGTAGAATTAATTCAGAGTCAAACCTCTAGTTTGCCCTCCTCACTTAAAACCTACCCAATGATAATTTAACCTAGAGACACTCTAGACCTGCGTATACCCACTCACTCCCTACAATCACACACCAGTGATATCAACCAGTTACAAATTAAACAGTAGAATGAAGAGACATTTCAACTACACACACCTTGATCTTGCTTCAAAGCTTTGATCAAGTGACGCACACTCTTGCTTAACAGCTTCGAGTGGTACACAGCCTAGAAACTACCTAACCAATGCAATCAACAGCTGCTTGGATTACAAGTATTCCTAAGACACAATCGTGAAGAATAATCTCCTCACTTCTAAACCACTATGGTGATTTCTCTACTTCTCTATCTCCAACCGCTGCCTTCTAGGATTGCTTCTCCTGGTATTTATAGCAGCAGATCAGTCCTTGGGCCTGGGCGCATAAGTTAGGTTTTATCCATCATAAATCCTCTCTTTAGTATTCTGCCTGTTTGCCACTTTAATCAGGTACATATTAGTTCCCCTAGGGCGTCTAAAATGTCTCCTGCATTCCAGCTTGAGCTTCTAAGTTGTTTCCTGAGTTCTAGCTACCAGAATAACAAACTTCCGATTGATGTCATAAGACCTATGTCTTAACATTGAGTATGACATCCAGTTTAACTTATAGTTAGCTTAGTTAACTTACCCTGCACAGTCCATATTATGAATGTAACAACATCAAACATGACATTCATACATGTACTCATATTTTGCCACAAAATGCAGCCAATCAAGAGCACATACAAAAAATCTAAACATCCTTACAACCTGGTAACAACTACCCTTGAGTTAATAAACTCATGCTTCTAGGTCAATAAAAATGGTCTTGCAAAAAATCTAAACAATATGAGCACATATGAAGTTATAACTTAATCAAAACAGCTTTACAGCCAATCAAAGTAACAGTAGGAAGCCTCTCATGCAACTACCTTAACAAAGATCTGAGGTCATTCTAAATAGGTTCTACACAAAAAGGAGGTAAACCTGATGAGAAACCAAATTGAAGATCCTAAAAGCAAAACTAGACAGTAGGTAAAAATGTCAAATAAAACTACACCATGTCCAACAAAAGTGACATTCTAACATGTCATGCATTCAAGCAGAACTAAACCAACAGCTCTCTCCTCATCAGCACATACCAGCAGAGAAACTAACTGAGGCCTAAACACTCTAGCCTCAACTATCCTGCTAAAAGCTAACCTATCCACTAAATGGTTAATAGCAATATGAGTTCTACTTGAACCATACTAGACTACTTCAACCAGCCAACCAAACAGACTGCCTCTCAAGGACCTAAACAGATTTGAGGCACTCAACAGTTTTAATTCTCATGGCATCTCTCACCTGGCTATACAACTCTGCTCCAAACATCTTAGATAGCAACCACAAGAAGAAAACAAACTCCTACCATGAGAAACTAAGATTGATAACAACTGAGTTGACAAACCTAGTTAAACATTAATAGCAAGTCAAATTAACCTGAACATACCAAAAAAATCATCCTAAACTAAACAGCTAAGACCTAACAGCCTAATGCCACAACTCAAGGGTGTATAACCAGCAATAAACAAAATAGAAATCCTGACATTACAATGCCAAACCTAAGTGAATGCACTAACACCAAAAGAGTCACCAACTCTGAGCATTCAACAAGAGTTAACAGATTCAATCTTAACACAACCCTAACACCAATTTTGATAACAGCCCTATGCATAAACTCAAACAGCAGGCCTAAACAATGGCCTCAAACTCACTTAACAGCAAGCCACACATAAGGAACAAAATCCTCCATATCAAAATGAACTGGCAGCAAGCAAAAAAATCAACATAACAAGGCTAGACACTACCCTAACGACATCTTAGCAGCAAACACACATATTTCCCAATGACAAATATATGCACCTCTAAAAACTAGTTGAACTAACTAGCACTCAACACTCCATCAGAACTGAGGTAACAACCTCCTCACCAACACCAAAACAACCTTAAGCCTTAATGCTCTTGACAGTTCTTATTTGCTACCCAAAGCTAGTTCAAGCCAAACAGTCATAGCAGCAAGAACTGTTCTCAAAGGTCCAACAGTCAAAATCCTCATGATCACAAACCTGGTGACAACCTCACCTTAGATAAAAACAAATCAAAAACCAACTGTGTATCACAAGAAACCTACCTAACAACAACTAGGTATGAGTTGACAAACTCAGTTAGAAACAGTCATGGATACACATTACAATGCTAGATCCCAACTCAAACTATCAAACTAACTTAAAGCCAAAATTCACAACTCTACCTAAAACTGAGCACAAACAGGAACCTATCATCACAATGCCTAGGAATCTATGAAAAGAGCCAACCACACTAAGTATCTCACCATGGATGGATAAATCCAAACTCATACATTCTGTCAGCAACCTCTAAACAAAGAAAAAAAACCAGACAGTCCACAATGTACACTATGTAAGCCAAACAGATCTAGCTAGGAGCAAAGTTAAAGTCTACCAACCAAATATGACAATGTTCAACATCAAGCCACTAAACCAAGAAGTCTCAAGCTGCCAGTTTTCTTTCAAAATAGTTTGTGATCAATCCAACATGACATAGCTTAAGGCATAGATTCATTAAGTGCCCAACCTCATAGTTTCATGAAAGTAGTAACCACATACACCACCCTAATGGCATCTTAGCAGAAACACACATATTTGACATCAAAGTTGCATTTTAACATGACAATATCCGAACCATTTAACAAACCAACAAAACATAAACATGATGCATAATGAGGAGGTTTAGAGCTACATACCTCTTCTATACCTCCAAAAAAAATAGCAAACTAGCAGCAAATACATAGTACCACACTTTCTCCTTTGAGCAAATCTTGAATTTTATTCCTTTTAAAGCAACAAGTGATTTAGAGCAGCTGAGAAGCAGAGTGCTCAAATTTGTTTTTTGTTGCAAACAGTAGCAAGATGATGTTTAGGTAAGGGTGGAATGGAAAAAGTTTTGTCAAATGGCTCAACAACTTAAGAGATTCGAAAGAAAGCTTGTTGAAGATCAAAACTCAAGTTCATATTTTTTATGCAGAATGATGGCTAGGGTTTTCCTTGGCTGTTGCTTAGCTTAAATACCAAGTGAAAACAAGATTGGAGGGGTTTTACCATGGGGAAAAATGAAGGGGCAGATTTGCATTTTTTCATGAAGTTTTGAATCAATGGTGTGTGATAGAGATGGTACACCAGCCAGTTGGCATCCTTGTCTTCTTGTTGGTTTCTTTGTGAGTCAAAAGAAACATAATGGATAGGCTGCAGGAACCAGAACAAGGGCAGTTGCTTGTATTTTCCTTGTTTTTGGCAAAAGATTCAAAAATGGGGCAAAGAGGTACATGCCTTGGTTTGGCTTGTTTGGGTAATGTTTGGTAGGCTTCCAATGCAGCTTCATGCGCATGGTTTGAGGAGTGAAGGGGCTGCATAACTAAATTGCATAAACATGCTAAAATGTTCATATTTCATGCCTTGTGAAAATGTTCAAACTGCCAACTTTGAGCAAAGATATCTTAGTGCACACAACTCCATTTGCTTAGATCTTGTGCTCAAATGAAAGAGGGCATGAAGTAGAACAAATTTCATGTTGGGGGAAGTTCCATTTGATCATTGGAAGATCATAAAATTTGAGGTTGAAAAGCATAGCATGCAGGCTGTCTACAAATAACTTAGAAAAAATTCTAAGTTATGAATTTTGCCTTATTTTTCCTCAACTTTACACATCCATAACTTGAGCTTCCCAAATCATATTTAGAACTTCTTGTACTTTTTGGAAAGCTTGTAACATGCTCTACAACTTTCATTTGGGGCAAAGCTTCATTTGATATCAAGAAAGTGATGAAAATTGGCTTGCAAAGTAAGTGCAAAAATTTGTCCAACTTGCCAACTTTGAAGTTATTAAAAATCTCCAACTTTGATTGATCATAACTTGAGCTCCAAGTATCATATGATTATGAATTAGTACTCAAAAGAAATCTTGAAATACAAGGAACAACTTTTATGTTTGAGACATGTCCATTTGAAACCTTGATCATGAAGAAAAATGGCCTTGAAGATGGCTGCCTCAACCATGAAACTTTTCATAAATGGAAAGTTTCTAAAAACCTAATTCCCCAAAATGGCAACGTTCAACAATTCTTGATTTTTCATGATTACCTTGACTTTTCTTGATCAAATTCCATCCATTGACCATATTGGACTTGAGGAACATGATCTTGACCCCAAAAAGTCAGTAGTTGACTTTTTCACTACACATTTGACTTTTCCCCCAAATCTCCTGATTTTCAATTGACTGATCAATTAAAGCTCTTCTGATTAAAATTGATGATCAATATCCCATCCCCAAACAACTTAGGACATATGGAAGACCATGTAAACAAGTTTTTCTCCAAAAAATAAGTCTAGCCTGATTAAAAATGAAACCCTAATTTCACCCTTTTTGCCTAGGCATTGTTCAGATGAACTGAGTGACCATTTCCACTCCACCATGACATCTGAGGTACTTAACAAACCTCTACCTCATGATTACACCAATGATAAATCTTCATGGACTCCTTGACAACCTTCTGATGGTTCTTTGATAATGATGTGGCACACCCCTCCTCTCTAGGAGCTCAGATATCTTCATGATGATGACATACACACAACAACCTCTACCAATGCCTCTGCTTGAGCTTGTGATCAATAAGGCTCTCCTCTTGGATGATACACAAACAATCACTTGATCCCCTGTAAGAACTATGCTATGCAAATGCAAGATGCAAAAATTCAATGAAACATAAGCCAAAGATTAAGAAACGAGGGTTGAATACCAAAGAACCCGGAAATTTGACAACCACAAAATGAAACTGAAACTGAATAAAATTGTTTAATGGAATAGAAATCCCGAGGAGCCAAAATGGTATCTGATAGTTCCAACAACAATAAGCCAATTGGTTATCAATTGGAAAGCATCGACCCGCAGATGGAAGAAACCTCTGACCTCGCCGTCAGGCATCTATTAAATAAAAGCGAGCATCGAACTAGAATGCCGGCTCAACACGAAGCTGAGAAGAAAATCTGACCTCGCCGTCAGTTATTGACATCAAGTGAAAGCATCTGACCTCGCTGTCATTCATCAATATCAAGTAAAAACGTATGACCTTGCCGTCAGTCATCGACATCAAGTGAAAGCATCTGACCTCGCCGTCAGTCATCAATTTCAAGTAAAACATCTGACCTCGCTGTCAATCAACGACATCCAGTGAAAACATTTGACCTCGCTGTCAGTCATCAATATCAAGTAAAACATCTGACCTCGTCGTCAGTCATCGACATCCAGTGAAAGCATCTGACCTCGCGTCAGTCATCAATATCATGTAAAACATCTGACCTCGCCGTCAGTCATCGACATCTAGTGAAAGCATCTGACCTTGCCGTCAGTCATCAATATCAAGTAAAACATCTGACCTCGCCGTCAAGTCGGTAAAAGCATCTGACCTCGCCGTCAGGCCTCAACATCAAGTAAAAACATCCGACCTCGCCGTCAGGCCTCGACATCAAGTCGGTAATGGCATCTAACATCACCGTCAGTCATCAATATCAAGTAAAACATCTGACTTCGCTGTCAGAATTTAACATCAAATCTGTAAAAACATCTGACTTCACCGTCAGAACTCAAGATCAAATCTATAAGAATATCTAACTTCGCTATCAGCCCTCAAAATCCATTTGACTTCGCCGTCAGCTCTCAAAATAATCTGACTTCACTGTCAGCTCTCAAAATCATCTGACTTCGCTGTCAGCTCTTCAAATAATCTGACTTCGCCGTTAGTTCTCAAAATCATCTGACTTCGCCGTCAGCTCTCAAAATCATCTGACTTCACCGTCAGCTCTCAAAATCATTTGACTTCGCCGTCAGCTCTCAAAATAATCTAACTTCGCCGTCAGTTCTCAAAATCATCTGACTGCGCCATCAGCTCATTCGCTAAATAAAAGCGAGCATCGAACCCAAAGGCCCACTCAACCCTAAGTTGAGAAGAACATCCGTCGATTCACCATCTGGGTGAAGAAATCCGTTGGGAAAATATGAACTTGAATAAATAGACTCTATTGGAGAGAATGATAAGATGAGCACATCCGTCAAAGATCTTGTTGGAGGTCTGGATACCACATAGGCCCGAAAAATATACTGATAATTGCTGGAGATACACCTGAAAACAAAGAGGTAACAACCTGGCTTATGTTTCAAATGCACATGTTTGAATATGGCGTAATGCTCCATATGAAATGGAAATGCTACATGTTTGGGAGGATGCTATGCATGATGCAAATGCAAAGGAACCACTTTAGCAAAATAAATGCTAAAGAGAGGCAACCAAACTCCACTGGGGAAAGACTAGACACGCCTAGTACAAACGGGCTCATGCTGGGGAATACAAGCCTTGGATGGATTCCGATAAAACTTCTGGGTAAAACTGCTCTGCTAAGCACAAATCAACTCTGCTGGGGATCAAAATCAAACTTTGCTGAGGAAAACGTCTCAGATGGCCTACCAAAATACAAATCTTCTGGGGAACTAACAACTCGGCTGGAGACAAAAACTCCACTCTACCGGGAAAATCAGCCCTGGATGGTCTGCTAGAATATAACATTTCGGGGAACAAACCACTCTACTGGGTAATCAAGGCAGACTGTTGAGGGATATTGAACAAGATTTACTGGGAGGGTTATCCCACACTCTCTCTACTGAGGATGGAGATAAACAATCTCTGAGCTAGTCTCACTCTGCGGGGGAGAAAATTAACTCCGCTAACTTCTCTGGGGATTAGATAAGGAGGGAATCAGCATCGACCTCTGCTTGGGGAAAATGAGAAATAAACTCAACAATAACAACTTTCGCTTGGGGAATGAGTCAATGACCTAGACTCTGAGGGGAAAGGAGCCAGTCATTCAGACTCTGTGGGGAAAACGAAATTCTAAATTCGTTCCACTGATGGGGATAATCTCACGCCTACTTGTTGGAGATGATCCTACTCTGCTGGAGATATCAATTTCGACCTGCTGAGGATATTCTTAACTGTACGTGGCTCCAACCCGCTGGGGATGTGAACACGCTTATCCTGCACACTTTCTTTAGATGAGGGACTTCTAGAAAAGTCTCGAGGATGAGGGTCCTGCGAATAACAAACAAACAAATATGTTTTGTACAGCAAGCATCATCTTAATTGTCACCTGTGGCATTACTCAAGCAAAAACATCGTTTCGATTATACTTGGTAGAGTCCACACGTTTATGTATGCAAAATTTTATCAAAACATCAGGCGTCTTTTGCAAACAAGACTGTAAAAGTTGAATAAAAAACAAAAGTTTTCTAAATAGTATGTTTTATTGATAAATGGCCTGTAAATAGGAAAATTTACAACAGATGCAACTCCTGAAATGAGAAAGCTGCGTAAGAAATATATACAAAATGCACAAGAGTATATAACATGTCGGCAATATGGCACAGACAACCACCATAGAACGACTCGACTATGACTCGCGTGACTTTGACGCCTTTCCGATGCTTCGTCTTCTAAAGAGATTGATTTGAACGGCTGACTCTCGAGTTTTCCCATAATCCACTATGCTTTGAAGATCAATGCACAGACCGCAGTTATTTGCTTTTCAAATCCCTAACTTTTGCCTGAACTGCCCTTGCGGGTTTTCGATATACCGGGATACCCTTTTTTGCCAAAGTCGCCCATTCAGGTTTTCAACTTTGCGGGTTTACATTTTTTCTTTTTATCCCTAATTTTTGCCCGAACCTATCCTTTTATGGTTCGCCAGGATGCCCCATTCTTGCCTGGATTGTTTCTTTTTTTTTTCTTTCCAGCGGGTCTATTTTTAAGCAAAGCATCTTTTGACTGCGTCTGCGTTCACAGGGGACGTGAAATCTTCACCGTCCATGGTTGAAAGTAGTAAGGCTCCTCTGGAGAAGACTTTTCTTACAACTTACGGACCTTCATAATTGGGAGTCCATTTGCCCCTGTGATCGTTTTGTGGTGGGAGAATCTGTTTCAACACCAAATCACCTACCTGAAAGCTTCGAGGATGCATCTTCTTATTATAGGCTTTCTTCATCCTGCTCTGATACAAACGACCATACGCAATAAACTCCAACCTCTTCTCATCCATCAAACTGAGTTGATTTAGCCCGTTCTTCACCCATTCTGCCACATCTAGTTTGACGTCATCCAGAACTCTTAAAGAAGGGATCTCGACCTCCAATGGCAGGACAACTTCCATACCATATACCAACGAGAAAGGAGTTGCCCCCGTTGAAGTACACATCGAGGTACGATATCCATGTAGAGCAAAGGGCAACATCTCGTGGTAATCCTTATAGGTCACAACCATCTTCTGCATTATCTTCTTTATGTTTTTGTTGGCCGTTTCCACAACGCCATTCATCTTCGGACGATAGGGAGACGAATTGTGATGCTCAATCTTGAAGTTCTGGCACAGCTCCTTCATCATCTTGTTATTCAGATTGGAACCATTATCAGTAATGATCCTCTCAGGTATCCCATAGTGGAAGATGATGTCCCTTTTGATGAACCGGGCTACAACTTGCTTGGTGACATTAGCATAGGAGGCTGCTTCGACCCACTTGGTGAAATAGTCAATAGCTACTAAGATGAAACAGTGTCCATTGGATGTAGTCGGCTCGATCTTGCCAATCATATCAATGCCCCACATGGAGAAAGGCCACGGGGATGACATGACATTCAAAGGACACGGCGGCACATGAATCTTGTCGGCACAAATCTTACATTTATGGCATTTCTTGGCGTACTTGAAGCAATCAGACTCCATAATTACCCAATAATACCCTACTCACAACAGCTTTTGAGACATGGCGTGCCCACCTGCATGTGTTCCAAAGGCTCCTTCGTGGACCTCTTCCATAAGCAAATTTGCTTCTTTTTCGTCCACACATCTTAGTAGCACTAAGTCAAAGTTCCTTTAGTAGAGTACACCGTCTAGATTCAGATAGAAGTTACCAGATAACCTCCTCAAGGTCTTCTTATCCCGGGGCGATGCCCCAGGCGAATACTCTTGATTCTTGAGAAAGTTCTGGATGTCGTAATACCATGGTTTGCCATCAGAAGCTTCTTCTATTGTGAAAACGAATGGCGTCCTATCAAGGCGTGAGATGACGATTCTTGGTGCATCGTTCCAAAAGTTCACTTTGTACATTGAAGACAATGTAGCCAAGGCATCTGCCATCTGATTTTCTGCTCTCGGCACATGGTGAAACTCTACATGGTCAAAGAAAGGTAGCAACCTTCTTGCGTAGTTCATATAAGGGATCAGATTCTGTTGGCGGGTCTCCCACTCTCCTTTGATCTAGTTGACCACTAAAGCTGAATCACCATAGATATCAAGGTTCTTGATTCTCAAATCGATTGCTTCCTCGATACCCATGATACACGCTTCGTATTCGGCTTTGTTGTTGGTGCATGGAAATGTTAACCTTGCAGTGAATGGTATATGCGACCCATGGGGTGGTGTGATAATTGCCCCAATTCCACTACCGTAAGAATTAATAGCACCGTCAAAGATCAATTTCCACTGGGAACCCAACTCTGGACCTTCGTCTGGAAACGGTTCGTCACAATCCTTCATCTTCAAGTACATAATGTCCTCGTCAGGAAAATCAAACTTCATAGGCTGATAGTCGTCGATTGGTTGCTCTGCGAGATACTCTGACAGAACACTCCCTTTAATAGCCTTCTGAGATACGCACTGAATATCGTATTCTGTCAGAACCATCTGCCATCTAGCAATCCTCCCTGACAGCGCTTGCTTTTCGAATACGTACTTGATCGAATCCATCTTTAAAATTAACATGGTTGTATGGTTTAGCATATTTTGTCTTAGGCGTTTGACATCTCAAGAAAGTGTGCAACAAGTCTTCTCCAACATTGAGTATCTGGATTCACAGTCCGTGAATTTTTTACTCAAGTAGTAAATTGCATGCTCTTTCCTTCCAGTCTCGTCATGTTGACCGAGAACACAACCCATGGAATTCTCAAGAACCGTTAAGTACATTATCAATGGTCTTCCAGCCACCAGGGGCATCAATATTGGAGGGTCCTGCAGATACTCTTTTATCTTCTCGAACGCCCTCTGGCAATTTTCGTTCCAGACGACCGCCTGATCCTTCTTCAATAGTTTAAACATTTGTTCACATGTGGCCGTGAGGTGAGATATGAACCTCGCAATGTAGTTCAATCTACCCAGGAATCGACGAACCTCTTTCTCAGTCTTTGGCGCTGGCATTTCTTGAATTGCCTTGATCTTCGCAGGATCAACCTCAAGACCTTTCTCGCTGACAATGAAACCCAACAGCTTCCCTGCTCATACACCGAAAGTACACTTGTTTGGATTCAGCCTTAGTTTGAACTTCCTTAACCTCTCAAACAGGTTTAGAAGATTCACCAGATGCCCCTCCTCTGTTTGGGACTTCGCAATCATATCATCGACGTAAACCTCAATCTCGTGATGAATCATGTCGTGAAAGAGGATCACCATTGCTCGTTGATAGGTTGCCCCTGCGTTCTTCAACCCAAAAGGCATTACTTTATAGCAGAACATCCCCCATGGTGTAATAAAAGTCATTTTCTCTATATCCTCTGGTGCCATCTTGATCTGATTGTAGCCCGAAAAACCTTCCATGAAAGAAAACACTGAGTATTGTGCGGTGTTATCAACAAGCACGTCAATATGGGGGAGCGGGAAATCATCCTTTGGGCTCGCTCTATTCAAGTCCCTATAGTCCACACACATCCTGACTTTTCCATCCTTCTTAGGCACGGGTACGATGTTAGCGCCCCACGGAAGGTAGTTGGCCACAACAAGATATCCAGCGTCCAATTGCTTCTGGACTTCTTCTTTGATCTTCACTGCCATATCTGGCCTGGTTCTTCTAAGCTTCTGTTTGACGGGAGGACATTCTTCTCGAAGAGGCAGGCGATGAACTGCAATATCTGTGTCAAGTCCAGGCATGTCTTCGTATGACCAAGCAAATACATCCTTATACTCTCGGAGTAATTCAATCAGTCTTTGCTTGACATCACTTTGCAGTGCAGCCCTTATTCTGACCTCCTTCTTATCCTCTTTTGTTCCCAAGTTGACGACCTCAACTTCCTCCTGATGAGGCAGGATGACCTTCTTCTCTGGTCTTAACAATCTGGCAAGCTCTTCGGGCAGGTCTTCGTCTTCTTCGATCTCTTCTTCTGCTTGAAAGATCAGATTATCAAAGTCACACTGAGTCATAGACGAGTATGAGTCGGTGGTATCTAAAATGTGTAACCTGCAATGATGATGATTTTGTGCTTAAATGATATGCAAACAAACAAACACAAACCACATTGCCATTTTATTGTTAGAAAAATAAAAAACAAGAAAAACAAGGATCACAAATTTTGAATGAAAAGACGCCTTTTGATTGATGATAAAAAAGATTGTCCACACACATAACAGATAGGGCCCTACAAATAAAGACCACTATGCTCCGGGCAGAGCATAAGGCAATACATTAATCAAAACAAAGAAATTACTCTTCATAAGTCACAAAGATAACTTCTTCCACGGTCCAATTCTTCAAGCTCTGGCCAAGGATACATGGCTGAATCCACGCATCCATGTCGCAGTCGTTGTCTCCCTCCTCGTCAGATACGACATTAATCCTTTCGAATATCACCCCACCACTGGTGAACTGGACATGCCCTTTGTAGCACGGAGCGCTCTGTGAAGATGATGCATATGGGTTGTACTCCAGTCCGAACTTATCCTGTTTGTTTGGGACGTTTACCACTTGCCCCCACCCTTGCGCTGATCCGGACTTCATGACGGCTTGTGCTTCCTTGTAGGATGACATAGAAACTTCTGGCGCTTTGACCTCAACCGATGCTTTCTCCTTAACTTGAACACCCTCAAAGGCTTGGCATAGAGTCTCGTGGATCTCCCCTTCAACCTCAACATACTTGAATGAAGACAACTGACTAATCATGATGTCTTCTTCACCACAGACGGTGACTATGTTTCCATGCATCATATACTTCAGTTTTAGGTGCAAGGTCGATGCTACAGCGTCTGCCGAGTGGATCCATGGTCGTCCTAGCAGACAATTGTATGTTGGCTGGATGTCCATTATATATAAAATGGCGTCAAAGATTTCAGGACCGACTTGAATCGGAAGAGTCACTTCACCAAATGCGGACCTCCTCGTACCGTCAAATTCCCGCACGACTAAATCACTAGGATTGCAGATTAATCCCTGAGTGTCTAGTTTCATCAAGACCTTTTTGGGTAGCACATTGAGTGATGACCTTGTATCTACCAATACGTGTGACATAACCGTCCCCTACACTCTATGGAGATGTGTAAAGCGTGGTTATGATTCCGTCCTTTGGGTGTTAAGTCGAGATCAGTGAATCCTAGTCCATTTCCAGCGTTAACATGCGTGACCACTCCTTCTAGCTGATTAACTGAAATCTCTTATGGCACGTAGGTTGTGTTCAAGATCCTTAGAAGCGCATTTCGGTGTGCCTCGGAGCACAACAACAAAGACAGGATTGAAATCTTGGAGGGTGTCTGCTGTAAGTGATCTACGATTTTGTAGTCACTCTTTCTGATCAAGCGCATGAATTCTTATGCATCCTTCACCAGAGCTTCTTTCTCTCCCTGTTGTGGATCCTCTTCAATCACCACGTTTTCCTTCTCCTTGTCAGTTCTTCCACCTCTGGAGGCGCGAACACTCTTCCACTTCTCGTCACCCCACTGTTTCCGACCAGATTATCGACCGACTCGCAAGGCAAACTCCTTAATTCTTGCTTCTGTCCATTAGAGAACACCTCTTCCCCATAATTCCAGGGGATCGCTTTAGTGCTCTTGTAAGGCATCGGTCCTACCTTTGTAATCACAATTGTCAGCGGCCTCGGTGGTGTAGAAATCTTGATAGTCTTATACGGGATAGAGATCGTGGACACTTCATCCTTCTTTTCATTAATCTTTGTCTCGTCATCCTCCTTACTGATTCTGTCAAATTGTAAAAACCCTTCATCCATCATATTCTGAATACAACTCCTCAAACGTGAACATCCTTCTGGATTAACCAAACAACCTTCACAGTCGCTCCCACAGTCTGGGAACACCCCACCAGCTAACAACTTACTTTTTACAAAACTCAGTGGAGTTTTCAAATCTTCAACACTGGATACCAAGTTCAGTTTGTCTTCGATAATAGCATTCACTCCAGCAGCTCCATGGTTCAACATGGGATTTTGGATGACGTTGGGCACATCACGAGTGAAGTTAATGGCCTTACTATCAACAAGGTCTTGAACCTTGTGCTTAAAGGCTTTGTAGTTATCAATATTATGGCCCGGTGCCCCTGAATGAAAATCACATCGAGCATTGGCGTCATATCCCGAAGGAGGTGCACCGGTCAATGGTGCCATTGTCCTTTTCTGGACCAACTGCAGTTGAATTAAGTGTTGCAATAATTGAGCATAGGGTATTGGTGGCGCGTCAAAGTTCATGTTCATCATTCTCCCACGGTCTTGAAACTGCTTTACTGCGTAGTTTTGCTGTTGCTGCTGCTGCGGATGTTGTCGTTGTTGTTGTGGTTGCGGCGGCGGCACTGCCAGAATGGAAATGCTCGCCACTTGTTGACGTTGTTGGTAGTATGGTTGTTGTTGACGTTGATTCCTGTTATGATTTCTAAAGCCTGACACTGCGTTAGTCTCATTTTCCTTTTTCCTGTTACCGAAGACTTTCTTCCCACCTCCAGACGAGGTCCCTTCTCCACTTTGTATCTTTCCCAGTTTTATCCCGTTCTCTACTCTTTCCCCAGTTATAATCAGATCCGAAAAACTCTGTGACATATTTCCAATTAACTTCTCGTAATATATTCCTGGCAAGGCCGCCACAAACATGTCGATCAATTCCCGCTCCATCATTGGAGGCTGAACTCTAGCCGCTAGTTCACGCCACCTCTGGGCATACTCTTTGAAACACTTGTTGTTGCTTTGTGATAGATTTTGCAACTGCACTCTGTTCGGTGAAAAGTCGTTGTTGTATTGGTAGTGCCTTACGAAGGCCTCTTCTAAATCCCTCCAACTTTTGACTTGAGCTGGCTCCAACCCCATGTACCACTCCAATGAAGGACCAGACAAGATGTCCTGAAAGAAGTGCATAAGCAACTTCTCGTCATCTGAATATACCGACGTCTTCCTATAGTAGGACCGAAGGTGTACCCTGGGACAAGTCGTCCCTTTATACTTGTCGAAGTCCAACACCTTAAACTTCGGAGGAATTCTAAGTCCCGGAATCAGTCCTAGATTGGACATGTCAAGACCCATAGCATTCTGGTTTTCAAGGCTCCTCATTTTTTCTTCTATTGCCTTGAATCTTCTATCAGCGTCAGATTGTAATCCTGCCCCAAGGTCTCCCATGGAGAAGATGTCCTCTTGCCCGTCCTGTTCCCGATGGGGACCATTGTTACCCAGTACAACGCCCATTGGACCTGGGACAGGAAATCCAGTTTGGTTTCCTCCGCCCGGAGGGAGAACTACTGTTGGGATAACATCTGCCCGTGGCGTACTATTGTCCACTGGAGGCATAGCAGCGGTTCCACCATCTAAAACCCCATTTCCATCAACCCTTGATACCAAAGGCTGGACCAGCGTCCTTAACTGTTCATGGCCGTTGGCGACCCCCTGCATCATTTCCATGAACTGTGCCATCCTATCACGGAATTCCTGAAGCTCGAGCTGAACTTGATCCATAACTCTTTGTTGGTTTCCTTGGGTAGAATAACGGTGAATTGGCTTGCCTTCAATCCTGAAACAAACTAGTGGAGAAAACCACAGGACGAGGTAAGGTTAACAGAAACAGAACACCTGCAATGCAAATGAAGAATGATGCAAAATGCAAACATGCAAATGTATTTCAGGGAAATTTCTCCCCTTGATTCTAGTTCCACAGTCATGGTAAGAGAATGAAGAACCACAGAGGTAGCCAGAAAAACATCTCATAAATAAAATGAACCATAAAGTATCATCATACATTACCAAAGTAATACAAAAAGAGCCATTGTGACCTCATCCAACAACCCTGGTGATGGTCAGAATACAAATAACAACAAATAAGAGAAAAAAACGTCAGAAGTGGTGTCGAGTCCGGAACTCTTCTAGCAACGCCTTTGTGTTCGGATGATCGGGCCTGTCAATCAATCCTTGAATGAGTGAGTCCCTCTTCTTGATAGTATCTTGCAGACTCTGAACATGGTCTTCCCAAGCATCCTCTCTAAAAGCATCTTCTAATCTGGGCTTCTTCAGGTCGATCCTGAATTTGTATTCCTCCAACATTGCAAGAGCTTCGTGGAGTTTTCGTTCGGTCTCAAATAGATGCATTGCATTACCTGGACTATTCTTGATTCTGACTTGAAGATGATTTTTCAAACTCTCAACCTGCAGACGGAGTCCATCCTCTCTTTCTTTGTTGTTGGTTAAAAGAGCATTCCATTGGGCTTCAAACTTGGATATGTTCAGATGAGCTCTCTCCAACTCCTTCTTTTTTCTTGAAAGGACATCACTGATGCTTTTCAAATCTTTCACTACGCCAGAAATGAGTTTTAGCAGCGCACCCTTTAACAGCGCTTCTTAAAAAGCGCTGCTAAAGGGTGGGTAAAAAAAAAAGAAAAAAAATTTCCCACCTAAGACAGCGCTTTTGAAAAAGCGCTGCTAAAGGGGGGCTCTAAGAAAGCGCTTTTTAAAAAGCGCTGCTAAAGGGGTGGCCTAGGAAAGCGCTTTTAAAAAGCGCTGCTAAAGGGGGACCTAAGAAAGTGCTTTTAAAAAGCGCTGCTAAAGATGTCCCCCTTTAGCAGCGCTTATTCTATAAAGCGCTGCTATATGGCATTGCTAAGGCACCCTAAGAAAGCGCTTTTCAAAGTGCTGCTAAAGGCATTTAAAAGCGCTGCTAAAGGGGGACCTAGAGGGGGACATAAGAAAGCGCTTTTAAAAAGCGCTGCTAAAGGGGGCCCTTTAGCAGCGCTTTTTCTATAAAGCGCTGCTATATGGCATTGCTAAGGCACCCTAAGAAAGCGCTTTTAAAAGCGCTGCTAAAGGCCATTAAAAGCGCTGCTATAGGTATTAGTATTATAATTTTTAAATACCCTCCAGAATTTTAAGAGAAACAGAACAGTCGCGTACATTTCTTTTCTTCTGTCTTTCTCCTCTAGTGAACGAACTTGCCCTATTCAAGTGCCGTCATCCGCCGTCCGACCGTCGCCCGCCGTCCGTTCACCGTCCGTTCTCCGTCCGTTTTCGAGTGCATCCGTCCGTCTGCATTGCATTTCCACCATTGTTAAGGTATGTGACAGTTTCAAGGGATTTTCTTGTTTTTTTTTCTTTTCACCATTGTTGGTATTTGAAGACATTAAAGGTTTTGAAGGTTTTTGTTAATACTGTTATCTAAATATTGATGGTTTTTCTTTTCACTATTGTTGGTATTTGATGGTTTTTCTAAATATTTGTTTTCACCATTGTTGGTATACTATTGTTTTTATTGTTGGTATACTATTGTTTTTGTTATCTAAATATTGATGGTTTTTCTTTTCACCATTGTTGGTATACTATTGTTTTTGTTGTTGTGTAGATATGTTTCTTTTGAGGACATGCAAGTAAATTTTAGTGTTGATAACGTATACTGTTGTTGAGTAATTGTTTTTGTTGTTGCGTTCAAGTATGATACGTATATTGTTGTTTTGTATTGAAGGTTTGAGGACATGCATGCAAGTAAATTTTAGTGTTGTTGTTGTGTAGAAATGACTTATTGGAGGTTTAGTGAAGGTTTTATATGTTGATATGTTATTATGTTATTATGATGGATTTCTCAATGTTTATATGATATATATGTTATTATGGTTTTATATGTTTAGTTAGGATTTCTCAATGTTTAGTAAGGGTGTCATTTTGGTTTAAGGATTATCTAGTAATTTTAATATGATTTGTTTTGGTGGATTATCTAGTATTTTTAATATGATTTATCTTGGTTAATTATTAATATGATTTTAATAAAATTTATATTTTGTCTGCTATAGGGGTTACCTGTGAAGAGCAAAGTTGTGATCATTTTCAAGCATCCTATTGCGTAGCATTCTTAGAAGTTAGTGATTTCCTTACAGGTATTCTCTGTTTTGTTTAACTTTTATAGTTTAGTGTAGATTACTCAATTAGTATGGATAAAAAAGGGATGTCTGGTAATCGATTGTCAAAAGAGTACGAGAATGGGGTATCGAAGTTCGTTAAGTTTGCTGTTGAACACGCCAAAGACCCCAGTAGGATCACATGTCCTTGCTTAGGATGCTGTTATGGGCGTCGAGTTGACGCCGTTCAGTTGGAATCTCATTTAATGAGACATGGAATTGACCGAAGTTACACATGTTGGACATTACATGGTGAGATAAGTAACGAGAATGTTGAACCCCTGAATAATACGACATGTGCTTCAAAGGACAATGGCAGAGATACATATGATTGTGATCGAGTCGAAGAGATTGCAGAAGCACTTAAAGAAGATCTTCAAGATTGTCCCAAGATGTTTGAGAGGTTGGTAAGCGATGCAGAGAAACCGTTGTATAAAGGTTGCACTACTTTCACAAGATTGTCCGCGGTATTAAAGTTGTACAATTTAAAGGCGGGTAATGGATGGTCGGATAAAAGTTTCACAGAGTTGTTAGCCCTACTTCAAGAGATGCTTCCGGAGGATAATGTTCTTCCCAATCGAACCTATGAAGCTAAAAAAATGTTATGCTCTATTGGCATGAGCTATGATAAGATACATGCTTGTCCAAATGATTGCATTTTGTTTCGAAATGAATATGCATCATTAAACGAGTGTCCTAAATGCAGTGTATCTCGGTATAAGAAAAAATTGTCACCAGCAAAAGTATTATGGTATTTTCCTATAATTCCGAGATTCAGACGCATGTTTCGTAGTGAAACAGATGCAAAACACCTGACTTGGCATGCAGATGATAGAATTCTAGATGGGAAGTATCGACATCCGGCAGATTCACCACAGTGGATGAAAATTGATAATGATTATCCTGATTTTGGAGAAGAAGCTAGAAACCTTCGCTTGGCATTATCGACTGATGGAATGAATCCGCATGGTCTGCAGAGTATCTCACATTCTACCTGGCCTGTAATTATTATGATTTATAACCTACCTCCATGGCTATGTATGAAGCGTAAGTACATGATGTTATCTATGTTAATTTCTGGCCCTAAACAACCAGGGAATGACATAGACGTATACCTGACACCTCTAATCGAAGACTTAAAGAGTTTGTGGGAGAACGGTGTGGAGGTTTATGATGGATATAGGAAAGAAAGTTTCAATTTGAGGGCGATGGTGTTTGGCACAATTAATGATTTCCCAGCATACGGAAATCTATCGGGGTATAGCATTAAAGGTCAATGTGCGTGTCCTATCTGTGAAGAAAACACAGATTGGACGCGGTTGGAATTTGGTCAGAAGAATGTCTTTCTTGGTCATCGTAGATTCTTAAATTCTAGTCATCACTACCGTGGGTGGAGAAAAGCATTCAATGGAGATTCAGAACAACGTAAAGCTCCACCTACATTGACCGACGAACAAATTTTTGAAAAGGTGAAAGATGCGAGTACTAAGTTTGGCAAGCCTTTTGCTCATACGCTTGTCACGCGTGGGTGGAAGAAGAGGTCAATTTTGTTTGAGTTGTTGTATTGGAAGTCGTTGTATGTAAGACATTTTCTTGATGTTATGCATATTGAAAAAAATGTATTCGAAAGTGTTATTGGTACGTTACTCAATATACAAGGAAAGTCTAAGGATGGCCTTAAAGCAAGAAAGGACTTGGTAGCAATGGGAATAAGGAATGAATTAGGACCCTTGAAGAAAGGAAATCGTAGATATCTACCACCTGCTGCTTATACTCTATCTAGAAAGGAGAAAAAGATACTGTGTAAGTTTCTGAGTGAAGTTAAAGTTCCAGAAGGATACTCTTCAGATATTAGAAGAATTGTTTCTATGAAAGACCTCAAGTTAAAAAGTTTAAAGACACATGACTGCCATGTTATAATGGAACACTTTCTACCAATAGGTATACGTTCTATTTTGCCAGAAAAAGTGAGAGGTGCAATAACTAAATTGTGTTTTTTCTTTAGGTCAATCTGTAGTAAGGTGATAGATCCTACGATCTTACCAACATTGCAAAGAGAAATAGTTATTACTTTGTGCGAGCTTGAAATGTATTTTCCTCCATCATTTTTTGACATAATGGTACACCTAGTTGTTCATCTTGTGAAAGAGACACAACTGTGTGGACCTGCCTATATGAGATGGATGTACCCTGTTGAACGTTATATGAAAATATTGAAAGGGTATGTGAAAAACCGAAGTCGACCAGAGGGATGTATTGTTGAACGATACATTGTTGAAGAAGCTATTGAGTTTTGTACTGAATATTTGTCCAACGTTCAATCCATTGGCCTCCCAAAATCTCATGTTGTTGAAAAAATAGATGGTAAACAATTAATTGGAAATAAAGTTGTGACAGTTTCAAGGGATGAATGGGAGCAAGTGCATTTGTATGTTCTGCACAATGACATTGAGGTTGAGCCGTATGTTGAAATCCACAAGGACGTTCTCCGAGGTTTAAATCTGAATAGAAATGAAAATTGGATAGTGCGTGAGCACAATCGAAGTTTTATAACATGGTTCAAGGAGCATATTTTTTCAAAGTTTTATTCTGATCCCGCTTCAATAACAGAAAGGTTGAGATGTTTAGCATATGGTCCAAGTTTGCATGTGTTTTCTTATAGCGCATACGCAATTAATGGATACACATTTTATACTAAGGAACAAGATGATAAAAGTACAATGCAAAATAGTGGTGTCACCGTGCTTGCCGAAGCAATGCACATTTCCTCGTATTATGGGGTTATCGAGCGCATTTGGGTGTTTGATTATGTGAAGTTTCAGATTCCTATCTTTGGATGCAAGTGGGTTGAAAATAACAGTGGCATACAAATGGATAAATCAGGTTTTTTGAAAGTGGGGTACAAAGATGAGCCTTTTATTCTAGCCACGCAAGCTAAACAAGTGTTCTATGTCACTGATCCGACAAGTACGAAATGGTCTATAGTTCTTTTTTCCAACAAATTAATCGATGATAACATTGGAGAAAAGGGGGATGTTTATGTTGAGAATGAATCTTATATTATAGATGATCCAGATGAGAATATTAGAGCGGACGAATCATATATTAGAAATGATCATAACGAGGGAATTTGGATCAATCCATCTGTCCGTGTTGTTAAGAGACAAGTAAACCCCGTTACAACGAAAAAAAGAAAGAGATGTTAAAGGATCAACCATTCTGAACTGGGCGTCGGTGTTATGCATTCATACATCAGGTACTTTGATCCTTTTTAATTAAATAATTGAACATTTTAAAATTTGCTCGTTTAACTTAATATTCTAATGTTGATTATGTTTTTTTAGGTTCTTATATGACAAGTTATTGGTCCCGAATGAATTGACTTCAGTATTCGCATTCTTATCTGCTAGCTGTGTCAACTCACGTATAATAGTCCAGTCACCAGATACAGTCAAAGAGTACACAGTGCAGAGATTTATGCGCGCGACTACGGAGAATTTGTTCTTGTTGCCATGTACACATGGGGTGGCTTGATGCAACGGATGTATTGCCACCCCAGTGGTTATTCACCTTGTCATAAGAACTTGCCATGCCTTTGAAACCTGAGTTCGACCCCCAGCGGGGGCGTTTTTACTCTTTTTCATTATTTTTCATGTTTTTTAATATTCTTCTTTCTTTTTCCATTTCTTATCACGCGCGCGAAGTGGCTGAGCTGACCATATTTTGTGTCTGCAACCCCAAGGTCTTGAGTTCAAGCCTTGGGTGGAGCATTTCTTTCTTTTTAATGCTTTCTTTACTTGTTTATTTTATTTCCTTTTATTTTATTTTAATTGTTTCTTGTTTTGTTTTATTTATTTGGAAAAATAGTTTTAAATGTCATAAAATCCAAAAAAAAAATCATATTTTTAATATTTTATTGTGTTAATTTATTTTTCTTCTTTTTATTTTATTTCATCATTTTATTTTGAATTTACAAATTAATGTGCTTTGTGTATGATTTGAACTTGTCATGAATTTTGGTGTTTGTTTGCCTACTTTGGTGTTTATTTGCATTGTTTTGTTTGCATTGCATTGTGTGAATCTTAAGAAATGTTGGTTGAGATGTGCTTGTGGTGGTGGCTGCCCCACACTTTTTCCTCCCTCTTTCCTTTGTGTATGCGTCTTTTCTTTGCATCTCATTTGTTTGCATTGCATGTTGACTTGTTCAAGTCAATTTCATTTCTTCCCTATTTCATCTGTGATTGAGTTATTTATTGTTTACTTGGCCTTGTGCCATGATCCCCCTAGGATTCCTAGTCCCTTCGTTTAGGATGGGAGTAGGAGAGACATTAGGTGTTCAATCCTATGCATGACAACATTAGGGTAGTTCTTCCCTTTCATCCCAACTTTAGGAGCATTGTGCATGACAACTTTAGGGTCCAATTTCCCCTTAGTCTGTGTATGTCTCTTCTCTTCTCCTAAACAATTCAAAACACTTAATAAGGGATAATTTGTGTCGTACGCTACGAGCCTTAAGTACTTGAAATGATGGTTGGGAGCCTCCTCTCAACTGTCTAGAGTGTTTAGCATATGGCCTTTGGGGGATATGCGACGCATTTGCTCTCGAGTCATAGCCTTTAGTGCGACATGAGTTTCAAACCATAAATCAATCCACTTCTTGTCTTAAAAAATAAAAAACAAAAGCATCAAATCTTTTTATCCTTCGGGATTAATGAAAATCATTTTCAGAAAGAGTGTGTTAAGCTTTGGTTCTACCGCAAACAGGCATCGTCCCTAACTGCTGGAACTATTGTTTAACCCTACTCAGTTAAAACATTTGAACCAACCTGTGGTCGTGTTAGCCCGAACTACGTTTACTCTGATTTCTCATACCAGATGAGGATACGTAGGCACAAGATGACGATGTCTTGGCAAGCAACCTTCCCCACTTTCACCCGTAGTTTTCTGAACTACGTTGACTCTGACTTTCCTATTGCACGAGGGAATAAGTAGGCATAGAGCGGCGATGCTCTATCGAGTCTATTTTCTTTTCCTTTGTCCCCATGAGCATGTAGCTTAGATAGTTTAACACCCTTTTAGATAGACAACAAGCATGGATCCCGTTGAGTACAACGGACGTGAGGGGTGCTAATACCTTCCCCTTGCGTAACTGACTCTCGAACCCGAGATTTGGTTCCGATGACCTGTCTTCTCCCATTTTCGTAAGTTTTCTCTTATCGTTTCCTTTCCCTTTCTTTGGGATAAATAACGAACGGTGGCGACTCTTCTGTCTTCTGCCGGCCCCTATTTGCAACGATGCGACAGCTGGCGACTCTGCTGGGGAAAACTTCCCATCCCCTATGCGAGTCAATCCTAGCGCTTGTGTGTTTTGTCTTTGGGGTGTGTATATATATGCAGTATGTGTTTTCATTTTTATTGCTTTATTGCATTTTACTTTCATTATTGTCATATATCATATTGTTGTGCTGTGGAATGGATTCATGAGAGAGTCGAGAGACTGTTGCTCCCCTTTCCAGTAAGAGAACCTTTGTATCCCACAGTAGTTGTAGAGCCTACGACAGTCGAGGTGTAGAAATACAATCGACTATGGGCCGAGAAGGAAGAACTGCGTAAGGCTAATGAAGAGTTAGAGAAGGAAATTGTCCAACTTATAATTGAGAGGAGTCAAGCCATCCAATCATCCAGGAAGCAAACAGAGTTAGTAAACAAGATAGGTACAAAATTGACAAAGGAGATCAGCACCCGAGAACGAATAGGTAAACACTATGCCAAAAAAGACCTTTAGCAGCGCTTTTTTTGGCCTTTAGCAGTGCTTTAAAGCGCTGCCAAAAGTGGCGCTGCTAAAGGTAAAGGCAGCGTTTTTTTTCAATGAAAAAGCGCTGCTAAAAGCTCCCTTCAGCAGCACCTTTAGCAGCGCTTTTTTAGCCCTTTAGCAGCGCTTTTGTAAGCGCTGCATAATTCCCCCAACCATCCCCCCCTTTAGCAGCGCTTTCAAAAAGCGTTGTCTTAGACTCCCCCTTTAGCAGCGCTTTTGCAAAGCGCTGCCATAGCCCACCCTTTAGCAGCGCTTTTTATAAGCGCTGCCTTAGACCCCCCCCCCCCCCTTCCAAACCAATAGCAGCGCTTTTGTAGGGTAATATTTGTGACCTTTAGCAGCGCTTTTATGTAAAAGCGCTGTCTAATGTCCCAGATTTTAAAAAAAAAATTTAAAAAAATATTCACCCTGTTTTGTATATTTTACCAACAACCTGCTTATATTACACAAACCTGCTTATAATTCAGGCCTTTATTTCAACACTTTGGCCTTATATGTACAATTCCAAACTTTGGATACATTGTAACTCATGACTTTGTTCATAAACATTTTAATATACACATAAACCTGTTTAAATATGTTACAACAAAATTCGATCCTCAGAATTACAACAACACAAATACATTCAATTCACATATAATTACAAGTCTTCCAATCCGATAACTCTATACAATTCTCAACCCAAGAATAAATTGACACCATTCCTCTTTAATTTCTTCCAATTTTGCTTTCGTGTAAGTAGCATACTTGAATTCATCATAATACTACATAATATAACAGATCGAATAAGATTTAAGTTTAAAACTAATTACTCAGATGAAGTATCGGATAATTATCAAAATGAATCATATAACTTATATAATGAATTGATCCATACCAGGACTGGAATCTCAAGTTGACTAGAAAGAATAATTTCTCTCATAAAGCGCAATACAAAATATCCACAGTCAATACCATTGCGCTGCCGAGGACACTGTAAATGGAAAAAACAAACGAACATTTATCCGGATATATAGTTTAAATAGTTTTATCAAGTAGAAACATGCGAGAATATACCTCCACTCTGATCCAGTTGATGTTGTTAGCCTTACTTTTTGGCACTGTTGCATCTCTTTGTGCTCTGAATATTTGTATAACTCTAACATAATTTAAACGCATATTTAGAACAATGTCACATAATAAATAAAGATATATAATTAAAGACAACAGTATGAGTTTGGATTTATCCATCCATGGTGAGATACTTAGAGTGGTTGGCTCTTTTCATAGATTCCTAGGCATTGTGATGACAGGTTCCTGTTTGTGCTCAGTTTTAGGTAGAGTTGTGAATTTTGGCTTTAAGTTAGTTTGATGGTTTGAGTTGGGATCTAGCAATGTAATATGTATCCATGATTGTTTCTAACTGAGTTTGTCAACTCATACCTAGTTGTTGTCAAGTAGGTATCTTGTGATACACAGTTGGTTTTTGATTTGTTTTTATCTAAGGTGAGGTTGTCACCAGGTTTGTGATCATGAGGATTTTGAATGTTGGACCTTTGAGAACAGTTCTTGTTGTTGTGATTGTTTGGCTTGAACTAGCTTTGGGTAGCAAATAAGAACTGTCAAGAGCATTAAGGCTTAAGGCTGCTTTGGTGTTGGTGAGGAAGTTGTTACCTCAGTTCTGATGGAGTGTTGAGTGCTAGTTGGTTCAGCTAGTTTTTAGAGGTGCATAGATTTGTCATTGGGAAATATGTGTGTTTGCTGCTAAGATGCCGTTAGGGTAGTGTCTAGCCTTGTTATGTTGATTTTTTTGCTTGCTTCCAGTTCATTTTGATATGGAGGGTTTTGTTCCTTATGTGTGGCTTTCTGTTAAGTGAGTTTGAGGCCATTGTTTAGGCCTGCTATTTGAGTTTATGCATAGGGTTGTTATCAAAATTGGTGTTAGGGCTATGTTAGGATTAGATCTGTTAACTCTTGTTGAATGCTCAGAGTTGGTGACTCTTTTGGTGTTAGTGCATTCACTTAGGCTTGGCATTGTAATGTCAGGATTTTTGTTTTGTTTGTTGCTGGTTATACACCCTTGAGCTGTGGCATTAGGCTGTTAGGTCTTAGCTGTTTGGTTTAGGATTATTTTTTTGGCATGTTCAGGTTAATTTGACTTGCTGTTAATGTTTAACTAGGTTTGTCAACTCAGTTGCTATCAGTCTTAGTTTCTCATGGTAGGAGTTTGTTTTTTTCTTGTGGTTTCTATCTAAGATGTTTGGAGCAGAGTTGTATAGCCAGGTGAGAGATGCCATGAGAATTGAAACTGTTGAGTGCCTCAAATCTGTTTAGGTCCTTGAGAGGCAGTCTGTTTGGTTGGCTGGTTGAAGGAGTCTAGTGTGGTTCATGTAGAACTCATATTGCTGTTAACCATTTAATGGATATGTTTGCTTTTAGCAGGATAATTGAGGCTAGAGTGTTTAGGCCTCAGTTAGTTTCTTTGCTGGTATATGCTGATGAGGAGAGAGTTGTTGGTTTAGTTCTTCCTGAATGCATGACAGGTTGGAATGTCAATTTTGTTGGACATGGTGTAGTTTTATTTGACACTGTTACCTACTGTCCAGTTTTGCTTTTAGGATCTTCTTTTTGGTTTCTCATCAGGTTTACCTCCTTTCTGTGTAAAACCTATTTAGAATGACCTCAGATCTTGGTTAAGGTAGTTGCATGAGAGGCTTCCTATTGTTACTTTGATTGGTTGTAAAGCTGTTTTGATTAAGTTATAACTTCATATGTGCTTAGATTGTTTAGATTTTTTGCAAGATCATTTTTATTGACTTAGAAGCATGAGTTTGTTAACTCAAGGGTAGTTGTTACCAGGTTGTAGGGATGTTTAGGTTTATGATGTTTGGTGTTGAAACAATTTTGGAGGATCAAGTTAAGATGGTTTTGAACTTAAGATTGTTTGGTTATTCTATGAAGGCAAGTTTTAGACAGTGTAGGAGAGTTTAGTAGATTTTGTCATGAGAGTTTAAGGTTGTTGTGTGCTGGCTAGATCTTTGGAGGACAGTTTTGTTGGTTTGACTGTTTAGCCTGAATTTGGTGGTGATTTGTGTTGAGCTCATGATGGATAGACCATTAATGACCTGATGAGGCTGTTGTTGTTGGTTGTGTAAACTCAGACCAAGATTGTTGCCAAGTACCATGACATTGGTTTCTCTTATTGCCCTATTTTTCTATCCACAATCTATTTAGGAGTTTACCATTTGGGATCCTTACCAGGATGGCTTTTAGGATTCATCTAGGTACACTGTCATGCCATTTTTACTTGGGGCTTGATGATTTCAGTTTGCAGTTCATTCTCTTTTGAAGTTGGTATGTATGTTTGCAGCTTGTGCCATTTAAATAGACTTTGTCTTGGTCTGTTGTTTAGACATTGTTAAAGTACATTTTCTTTTAAAAAACATCAATTTCATCAACTTAAAACTCACGTACAATATTCTTGCTTTGATATCTCTTGATTGAATCTTCTGTTAGAAATCATTCCACATCACATTTAAAACTTGAGCAGGCCCCTACTTGTGTAAAATTACATCTGGTTTGATCCATGTTCTTCAAAATGCATCCCAATGTTTCTCCTTGCATGAGCATTCGTGTTTCTCTTTGTGTATTCTATTTCAAATTATGGATTGCACCATCATGATCCTCATGGAAAATCAATCAACTTTGACTAAAATTTCACTGAATTTGGATAAGAATTGGAGAAGTTATGTGGAAATCGTTTTCACTCTTTTCACTTGTGTTTGCCTTGGCTTGCCCAGCATCTGCGCGCATTTTTGGTATGCAAGCCAAACAGATCTAGCTAGGAGAAAAGTTAAAGTCTACCAACCAAATATGACAATGTTCAACATAAAGCCACTAAACATGGAAGTCTCATGCTGCCAATTTTCTTTCAAAACAGTTTGTGATCAACCCAACATGACAAAGCTTAAGGCATAAATTCATCAAGTGCTCAACCTCATACTTTCAGGAAATTAGTAACCATATACACCACCCTAATGGCATCTTAGCAACAATCACACATATTTGACAGCAAAGTTGCATTTTAACATGACAATAGCTGAACCATTTATCAAACAAACAAAACATAAACATGATGCATAATAAGGAGGTTTAGGGCTACATACCTCTTGTAGACCTCTAAAAAAAACAGAAACTAGCAGCAATCACACAGTACCACACTTTCTCCTTTGAGCAAATCTTGAATTTTCTTCCTTTTGAAGCAACAAGTGATTTAGAGAAGCTAAGAAGCAGAGTGCTCAAAGTTGTTTTTTGTTGTAAATAGTAGCAAAATGATGTTTAGGTGAGGGTGGAATGGAAAGAGTTTTGTCAAATGGCTCAACAACTTAAGAGATTCGAAAGAAAGCTTGTTGAAGATCAAAACTCAAGTTCAGATTTTTTATGCAGAATGATGGCTAGGGTTTTCCTTGGCTGTTGCTTAGCTTAAATACCAAGTGAGAACGAGATTGGAGGGGTTTTACCATGGTGAAAAATGAAGGGGCAGATTTGCATTTTTTCATGAAGTTTTGAATCAATGGTGTGTGATGGAGATGGTACACCATCCAGCTTGCATCCTTATCTTCTTGTTGGTTTCTTGTGAGTGGAGAGAAACATAATGGATAGGTTGCAGGAACCAGAACAAGGGTTGCTGCTTGTCTTTTCCTTGTTTCGGCAAAAGATTCAAAAATGGGGCAAAAAGGTACATGCCTTGGTTTGGCTTGTTTGGGCAATGTTTAGTAGGCTTCCAATGCAGCTTCATGCACATGGTTTGAGGAGTGAAGGGGATGCATAACTGAAATGCATAAACATGCTAAAATGTTCATATTTCATGCCTTGTGAAAATGTTCAAACTGCCAACTTTGAGCAAAGATATCTTGGTGCACACAACTCCATTTGCTTAGATCTTGTGCTCAAATGAAAGAGGGCATGGAGTAGAACAAATTTCATGTTGGTGGAAGTTCCATTTAATCGTTGGAAGATCATAAAATTTGAGGTTGAAAAGCATGGCATGCAGGCTGTCTACAAATAACTTAGAAATAATTCTAAGTTATGGATTTTGCCTTATTTTTCCTCAACTTTGCACATCCATAACATGAGATTCCCAAATCATATTGAGGACTTCTAGAACTTTTTGGAAATCTTGTAACATGCTTTATAACTTTCATTTGGGACAAAGCTTCATTTGACTTCAAGAAAATGATGAAAATTGGCTTGCAAAATGAGTGCAAAAATCTGTCCAACTTGCCAACTTTAAAGTCATTAAAAATCTCCAACTTTGATTGATTATAACTTGAGCTCCAAGTATCATATGATTATGAATTGGTACTCAAAAGAAAGCTTGAAATACAAGGAACAACTTTAATTTTTGAGCCAAGTCCATTTGAAAACTTGATCATGAAGAAAAATGGCCTTGAAGATGGCTGCCTCAACCATGAAACTTTCCATAAATGGAAAGTTTCTAAAAACCTAATTCCCCAAAATGACAACTTTCAACAATTCTTGATTTTTCATGATTCGCTTGACTTTTCTTGATCAAATTCCATCCATTGACCATATTGGACTTGAGGAACATGATCTTGACCCCAAAAAGTCAGGAGTTGACTTTTTCACTGCACAGTTGACTTTTTCTCCAAATCTCTTGATTTTCAATTGACTGATCCATTGAAGCTCTTCTGATTAAAATTGATGATCAATATATCATCCCCAAACACCTTAAGACATATGAAAAACCATGGAAATAAGTTTTGCTCCAAAAAATAAGTTTAGCCTGATTAAAAATGAAACCCTAATTTCACCCTTTTTGCCTAGGCATTATTCAGATGAACTGAGTGACCATTTCCACTCCACCATGACATCTGAGGTACTCAACAAACCTCTACCTCATGATTACACCAATGATAATTCTTCATGGACTCCTTGACAACCTTCTGATGGTTCTTTGATAATATTGTGCATACCCCTCCTCTCTAGGAGCTCAGATATCTTCATGATGATGACATACACACAACAACCTCTACCAATGCCTCTGCTTGAGCTTGTGATCAATAAGGCTCTTCTCTTGGATGATACACAAACAATCACTTGATCCCCTGTAAGGACTATGCTATGCAAATGCAAGATGCTAAAATGCAATGAAACATAAGCCAAAGATTAAGAAACGAGGGGATTTAGAATGAGGATCAAAGATCATGTTCAAATCCATGGTGTGCACAAAGAAACAAATTGAATCTTAAATTCCATAAAAAAATACTAAAATAAATGGAAAAATGAAATAAAAATAATGAAAAATAAGTCAACACATTGAAATGTCAGAATATGATTTTTGTGGATTTTTATGAATTATAGAACTAATTTAAAACAATTAAAATTGAAAAATAAAAACCAAAAGAAATAAAATGGGAAGAACAAGGCAGAGGGGTGTATTCAGTAAAGAACAAATGAACTGAAATGCTTTGATAGCACGCATGGGCCTTTGAATGGTGTGGTGTGAAAATTAATTTGTCAAAGCCCAAACCACATAAAGCCAGGTTTTAATTGAAACTCAGTGTTCCATTAAACAACATGGATTCAAACCGAACATATGGCACGATCAAACCAATACATGCGTGAAACAAAACCAGGTCAACAAGTCCACCCAGACCAACTTAGCTTTCATCTGAACATGAACCAGACACCAGAGCTAGGGCTCCGGTCATCTTCTCCGGCCAGCTCGCTGAGATCAGAAATGAAAACTCAATAAAAATGGCAGAATCTGGTACCAATCGAAAGTTCTAACCACATGGAGCATGAATCCAACATCCATTTCCAAAAAAGGTTCTTAAACAAAGAGGAAACAGGCCATGAATCTCATGCTACACAATCTGGAATTTAAGCAAACATCAACCAAAACAATCCAAACATGGCCTACATTGTGCAGGGCTTCAGATGCACCCAGAATGGTGTTATTTAAATGCCTAAAATGAAGGTTCAAAGGTTGTGAAAATTACCAAACAGAGTGGTTCTGTTGACCCTTCAAAATGCTTGCAAGCTTCTATTTAATGCTCTCAAACTCCTCCTTGCACTTTGGTGATGATGATTTAAGCCAAAAGTTGAAGCAAAACCCAGTGGAATGACCAATTCGAAGAAAATAAAATTTATGATATTTTGGAGTGAACTCTCTCTTTTCTCACGCAGCCACCTCTCTCTGATGATTTAGGGCAAATTATGAGCTTAAATATGAGGGCTTTTAGGACTTCATGCAGGCCCATGATGCCTTAATTGGTTCATTTAAAAAATTGCCAAAAACTTACACTTTCATGCACACACGATTTATGGCTTTCAAACATTCCTTTTGTGGTCAGCAAATGGCCCATTCAAAGGTGTGGAAATGAAATGTATGGTTTTTAGTCATGTGGCATGAGTGTGTACTAAGTTTTGGTTCATGACTTTTTTAGTATGGAATTTGAAATAATGGCATAAAGCATTATTCCATGTTGGTCCAAATGAAGTAAAAGTATGCAAGACCAATATTTGATGATAGTTTGGTGTCCAAAATTCAAAAACCAAACCATTTTATGACTTGTAATGGAAGGTATCCAAAGCATGTCCAAAAATTCACTTTTCAAGCTCACCATGGCTCAAATGATCACAAACATCATCAAGCATCATGGATTTTGAGTTCATGATGATGCTAAGGCTATTGGATACAAGTTTCATGTTGGAAAAAATGGGATTAGAGGCTTTGAAGTTCATGAAAATGGTCATTGAAAAGAATGACCTATAATGATGTTTCCAAAAATTCCCTTGCCTTGTGAAGACCATAACTTGAGTTCCATACATGATAATGAGGACTTATAGGACGTTTTGGAAAGCTAGGACAATGAGGAACAACTTTCATGTTTTGTTGAAAATGAGGAAGAGCTTGGTTCCATGTGAAAATTGCCTTGGAAGTGAGTTGAGAAGAATTCTTTTCATCTGATGAGACCAACTTGTTGACATCATAACTTGAGATGTACAAACTTAATGGATGAGTTCTTGTACTCAAAAGAAAGCTTGAAAGAGGATGAACATGTCTCATGTTTGAAGGAAAAAGAGATTGAGCTTGCATCATAGGGAAAAATGTCCTTGAAGTTAGGCTTCAAAGAAGGGGATTTTACACTGAAATCAACTGAAACCTTAATTTAGTAACTTCTTGAACTTTTGAGTCTTCTTGATTTGATCTCAACATAACATCCTAGATGCTTCAAGATTACTTCTCATGTCTTCAATGGTCAAGGACCAGGTCTTAAGCCCTCTCAAGTCCACAGTTGACTTTTGGTTGACCAGCTGAAACCCTAACACCATATCCCTTGACTGTGGCTCTTGCAGATGAATTGTTTGACCATACAAGCTCCACAAAGACCTCTCAAGATACACCTTGAGCTTTTGAACCTTTCCTTATCCAAATAGGTAACCTCATAACCCTTTGATGATCCTCAAGATAGGAGGTGACACCCATACACACACCCTCCTCTCAAGGAGCTTTGAAACCCAACCCTGATGGCGATAAACTCCTAATGGCTTACAAATGATATCCTTGTTTGAACTTGAACATGAAGCTCTCCTCTTGAATGGAAAAACAACACATCTTGATCCTCTGATTAGAACCAATGCTATGCAAATGCAAATGCTAAATGAAATGAAACATAATCCAAGTTAGAAAGAAAAGGTTGGTCAAATTTTGGGGTACAACATCGGGCAATGTGTTCGACGGTGGACTTACTAGTGTCACCAGCAAACTTAGTGAATTTTGGAACTTTACATCGCCAAGCAACTATGTATGCCTCACATACTCAAACAACGGGGATGCGTACTTGGGCCTGTAGAGGCCAACATTAAGACCATTATAGATCAAAACACATTAGACAATCACTACAAGAAAAAAAGAGATTTACGACACTTGAGTTGCGACAGTTATCATAAAATCGTCCTTATTCCTGGATTGTGACGGTTGTCATGACAGTTAGGGTCAACTGTCGTAGATTTTTTGCGACGGTTATCAAAAAACCGTCCTTATTCCTGGACTACGACAGTTTTCATGACGGTTTGAGCCAACCGTCGCAAATTATTTAGACATGTTGTATAAAATAATGCGACAGTTACCAAAGAACCGTCCTCTTTCCGCACTCACGACAGTTAAGGCGAATTGTCGCAATTACTTTAATAAATCATAATCACTATTTTTTTTATTCTTTTAATTTTCCACTTTTTTCTTCATTTTTATTTTCTAACCTTTTCAATTTTATTAATTAATTTAATAAAAATATTATAATTATGATAATTTTCATGACAATGTAGCTTAATAGTAATAAATTAAACTTAAAATCCATAAAAATTAACATATTATATATATTTAAAATAAAAATTTAATTTTAAAAACAATTTTTATAGTAAATATTAAATTCAAAATATTATATCCAAAATTAAATTATTAAAATTAAATTATATATTAAAATTTTATAAATTCAAAATTTTAAAAACAATTTTTATAGTAAAATTAAATTATATATACTCATAATAATATAAAATATCAAATAAACAAAACATTTCGATCAACATCCATTTATTAAAGAAAAATATAAAAAATTAATTAAAATAAAATTGTACTATGTCGATTGTGATATCCATGGGTTTCTTCCAAAATTATATATTTTTTCCGCTAAAATTGAAAACCGATTCCCCTGTATTTTTCTCTTCTTTTTCAGAAATCTCCGTTCATGCCCTAGGAGAAAGAGGGACACAAACTTTTTTCTCAGCCACTCATGCTGTCATTGCGAATTACCGTCAAAGCAATCACCATCAATTCGAATTTTAACAGGTTTGTCTTCTCAAACCCTAAATTACTTTTCAAACCTTAAATCGGATCCTGGTTTAAAACCTTGTATGTTGTTAATTCAATGGTTTTTTCCTGAGTTCGTATCAGACTCGGTTTTATTTCCAGTGATCGTGTCTGGCTGCGGCGGTTACTTTTTCTATTGTGCTTGTTGTTTGATTTGGAGTATTTTGCTTGTTTAGGAGTTTAAACTTGTAGCTTGATTTTTGATGCATTGTTTATAATTCAGAACATGCTTCATACTATACTTGTTCGGCGATTTGTCTGACTGTGAATTCGCCGATGAAGGCGATCTGATGTGAAGTCACTGCATACGGCGGTGTTCGGCGATTTGTCTGACTGGGAATTCGCTGATGAAGGCGATATGTTCATGACCGGCGGAGAGCCCACGCCAAGAGTGGTGTTCGGCGATGTCCCTACCTTTAAGGAAGCTACCGCAGAATTGAAGGAAGCTATTGATCAAATTTACCTTTCATCTGGTAATTCTCAATGTGAGGGTTCATCTCCTGGTAGTCAACTCTCTGTTGTGTCTCCTCCTGCTAAGGAAACATGGACAAAGTCTTGTCTTGTTGAGGTTATTTCAAGTCCTTCAGTGCCTAAGCATGCCATTCATAATTCTCTCCATGATTTTTCCTTCTCTTTAGCTTGAACTTCCATTTCAATTAACATGTTTTAGGATTGTGTGTCTATGATATGTTTTAATCTATGGATAAAAAATGGTTGCAGGAACGTGTTAAGAAGCTGAAGAAAGATCATGCAAATGTTGAATTGGACAAAACTACCCTCCATATGGTAATTGTATTGCTTTTTAAATTGCTAGTGTTTCAAGTTACTAGCAGCAGTAAATGGTTTCCTACTCTCTTGTCTATATACTTGCAATATAACTTATTTTGGGAAGTGCATTTGCTAATTAAAAAGGTACTTGGTGGAATGAGAGGAATGACAGCTTTAGTGTGGCTAGGCTCAGCTGTTGACCCTGACGAGGTATGTATCTCAATTGACTCAGGCTTTTCTCTTAACATATATGTCAACTGTTAATTAATTAATATTTAATACAAGTGAGTTACATCTTGCTATTGATTATTTACTAGTTGATATAATCTCAGATGTAGCATTTGTTTGTTAATGTTCACTAATTGGATCTAAGGTCAGCTTGTTTTGTGTTTTAGGGAATTCGCTTTAGGGGCATGACGATTCCTGAATGCCAGAAAGCACTTCCAGGTGCTTTTCCTGGCGGGGAGCCTTTGCCCGAGGCCATATTGTGGCTTCTATTGACAGGAAAGGTATAATCAAATTGAACTTATTATTATAGATGTTGTGGCTCACAAGTAATGCAATTTAGCATCATGCCATCACCCTATATGAAGGTGTTATGATACGTACTCTTGGGTTTTGTCATATAATTGATTCATACATTGTGTTGCAGATACCAAATAAAGAGCAAGTAGATTCATTAGCTCAAGAATTGCGAAGACGTGCAAAAATACCAGGTTCATTTTCTCTTGAAGTCATAGATCTTCAAGTAATTACTCTTCAGTGTAATGTCATGGTTTTGTTTTGTGCTTTTATCAGTTGTAGGTTTAATATAATCATATTTACTATACTATAGATGCTTTTCTTAAATTACAGTGAATTGTCACAATATAATCAACATTCTACTTGCTCTTGCCCAAACATCACATGTGTAGAAGATTTTAACATAAATCTTTTTAATACATTGTTTCATGATGCACATGATCTATATTGACTCTTGTTTATGATGCCCCATAACTATGGAGGATTCTTTATATTATCTTCATTTTACTTGTAGAGTATGCTTTCAAGGCAATTGATGCATTGCCTGTTTCTGCTCATCCAATGACCCAGTTTAGTACTGGTGTAATGGCCCTCCAATTTGAGTGACAAATTCTTTTTTGAATTCTGATTTTTATAGTATTTCTTTTGTAATTCAACTGCATTTTGACGGTCACATTCATTATTGGAAACTTGGAAACCTGTCCTTTCTTAAGAAAAATAGCCTTTGTTGCTTCATGTTTTGTTATGTTGGCTTATACGTCTGTAACATTAACAAATAAAGAGATTTATGAAATTTAATTAACCACAGGGTGATAGATAATGGTTCAAATTTTAGGCCAAATAAGGGGAAAATGGGGTAATTCAATTGACTGACAAAATACGTCACTATTCAATAGGTACCGTACATCTAACATGTGCTTGATTCACCCAGTCATAGAAATTCACCTAAGATATCTGATTTTCATGATTGCTTGTGCAATATGAACCTCATGCAAGAGTTTAATTAAATGAATATTATAAAATATTAGAATTTTAACAAAATTCTTCTCTTATGGATAATCATGGTGTTTATTGTTGATCTTATACATTTAGTTTTTGTGGTCTAGTTGCTTGATATCATAATTCTGTAGTTATTTTCTGTATATTATGATATGAAAAATTGAGCTGTGATTTCCTACTTTGTATCTACCTCACCCACATAAACTCAGTCAAAGAAGAAAGAGAATTTAGTAAGTTGCACAGGCAAAAGAATCAACATTGTAGTGTTTTTGTAATTATAGTACAATGGTTTTTCCTCCTGATCTCTTTCCTTCGTTTGCTCCTAATTGGTAACAGAACTATGAGAAAAAGAGTAGATAATTAAAGTTGAGAAAAATAATTAAAGGAAAAGTTTGATTCCTGTTGTTGAAAAATGAAAGTGATGAGGTAATTAAAGTAGAGAAAAGAAGAATTAAGGTTAAGTAAGATTGATTCATGTTCTAGAAATATGAATAGTCATGAGATTATCTAGCCGTATCCGCAATGTATCGGAGACGTTTCGCCAGCGTATTGTGACGTGCTGCCGGCGTATCAGGACGTATCAGAATTTTTTATTTTTTATTTTTTTAATAAAAAAAATCGGATACTTCTTCGATCCTTTTTTATTATGGGATGGCACCAATTAGAAGTGTTTTGACAGTTTTATCATCCTTTTTACATTTTTGATTGATTTGTTACCCTATTTTAAAGGATATACAAGGATGGAAAAATCATACCATTGGATGATTCTTTAGATTATGGTGCAAACTATGCTCACATGTTAGGATTTGATGATCCGGAAATGCTGGAGTTTATGAGGCTGTATATTTCCATCCATAGGTTTGTGTTTAATTCCTAATGATGGTACCTCCTATGATCACGATGAACTGTATGGTTCTCCTTCAATTCCCAGTAAACCTTGTTTTTGTTTGATTTTTTTGTTTTGGTTAAATTTCATGTGCAGTGATCATGAAGGTGGCAATGTTAGTTCTCACACAGCTCACTTAGTAAGTCAATTCTCTTACACACTTTTTCCATCCAGATGCAATCCTGAATAGTGAATTATGTATAGAACATTCAAATATTTAGTATAGATGACTTATGCTTTAGTAAATGCTTGCTTTAGTTTTATTGTTAGACATGATTCATGATAAAGTATTATGATGTTGTTTTGATTCATGTAATCTCTCTCACCTAGTAGCAAAAGGCTTTGGCTGTTGTTATTATTGTAATTTAATATATTGTATGTGTGTTCCGTTCAGGTTGGTAGTTCACTATTAGATCCTTATCTAGCATTTGCAGCTTCTTTGAATGGTTTAGCTGGGCCACTACACGATTTAGCCAATCAGGTTAATTTGTTATTTCATTTTTCCTTCTGTTTTCTTTTAATTTTACATGAAATTTTCTATATTTCATCTTCCTGTCAGAAACCATGTTTGTATGTAGTGTTTACTCAGAGTCTCAGACCTGTCATATGTAGTATTTTCCCATCAAAATCAAACTGTCTTGCATTGCAGATTTCTAATATCTGCTGATTTGCTAAATACAGTCAGATACTATACCTCCAGGCCCGTCTTAAAGAATATATGTGCAGAAAAGTTTGCCTTGTATTATTGCTGAACGAGTTTTGAATTATATAACTTGGCAGAGTATTGGATTGATACAATGTACCCAATGAAATAAATACTATGATTAATGCCCATATTGTTCCTTATCTGTTCTTTATTATCTTTAGTTTTGTTCACATCTATTATGTTGATACAGGAAGTTTTACGATGGATCAGAATGATGGTAACTAGTTACTTACTCTTGCTTTGAACAATTTGTTTTCTGATCATATTTTCATAAATTACCAAACCAGGTTACGAATGAACGGAGTGTTGGAGAGGATGCATTTGTATGGTTGGGATCATTAGTTTCATTAGCTGCGGATGTAACAAATGGAAGGTTTACTTTTGAATCGTTAACTGCACCAACGGGCTTCCAACTGCATTTTCCAGCATATGACATGTTCTTGAAAGAGATGAGCAAGTAATGCTTTGATCTGATAGCAGATAATTATCTTGAATTCAAAAAATTAATACATTAACATAACTTCAGGTTGAGGCCAACAAGCTTACTATCCTTTATTTTCAAATTCATGATTCCATAGGTGCATAAGACATTTGCAGAAACAGGCAATTCCAACTGGTGTGGAACTAGCCGAAAACAAATATATATTACATGTAGAAGGAACAGCCAGCTCTCAGAGAGTAATTCGCCACATTGGATCGACAAGTTGGCCTGGTCTGCAGTTTGGTCTATCATATCATTTATTTTTATAGTGCATTAGAATCTATTAAGTTAATTTATTTTTATGTAAGTGTGAATTTTACTCTTCTTATTGTCACTCAGGTAGGCTTACACTGACCAATTATTCCCTTTACTTCGAGACTTCGGGAGTAATAAAGTATGAAGATGCTCTCAAAGTAGACCTATCTAAGGATATTGAGCAGAGTGTTAAACCATTTGCCACAGGTCCATGGGGAGCCCAACTGTTTGACAAGGGCATAGTGATTGAATCTTCTGATTTGTAAGCACACTACAATATTATTATAGATTATCAGTTTCTATTATATCCATATCTTTTTTTTTTTGTGTTAAATATGTACATTGTTATTATAGCATAGCAGTTTCAATTATATAGTGTTGTTCATACCACCTTAGTGGAGTGAAAAAACAATCTTCTGAATTTTCCAGATCGGAGGGAGTTGTGCTGGAGTTTCCAGAGCTTACAAGTTCTACAAGACGCGACCATTGGCTAGCATTGATAAGGGAAATAATGTTTCTCCACCAGTTTTTATCAAAGTACCAGATAAAATGTCCAATACAAACATGGGAGATGCATGCAAGGACAATATTAGGAATCATAAGGCTTCATGCAGCAAGGGAAATGCTGAGAATATCACCTCCTGTCCCAACAAAATTCTTAATATTTTCCTTATATAATGAAATACCAAAGGGTGATTATGTGCTAGAAGAGCTTCCTGATGTGCTCAAAAAGGTTAAGAGTGGACAGCCATGTAGTGCAAGTTCTATACTAAGGAGTATGAACATTGCTGGCCCTGTAGTCTCCGGTTTGATTGAAGAAGAGGTGATTCCAGCAGACAAAAGTATATGGATGTTTTAGACGATAGTTTCTCACTGGAGTCTGGTATTAAAAAATCTAGGGAGGACGAAAAGAAAGTTCCTGCAAAAGCTACCACTGAAGAATTAAAGGAGAAAGGAGTCACTGACAATGTTCTGGCTCTAACTCCCTCGTTGGAGTGTGCTATTAAACAATCTAGGGAGGAAGAAAAGAAAGCTCTCGTTGCAAAAGCTACCACTGAAGAATTAAAGGAGGAAGGAGTCATCGACAGTGTTCTGGTTCTAAAGGTAAGAATTTTTGTTGATACATCCATGTTTGTGCATGGACTTAACCATTGTTTGCTGATTTTATTGCACAGGAACTACTAAAGCCGCTTAAAAATGTGGTCCCTTGGTTACAAGAAATATTCACATGGGAAAGACCAATAAATACTCTTGTTGTTCTTGCTGCATCTCTAATAATTACCTATATGTAAGTTCTTATTTTCTTACACTATTATGTACCTATCAAATGGTGCTACATTGTTTATGATTGAGTTTTGCAATGCAGGCAATGGGTTGGAAAGGGAGCTGCAGCATTCTTGGTATGGGTGATAGTAAAGATGCTTGAGGCAAGAGAGAAAAAGCTTAATGAGCAATGCAATGAGATAGTAATCAGTAGAGCTAATATGGCTTCTGATAAATCTACAATGGATAGCATTTTCTCAGCTCAACATGGATTATACACAGTTCATGAACTGATGCAGATAGCAAACATAGCAATGTTAAAGATATGGTCTATACTTATTTCCAAGGCATACAAGGTACAATTTCTTGTAAGATAAGATATCTTGGTGATAGTTGAAACACTTTTATGTAATGTCCATAGCAAACATAAAATCACTTTTGAATTTGAATGTTATTCCTGCCAGGGCTACTAATGCACTTCCTCTCATACTAGATAGAGGTTTTACTGGTGTTATGCATGACTGGTAAGTTGCTATTTGTTCATGATCTAGACAAGTTGTTGTGTATGATCTAGACAAAGTTTCTCTATGATTTAAAAGTTGACTGGAACTAAGATTATTTTGGCCGAGGGTGATAAACTGATAATACCACTAAAGTGTGATAAATGTATTTCTCTTAAATCATCACTGGAATGCTTATGACAAACAACAAAACAGTAGTGTATGCTAGTTGGAAAAGTAACACTAATTTTAGTTACTTTACTTCAAAAGATATTGATATTCATTATTATTTTATTGCAGAAAATGGTTTAGCAGTGTTTGGTAAAATGTGTGCAAAATAATTCCCTAGCAACTTCTTGTTTTGTAAAAATTATATGACATTTAATGCAAGACTCATTAGTTAGCACATCACTGACCACTGGATCGAGATTGGGTGATACAGAAAGTAAGCAATTTCATACTATAGTTTCTGATATAACATGCTTTCATGCTTCATAGGTGGAACAGTTGCATAAGATATTTAAGCTATGTGGTTCTCCTTCAGAAGAATATTGAAGAAGGGCAAAGCTACCACATGCTACCATCTTTAAGCCTCGACAATCATATTTACTATGTGGTTCTTCTTATGAACAAAATGTATATTTACTATGAATGGGAATACTCTTTTTCTGAACGGGATCCCCAATTTTAATAACCCATCAATATTATTATTTTTTAATCCATTTTTTATTTCGATAATTTTTTTTGTGTTGGCAAAACAATAAGGAGGTGTGAAGGTTAATCTTCATTCATTTAATTTTTGAAATTTCAGGCTGTCCAAGACTACTATCGCCACCTTATTGTGAGAAGGGTTGTCGGATTTTCGCCTGCAGCTGACCTATTAGTAAAGGCTTCTGAGGCCGCAGCAGCTTCACAAGATCTTATAAAATTTGATGACAATTTTGTATTCATTTTTGGCACAATGATACTTATTCATTTTTGGCACAATGACATTTATTTTATAAGATTATGATTCGATATGTTTTTGAATTTTTGTATTACATGACATGATTATGGAACTTTCATTTTACATGATTATGAAACTCACGTTTTTTCGATATTATAATGTTTATTTGATATTAAGTTTTGGAATTAATTTTACTACACTAAAAAGCGATAGAAAAAAATTATAAAAAAAAAACTATAAATAAAAATATTATTGTATAAATAATTTAAAGAAAAAATAATATAACTATTTTAGTAGATCATAATTTAAATAAAAGAATATATTATAAAACAATATAATACAATATATAAAAATTAATAATGAACTGTCAAGATATCAAATTCACGACAGTTTTAAACCGTCACAATCAACAATGGTAACAAAAATCAAAAGGATATTCACGACAGTATTTAACTGTTGCCATTTTCAATTTATGTCAGTTCCAACCAGTCGTGAAATAGAGTTCACGACAGTTTTAAACTGTCACAATCAACAATGAAAATAAAAATCAAAAGGCTAGTAACGACGGTCTTTAACCGTCGCTATCTCCAGTTTAGGTCAGTTCAAGCCCGTCGTGAAATATAACGACGGTTGTGTGTGACGGTTTTTTCAACCGTCGCTAAACAGCCTGGGGACACACGTTTCTGCGACGGTACTACAACCGTCGTAGAATGTAATTGGTGGTGGTTTTAATCGTCGTAATCTGCCAAAATAACCGTCGCAATCCATCGTTTTTCTTGTAGTGAATGTTGGTGATGTTATCTTGTACCCCTATGTTGTCCTGTCAGGCTTGTATCAAGACTTGGTTGGCATCTTAGTTACGTTGCACTAGGGTCATTTATATACCTTTGGGCCTTTGATTGTTTTTGACAACTCTGTTTTCTAGGAGATTAGCCCCCTGAGGTATGTTAGGAACTGGAGTCGGTGGAGCTGGTAGTGCCCTAAAAAATCAACAATCCTACCCATTTGGTGTGTTAACTATTGATAACTCCTAATCATTTTTTCTAGAAGAAGGGTGAACACATTGCATATTTGTTTTGTAATCGTATGAACCATATCATGTTTACTTTCATGCATTAACTATCTTATGACTTGGAGAGAGTTATTGGTCAAAGATAACGCACCCTTTGGAGGAAAATACCCCATACCTTCTGGTGGTCGACCTAGTTGGCTGAAGTTTCCCATGGAGGACGCTAAGGCCAAATATGAATTAAAGGACGATGACATTGTCATCGCATTACCTGAATATATCGACGTACTAGGTTGTATGCTTGCCATCATTGCAGTTGGCATACCAAACATTTGTTCCTTCTGAGGCATAGAAAAACCTAAATAAGGAGGCCTCTGGTCTCCCAAAATACGCAATTCCCTAGAAATGGTTGGTGCAATTGATGCTTGTGGTGATGAAATCCCTACATCTGGAGGTATAGAATACACCACTTCTTGGCTGAAGACAGTAGGCATCTCCTCGAGTGAGTTCGGAGCCACAGAATTAGCGATACTAGAAACTACAATTGTCCTCCTGTGTTTTGAGTATTACTCTGGGAATGGGTTTTGTTTTTTCTAGACATAATTGAAAGACACTTACCACTCCCTAAGTGCATACAGCGCAAAAGACCACCGAAACTAACGATATTACAAACTAAATGCAGGGTCCCACTGGTCGTGGCAATTTTTTTTCCATTGTTTTGGTAAACAAACACGAGTTTGAAAGTCTACGAGATTAACTCAAAAATATCCAAATCAATTTGTGCGAATACTTTGTGTTAACACACGTGCATATGAATTGTATGTAGTATAACAAAATACTTTAAATGAAGTTTAAGTTTTGATAAATGATATGGTAAAAATACAGTAAGTGACATTAAACAAAGTAAAAGGAAAAGTACAATGTTATGTCGAAGGAAGAAAAAAAGACTAAAAAAGGGTGATCGCAAATGCATACATGTTTCGCGCTCAATTATTTCACTCTTTGACTCAGGTACTCCAGTGGTATGGAAAGTAATGTGTATAATATTATAACCCCCATCCCCATGTATGAGTCCACTATTTATTCTCTTTACAATATAATTGTCAATGGCGGTTATGGGCACTAGGGGATCTTTGCATTTTCTCCACGTTCGATCCTTCAGGTTTCCACTAGTGCGCCTACGCATTTTTCTTTTGATGCTATTTGCTTGTAACCCACGTTAAGTGGTAATCGTTTTTCCACTTCTTCCACTTCTTTAGGACCTCTCGACGATAAATGATCCAAAGCGTCGTCCAAAATCTCTCTCAAAAACCCAAGATTTATAATAATCACTAAGAATTTATACCATCTTGTGTCGTCGAGGGGTCCTTTTGAATGGAATGAGGGCTTCTATCGACTTCCCTTCTCGATATTTTTGACATGTATCTGTCGACTACCCTTTTCGATATTTTGGACATATTTCTCTATAATATGGGTCTTGGGGATTTCTCCTTGAGATTCCTCCAAACCATGTATAGTTGTATCGACGGCTTGGTCGACGCTTCGTAATTAGCTTGTCAACCATCTGCCATTAATGTTTCTTTAAAGATGCTTTATTAATATTCTCAAATATTTATTAAGATACTTCATTCCTTATGACAATGTCTTTTCACTGACATTGTTTGTTGACTTTCTATTAGCTGAAAGTCTAAATATAATTTACACCCAATCCCTTGGCGTGTAGCTCACTAACATAAGCATCAATTTACTGATCCCTCAAGCCAATTGTAAGGTCATACTAAGCAACATAGCTCGTTAATCCTTAATTCACAATTTCTAATTATACTATCCCTAGTCAATTAGTGAATTTAACAGTTAAAGTATGTTAGATAAACAACCTTAGGGTCAGTAGTCACTATTTATCAAGATCATTTCGAATGTCGTAACAAACAAAAAGCAATGCGCACAATCAATAATTGAATAGTGATAATAAAGATTCAAATCAATTTCATTAACATCATCCTATCATACGTACCAATCAAGTAGAAACATGTCCATCCTCTAATAAAACCTAACCTATGAGGAATCTAGCTACTCATGTTGAAATAACTCAATACCGTAAGTGTAGATGCGAAGAACATGAAAAATCATTGAAGAAGAAACTCTGCAATGGCTACAATGGCCTCCAAAAAGCTCCAAAATCGCTTTTTAACATCACTTTCTACCCCTTGGAATCGACCCCCTCTTTTTTCTCCTCTGTTTCCTTATAAACCAGTTAGAAAAACGTGTTAGGAAAAAGCTGCAATGCATGCACGCCATATGATAACGCGAGAACTTTGCACAATCATTAGCTCAATGCGACCATGCACAATCTAGAGGTGAATCAAGTTGTTTTGCTCTTATTTTCACTAAGTGCTTTTCTTCACGCAAAAGTACTTTTTCAAGCTTTTTTTTTTTTTTTTGCTTTTTTGTCTCTAAATTGCTCATTTCTTGTCAGACTTGGTAGATTTTTCTTGTTAAATGACGTGCACTGATAGCTCGTCATCAATTGGCTTTGTTGGAATTATATGAATGTTGTGATAATGTATGAATGTTGTGATAATGATGCAAAGACAATGAGTGATGTGGAGAGTTTTTCTAATGCACTAGAAATTTTTGAATTTTCACTTGATATGGTTATTATGTATATGGTTGTCAAAAAGTTACAATTTAAGTCTATGTGCATTGATGCTTCCATAAAATAAATGAAATATGAGTTATCAAATTTTGAAAAATATTGAGAGGAAGATTTTAGAAAAAGTATGAATCTTGCAAAAAGTGTTGCACTTGAAATGAATATTAAGCTCGCCTTTCCTACAAAAACATGTGATTAGAAGAAAAAAAGACATCTCAGAGAGAAAAATTAAGAAAATGAAAATCATTAACCACAAGAATCATTTAAAATTGACTATTTTCTTATTGTTGTTGATATGACAATTACTTCTTTGAATAATAGATTTGAGGAGTTGACGACATTCAAAATATCTTTGGACTTTTATAGGATTCACAAAAGTTATTGGGTGATAATGAGTTGAAAGAATTTTATGTTAAATTTTACTCAACTTTTTCTCATGGAAATTTATCGGATTGATGCAGATGATCCTTTCTCTAAATTATAAAAAAAAAGTTACAATTTACATTGTCAAATGAAACAATGCTTGCCATTGATATTCTTAAATTTTTAAACCTTGCATATTGTTATTCAGATGTATCAATTGCTTATGAAATTTTATTAATGATGCATGTGTTATAGCATTAGCGAAGAGAAGTTTTTCAGAACTGAATTTGATTAAATCTACTTGAGATCATTAATAATCTAAGAAAGATTGAATGGTTTGACAACTTTGTCATCTAAGAAGGATATGTTGGAGAACATTGATGTTAATGTGATTATAAATGATTTTGCATATCAAAATGCTCGAAGAAACCACTTATGAATTTATGAGTAAAAAGAAGTTTTTGATATTTTGTAAAACTATTATTATGTATTAAGGTGTATTATGTAAATGAAACATATATTTTTCTTAGTTTTGGTCAACGGCCCATAAAATATCGAGAACAATGCTAATAATAGGAGAGAATAAGAGAAATAATTTATCAAATTTGATTAAATAAATCTGCGATTGGGGGAGGGAGAAACTCTCTATTTCACAAAATTTCAAAAATTATTACAAAATATTACTATATAAGTTACAAAAAAATAGACTTTTGAGTTCACAACATTACTACAAAATACACATCCGTTAATATTATAATACCACAGTCCTTTCATCCATCGTTGTAATATATGAAACTGGATGCGCCTTATATTTTTGAAAGTTATTTTATCACGGTTGATAGACACAACCGTGATGATAGAGTGAGTGGTACATGGTTCGAATCCTGTCATCTACATTTTTTTCCATTTTTTCCTATTACAAAAAGCCTGTGTCACTTAAATTCATAAATAAATAAATAATTAAAGATTATTTAACTGTTGTAATATTATCCGTACAACCTTTGCACTTCAGTAAAGAGAGAAACGCTCTTCCCAACTACAATGATTATTGAAAACTTTCTTCTGTTTTCAAGATGGTCACAATTTCATTCAAGAATATCAAACATTGGAAGTAATCATTTCAAGCATTAAATCATATGATATTTCATCTTCAACCTCTTTTATAAAAACATAGTTTCATATAATGAATTACCACTTCTTCAAAACTATTCTTCTTAACTACATATAGAAACATGAGTTATCCATCTGAAAATGATAACAGAAATATCTCAATCAAAGTCACCATAATACAACACCATGATCAACAGTCAACTGAGGAGGTCTAGCCATCTGGATCGACGACTGTCTGCGAGACACTTAGGATTAGGAAGGCCAAGAAGAAGAAAAAGAAGAAGCTGGAGAAGAAGAAGAAAAAGGTGCTCAGGAAGATTTGTTACTATGATTCTGACGAGGGTAGTGAGGAGAGAGTCATAGATTATAAAGATTCTTTTACTGCTAGGGATTATTGTTCCAACATTGACAATATGTAATGAAATAATTTATGTACTCCTCCCAATTGGTCCTCTTAATGAAAATATTTATAATTGTTATATATAGTCTTTCATTTATATCACTATATATTATTGTTTTACAAAATAAAAATAGTACAAGCCAACAAAAATAAAAACAACAATCGCAACAGTAGTTAATGCCTCTCTAACAATTGTGTTCATAAATAAATAAATAAATTGTGAGAGATTTAACCACGGTTTTATTAAAGAACCGTTGTAAAAGTTTAAAATTATATCACGGTTTTTCTTTCTAACCATAAGGAAAGTGATATATTATATCACGGTTTTTCTTACTAACCGTGATGAAATGCGATTTTTTTTACTATATAAGCGAAAGTATCTACCTTTCAGTACATAACAATCGTTTCTCTCAAATGAAAATCCTAACATATTTCACTCTTCTCTCTCATAATATAACCCTAACATCCATGTCACTCATTAAACTTTCTTAAACCTTCAGATTTGTCTTCACCAATTGTTATGCTACTCTTTTATCATATTTCAGGTTCGTTCGTTAAACTTATGCTTCGATTTCGTTTGCATTTCTTGTTAAAAATTGATTCTCATTTTTTTATTTGGTGAATGTTCTCATTTTTTCAGATTCCTCTTCACCACCTTAACAAAGCGTATACTTTGACTATGATACATATGGTTTGTTTAGCTATGAAGAAAACTACAAGAAGTATGAAGTTGTTGTGTTAACTTCATTCACCTTATACTTCTTCTTCATAGCTTCATAAACTAGATGAAAATCATAATTTGTTCTAAATCCACTATTAGTTTAAAAATAGGTGTGTTCTTTAAACATTACATAATATCTTATGTTGTTGTAAGTTGGTTTTCAAGAATAGTTTAATTTTCATATTATATACTTCTTCATCAATTTGAATAGATGTATGTTGTTGTGAGGTTTATTGAAAAACAAACAATCTACATCTTTTATAATAAACCCTGGGTACTTTCAACAACGGTTATTTATAATAACCGTTATAAAATGTTATTTACCTAAAGGTATATACCACCACGATTAGTTAAAGAAATCGTGACCATATATAACCCTTCTTCAAGTTTTCTACAACAGTCGTTAGACTGTGATTGTAAGTTGCACATATGCAACCACTTCTTACGTAACAACGACTTGTCACACGTGATGTTATCTCTTTTCCAACCGTTGTTGTACATGTTTTCCATAGTAGTACAAAGTAAACCCTATTTTTTAACAAAGCATTTCTCAATCTCTTCGACTATCGATATAAAAATATACTTATAGTTTTCTCCCAATCCATTTGATATCTTCAAAATGCTAGCAAACCTCAAGAATAACATTTTAGGAATTTCTACCATATGTTTTTCACTAGAATGTTTATTTTATGCACGATATCCAATTTGTATATTAATAAATAAGAAAAAATTTCATATTTATATTTCTAACTGTCAAAATCTTAACGGACCTAAAATATGATTCATTAACAAATAGATTCGCAAACATCGCAAACAAGTTTATAAATCTAACTTCATCAAAATATGTTTTTTATCTCTCTTTTCTCATATGTCGTGAGACAGAACTTTTATTTTCGTAGTTAATTTCATAATATAAAATACAAGATTCCAAATATATACTCCTTCAATTCTCTACTATAAGCCAATTTTCAATTTTTAAGGTCATTGAATGATTAAAGTATATTGTACTAATTATGTCATCTAAAACAAAAGAGTAACAACACTTGGATATTATAAATTTATAACACATTTATTTCAAGATTGAAATGGATGTTTAAAGCTCCATGAAATACAAAATAAAGTGTAATAGATATCATATAAGTAACAATATACGACATGCAAATAAAACTACAGGCTTAAAAATATTATAAAATTATCATATGCAAACACATTCATTCCAATAGCACATCGAGATACGAGGAAGATCACAGATATGACCATGACAATCAGAATCATTTCTACAAAACCAAGGACCATCTGTAGTAGTAGTAGTACAAAACAAGAATAAGTAAGTGTAATTTATAATGATGAGAATTATACGTATAGAAAAAAAATTGAAAGATGAGAAAAAGGACTTACTATTCGCTTGAGTTTCAACAACTAATATACAAATTAACAGGATTACAGCGTAGACAAACTTGAAAACTTCAGCCATATATTTTCACCTTTTTGTGAAAGAAAAAAAATTGATCACTTTAGGATGTAGAAAAACCCTATGTTGTTCTATTTATTTATTTCAATAAGTTGTTTTAGCAGTTATAGAATTACAAAAGAACCCTTTCATATAATAGAATAGTTATTAAGTGTCTGTCTTTTCAATACATCAAAGTTTTGTGTTTATCCTTTTTGCTCATTCAATTAATCACTTAACGTTTGTCACTCATTTGAGTTCTTTTTCTTTCGTGCCAGCCTTTCATTAATATATTTTACTTTAGCTTTTAATAGTAAAGAGGGGGATAATAATTTGGTTAAGTGTAGGGCTTTTCTATATAATTTAGCGGTGGCTTGTGGTTGTTGTAGGAGCGTTGCAGAATTGACTTCTCAATTATTTGTCGGTTGTGATGCTATCTTGTCTCTTTGGTATATGATATTTGTGTGACAGGATTTGTCTTTTGTGATTATTAGGAATATCTTGTTGTTTTTTCAGTAACATCTTAGAGATTTCGACTAAAATAAGAGGGATCTTCTCGGACGTTCATAAAAAACATGAGTTCTACTATTAATGTTGTTTGATTTCAATTGTAAAAGTAAACTTTTATGTTATGTTTTTAAAATTATTTTATTAATATTTAACATTATAGCAATGATATATTTGGAAATAATCCATGGGAGAAAAACGAGATTAATCAAAGGCATGAGAACAATATATATCGTCCAAAGTAAGACTTCCAGTCGCCCATTACGCACAACATGCCACTATTTATCTTAACGTACGCTCATTATCTGCAACATGCATCCCTTGATTGAATCACTAGCTCATTTATGAAAATATGGGGAATGACGTGTTGTCACTCAGCAACAGTTTGTGAAGGGTAATAAAAAAAAAGTCACACTCTCTAGTATAATAGGAATAGTAATGCCTCCACTTCCCTTGCTCCTTAGGGTCTGTTTGGTCGGAGGGTTTTGGAGGGGAGGGGAGGGGAGAGAATATTTTAAAATAGGTGTGTTTGATACAATTTTTTATAAAGGAAGGGGAGTGGAGGGAATCAGAATCCCTCTTGTAGCATTTTTTCATTCCCTCCAAATTGGGTGTTTTCGGAGGGGAGGGAAAGGAGAGGAGTTATGATAACATGTATTTTTATTATATTGACAAAATTATCCTCACTTTTATTTAATAAAATTTTTAATTGTATTTATTAATATTATACCTTAATTTTTGTCACCTTATTATAATTTCTTCATTTGTTTAATGACAACTCCATTATTTTTATTATTATGATTCAACTTTTTTTCCATGTGTTTTATTCTATTCATTTTTATTTAATATTTTGCTTGTAAGAACTTAATTATTTTATAATGTATTGTATTATATTATATATCAATATATAATTGTAGTATGAGTTATATATTATGTAGAATTTAATCTTATAAATATTTTTTAAGATTAAATGGATCATCAAGATGAGAAAATGGTTCATATGATCATTGATCATATAATTTGATTTTATGACGTTTATTAATATTTTATTTTCATTTAAAGATATTTTAGAGTATTTTAAATGTTAAATATTTTGTGTTTAATTATCTATGTTTTTTATGAATTAACAATTTTTTTGGTGAATACATTTTTTTAAAAATTTATTTAATGATTGTTATAATATTTTAAGGGTAAAAAGGTATGTTAGTTTTAAAACCCCTCTCACCCCCCTGTGAACCAAACATATATTTGAATAAAACGTCTCCCCCCCCCCCTTATGAACCAAACATACGTTTAATTAAAATACCTCCCCTCCCCTTTATTAAAATCTCTCCCCTCCCCTCCGTTGAACCAAACGGACCCTTAGAGAGGAGAATATCTTAACTACTATCTTGGGTCCTAATATCCTAGACAAAGAGGTTATCATAAATACCTTAACATTAAGGTTGAGAATATGTCCAATTTAACTGAGAAGTCACATGATACAAAGCTTTTCATCCTCCCTACGTGAGCTTACTCTAACACCACAACAATCCGCATACAACTCTGAATAATTAATGGTTGTCCCTAATTCTACTTTTAGCAAGTATAATTGATGCCCACTATAAGGTCCCAATAAAACTAACTTGTGCCACCATCACACTAAAGACCAGATTGCAATCAACATCTCCAATCCCTTTATCCAACATGGTGAACAAGCAGGTAACAACTACTCTCAATAGTAGTTTTGACGACGAAGAAGATGCCATAACAGCAATGTGTGTCGCCAACAATGACTTGTGTTGCCAAAATCAAACTCTAAAGGAAAATATTTTTCACATCTAGCAGTTCCAACAAGAGGTTGAACTTCTTGAGAGGACTCTTTGATGAAATATGGGGGCACCAATACCAGAGAATTTCAAGCTACCACCATTAACCTAGTTTTATGGAAGCATAGACCCCCAAAAGTGTAACATCCTAAACCCTGAAACTTATAAATAAATGATTACTCTACCATCTAAGGTGTTATCAATGAAAACCCTTGCACAAAACATAATCATTTTGAAAACATGCACCAGAAAAGCAACTAACATACAACACCTGTCATCGCATGCTCACCTTCACTTAGGGTATCATCGCAGTAGAATCACATTAATCTCGGTAATAAAACATGTTAACTTTAATTTGGATCTTATAAAGACTTAATTAATTCAGTAAATAATTCAAAAGGAATTTCCATATTCAATGCTCAACAACTTCAAAACAACTCAATATAGTATGTTTTAAACTTCAACAAAACAAGTAAGTCGACCTCAAGCATAAAGAGAGAAAATATTATTCTCCCCCAGTGTTACAGAATCAGAGCATATCAACTAAACATGAGATAACTAATGAAAATAACTCCAAGTGTTATTTCTCACTCACAATAACAATTCTACTCTTGAGCATCTGCAAGATGTCTATGATGGACAACATCAAAGCAAAAGGGGTGAGAATTTACATCAATAATCTAACAGGATAATCTGCAAGGTATAATTCAAATATCTACACATTCAACAACAATCACACAACATCATTCTCACACCTAATCCATCAACATACACAAAACAATCACATATTCATCATTTAAAATATGCAATGAGACTCACAACTTCAACCAGACTCATATGCATGTGGTATCATATCATCATCAATTGGTTCAGTTAGGAACCGAGTCACCTTATTCGAACCCTGTATCCACCCTACTCGGATTTGGGATAAGTCGCTAATCTACCCTGCTCGGATTTGTAACTTGCCTCTTTCATTAACAACAATGGCATAATGAATGCATGTCACAACACGTCAACGCAACAACAACATAATGTTTAAATTCTCTTTCTGACAATAAAAAAACATGCATTGATCCAACAATAATATTTCCCCTCCTAAACTATCATCGTACAATAACATACACACAATTCAACCACATAGTTATGCTCCAATAACAACATATCATCATCATAACTCACAACAATCAACTAAACATCATACTCATGTGTGTACATACTCATCATTCATCAAATACTACATAGATTTTGATTAAAATTGTGTTTAATCATTGAGTAATACCCAACATCATTTAAACAGTAACTAACATAACATAACAATACCCAAAACATCCACAAAATTCTATTAAAAAAATCAAAATCTGCAACTTAATATCATCTAAATAATCATTTACGCCCACTACATGCTCATAACGGATTGCCCGTCACGATTGTGATGACCACCACTAGCCTTCACACTTCAGAACATCACCTTTGGGACGACCGAATTGAAAAATAAGTCTGCGCAGCGTGACAGGTTATCAATCACTAGCGTGATGCTCGTCAACGCCTTACAACTTGCAAAATTTGTCTTTCCAATGGAGTTCAATACAAAACTCCTACTTCTCAATCCAGGCATCCCAAAATCGATCCAGAACATTACACACATGTTATATATTCATAAATAACATCTAATTTCATCAAATCAACCCCTTTATTTAATGGTTTTCATAAAATCATATTATTTCAAAAACCTTCAAAGTAGTAACAATGGTGAATATATGTCAATTCATATAAAAAATGTTTCATACATCATAACACACAAAGTTTATCACCAACCATCATCACATACAATAAATTAATCATCAATAACAATATTACATTAAAATCCAAATGACCTATTGGAGGTTAAGGATTCCTCAATTTTACCCCTCACGCACATACTCGTTATTGAGATAGTTCTCCCCTTTACATGTTTATCCAAGCAGCAGTGCAAAATTGTGATTTTTGTTTCTCTAATATCCTCTAAGTTCTAAGTTTTCTCTTGCACTTTTCCTATCTTCCTCTCTATTCTCCAATTCTAGTTACACGTACTGATAAAACTCCCTAAAACTAGGTTATGCTTCTAATTTATATCACTAGGGTAAATCTTATTATAATTCTAATTCTGACCCAAACTCTTATTTCTCTTACTCCTTTCTCCCTTCTATTCCTCATAAATCACCCTCTGACCCCAAACTTTTTGTTTTTTTAATTAAATTAAGTAAATATAATAAAATACTATTATTTTAATTATTAAAATAAATTCTAATTATTTGATCAAACTCTACTAGTCTCTAATTATTCTCCACATTCTCACCTTAAAGTCACAGACCCCCACCACCCTTATTTATTTAATTAATATTACCCAATAACCAAATAAATACACAAAAATCATAATAAATCAAATAATTTCAATAAATCTAAAACTTGGATGTTACAACTCTCCCCAACTTAAAAAATTTTCGCCCAAAAAAATTACCTTAAGCAAATAGATTCCGATACGATTTCCCCATTTGCCTCTTAAGCTCCCAAGTCACGTTTCCACCAACTTGTCCTCCCTAAGCTACTTTATCTAAGGTAATCTCCTTACCATGAAATTGCTTCACTTTTCAACCCTCTATTAGGTGATGCCTCAACCGTCAGGCTATTTCTTACCTACAGATCATCCACTTTGATCACAGGAGACGAATCTGGAATCCATCTCCAAAATTGGGACACGTGAAACACATCATGAATATTAGAAAGTGATTGTCGTAAGGAAATTTAATAGGTCATTTCTCCTATCCTCTGAAAAATCAGGTACGAACCCATGAAACACAGAGTGAGCTTTCGAGACTTCAACACTCGATCAACACCAGTTACCGAAGTAACTCTTACAAACACCGTGATTCCCCTCTTGAAACTCAAGTGCTTTACTTCGCTTATCATGATAGTTCTTCTGATGACTCTGTGAAGGTTTCATCTTCTCTTGGATCATCATGATCTTCTCAATAATTTGTTGAACTATCATAGGTCCCAGCACAACACTCTCACCAGAAACATACCAATACAATGGTGTATACACCTCATACTATACAAATCCTTAAATGGTGTCATTCCAATGCTAGTATAGAAACTATTTTTGTATGTGATTTCAACCAACGACAAGTAACAGTCCCAGTTACCTCCTTACTCCAAAACACAAGCTCTTAGCAAATCCTCCAAGGAGTGAATAGTTCTCTCTGTCTGACCATATATCTGTGGATGATAAGCAAAACTCAACTTTATCTTATTACCTAACACTTCTTGCAAACTCTGCCAAAACTACAACGTAAATCTCAGATCTCTATCAAATACAATACTAGATGAAATCCCATGCAAACTGACAATCTTCTCAATATACAACTATGCTAGCCTCTCCAATGGATAGTTAAGTCGAAGTGGAATGTAGTGAGCCAATTTAATCAACATATCCACAATAACCCAAATGGTATCACAACTCTTTAATTTTCGTAGAAAACCAGACACAAAGTTCGTCAAAATACTATCCCACTTCTACTCAAGGATAGATAATGGTTGCATCAAACCCAACGACTTATGATGTTTAACTTTTGACTTCTGGAAAATCAAACATGCATACATAACTAAAAAATTTCCTTCTTCATACCTGGACACCAAAACATCTTCCTCAAGTCTTGATACATTTTAGTAGCACCGAGATGAATAGTCAAGCCACTCATATGACCTTCCTCCTGAATGTTCCTCTTAAGCTTTCACACATCTGTTGCACAAACCCTATCTCTAAACCTCATCACACCATTCTCGTCGATCCTGAATTCAACACCTTGACCTTGATTAATCGACACCAACTGGTTAACCAATCCTAAGTTTATCTTCTAAATATCTATGATCTCTTCACGAATACCACTGTCCAGCTTTAACATACCCAACCTCATATTGTTACGAGTCTTTTCACATACTAAACCCAGATCTCGGAATTGTTTGATCAACTCTAACTCTCAGACCATATGCATCAACATATGCAACAAATTCCTACTCAAAGCATCAACTACAGCATTGGCTTTACCAGGTTAGTAATTTAAACAAAAATCATAGTCCTTCGGAAATTTTAGCTACCTTTTCTACCTCATATTCAACTTTTTTGGATCGAATAAGTATTTCAAACTATGGTGATCATTGAATAGTTCAAATTTGGAACCAAACAGCTAATGCTTCCAAATCTTAAGTACAAACACAATGACGACTAATTCCATATCATGTGTAGTGTAATTCCGCTCAAGAACCTTCAATTGTGTAGAAGCATAAGCCAGAACCTATATATTCTACATCAGCACACCATATAGACCTATCATCGAAGTATCACAATACACAACAAAAGATTCAATCGAATTTGCAAAAAATAAATACTAGAGCAGACGTCAACTTCTTTTTGAGTTCTATGAAACTCTCTTCATACAGAGCATCCTACACATAAGCTTCATCCTTTCGAATCAACCGGGTCAAAGGCATTGCCAACTTTGAAAAGCCTTCGATAAACCTTGCGTAGTAACTAGCCAAACCTAGAAAACTTTTGATCTCAATAACAGACTTCAGATTTTCCCAGTGTAAAAAAACATCAACCTTCAAAAGATCAACAAATATACCTCTGCTAGAAGTTACATGACCCAAGAAACTCACTTCTTTTAGCCCAAACTCGCACTTATATAACTTTGTATACAACTTCCTTTCTTTCAAGAACTGCAACATAATTCTCAGATGCTCTGCATGATCTTTGTTGCACCCCAAAATTTGACCAACCGGGTCTCGTATCTGGCTCGATGTTTCGACGCATAATCGCATTCGCATCTGCATATTGCATACAGTGCATTTTTCATCTGTTTTGATTTTATCAGGATCACAGCTCTCGTCTCGTGTTTCAGGTGTTTTTTATCAGTTTAAATAGGTAGAATCGTATTTTTGAGGTATTTCGGTGCCCGTTTATTTTTACCGGCTATTTTGGTGCGCTCTCGCGGTCTTATGTGTCGTTCGGTGCTTATTTTGTTCCTCTGGGAATTATTGTGATTTTTCTGGATTTTATTGGCTATTTTTAGGGTTTAAATAGATTTTTAATCATTTTTAGGATAATATAGCAGTTTATAGAATATTAATAGATTTTTTCTAGAATATTAATTGAATTTTTGAATATATTTTTAGATATAGAATATTAATAGGTCTTAATATTTTTAATAGTTTTTAGAATTTTAAATGGAATAAATAGATATTTGTAGAATATAATAAATAGATTTAAATCATTTTTAGCATTTTATAGAAATAAATAGATTTTTCTTTTATTTTCTTTTATAGAATTTAAATAGGTAATATAGGTTTCATTAGGGATTTATTAGTTTAATTTTTAGATTAGTGGAATTTTTAGAGCATTATTAGTTTAAGAGTTAATTAAAATTAATAGCTTTTTAGAATAACTCTCATTGTTAGGTTTAATTGAATTTAATTAGGATTAGATGTTAATTAGATTTTTAATCTTGTTTTTCAGTTTTTCTGAGTTTTTGGGATTATTTTCGTTGGGCCTCATTTTCAATCAGCAAGCCCAGTTCAGCAGAATCCATTCATCAAAGGCCATTTTCGTCCAGAATTTCCAGGAATGTCCAGAGTCTTCTAGAAGCATTAAGAGATTCTCAGCCTTTAAGTGCATCAGAGCCACGTGTAAGCTCGAGGGGGGGAGGACCCACATTTCGTTCCCACACCACGCCACCTCACCATTCAGAGCTTCCCTCTCACGCCACGTGGAGGCCATGCACCGTCCTCCCCCACTATCTCTGCCACGCCTCCCCACTCCTCCACCCACGTGTCTCCACGCGTACGCCCCACAACACCTCGCCTGAAGCTTCACCGGCCGGCATGCATGGCCGGCGACCACCACCTAACTCACCGGAAAACCTCAAACCTTCATCTCTCCCGATCAAACCCTCATCTTCTCCGATCCATCATCAGCCATGACCAATACAACCCAGAAACCTCCGATCACCCTCAACGACTTCCTTTCCGGCGAGAACCTTCACCTTCAACCGGTCAAACTTCATCATCATCAACAAACTTCAGATCATCATCTCCAGAACCAACTTCAGCAGAAGACCTTCAACGCCATCCATGAATTCCACAAGTTTCCAGAAGTGTTTGAAGCTTCGTACGATCGACAACGCGCTCATCTTTGAAGAGCATCTTCAACATGCATTTCAAGAATATTCATCCATTTCTAGAAAACGATTTCAACAAGATTTCAATAGAAGAACATTCATCTCTAGAAGAACGCACAAATTTCCGGAAACGGACTTTAGCAAGGGCATGCAATCCACAATCGATCTTCAGAGAATCACCAACGTTCGTCTTCAGGGAACAATTTCCAGGATCTACAAATTTCCCCAGGATATTCATCGATCCCTTTGATGTTAGCCTTCACATATCCAGATTCGTCACCTTCAGGTTCATCACGAGTTCGGAAATCACCAGAAAATCTTCATCAAGAATCATCGTTCTTCGTTCGAAGCTTCATCGAGTATCAAGAACGCCTTGAAGAACATTCCAGAAGCGTCATCAAGAAAGGTTGAGGGGAGGAGAAATGAGACGAAGGTTGAGATTGAGACTGAGAGAAGGTTTGAGAAGAGGGAGTTCGGGGATGGAAGACGGCGGCGCCGTTAGGGTTTGCAAGAGAGAAACGTGAACAGTGCAAAGGGGAAAGAGTCTAGGGTTTTTGGTTGTTTTCAGAGTGAATGGAGAAGGAGAGGGAGGTGGTCCACGTGAGGGTTGGGCCAGGCCCAACTGCATTTTTTGGATCCAACACCTCTGTTTTTTGCAAACACCCCCCTCCGTGTGCTTTTTTTGAAGGGACCTGGGCTGGGCCCAACTCATTTGTCTTTTTATTTTTTATTTTTTATTTGTTTTGCTTGTATAACCCCCAGCTGGGCTGGGTACCCCCCTCCCCTCTTTTGTATTTTTTTCTTTATTTTGATATTGTTTAGCTTTTTTTTATTGAAAAAGAATAAAAGAAAAATATAAAAAGAAAGAAAATAGAGAAGAAAAATATTAAAAAAGGAAAAAACAGTGAGAATATATAGAAAAAATATGAAAAAAGTACATAGAAAAATATGGAAAATACATGAAAAATATTTTGAAAAGAAAGGAGAAAATAGTTGAAAAGAAAAGAGGGAAAAAGAGAAAAAAATATTAGTGTAGACTTAAGTACATTTTCTTTTAGGATATATCTTCATAGAGATTATTTTACGGTTTTAGGGATAGTTTAGACGTCCACTTGTTAGGGGACTTTTTGTCATTCGATTTTTCAGGATAGGATAGGATAATATTTCCTAGGAGATTTATTTTCAGTATTCAAGCATTGTAATCATTTTTCAGAATGTTAATAAAACGAGATTTGAGCTGTGGTCCCGATAGTAGCCGAACTACAGCTGCTCTGATTTCTCGTACCAGACGAGAATATGTAGGCATAGGATGCAATATCCTAGCGAGCACACTAACGACTGACTTTTGTTCTCTCGCTGCTGTGCGATCGAGACTTCCCCGCTGACGACTAATTGATACCCTTTTTCTCTCTTGCTCGAGGGCATTTGAGACCAAGCCATAGTTTTGCCCATAGGTCCCCGAACCTTTGAAACCAGTTGTTTTTCTCACTGCTGTATGAGAATGTTTGTTTAGCCGTAGTTAGCCTGAACTACGCAAAGCTCTGATCTTCCATGCAATGTGGAAGTACTTAGGCACAAGACGCGAATTCTTGGCGAGCCAATTTCCCTGTAGTCCCGAACTACGTTGACTCTGACTTTCTCTCTTGAGAATACGTAAGCATAGAGCGCGACGCTCTATCGAGTCAATTCCCTTCCGTTTAGATTTAGCAGCCGTAGATAGATTGTTTTGCATCCTTTAGACAACCCAAACAAGCGTGGATCCCGTCGAATACGACGGACGTGAGGGGTGCTAATACCTTCCCCTTGCGTAACCGACTCCCGAACCCAGGTTTTGGTTGCGATGACCATACCTTTCCCCGTTTTTTGCGAGGTTTACTTCGAGCGTTTCCTTTCCCTCCGTTGGGATAAATAACGCACGGTGGCGACTCTTCTGTCAGCCGGCGCCGATTTTCGCAGTAGCGACAGCTGGCGACTCTGCTGGGGACTGCGATAGTCCTTATGCATGTGGGATCCAACGTCCCCTAAGAGAGAGTCAATCATAGCGCTTGTTTGCTTGGCTATTGGGGCTTATTTATCGATATTATCTGTTGCTGTTGGGGTGTTACGGGTGTTCTATGATTGAGTGAGAAGCCGGACCTGGGCTTGAGTATGCACCTAGATATAGTTGCGGAGAAGTAGTAGACGAACCTGTCTGCTGAGCAGGCACAGTTCCCTACGAAAATCTGCGCTCAGACGAGGTTCTCGCAGAGGTGCTCCTTTCCGGTCCTGAGGATCTGAGGGGAGTCCAGACGTGAGGATTGTCGACTCTGGGAACCGATCATTTGGAAGTTAGCTAAGTGAGGCCTCTTCAAGACTCGATGATGCCACTCCTTCTGGGAATCGTATCGTCAGTTTTGAAAGTCTGTGACGCTGACGACCGCATAGGATGCCATACCTTGTCAGATATAGGTCCACACCTGTGAGTGGGGGGGTTTTTTGTGCAGGAAACTTGACTTCCAACCTACCCGTTATTCTGGTCTTCTCTTTAGAGCAACCGTACTCCGTCAGCAGTGCAGCAGTATTTAGATTGTGTGGGGGCTGTGATCCCGTGTTTGTTGCATTGCATTGCATTTGCATGGGCATTCCTGCATCATATTGCATACCATTCGCCAGTTATTCAGAGCTCTTATCCAGCCATTATTTTGGTTCTGAAGGTGAATATTGAAGACGACCAAGAGGTTGAAGCAGATTTAAAGCAGATTTGATCAGAGTCAAGCAGTGAAGTCAGCTGACGGTTGTCGGTAGCTATGTCAGAGAGCAGCTTCCAGTTTGTTGATACCTTGTCAGGTTTCACCGTGACGTCCAATCCTCTGTATGGATCTCCGCACGACGAAGACTTTCCGCAAGTAAACAACCTTACTGCAGCTCAGCTTGTGCAGCCATCTGTTGAAGACCAAGGTCTGCGTGAGCAGTTTGTTGCCCGAGGTGAACGTTCTCCTTCTGTTGATGTCTCAGACTACCAGGGTTTTGCCTTCCCTGTGCCAAAGCCCCGAAGAGAGGTCCCGACAGCAAAGAATGAAGACCCATTAGCTCCCGTGTATGCTGAAATGTTTCGTGCATTAGATGAGAGATTCAAAGCCTTGAAAGGTAAAGACGCTGTTACTCCTAGTGCTGCAGATATGTGTCTGGTTCCTGGCCTAGTGTTACCTCCGAAGTTCAGAATGCCGAGGTTTGAAAGGTACAAAGGAGATAGTTGCCCGAAGCAACATTTGGTGATGTTCTGCCGAAGAATGACTTCGTTTGTGCACAACGACAAGCTGATGATTCATTGCTTTCAAGATAGTCTGACTAGGGCACCTCTGAGTTGGTATATGCAGTTAGAGCGTGATCAGATCCGATCATGGATGGACTTAGCCAATGCCTTTCTGAAGCAGTACGACTATAATCTTGACGAAGCTCCTACTCGCGTGCAACTGCAAGAATTGTCTCAAGGGAACAATGAATCTTTCAGAAAGTATGTTCAGAGATGGAGAGAATTTGCTGGTAGAGTGCAACCACCGCTCCTAGACCAAGAGCTGAAAGGCATGTTCGTAAACTCCTTGCAGAGCCCGTACTTCGAAAGAATGTTTGAAACCGCACCAAATTTCTCTGAGTTGGTAAGGACGGGAGAGCGCATCGAGTACGGTGTAAAGACTGGAAGAATCCCGAATGTTTCAAGAGGTCAGGCTAGTGAAACTGAATCTCTCTATAGCTCTCAATATGAAGATGAAACTATGATCAATGCGGTCCTGACAGATGTTGGATATCCTCAAGTCGAATCGGTGAAATATGTTGGTTCTCCGTCTTCTTAGCGGTCAGTATCTTCTGTGTCTCATTATTCTGGACAGACAACTGTGCCTGGGGCACCCCATCGGGAACCTTATGTCGCTCCTCTTGCAAGTCCACGAGCCCGTGGCCGAGGTTATCAGAATCAGCGTCAGAATCAGAACCGACCTCGTAACAACTTGGAACGAAGGAACACTCCTTTCCATCCAGTACCTGTGCCGTATAGCCAAATTCTTCCGCGTTTGATGCAGAATTCCTTGGTGGAACCGAAAGCTCTCAAGCCCGTGCCAGAGCCTTACCCTCCAGGGTACAATCCCCACGCTCAGTGTGGTTATCATGGTGGATCTCCATGGCATTCAACTGAAGATTGCAAAGCTTTCCAGGCGAAAGTGCAACAATTGATCGACAAAGGGTGCATTTCCTTTCCAGATGGAGTTTTGGTTGTGCATGACAACCCCTCAGCTGTCTGAGCTCGCAGATTCAGAAGGGTTATTTCCAGAAGCCAGTGATTCAGACAGGCAGACATCCTCAGCCTTGGCAGTCCTCGGACTTGTTATCATTTGCATTTGCAATTTCTTTTCTGTTAGTTACTACTTGCTGTTAAACATTGTATGTTTCGAATGGTGATATTAATAAAGTGACTATGCATTTTTCTGAATTAATCATGTCGTTGTCACTCATTTACTGCATTGTACTGACACTTGCATTTTATTCACTCCACTTTATCATCGTGACTAGCAAAGATCGGAGGGAGGATGATGAAAATAAATACTCATAACTGTTGCACCCCAAAATTTGACCAACCGGGTCTCGTATCTGGCTCGATGTTTCGGCGCATAATCGCATTCGCATCTGCATATTGCATACATTGCATTTTTCATTTTTGTTTGATTCTATCGGGATCACAGCTCTCGTCTCGTGTTTCAGGTGTTTTTTATCAGTTTAAATAGGTAGAATCGATTTTTGGGATATTTCGGTGCCCGTTTATTTTTACCGGCTATTTTGTTGCGCTCTCGCGGTGTTATGTGTCGTTCGGTGCTATTTTTGTTCCTCTGGGAATTGTTGTGTTTTTTTCTGGATTTTATTGGCTATTTTTAGATTTTTAATAGATTTCTTAATCATTTTTAGGATTTAATAGGATTTTTAATAGTTTTAATTCTTTTTAAATAGATTTAAATCATTTTTAGCATTTTATAGAATATTAGTAGGTTTTAATATTTTTAAATAATTGTAATTTCTTTTTAGAATATATTAGGTATATTTTTAATAGTTTTAGAATTTTATAGAGATAAATAGCATTTTTTCATTTTTAGAATATTATAGATTTCAAATAGATTCTTAATCGTTTTAGGAGTTAATAGATTTTTAAGATAATATAGAATAGATTTTATCATTTTCTTAATAGAATAGTATAGATTTTTGTTATTAATAATAAATTTTAAATCATTTTTAAATAATATAGTTTTATTAGAGATTTATTAGAATTTTATTAGTGGGTTTATTAGATTCTTAGAGTATTATTAGTTAGGAGTTAATTAGCATTTTTAGGATTAATTGAATTTTTAATAGTTAATTAGGCAGCTCTCAATTAGTGTTAATATTGTTTTAATCCATTGTTATGCAGATTTTCTGGGTTTATTATCTTTTTTTCGTGTGGGCTCCATTTCAATTCAGGCCCAATGCAGTTTTTTGTCCAGAATCTTCAGTCCAGAAATCCAGTAATGTCCAGCAGTTTCCAGCCACGTCCAGAAAGTTCTAGAGTATGCCAGAACTTCTCAGTGTTATAAAAGCAGCAAGCCACGTGTGAAGCCGGGGATGGACCCACGTTATTTCGCCTCAGCACGCCACGCCATCACGCACCATCTCCCTCTCTCTGCCACACCACCCGCCACGTGGAGGCCATGCATCGTCCTCCCCCATTAGCACAGCCACGTGCCTCAACACCACCACACCACCTGCCCTCGCCGGGAACACCCTCCGACCGGCATGCATGGCCGGCGGCCACCGCACCCTTCACCGGAAACTCACCTTCATCCTCCTCCTCTCCTCACCACCATCAATCCTACCAAAAAACCCAGAAAATCCCCAGATCCCAGGCGTCTTCATCGTCCTCCTCTCATCACCACCATCAATCCTACCAAAAAACCCAGAAAAATCCCAGAACTCCGATCATCAACATCATCATCTTCATACATTTTCCAGAAGTTTCATCAGAAACTTCACCGTGTTCATCCCTGAATCTCTCCAGAAGTTCATCATTCATCAAGATCCATCAGTCTTCCTCATCTCCAGATTCGTCATCATCATCACAAGATCTCAAACTCCATCGTATTCATCTTATTTCCAGAAGAACAACACCCAACCAATCTCAAGAATCATCATCGTCCAGAAAATCATCAGTGAAGAAACCTTCAAGCGTCTTTCTGATCAGCATTCCTCAAGTGTTCTTCACCAATCTTCATACCACCATCGTGTTCATAAGATTTCTCCAGAAATCTAGGCAAGTGCATCATTATCTTTGCCGTTCAAGATCTTCCCCAGAGGTTGTTCATCACGTCCTCAATGTCATCCATGAACTCCACTATTTGTCAGAATTGGTTGAAGCTTCGTAAGGTGAAGTTGTGTTCGTCAAGAACTCTTTCATTCTCAGAAACTCATCAACAGCCATCGTTTCCAGATTTGCGTTCATCTTTGAAGATCTTCCTCGTCTGAAGCATCTTTTCCCAGAACATCCTAATCCTCGTCGTCCCGGAGCTTCGACGGAGTGTGTTTGAATGAAGGCTTGTTGGAGCGAAGTATTGAGAAGGTTGAGTTCAAAAGTAGCTTAAGAGTTGTAAGAGGTGGGATCTGAGAGGGAGAAGGTTCAGAGACGGAGGGTTGACGGCGGCGGAGGAAGGAGAGAAGGATTAGGGGAAAATTAGGGTTTTCAGAGTGAATGAGAGTGAAGGAGGAAGGTGGACCCAGGAGGTTTTGGGCCTGAAGCCCAATGTTTTTGGCAGTTTACACCCCATTGTTTGGGCATCCACCCCCTGCGTGTGTGTAATGGGCCGTCCCCAAGCCCATTGGAATTTCTTGCCAGCAACTCCCAGTTTCAGTCTTCCCCCCCCCCCTCCGGGTTCTACAGCAAACAGCTGGGCTGGGCCCAATTTGCTGTTCTATTGTTTGTATTACTAACACCCCCTGTAAGCTGTTTACCCCCTCCCCTTTTGTTTGTATTTTTTTTATTTATTTTATTTTTCTTTTGTTCAAAGATCTTAAGAAATAGAATAAAAGAATTTGAAAAAGAGAAGAAGAAAAGAAAAAATACCATAAAGAAAAAAAGAAGTTATTGAAAAGAATATTATGGAAAAAATAATAGAAAAAGAATTTGAGGAAAGGAAAATATATTGAAAAACAATATAGAAAAAATATGAAAGAATAGAGAAAAATTAAGAGAAAAATATGTGAGAAAAAATAGAAAATTATATTAAAAAAGAGATGAAAAGAAATATGGAAAAATATGTTGAAAGAAAAGAGGAGAAAATAGTTGAAAAGAAAAGAAGAAAAAAGGAAAAAAATATTAAAGTAGACTTAATATTTTTTAAAGCACATTTTCTTTTAGGGTATATTTTCATAGAAATTATTTTACGATTTTAGGATAGTTTAGAAGCCCATTTGTTAGGGGGCTATTTTTCATTCGATTTTTCAGAATAGGATAGGATAGTACTTCCTAGGGGTGTATTTTTCAGTATTCACCCGTTGTAACCATTTTTCAGAGATTAATAAAACGAGATTTGAGCTGTGGTCCCGAAGTCGCCGAACTACAGCTGCTCTGATTTCTCGTACCAGACGAGAATATGTAGGAATAGGATGTGATATCCTAGCGAGCACACTAACAACTGACTTTCTGTTCTCTCGCGGCTGTGCGATTGAGACTTTCCCGCTGACGACTAATTGTAACCCTTTTTCTCTCTTGCCCGAGTGCATTTGAGACCAAGCCATAGTTTTGCCCATAGGTTCCCGACCCTGTGAAACCAGTTGTTTTTCTCACTGCTGTGTGAGAATGTTTTGTTTAGCCGTAGTTAGCCTGAACTACGTAAAGCTCTGATCTTCCATGCAGTGTGGAAGTACATAGGCACAAGACGCGAGGTCTTGGCGAGCCAATTTCTCTGTAGTCCCGAACTACGTTGACTCTGACTTTCTCTCTTGAGAATACGTAGGCATAGAGTGCGACGCTCTATCGAGTCAATTCCCTTCGTTTAGATCTAGCAGCCGTAGATAGATTGTTTTGCATCCTTTAGACAACCCAAGCAAGCGTGGATCCCGTCGAGTACGACGGACGTGAGGGGTGCTAATACCTTCCGCTTGCGTAACCGACTCCCGAACCCAGGTTTTGGTTGCGATGACCATACCTTTTCCCCGTTTTTTGCGAGGTTTACTTCGAGCGTTTCCTTTCCCTCCGTTGGGATAAATAACGCACGGTGGCGACTCTTCTGTCAGCCGGCGCCGATTTTCGCAGTAGCGACAATAACCAATGATCGTATTGCTTTCAGATAAAACCTTGCCGATGACGTATAAGGCATTGCTTCAAATCCCTAAACACCGGAGAGATAAGGAAGAGAATCCCTTGTTAACCACTTCGAGCCGAGAAGTAGGAATTTCTTTCGGACTTTTTAACCCTCACATCTTAACCCGGGGCAGGGTAGTTGTCAGTTAGCTTGACCAAGCATTCAAGTCTTGCAGAGGAGTGTTGTCTGTCAAGGACCAATCAGTTTATGCCTTTCAAGAGGTCAAACCTCACCAATCAAGAGTGAGACCGTTACAATCCTTTCGGAGCAATCAAGGCAACCGGTGTCACACGACTTTGTTCCAAAAGAAGGTAGTAAGAAAGCCCGCTAAGTAAAAAGAAAGGAAAAGCTAAGAAAGCTAATACTTAGGCAAAAATCAGGGCATCCCGCTGGACTTCAAAAGAAATCGGAAAAAAAATCGAAAAGAACTCAAAAGGAGTCAGTCCAGGCAAAAAATTAGGGAATTAAAAGAACGAAAAAGAAGGGATAAGAGAAATTTTTCCCAGCAAGTCACAAAGTCGTGCACACAGACACCGAAAGCGAAGAAGGAGTAACTATCACTCTAGAAGAAAAGCTTTATGAGTTCCTTAACTGTGGTCCTTACCATTCAACATACCTCTCGAAGAGGCGAGCGCTTGTGCCAGGTTAACTGAACCTTAGGATCGGAGATCATCACGTAGACGGGGTGGGTACAAGTCAAAATTTGAGCCGAATATCCTTTGTTTCACGAACCGTGAACCCGACCACATTACAACCCTTAAAAGACCTAATTGAGGTAGGGTTATTCTGAAGCGCATTACGATAAGGTTGAGTAACCTGACTCCTTCTTGACTTGCTAGTCACATCCTTGTTGACCACGTAAGCACTACGTTTGAACTTTGTTTCATTCGTCACTCACAATCATATGCATGTAAATGAGTGACAGCTCAAAATTTTTTTTCAAAATCTGCATAACCACTGCATTAAGATTACCATTCGTGAACAGACGATTCTAATTGCAGGTTAGTAGTTGGCATGAAAGAAATTCCATCAGGGAATCATCAAGCAGGACTGAGTAATTCGGCAATCTGAACCAGAATGGTGTTTGTTGTGAAGACCCGTGAATCAGGGGCATCCATTAAGTTCAGAATCAGCTAGTCTGAGGACAAGTCCCGAAGCTTCAGTTGATCAGGGGCAATTTGTTTGAGAAATAGTTGATCAGAAGTGAGTCTTCTCGAAAGCCAATCAGGGGAAATCATTCAGAGCGTGAAGATTTGAAAGCAGATACTTCAGGTGGATAATCAGATTAGGTTAAGTCGCTAGAACGCTCATTCAGGGGCAAGTCATCGCAGAGAGTGTTGAAACCAACTGGGTTGATAGGTGTCTAATGGAGATTGAATTCTGTTGTCGTACAGATACTGGGGCAAATATTCTCGAAGTCGTCTCGTAGCAAGCTGTTCAGAGCGAGTATTCTCAGGAGTTAGACTGGGGCAAGTTGTTCAAGCCAGTCTGTTTATCCCCAGCCGGAGTTGAGTATCGGGGAATCATGTCAATACCCTTATCAAAAACCTTCAAATAAAAAGGTCTTGCTGTTGTTGGATCATTATCCTGCAGTCTAAACCTGTTGCGTGTCAGTAACCAGTCATTTCCAAAGTCCAGTTCTCGTCTGGCCTACCCTACCGTAAGCATCAGTTCCCGTCTGGTGCAGTTTATTGTAAGCATCAGTTCCCGTCTGGTGCAGTTTATTGTAACCAGTTCTCGTCTGGTCACCGTTTCTTCAAGTGTTGTATCAGTTCTCGTCAGTTACATGTCGTCGCGTAACCAGTTCTCGTCTGATCATCGTGTGTTTTAACCTATGTGTTATACCAGTTCTCATCTGGTGTACGTCAGCTTGCAGCCAGTTCTCTCCTGGTTGTCTATACCTCAGTCTGTTATCCAGTCAGCCCGTCTGATGTCCAAACCAAATCAATTCCCGTCTGATATCCAGAACCCGTAAGTCAGTTCTCGTTTGACAACCTAACATGTTTCGCTATCAGCTCTCGTTTGGTAGTCCACCCTGAATGCTAGTTCTCGTCTAGTATTTCTTATATCTCCCACTATGTAAATAATCCGTGTTTACCCTAAACAAAAAAAAAAACCTAAAGGTATCTGACACAGTATTTCCCAATGACCCGCATGTTGTCATGTTCCCCGATACGAAGCTCGACGGATGCCAGCGCTCCGAGTAATGTTTGAATTCCTTGTGGATGTTGTTAAATCAGAATTGCCACTCTTCAGCAGATGAAAGTTGCTTATTATCCCCGGAAGAGTCGAGATCGTATTTTACCCCGTATCAGAGTAGGATCAGAAGGATCCTCAGCAGATTAAGATCGACATCCTTGATAGTAGGGGCATTTCCAGCAGTGTGCTGCGCGCAATCATCCTCAGTTTAGGTCAATCCCCGCAGAGTACAATCAGTTGTCAATGGTTTGAAGGAAGCATCCCCAAGCAGAGTTGTTTTCTTTCCCCAGTAAAGTCACCAAAGCAGGATTCTTTCCCCAGCACCGGGTCACAAGTGCAGGATTCGTAGGAAATGATTCATACGCCGAAATATGCAGTAGCTGATGGGGCCAGACTGAAGTCTCCAGCGGAATTGAGATTCCCCACCAGAATTGTATTCTCTCCCGAAGTAGAATGACTTCTCCTTCCCCAGTAGAGTGTTGGAACAGCTGATGTTGTATTCCCCTGCAGTCGTACTCTTCCCCGAAGTCAGATGATTCTTTCTTCCCCAGCGGAATTGAAATTCCTCATCAAAGTCATACTCTCCAGTGAAGTAGAATGATTTCTCTCCCCGACTGAGTCCGCAAAAGAGCCGAATCCTTGGAAGCAGTTGGGACCATGAGTGGATTTTCCTTAGCAGATCATTGAACAGCTGATGCTGTATTTCCCCAGAGTCGTACTCTCTCCAGCGAAGCAGAATGACTTCTCCTTCCTCAGCCGAGCTTGCAGATGTCCAAGAGATCCGAGTCCTTGGAAGTTGATCAGATCATGATTGGTTCTTCCCCAGTGGAGTGTTGAGCAGCCGAAGTTGTTTCCCCACAGGGCCATCATCCCCAGAAGAGTAGCCGAGACGGCCACGCAGTTTATTCTCGCGATTGATATCACTTTCTCTCAGCGGGTCTAAGTTCTCGCAGAGCTTCATTCCTCGGCAGCAGTCAACTGAAGTCGTTTTCCCTGCAGTAGTCAACGGAAGATCAATTCCCCAGACGGAGTCCGATTGGCATTGGCATGTCCTCGTTCTCCTCAGCAGGATGATTCCTCTATCTGAGTAGCTCTTTCTCCTTGACAGAAGAATCTCCCTCGGCATTTATTTTGCTGACGGGCTCGCATCATATTACATGATTGCATGGCATTTAGCATAAACGCATAGCATTCCTACCGTGTGGGGCATAGCGCAGAAGCATACGCATCATAAGCATGATCTAGATTACTATCATCCTTGTTTTACAGGTGTTCCACCGAAGGACTAGTTGCTCAGGACGATTCCTGACATTCTCTCCAACAAGGTCGCTTTCCTAAGGTGATTCTTAAGACCCCGGTGTAATCCCCACAGTCGCTCGGCTCAAGATGATTTTTGAGATCCCCAGCGAAGTCTTCAGTTCAAGACGACTCTTGAATTCCTCAGCAGGGCTGTTTGCTTAAGATGATTCTTAAGACCTCAACGTAGGTTCCCGAATGGTTTGCTTAGGATGTTTCTTGGGCCCCCCAGTAGCGTCCCTAGCAAGAGTTGCCCAGGAGGATTCCTGGAATACCCATCAAAATGAAGTCTCCAGCAAGGTCAGCAGTTCAAGATGATTCTTGAAGATGCCCGACGGAGTTTATTCAAGATGATTCTTGAAATCCTTAGCAGCGTGATATGTTTGCCCCAACAGTGATGTCTAATCCGAAGATGGACTTCGTAAACGCCTGAGGGCGGTACCAGAATGTTCCTGTGGATTCAGGTTTCAGTGCTGATGAATCAGCGCTTATCTGAAGACAGAGTTCAAAGAGTTCGTAGATCCAGCTTTTGTTTGCAAGATGATCCGTGTTGGCCTGAAGACCAAGTCAGTTGTCCTGAGGTGATGATCGATTGCGATCAAGTGAATAGTGTTTCTTCTGACTGAAGTCGAAGATGTTTCTCCAGCTGAAGCGGAGTTTGCCTGAAGGCAAAGTGTTCGAATCCCCGTAGAGTCATGAATGGCTCAGGATACCACTTCTCTGACTGAAGTCATAGATTTCCCAAGCTGAAGCGAAGGTGCCTGAAGGCAAGGTTATCCCCAAGGTCATGAATGACCTAGGGTTCATTTTTCGGACTGAAGGCCGAAGTATATCCCTGACTGAAGTCACGGATACTCTATAGCAGAGGCGGAGTTGCCCGAAGGCATATCCATGTATCCTTGAAGGCCAAGGACCATTTCTTCAGACTGAAGTCGAAGATACCTCTTGCAGAGTTGCCGACGGGCAAAGTTTACATCCTTGAAGGTCAAGGATGTTTATCTTCGGAAGTACTTGAAGATCTTTTCTAGCTGAAGCTGGAATCGCCGACGGGCAAAGTTCATATCCTTGAAGGCCAAGGATGTCTATCTTCAGAAGAACTTGAAGATTCTCCAGCGGATCTGGAGTGGCCAGGGGCCAGGGTTTCATCTATCTTTAGAAGAACTTGAGGATTCTCCAGCGGATCTGGAGTGGCCAGGGGCCAGGGTTTCATTCATATTCAGAATTACTTGAAGATCTTTTCTAGCTGAAGCTGGAAGCGGCCAGGGGCCAGGGTTTCATATATCTTTAATGTTGAAGTTCTACGGTGGGCTCTGTGTGCAGTAGTATTCGGATGTTCGTTATGGTGTTGAGGGTGAACCCCAGATCAGAGCGTGCTCGGTTAAGTCTCTCATTCACGGCGAAGTAGTTTCAAATACGCAAGTGTACCTTTTGTTCCATTTACCAGGGGTGAACCCCAGGTCAGAGCAGGTTTGTGTTCGACGGTGATGTTGAATGTATGTGTTTGTTCGACGGCGAGGTTGAATGTTTGCTCGACGGCGAGGTTGAATGTTCATTTTCAGATTATATTTTGTTTGACGGCGATGTTGAATGTGTTCGACGGCGAGGTTGAATGTCTGTTTGACGGCGAGGTCAGATTATGATTGGTTCGACGACGATGTTGAATATGTTCGGCAGCGAGGTCAGATCATGTTTGTTCGACGGCGAAGTTGGATGTTTGTTTGACGGCGATGTCAGGCTTTGTAAATCCCCAGCAGAGATGATGTTTGTACGACGGCGATGTCGAGTGCCTCTCAGAGCGATGTTTGTTTCCGACGGCGATGTCAGATTCAGTTTTCCAGCGGCAATGTTGGGCATGTCAAGTTGATCCAGTCTTCTGACGGCGATGTTAGTTGATGCAGATCCTTTAGTTCTCCAGCGGCGATGCGGAGTATTTTGATTGTCCGACGGCGATGTCAGATGTAGTTCTCCAGCGGCGAGGCGGGGTATTTTGTTCAGTATTGTATTTTCTCCAGCGGCGATGCGAAGTATTTTGGTTGATCGACGACGATGTCAGATTCAATTCTCCAGCGGCGATGTTGGATGGTTCGTTCTCCAACGGCGATGTTGGATATATTGTTTGTTACTGACGGCGATGTCAGACCGATATTTCTCCAGCTAGTATTGCAGTATTCAAAGATTTATTCTCCGCAGAGTCGTGTGCTCGCGCAGTTGGCAAATTTTCGGGTTTACCGGTATTCAACCGTCTCGCACCTTGATTGGCTAAGAGCCGTTCGCTCCTCACCCAGTCAGGTCCAAGCCGCTTGAATAGGGGCAGCTGTTGCACCCCAAAATTTGACCAACCGGGTCTCGTATCTGGCTCGATGTTTCGACGCATAATCGCATTCGCATCTGCATATTGCATACAGTGCATTTTTCATCTGTTTTGATTTTATCAGGATCACAGCTCTCGTCTCGTGTTTCAGGTGTTTTTTATCAGTTTAAATAGGTAGAATCATATTTTTGAGGTATTTCGGTGCCCGTTTACTTTTACCGGCTATTTTGGTGCCCTCTCGCGGTCTTATGTGTCGTTCGGTGCTTATTTTGTTCCTCTGGGAATTATTGTGATTTTTCTGGATTTTATTGGCTATTTTTAGGGTTTAAATAGATTTTTAATCATTTTTAGGATAATATAGCAGTTTATAGAATATTAATAGATTTTTTCTAGAATATTAATTGAATTTTTGAATATATTTTTAGATATAGAATATTAATAGGTCTTAATATTTTTAATAGTTTTTAGAATTTTAAATGGAATAAATAGATATTTGTAGAATATAATAAATAGATTTAAATCATTTTTAGCATTTTATAGAAATAAATAGATTTTTCTTTTATTTTCTTTTATAGAATTTAAATAGGTAATATAGGTTTCATTAGGGATTTATTAGTTTAATTTTTAGATTAGTGGAATTTTTAGAGTATTATTAGTTTAAGAGTTAATTAAAATTAATAGCTTTTTAGAATAACTCTCATTGTTAGGTTTAATTGAATTTAATTAGGATTAGATGTTAATTAGATTTTTAATCTTGTTTTTCAGATTTTCTGAGTTTTTGGGATTATTTTCGTTGGGCCTCATTTTCAATCAGCAAACCCAGTTCAGTAGAATCCATTCATCAAAGGCCATTTTCGTCCAGAATTTCCAGGAATGTCCAGAGTCTTCTAGAAGCATCCAGAGATTCTCAGCCTTTAAGTGCATCAGAGCCACGTGTAAGCTCGAGGGGGGGAGGACCCACATTTCGTTCCCACACCACGCCACCTCACCATTCAGAGCTTCCCTCTCACGCCACGTGGAGGCCATGCACCGTCCTCCCCCACTATCTCTGCCACGCCTCCCCACTCCTCCACCCACGTGTCTCCACGCGTACGCCCCACAACACCTCGCCTGAAGCTTCACCGGCCGGCATGCATGGCCGGCGACCACCGCCTAACTCACCGGAAAACCTCAAACCTTCATCTCTCCCGATCAAACCCTCATCTTCTCCGATCCATCATCAGCCATGACCAATACAACCCAGAAACCTCCGATCACCCTCAACAACTTCCTTTCCGGCGAGAACCTTCACCTTCAACCGGTCAAACTTCATCATCATCAACAAACTTCAGATCATCATCTCCGGAACCAACTTCAGCAGAAGACCTTCAACGCCATCCATGAATTCCACAAGTTTCCAGAAGTGTTTGAAGCTTCGTACGATCGACAACGCGCTCATCTTTGAAAAGCATCTTCAACATGCATTTCAAGAATATTCATCCATTCCCAGAAAACGATTTCAACAAGATTTCAATAGAAGAACATTCATCTCTAGAAGAACGCACAAATTTCCGGAAACGGACTTCAGCAAGGGCATGCAATCCACAATCGATCTTCAGAGAATCACCAACGTTCGTCTTCAGCGAACAATTTCCAGGATCTACAAATTTCCCCAGGATATTCATCGATCCCTTTGATGTTAGCCTTCACATATCCAGATTCGTCACCTTCAGGTTCATCACGAGTTCGGAAATCACCAGAAAATCTTCATCAAGAATCATCGTTCTTCGTTCGAAGCTTCATCGAGTATCAAGAACGCCTTGAAGAACATTCCAGAAGCGTCATCAAGAAAGGTTGAGGGGAGGAGAAATGAGACGAAGGTTGAGATTGAGACTGAGAGAAGGTTTGAGAAGAGGGAGTTCGGGGATGGAAGACGGCGACGCCGTTAGGGTTTGCAAGAGAGAAACGTGAACAGTGCAAAGGGGAAAGAGTCTAGGGTTTTTGGTTGTTTTCAGAGTGAATGGAGAAGGAGAGGGAGGTGGTCCACGTGAGGGTTGGGCCAGGCCCAACTGCATTTTTTGGATCCAACACCTCTGTTTTTTGCAAACACCCCTCTCCGTGTGCTTTTTTTGAAGGGACCTGGGCTGGGCCCAACTCATTTGTCTTTTTATTTTTTATTTGTTTTGCTTGTATAACCCCCAGCTGGGCTGGGTACCCCCCTCCCCTCTTTTGTATCTTTTTCTTTATTTTGATATTGTTTAGCTTTTTTTATTGAAAAAGAATAAAAGCAAAATATAAAAAGAAAGAAAATAGAGAAGAAAAATATTAAAAAAGGAAAAAACAGTGAGAATATATAGAAAAAATATGAAAAAAGTACATAGAAAAATATGGAAAATACATGAAAAATATTTTGAAAAGAAAGGAGAAAATAGTTGAAAAGAAAAGAGGGAAAAAGAGAAAAAAATATTAGTGTAGACTTAAGTACATTTTCTTTTAGGATATATCTTCATAGAGATTATTTTACGGTTTTAGGGATAGTTTAGACGTCCACTTGTTAGGGGACTTTTTGTCATTCGATTTTTCAGGATAGGATAGGATAGTATTTCCTAGGAGATTTATTTTCAGTATTCAAGCATTGTAATCATTTTTCAGAATGTTAATAAAACGAGATTTGAGCTGTGGTCCCGATAGTAGCCGAACTACAGCTGCTCTGATTTCTCGTACCAGACGAGAATATGTAGGCATAGGATGCGATATCCTAGCGAGCACACTAACGACTGACTTTTGTTCTCTCGCTGCTGTGCGATCGAGACTTCCCCGCTGACAACTAATTGATACCCTTTTTCTCTCTTGCTCGAGGGCATTTGAGACCAAGCCATAGTTTTGCCCATAGGTCCCCGAACCTTTGAAACCAGTTGTTTTTCTCACTGCTGTATGAGAATGTTTGTTTAGCCGTAGTTAGCCTGAACTACGCAAAGCTCTGATCTTCCATGCAATGTGGAGGTACGTAGGCACAAGACGCGAATTCTTGGCGAGCCAATTTCCCTGTAGTCCCGAACTACGTTGACTCTGACTTTCTCTCTTGAGAATACGTAGGCATAGAGCGCGACGCTCTATCGAGTCAATTCCCTTCCATTTAGATTTAGCAGCCGTAGATAGATTGTTTTGCATCCTTTAGACAACCCAAATAAGCGTGGATCCCGTCGAATACGACGGACGTGAGGGGTGCTAATACCTTCCCCTTGCGTAACCGACTCCCGAACCCAGGTTTTGGTTGCGATGACCATACCTTTCCCCGTTTTTTGCGAGGTTTACTTCGAGCGTTTCCTTTCCCTCCGTTGGGATAAATAACGCACGGTGGCGACTCTTCTGTCAGCCGACGCCGATTTTCGCAGTAGCGACAGCTGGCGACTCTGCTGGGGACTGCGATAGTCCTTATGCATGTGGGATCCAACGTCCCCTAAGAGAGAGTCAATCATATCGCTTGTTTGCTTGGCTATTGGGGCTTATTTATCGATATTATCTGTTGCTGTTGGGGTGTTACGGGTGTTCTATGATTGAGTGAGAAGCCGGACCTGGGCTTGAGTATGCACCTAGATATAGTTGCGGAGAAGTAGTAGACGAACCTGTCTGCTGAGCAGGCACAGTTCCCTACGAAAATCTGCGCTCAGACGAGGTTCTCGCAGAGGTGCTCCTTTCCGGTCCTGAGGATCTGAGGGGAGTCCAGACGTGAGGATTGTCGACTCTGGGAACCGATCATTTGGAAGTTAGCTAAGTGAGGCCTCTTCAAGACTCGATGATGCCACTCCTTCTGGGAATCGTATCGTCAGTTTTGAAAGTCTGTGACGCTGACGACCGCATAGGATGCCATACCTTGTCAGATATAGGTCCACACCTGTGAGTGGGGGGGTTTTTTGTGCAGGAAACTTGACTTCCAACCTACCCGTTATTCTGGTCTTCTCTTTAGAGCAACCGTACTCCGTCAGCAGTGCAGCAGTATTTAGATTGTGTGGGGGCTGTGATCCCGTGTTTGTTGCATTGCATTGCATTTGCATGGGCATTCTTGCATCATATTGCATACCATTCGCCAGTTATTCAGAGCTCTTATCCAGCCATTATTTCGGTTTTGAAGGTGAATATTGAAGACGACCAAGAGGTTGAAGCAGATTTAAAGCAGATTTGATCAGAGTCAAGCAGTGAAGTCAGCTGACGGTTGTCGGTAGCTATGTCAGAGAGCAGCTTCCAGTTTGTTGATACCTTGTCAGGTTTCACCGTGACGTCCAATCCTCTGTATGGATCTCCGCATGACGAAGACTTTCCGCAAGTAAACAACCTTACTGCAGCTCAGCTTGTGCAGCCATCTGTTGAAGACCAAGGTCTGCGTGAGCAGTTTGTTGCCCGAGGTGAACGTTCTCCTTCTGTTGATGTCTCAGACTACCAGGGTTTTGCCTTCCCTGTGCCAAAGCCCCGAAGAGAGGTCCCGACAGCAAAGAATGAAGACCCATTAGCTCCCGTGTATGCTGAAAGGTTTCGTGCATTAGATGAGAGATTCAAAGCCTTGAAAGGTAAAGACGCTGTTACTCCTAGTGCTGCAGATATGTGTCTGGTTCCTGGCCTAGTGTTACCTCCGAAGTTCAGAATGCCGAGGTTTGAAAGGTACAAAGGAGATAGTTGCCCGAAGCAACATTTGGTGATGTTCTGCCGAAGAATGACTTCGTTTGTGCACAACGACAAGCTGATGATTCATTGCTTTCAAGATAGTCTGACTAGGGCACCTCTGAGTTGGTATATGCAGTTAGAGCGTGATCAGATCCGATCATGGATGGACTTAGCCAATGCCTTTTTGAAGCAGTACGACTATAATCTTGACGAAGCTCCTACTCGCGTGCAACTGCAAGAATTGTCTCAAGGGAACAATGAATCTTTCAGAAAGTATGTTCAGAGATGGAGAGAATTTGCTGGTAGAGTGCAACCACCGCTCCTAGACCAAGAGCTGAAAGGCATGTTCGTAAACTCCTTGCAGAGCCCGTACTTCGAAAGAATGTTTGAAACCGCACCAAATTTCTCTGAGTTGGTAAGGACGGGAGAGCGCATCGAGTACGGTGTAAAGACTGGAAGAATCCCGAATGTTTCAAGAGGTCAGGCTAGTGAAACTGAATCTCTCTATAGCTCTCAATATGAAGATGAAACTATGATCAATGCGGTCCTGACAGATGTTGGATATCCTCAAGTCGAATCGCTGAAATCTGTTGGTTCTCCGTCTTCTCAGCGGTCAGTATCTTCTGTGTCTCATTATTCTGGACAGACAACTGTGCCTGGGGCACCCCATCGGGAACCTTATGTCGCTCCTCTTGCAAGTCCACGAGCCCGTGGCCGAGGTTATCAGAATCAGCGTCAGAATCAGAACCGACCTCGTAACAACTTGGAACGAAGGAACGCTCCTTTCCATCCAGTACCTGTGCCGTATAGCCAAATTCTTCCGCGTTTGATGCAGAATTCCTTGGTGGAACCGAAAGCTCTCAAGCCCGTGCCAGAGCCTTACCCTCCAGGGTACAATCCCCACGCTCAGTGTGGTTATCATGGTGGATCTCCATGGCATTCAACTGAAGATTGCAAAGCTTTCCAGGCGAAAGTGCAACAATTGATCGACAAAGGGTGCATTTCCTTTCCAGATGGAGTTTTGGTTGTGCATGACAACCCCTCAGCTGTCTGAGCTCGCAGATTCAGAAGGGTTATTTCCAGAAGCCAGTGATTCAGACAGGCAGACATCCTCAGCCTTGGCAGTCCTCGGACTTGTTATCATTTGCATTTGCAATTTCTTTTCTATTAGTTACTACTTGCTGTTAAACATTGTATGTTTCGAATGGTGATATTAATAAAGTGACTATGCATTTTTCTGAATTAATCATGTCGTTGTCACTCATTTACTGCATTGTACTGACACTTGCATTTTATTCACTCCACTTTATCATCGTGACTAGCAAAGATCGGAGGGAGGATGATGAAAATAAATACTCATAACTGTTGCACCCCAAAATTTGACCAACCGGGTCTCGTATCTGGCTCGATGTTTCGGCGCATAATCGCATTCGCATCTGCATATTGCATACATTGCATTTTTCATTTTTGTTTGATTCTATCGGGATCACAGCTCTCGTCTCGTGTTTCAGGTGTTTTTTATCAGTTTAAATAGGTAGAATCGATTTTTGGGATATTTCGGTGCCCGTTTATTTTTACCGGCTATTTTGTTGCGCTCTCGCGGTGTTATGTGTCGTTCGGTGCTATTTTTGTTCCTCTGGGAATTGTTGTGTTTTTTTCTGGATTTTATTGGCTATTTTTAGATTTTTAATAGATTTCTTAATCATTTTTAGGATTTAATAGGATTTTTAATAGTTTTAATTCTTTTTAAATAGATTTAAATCATTTTTAGCATTTTATAGAATATTAGTAGGTTTTAATATTTTTAAATAATTGTAATTTCTTTTTAGAATATATTAGGTATATTTTTAATAGTTTTAGAATTTTATAGAGATAAATAGCATTTTTTCATTTTTAGAAAATTATAGATTTCAAATAGATTCTTAATCGTTTTAGGAGTTAATAGATTTTTAAGATAATATAGAATAGATTTTATCATTTTCTTAATAGAATAGTATAGATTTTTGTTATTAATAATAGATTTTAAATCATTTTTAAATAATATAGTTTTATTAGAGATTTATTAGAATTTTATTAGTGGATTTATTAGATTCTTAGAGTATTATTAGTTAGGAGTTAATTAGCATTTTTAGGATTAATTGAATTTTTAATAGTTAATTAGGCAGCTCTCAATTAGTGTTAATATTGTTTTAATCCATTGTTATGCAGATTTTCTGGGTTTATTATCTTTTTTTCGTGTGGGCTCCATTTCAATTCAGGCCCAATGCAGGTTTTTGTCCAGAATCTTCAGTCCAGAAATCCAGTAATGTCCAGCAGTTTCCAGCCACGTCCAGAAAGTTCTAGAGTATGCCAGAACTTCTCAGTGTTATAAAAGCAGCAAGCCACGTGTGAAGCCGGGGATGGACCCACGTTATTTCGCCTCAGCACGCCACGCCATCACGCACCATCTCCCTCTCTCTGCCACACCACCCGCCACGTGGAGGCCATGCATCGTCCTCCCCCATTAGCGCAGCCACGTGCCTCAACACCACCACACCACCTGCCCTCGCCGGGAACACCCTCCGACCGGCATGCATGACCGGCGGCCACCGCACCCTTCACCGGAAACTCACCTTCATCCTCCTCCTCTCCTCACCACCATCAATCCTACCAAAAAACCCAGAAAATCCCCAGATCCCAGGCGTCTTCATCGTCCTCCTCTCATCACCACCATCAATCCTACCAAAAAACCCAGAAAAATCCCAGAACTCCGATCATCAACATCATCATCTTCATACATTTTCCAGAAGTTTCATCAGAAACTTCACCGTGTTCATCCCTGAATCTCTCCAGAAGTTCATCATTCATCAAGATCCATCAGTCTTCCTCATCTCCAGATTCGTCATCATCATCACAAGATCTCAAACTCCATCGTATTCATCTTATTTCCAGAAGAACAACACCCAACCAATCTCAAGAATCATCATCATCCTGAAAATCATCAGTGAAGAAACCTTCAAGCGTCTTTCTGATCAGCATTCCTCAAGTGTTCTTCACCAATCTTCATACCACCATCATGTTCATAAGATTTCTCCAGAAATCTAGGCAAGTGCATCATTATCTTTGCCGTTTAAGATCTTCCCCAGAGGTTGTTCATCACGTCTTCAATGCCATCCATGAACTCCACTATTTGTCAGAATTGGTTGAAGCTTCGTAAGGTGAAGTTGTGTTCGTCAAGAACTCTTTCATTCTCAGAAACTCATCAACAGCCATCGTTTCCATATTTGCGTTCATCTTTGAAGATCTTCCTCGTCTGAAGCATCTTTTCCCAGAACATCCTAATCCTCGTCGTCCCGGAGCTTCGACGGAGTGTGTTTGAATGAAGGCTTGTTGGAGCGAAGTATTGAGAAGGTTGAGTTCAAAAGTACCTTGAGAGTTGTAAGAGGTGGGATCTGAGAGGGAGAAGGTTCAGAGACGGAGGGTTGACGCCGGCGGAGGAAGGAGAGAAGGATTAGGGGAAAATTAGGGTTTTCAGAGTGAATGAGAGTGAAGGAGGAAGGTGGACCCAGGAGGTTTTGGGCCTGAAGCCCAATGTTTTTGGCAGTTTACACCCCATTGTTTGGGCATCCACCCCCTGCGTGTGTGTAATGGGCCGTCCCCAAGCCCATTGGAATTTCTTGCCAGCACACTCCCAGTTTCAGTCTTCCCCCCCCCCCCCCCCCTCCGGGTTCTACAGCAAACAGCTGGGCTGGGCCCAATTTGCTGTTCTATTGTTTGTATTACTAACACCCCCTGTAAGCTCTGTACCCCCTCCCCTTTTGTTTGTATTTTTTTTATTTATTTTATTTTTCTTTTGTTCAAAGATTTTAAGAAATAGAATAAAAGAATTTGAAAAAAGAGAAGAAGAAAAGAAAAAATACCATAAAGAAAAAAAGAAGTTATTGAAAAGAATATTATGGAAAAAATAATAGAAAAAGAATTTGAGGAAAGGAAAATATATTGAAAAACAATATAGAAAAAATATGAAAAAATAGAGAAAAATTAAGAGAAAAATATGTGAGAAAAAATAGAAAATTATATTGAAAAAGAGATGAAAAGAAATATGGAAAAATATGTTGAAAGAAAAGAGGAGAAAATAGTTGAAAAGAAAAGAAGAAAAAAGGAAAAAAATATTAAAGTAGACTTAATATTTTTTAAAGCACATTTTCTTTTAGGGTATATTTTCATAGAAATTATTTTACGATTTTAGGATAGTTTAGAAGCCCATTTGTTAGGGGGCTATTTTTCATTCGATTTTTCAGAATAGGATAGGATAGTACTTCCTAGGGGTGTATTTTTCAGTATTCACCCGTTGTAACCATTTTTCAGAGATTAATAAAACGAGATTTGAGCTGTGGTCCCGAAGTAGCCGAACTACAACTGCTCTGATTTCTCAAACCAGACGAGAATATGTAGGCATAGGATGTGATATCCTAGCGAGCACACTAACAACTGACTTTCTGTTCTCTCGCGGCTGTGCGATCGAGACTTTCCCGCTGACGACTAATTGTAACCCTTTTTCTCTCTTGCCCGAGTGCATTTGAGACCAAGCCATAGTTTTGCCCATAGGTTCCCGACCCTGTGAAACCAGTTGTTTTTCTCACTGCTGTGTGAGAATGTTTTGTTTAGCCGTAGTTAGCCTGAACTACGTAAAGCTCTGATCTTCCATGCAGTGTGGAAGTACGTAGGCACAAGACGCGAGGTCTTGGCGAGCCAATTTCTCTGTAGTCCCGAACTACGTTGACTCTGACTTTCTCTCTTGAGAATACGTAGGCATAGAGTGCGACGCTCTATCGAGTCAATTCCCTTCGTTTAGATCTAGCAGCCGTAGATAGATTGTTTTGCATCCTTTAGACAACCCAAGCAAGCGTGGATCCCGTCGAGTACGACGGACGTGAGGGGTGCTAATACCTTCCCCTTGCGTAACCGACTCCCGAACCCAGGTTTTGGTTGCGATGACCATACCTTTTCCCCGTTTTTTGTGAGGTTTACTTCGAGCGTTTCCTTTCCCTCCGTTGGGATAAATAACGCACGGTGGCGACTCTTCTGTCAGCCGGCGCCGATTTTCGCAGTAGCGACAATCTTCATCTAACAACAAATATATCAAAATACCATCGATGAACATAACCACAAACTGATCTAGATACGGATGGAATATTCGATTCAAGTGATCCATGAACACTCTAGATGCATTAGGTACACTAAAAGACATCACAAAATACTCGTAATGACCATATCTTATTCTAAACGGAGTTTTTAAAATATCCTATGGCTTCACTCAAATTTGATGATAACCTAACCACAAATCAATCTTGTTCAAAAAACAAGCGCCAACTAACTGATCCACTAAATCGTCGATTCTCGGAAGTGGATATTTATTCTTGGAAGTCACTTTATTCAGCTACTGATAATTAACACACAACCTCATTCTACCATTTTTATTCTTAACTAACATCATCGAAACTCCATACGGCTAAACACTTAGTTGGACAAACTTCTTCTTAAGAAATTCTTCCAACTATTTCTTCAGTTCACTTAGCTTGGAAGCAAACATTCTATAAGGAGCCATCTACACAAGACTAGTACCAGGTATTAAGTCTAAATAAAATTCCATCTAGTGCTCTGGCAGCAAATCACTAATATCATTAAGAAACACTTCGGGAAAATCAAACACAACTAGCAACTCTCCCATCATAGCTTTGATGTCGATTCCCAAAGTAGCAAACATAGCGAACACATGTACCTCATCTTTCAAGAATTATTCTACTTGCTTAGAAGATATTAACATCAACACTCCATCTCCTCCCTCCTCTAGAAATATCACAGTTGATCCGTTGTCGCGCACGGATCAAAAACGAGTATTACGAAAAAGTATAGTTACAGTAACGACAGCTCGAGTATCGTATCGCAAGGATTATTGTAGTGATTAACCAATTATAGTAACAGTTTATGGGGGGTTTGAATTTTGATTAAGATAAAAAATACTGAAAATAAGTGATTATAAAAAAATGATTATTAAAATAAGCTGAAACAGTTAATCTGCTATTTTAGTTTCCCAACTTATCATCGATCCAAATAATTCTCAATTCCTAAGCGGATTCTATCCCCTTTTGGATTATAATAATAATCAAACAAGCGCAATTTATATTATACGATACACATTCCTAATTTCCGAATTAAGCAAATGGATAAAATATAGTAACCGTGAATTAAGCAAACACGAGAAACATACGCGGATTAAGCAAACGCGATTAAAGTATAAGAACATGGAATCATCAAAATAAATCAACCACCCCTAAGATAAATCTAATTAAGCAAACAACATATCATAGAGGAGAATTGAAAGGAAATAGATTTTATGGGAAATTAAAAGAACCTCAAAGTGTCGGCGAAAACCGATTACATCAGATTAACGTAAAGAAGTTAGTTCTCCATAAAACTATGAAAAGCAAAATAAAATTCGGAAAAAACTAGGGTAGCCGTTTTGCATCACAACAACAACCTTATAAACAGAATAAGGTTTGCATTACACACTCAACTGGGTCGGAAACCTAAACCAGACCCAAAAGGTAAAAACAACTACATTATCATATGTCAGAAACTTCAACGAGTTATTCGAGACTCAACCAGTCCGAATCAGCTTCTTCGTGCAACATGAAAGTCGTATATCTTTTCCTTAGCTTTCCAACGACTAGTAGAACGCCTCGATCCGATTCCTGTAGCTCCAGTTATGAATTTTTTTATTAAAAATCGCTAATACTGAAAATAACAAACAAAAATCAAATAAAGCTGATCAAATTCCCCCACACTTGAACCTTTGCACTCCGAGCAAAGTATTATCGAAACTCATGAAACACAAAAACATTTAGATACTCATGCTAGGCTGTAAACTCTTCTTCGGTCAAAATCACATCGATAGGTACTAATTTTGTACACTAAGGATATCGTAAGAACACAAATCCGCAATTGTACGGTCATAAGGCTCCCTCCTATACAAACCAATCCAAATCATGTCATTATGCCTAAGTCTAACTTACTCATCTTTCATTTTGCTCTCTTTCATTCTAGTGCAATCACATTAAGCCTTTTATCTATCCACACACATGGTAAATAAGCTTGTTAGTGACTATGATCCATATATTCTCAACAATTAAAAATTAGACACTTTTTGTCTTCTTTTTTTTCTTTTTGTCTTTTTTTTAAGGTTTCACAACCGTTAGCCTAAGTGACCGGGTGAGGGTCACCTAACTTAAAAGGTGGATTCCCTTTTTTTTTAATTAAGCACGGGATCATTCACTTATTTGTATCACTTAATTACTTAGTGTGTGACTTCTAGATTGTGTTGACTACTAGATAAACTACTTAAGAGCTATTAAAGAACGAGAACTCAAGACTATGTCAGAACAAGAACGAGAACTTAAGGTGTTAAAATGATACCGATCTTATGAATTGTTCCCAAGTCTCCACAATCTGACCTCAAATTGATCTATACCCCAAAAACTTTCAAAAAATGCATTGTGTTAAGTAAATTTTTTTTAAAGAAAACATAACAAAATAAAGAAAATTGAAAGAAATAAAACAAAGTGAGTTGAAAGAAAATTGAAAGAAAATTGAAAGAAAATAAAACAAATTGAAAGAAAGAAAGAAAATTGAAAGAAATATAACAAAATAAAACAAAGTGAGTTGAAAGAAAATTGAAAGAAAATTGAAGCGAGTTGCCCAAAACCGGGTTTTTTTGACTCGGTCTGACGAGAAACGGGTAAAATGGGACGGTCGGACGCGAAAACGCAAGAAAATACACAAAATGCATAAAATTAAAACAAACAAAACCTAAAACTAGACTATTGGCTAAATCGACAAGAATCCCCGGCAACGGCGCCAATTTGATCCGCTCTCACGCATGGATAAAAAATGAGTATTATGAAAAAGTATAGTTACGGTAACGACAACTCGAGTATCGCATCGTAAGGATTCTTGTAGTGATTAACCAATTACAGTAACAGTTTATGGGGGGTTTAATTTTGATTAAGAGAAAAAATACTGAAAATAAGTGATTATAAAAAAAAATGATTATTAAAATAAGCTGAAACAGTTAATCTGTTAATTTAGTTTCTCAACATATCATCGATCCAAATAATTCCCAATTCCTAAGCGGATTCTATCCCCTTTTTTATTATAATAACAATCAAACAAGCGCAATTGATATTATATGATACATATTCCTAATTTCCGAATTAAGCAAACGGATAAAATATAGTAACCGTGAATTAAGCAAACAAGAGAAACATACGTGGATTAAGCAAACACAATTAAAGTATAAGAACATGCAATCATCCAAATAAATCAACTACCCCTAAGATAAAATGAATTGAAAGGAAATAGATTTTATGGGAAATTAAAAGAACCTCAAAGTGTCAGCGGAAACCGATTATAGCAGATTAACGTAGAGAAGTTAGTTCTCCATAAACTATGAAAAGCAAAATAAAATTCGGAAAAAACTAGGGTAGCCGTTTTGCATCACAGCAGTAACCTTATAAACAGAATAAGGTTTGCATTACACACTCAATTGGGTTGGAAACCTAAACCAGGCCCAAAAGGGAAAAACAACTACATTATCACAAGTCAAAAACTTCAACGAGTTATTCGAGACTCAAGCAATCTGAATCAGCTTCATCGTACAACATGAAAGTTGTAGATCTTTCCCTTAACTTTCCAACGACTGTAGAGTGCCTTGATCCGATTCCTGTAGCTCCAGTTATGAATTTTTTATTAAAAGTTGTTAGTGCTGAAAATAACAAACAAAAATCAAATAAAGCTGAAAATTAATTAAATTGTAAAAAATCATAAAATAGGAAATTAAATAACTAAACTATAGAAATGCCTAATTCTAAACATAGAGGAAGGTGCATCAAAATGCATTGATCAACAGTCTTGGCAAAACAATTTATATGAACATTGTTGAACTCTAACTAGTTAATTCTAAGGATAACAACAAGTTGAATCAACTGTAGGCATACTAAGTCCATTGCAAAACTCTTACCATAAATAGTTAGAGGACACTTCAAACACACCAATTAAGTAGATATTGAATCATTGACTGGGGTATCAATAACCATACTTCCAACCGTCAAAGATAACTTAAAATCCAATCTCTTCGCACTATCAACCAAAATAAAAGAATGTGTTGCACCCATGTCAATAATAGCTATCAGAGGATACTAATGATGAAACACATACCTCGAATAAACATGTTAGCACTTGTAGTTTATGTCACAGACAAGGCAAAAACCTTTCCTCCAGATTGAGCCTTCTTCGATTTTTGGCAACTAGTACTCATATGGCCTTGCTCTCCACAATTGTAGCAAGTCACAACATTACTCATATAATAAGCAATGAGGTGTCATGTCTTCCCACACTTATAACTCTTATTCTAAAAAATAGAGAACTCATTGGCATGATGACCTATCACATCACACCTATAACACTGCACTAAAGAAGAAGCCCCTCCCCCACTTGGCTTATCAACATTACTCAAAATAATGAATAAAGACCCAAGAATGAGTGAAAAATAGCCAATTATGGAAGAATGGGACTTAGTGAAAATTCTGGTAAAAAATGGTGAAGTAACATGCAACTATTGGAATAATCACGTGCAGAATCGCATGCACGATAGAAAAGAAAAGGATGCATTGCGCGGGTTGCTTGCATAATATGCACAATGGTTTCTTTTTTTGGGCTTTTTCTCGCGTTCTGACCCATTCTGACACCTCAAAAAGGGGATTTTCTACACTTTTACAAGGGTTACAAAATTTGTCACTTAGAGTATGATTTTATAGCATATGAAGGGTGATTTTGAGAGCATTAGTAGCCATTGCAGGCCAATCCTTCAAGGGAATTCATATGATATTCTTCTTAATTTAATTGGCAGTGTAATTCTTATTATGAGTAGCTAAATTCTCTTCGGTTAGGTTATGCTATGATGAACTTTATTCAATCTTGTTGGCATTATATGGCGGTTTGAATTTGTATGAATTCATTGGATTCTAATTTTATTCAGTTGTTTCTTATGCTTAATGCTTATTATTTGAGAAACTTTGTTAATCTGTTGTTAAATACATAGGGATTCATGACCTATAGGCTATGCATTGGACCTAGGGAAAATATTCTACTTAATTCGGTTGAATATGGATACGAGACCTCGAGTAATGGCCTAAAGAATTAATGGTTTGTACATTGTTTAAAATTACTTACGTTGGCGAACTAGGGATGGAAAGCTCCGAGTAGTTGTTAGTGAGTTATTTCGTGGGGAACTGGCTATAACAGTTTTCTTAAATTGCCATAAAATTATAAGGATAAGATAATGCATACTAGGCATCGTAAATCAACAAGAGGGGATAAAGAGATGCTAAAACACAACCTGACCAGGTTCGTAACATAGTTTTCTCTTTTAATTATTTTTTGCACTGAAACTTGCGAAAACCACTTTTCTAGTGTTTTCCTTTAAATTGCACAAATAATTGTCTTGTTCAAACACAAACCTTGTGGGTTGGAACTTTTTATTAATGCGAAATTATTGGTCACTTGCTGAGAACTCATCAAATTTCTAGAGCTTTTGTCGGGGATTGTTGATTGCAACAGGGCAATGCTTTTTGCAACATATTTTTCTTATTTTATTTTTTATTTTTATTTTTAGTTTTAATTTTGTTTTGTTTTTTTTTCTTGTTTATCATAGTGCTACTAAGTTATTTTATATTTCTGTATGTGTAATTCAGGATCGACATTACTACCATTCGATCCAAAAATTGAAAGAACCGCATGTGCTCTTAGAAAAGCGGCTAGAGAAGCAATTTTTAGTGAAGGAGACAAACCCGAATTATATCTACCAACAATTTCTTCAGATTCGAAAGATGAGAATATCATGGCTGCTCCACAACTCCCTATTATGGGAGATTACTATAAAAGGACCGACGAAGATTAAGTTTCTAGAGGGTTTGTACCGGAACACCCTGCTAACTTTGATATTAAAAATTATGTGCTTTCAGGTCTAAGAGACAATTAGTTCAACTGGAACACTATCAAAGATTTGTGGGCTCATCTTGCATGCTTCTACAAAATAGCATTGATGTGCAAGCCGGATAATGTCACGAAAGATGAAGTGAAGTTGCGATTTTTTGGTTTCTTGCTTAGTGGAAGGGCAAAAGATTGGTCACTATGCCTTCCAAATGGAACTATTCAAACATGGAAGGAGCTAGAAGATAAATTCTTGGAAAGATTTTTTACCACCACCCAGTTTACTGAACGAAGTGCTGAGATTTTGAACACTATGTCAAAAAAGACTCTTAGCAGCTCTTTTTTTTTGCCTTTAGCAGGGCTTAAAAGCGCTTCCTAAAGTGGCGCTGCTAAAGGTAAATGCAATGCTTTTTATGTAAAAAACGCTGCTATAGGCCCCCTTTACCAGCACTTTTAGCAGCGCTTTTTGCCCCCTTTAGCAGCGCTTTTAGAAGCGTCGCCTATTCCCCCTCCCCTCCCCCCTTTAGCAGCGCTTTTAGAAAGCGCTTTCTTAGACCCCCCCCCCCCTTTAGCAACGCTTTTAGAAAGCACTTTCTTAGACCCCCCCCCCCTCCCATTTAGCAGCGCTTTTAGAAAGCGCTTTCATAACCCCCCCCCCCATTTCCCCACGTTTAGCAGCGCTTTTAGAAAGCGCTTTCTTAGACCCATCGCCTTTCCCCACCTTTAGCAACGCTTTTTTGTAAAAGTGCCGCCTATTCTTCACGTATTTATAAAAAAAATTATTTAAATAATCACATTTTTTATATATTTTTCGATAAACCTGCTTATAACAAATATATTCCCTACTTATAATTCAGGCCTTTAATTCAACACTTTGGACTTATATATACATTGTAATTCAACACTTTGGACTTAAGTATACATTGTAATTCATCACTTTGTCCATAATCATTTTAATACACATAAACCTGCTTAAATATATTACAACACAATCTGGTCCTCAGAACAACATCACAAATACAATTAATTTACATATAATTATAAATCCGATAACTTTACAAATAGATACGACTTCCAGAAATATTATTATCCCACATCAATATTTGACGATACATATAACTTATACAATTCTCAACTCAAGAATGTATTGACACCATTCCTCCTTAATTTCTTCCAATCCTGCTTTCGAGTAAGTATCACACTTGAATTCATCAAAGTACTACATAATATAACAGAACATGCACGATTTAGTTTTAAAACTTATTACTCAGATGAAATATCGATTAATTATTAAAATAAATCATATAACTTATGAATTGAACCATACCATGATTGGAATATCTATTTGACCCGAGTGAATAATTTCCTTCATAAAGCGCAATACAAAATATCTTCAATCAATCCCATTGCGCTGACGAGGACACTGTAAATGGAAAAAACAAAGGATCATTTATAAGGATATATAGTTTAAATAGTTTTATAAAGTAAAATCACTATAACAGTAAAAAATGTGAAAATATATATGCACTTTGATCCAGCTAATGTTGTTAGCCTTCCTTTTTGGTATTGTTGCTTCTCTTTGCGATTGAAATATTTTTATAGATCTAACATAATATAAACGAATATTTAGAATAATCTCACATAATAAATAAAGATAATTATTCAGAACAATATATCTCATCACTTACATATCAACCATAGTCTTCATATCAGGATATTTTGTTTGATCACCATCCAATGAATCCAGATAATACACTAGTTCTTTCATCAGATTAATCGCGACCAACAACCAGTGTCCACTGTAAAATAAGACAAAAGCTTAGACGGAAATGTTATATAGAATAGGAGAAAATGAATAATTATAATAAATGAATTTAGAATGAAATCTAACTCATGGCCAGTATTATATGGCAACAAGTACAAATTCTTTGTATCTGCGGCCATAAATGATTTGACTATGTAATCTCTGACCACATCTGGAGTGTGCTCGATTGACCGCACGTTGATACAGTTAGCAGATAAGAATGCGAATCTTGAAGTCAAACCATGCGGGACCAACATCTTGTCATACAATAACCTTAAATCAAAACATAATCAACATTAGAATATTCATTTTAATGAGCAAATAATTTGTTCAAGTATTTAATTAAAATTGATTGGAGTACTACCTAATGTAAGAATGCATAACACCAACGCCCAATTCAGAATGTTGGAAAATCTGGTCCAAATCCTCCTTGCCAATTGTTTCGGCATATTCAAAACCGAAAATACCTTCCTGGATAGGTATTTGACGGATGCCACCCTCAGCCACATCTGTTGTTCCTACATATGTTTCAAGGTACAACCTAACAAAATCACCAACTTCTAAGAAAGCTACACAGTAGGATGCTTGGAAACGATCACAACCTTGCTCTTCACAGGTAACCCCTATAACAGACAAAATTAATAACATCATCAACATTAAAACTTGATAATAATGCAACAACTTCTTATATAGTTGATAATTTCTTTTAATAAGGAACAAAATAAAATACCATAAAATGAGGAACTAAATAAAATACCATAAAAAACGAGAAATATATTCACTATACATATAATTACAAATTTCATATTTTAGGATCCTCACAACAACTTCTAGAAATATATCAACAAATTTCAAAACTATATACGACTTTTAGAACTATAATTATCCAGTAGTATGTATAGAACATCACAACAACACAAATTTCTAAAGACCATAAACTCCGATCAAAAGACAGAAAGATAATATACCTTATACTATTCTCATCTCAAGAATGTATTGACACCATTTCTCCTTAATTTTTTCCAATTTATCTTTCGAGTAAGTACCACACTTGAATTCATCAAAGTACTACATAATATAACATAATATGCATGATTTAGTTAAAACTAATTACTCAGATGAAATATCGGTTAAATATTAAAATAAATCATATAACTTATAAATCCATTCCATGTTTGGAATCTCTATTTGACCCAAATGAATAATTTCCTTCATAAACCTCAATACAAAATAACCGCAACCAATACCATTGCGCTGACGAGGACACTGCACGTGAAAAAAATATGAATATATATCAGGATATATAGTTTAACTAGTTTTATAAAGTAGTATCACTATAACAATCAAAATTGTGAAAATATACATGCACTCTGATCCATCTAATGTTGTTAGCCTTACTCTTTTATACTCTTGCTTGTGTTTGTGATCAGAATATTTGTATAGCTCTAACATAATATAAACGAATATTTAGAACAATCTCATATAAAAAATAAAGATATACACAAATTATTCAGAACAATCTCATCACTTACGTATCAACCATCTTCTTCATATCTGGATATTTTGTTTGATCACCATCCAATGAATCCAGATAATACACAATTAGTACGCTCCTGCAATCATGAACATTTAATACTCAGGACCAGAATACTCTGAAACATTTAATATCGTCTTAGTACGCTCCTGCAATCATGGTCTTCAGCTGCAGTTATAGATTGGGATAGACTCTCCTGAAATATAGAAAAAGATTAGTGGGGATTAAAAAGCATAAATATATTATATGTTACTAAATTTTTGAGTTTATGACAGAACTAAAGTTATACTTACACATTGCTCAAAAACTTTTTGAACATCTTCCTGAACAACTCCATGTCTACCCACACGAGCAGTCTTCCATAAAACATGGTCCGAAAGAGATATTGCATCACTTTTCTCCTCTTCTAACTACACATTAAGACAGATAATAAGCTTCACTTTTCTCGTAATCTAACTATATCATATTAAAGCATTTATATATACTTACTATTTTTTTGTTGTAAGCGTGCATATCCCAAATGTCATTTTTTGTATGGATACGCGGGTTTTGATGCTCGTTGCTGATTTACATTACTCACAGCCTGAAAAAACAAGCTTAAGTCATATCAAAACTCATGTGGAAGAAGTATATATATTATACATTGTTCATGATAAGTTAGAATTACATGGAATTCTCGGGTTCATCGCTTAGCAACAAAATTTTCCCATTCTTCAAGTGAAATCAAATCAGCATACTTCTTCGGACACTCAGATTCAACAAATTTTCCATCAGAATCCTTAAGAAACTTGTTCATTAAAAACGCTCGAAATCCTCTGAATCTTTTTCCGGCCACTTGAAGACAATATTTTTTCCGGTCTCACCAATATTAAAAGACCTCTGGAAACAAATTAACATACATATAGTATGTTAATATAAGTAATTTAAAGACATAACCGTCAACAAAAATAAATAATATCAGATATGATACCTGTATCCCACTCCATATTTTTTCTTTAGCGGGTTTCAACAATGGAATTCTCCAATTATCACAAGTGATTGGAATTTGCGAACAAACAAGTGTCCCAATGTAACTTGTTAACATCGCACTGTTAGGCTCAATTAATTAGTCTGTTTCATTCTAATTCACATCATATTTTATACCTTTATCTCTCGCACGAATGATTCCCTTCATAATTGTTATTCCTCTTGTAATATCTTCTTCCACATCATGTGTTGGTTCATTTCCATCATTTTTAGAAGTATCATTCTACCAGTAGATAATGCCAAGCGAAGGTTTCACACTTCTTCTCCAAAATTAGGATACTCATTATCAATTTTCATCCACTATGGTGAATCTTCCGGATGTCGATACTTTCCATCTATAATTCTATCATCTGCATGCCAAGTCAAGTGTTTTGCATCTTTTTCACTATGAAACATGTTTCTAAATCTCATAATTATAGGAAAATACCATAAGACTTTTGTTGGGGACAACTTTTTCTTATACCGAGATACACCACATTTAGGACACTCATTTAACAATGCATATTCATTTCGAAACAAAATGCAATCATTTGGACAAGCATGTATCTTATCATAGCTCATGCCAATAGAGCACAACATTTTTTTGGCTTCATAGGTTCGATTGGGAAGAACATTATCCTCGGGAAGCATCTCTTTCATGAGGGATAATAACTCTGTGAAACTTTTATCCGACCATCCATTGCCCGCCTTTAAGTTGTATAACTTTAATATCACATACAATCTTGTGAAAGTAGTGCAACCTTTATACAACGGTTTCTCTGCATCACTTACCAACCTCTTAAACATTTTGGGACAATCCTGAAGATCTTCTTCAAGTGCTTCTGTAATCTCTTCGACACAATCATAGTCGTATGTATCTGTGCCATTATCGTTTGAAGCATAGGTCGTATTATCCCTCGGTTCAACATTCTCGTTACTTATCTCACCATGTAATGTACAACATGTATAACTTCGATAAATTTCATGCCTCTTTAAATGTGATTCCAACTTAACTGCGTCAATATGACGCCCATAACAGTAACCTAAGCAAGGACATGTAATCCTACTGGGGTCTTTGGCATGTACAACAACAAACTTAACAAATTTTGATACCCCATTCTCGTACTCTTTTAACAATTGATTGGAAGACATCCATTTTTTACCCATACTAACTAAGTAGGCTAAACTAAACTAAGTAAGCTAAATAACAACAGTATTACCTGTAGCAACTGTAGAAAAGTAAGCAAATTCTAGAACTACACAGTAAGATTCTTGGAAACGATCACAATCTTACTCTTCACAAGTAAGCCTTATAACAAATTCACTAAGTTAGTAGCTGATGGTGTACCTAATATAACAACTTCATCACTTAAGTTCAAACAATTATTCAACAATATCACAATATTCAACAATTAATTCGCGAATATCCAAACATCAACAATTAATTCAATCAACAGCATCAACAATATTCAACTATTAATTAAAGTTTTCATCAATAACGACATTAACATATATACAAAATTAACATACAAAATTAATTCATGTTTTCATCAACAACATCAACATTAACAACACCAAAAACAACATTCTCGTTACTTAATTCTAGTTTTCATCAACAACAACAACATTAACCTATATACAAAATTCACATACAAAATTAGGACATGTTTTCATTAACATCAAAAACATCACAATATTCAAAATTAACATCAACAACATCAATATTATCTTCACTATTTCCACAACAACAAAAAAACTCAACAAACCATAACCATGAAAATGCATAAATACCTTAAAAATGGTGGAAGTGGTCGGACAGACAGAGGGAGTATGGCGGTCGGACAGACGGAGGGAGTATGATAGAGGGAGATGACGGTCGACAGATGGACAGAGGGAGTACGACAGAGGGAGTATGGCGGTCGGAGAGACGAACGGACAGAGTAGATATTTGTCTTGAGAGAGGGGAAAAATATGCGAGAAAGAAAGAAAGAATATTGTGTATAGTCTGAAATGAAAATCGTGTTTTATTTTCAGAAAACTAAATACCTATAACAACGCTTTTGAAAGCACTTTTGTAAACCCCCTATAGCAGCGCTTTCTCCTTAAAAGCGCTTTCGTACCCCCCCCCCCCCCTTTAGCAGCGCTTTAGGAAAGCGCTCTCTAAGGGCTGCCTTAGGCAGGACCTATAGCAGCGCTTTAGGAAAGCGCTCTCTAAGGGTTGCCTTAGGCAGGACCTATAGCAGCGCTTTAGGAAAGCGCTTTTATATCCCCCTATAGCAGCACTTTTAGAAAGCGTTTTTGTATCTCTCCCATTTAGCAGCGCTTTCTTAAAAGCGCTTTCTACTGTATGGCAAAACAACGACCTTTAGCAGCGCTTTCTAAAGCCAGCGCTTTTTTCCTTTGTTTGTTTTTAAAAATCTTTAGCAGCGCTTTTATAGAAAGCGTTGTCTTTGTTGTGCTGCCAAAAATCATTTTTGGCATAGTTTTTTAAAGAAGTTAAGCATAATCTTAGATACCTTATTGGTACGTCTAAGTTTAGATTATGGTATTCCTAGGGAAGCGTTTTTAGTCTAGTTGGCTATTCCAGTTCCGACTTTGCTGGTTGAAAATTGGATAGGAAAAGCAATAGGGGCACTTGTCACATGTTTTCAAAATCTTTGGTTATTTGGCACAGTAAAATGCAAGTATCCGTACCCTTGTTAACTACTGAAGCGGAATATGTGGCCGCCAGTAGTTATTGCTCCCAAATCTTGTCGCTTAACAACAATTACTAGATTTTGACGTCAAACTTTCACATATTCCTATCATGTGTGACAACACTAGTGCGACCAATCTAACTAATAATCTTGTACTACATTATCTCACTAAACCTATCGATATTCGTCATCACTTTCTTCACGATCATGTTAAAAAAGGGGACGTTATTTTTGAGCATGTTGATAGCAAAAATCAACTTGCTGATATTTCCACAAAACCTCTCACAACGGAATCCTTTTTCAATATTCGTGGAGAATTGGGAATCATTGATATATCCTATGTCATTTAAATTTCTATCTTGTGATTTGCACTCTATACTATTAGTCTAACATTTCGTTTTGAGTTCTTTTTCTTTCATGTGAGTGCATCTTTCATCCAATTAAGAGTGAGGCAGTATTGTTTCAATTTCTTATTGAAAGAAAGACTTTTCTTAGTGCATGTTTGTTGTTAGTTAAAAAATGCTTGATACTCTCACAAATGATGTAAACCATGAATGTTTATTTCCAAATTTTTTGATTGATAACCATTGTGTGTTCTCTATGTATATACTTATAGTGACTTCATGTATTAGCTCTTTCACATTTGTATAAGTTTGTTCTTAAGTATATAAGCACATAGCTTCTTTTCTTTATTGTATTTAAGCATGTTAATTGCAAAAAATTGTTATGGTTGTTGCGTGTCTCATGTTTTGATAATGTTGTTCATCTTGGATTGAGTAGTGACATGTTCTTGTCGCTATGCTAGGCACATGCGTGTGCGGCATTGGGAGTTCCTTTATGATATGTGTGATATATGTGATGCAACTGTAGTAACTTAATGAGTTTTTCTCTTGTATAACTTTGAATTTGTATTTGGAATATGATACTTCTCACGATTAGCTATCTTTCTTTTTTATCATGTCAAAGGGGGAGAAGCATATGCGAGATGAATTTGGGAAGTACAACGTCAGGGGGAGCCTTCAATAACAACATGAAATGCATCGTCGCAAGTTTTTCCATCACAAAAAAAGGGGAGTATGTGAGTGCAACTTCTCCATAAGATGTTTTGCATGATGTCAAAACATTGAAACTACTTCACATTTTGGTATATTGGACAACAACTTTGAGTATGTGTGGCTCCCTTGCATTAGAGGTCTTAGTGTTGCACCCTAAAATTTGACCAACCGATTCTCTTAGCTGGCTCGTGGTTTAAATTCATGTTCGCATATCAGATGCATGATAGGCGTGCACAGACAGAGGATATCAGAGTTACAGTTTGGGTTTCATTTACTAGATATGGCAGATCCAGTCCAGATCATCAGGGTTGTATTTTCGGGAGATTGTGCGCTCCTCGGTGATTTTCAGCTTGCATGGTGGTTTTCGGGATATTCTGATGCCAGGGGTTTACTGGTTGATTTGATCTGGTCGCACACTCTTTTATGTTGGTTATTGGCCTCTGTTTGCATTTTTAGGGCTTAATAGACTTTTGTGGATTTTAAATAGGATTTAGAGATTTTTTTAGGATTTAAATGGATTTTTAAACTTTTTAAATAGTTTAGGTCTTTTTTCTAGAGTTTTATAGATTTTTTTTAGAATTTAAATAGGTTTTTAAATAGATTTAATAGTTTTAAATTATTTTTAGAATATAATAGATTTTAAAATTGTTTTTAATTGTTTTAGATAATATAGAAAATATTATAGATTTTTCTTTTGTTTTAATAGAAATCTAATAGTTTTAAATAGAAATAAATAGAGTATATTTTAATATAGTTTTTCTTTTAAATAGATATTATAAATAAATGGTAGATTTTAAATAGGATTTTAATAGATTTTCTTTTAAATTTTAATAGAGATTTTATAGAGATTAGTAGAAGTTTTATTAACATAGAGTTCTTAATCATGTTTTTAGATTTAATTAGGAGTTAATCTTTTGTCTAGATTTTAATTGAACTTGTTAGGATTAATTAGGTTAGTTTAATGTTCAGTTAGTAGTTAGTTGTTTTAGAATTAAGTAGGTTTAATTTCTGACTAGTGATTAATTAGGTGTAATTTCTCTTTAATTCAGTTTTTTAGGTTTTGGGGTTATTATTTTCGTATGGGCCGAGAAGCAATTTTTTTGGAGGCCCAAAGTCCATCAGATTCAGTTTTTGGTCCGTTTTTGTCCAGAAGTTGCAGGTGACACTTGTCACCTATAAAACACGCCACGCGTGTAAAGTGCAGGGGGCCACCACACATCTCAGGAACCCCCACACGCTGACACCTGCCCCACCATCACTCCCTCTCTCTGCCAGCTCCCACGTGGCACCCTGCATGCCCTCCACCGTTTCTCTCTCACCGCCACTTGGCAGCGTCTGAGCTTCGCTAGCAACCCCACCGGCCGGCATGCAAATCCGGCGAGCTCCCATCGCCGGCCACCTCTAACGCCTTCCGGCCGCCGTCACGTCACCAGAAAGCCCAGAAACTCAGGATCTTCATCTTCTTCCTCTTCTTTCCTCCGATCCTCAGCCACACGCCCTCGCCGGAAAACTCATCCACCGCCGGAAACTTCAAGAACAACTTCCCAGAATCACCGTTCACCTTCATGATTCTTCAATCTCTCCCCAGAAAATCATCATTATCATCATAGATCGTCAAGAACTTCGCCTGTTCTTCGTAAATTCCCCAGAATCTTCAAAGAACCTCAGCTTCAATGTTCTTGCCAGGATCTCCAGATCACTCTTAGATCTTCAAGAACACCAGATTCTCGGACGTTTCCTTGAGAAATCTTCAGCAAACGGAGCGATTTCTGCAACCTCCTTCCACGATCCAGGCCGCTTCGACGTCAAGATCATCCAACTTCAAGCGAACCTCCTTCGTACTTCATTTTTCCAGAAACGTCCTCGTCTCCAGGTTCGTTTCTTCTCGCCTCCTTTGATGTTGTTTTTCATTGATTTTAGGGTTTATCGTTTTAGGGTTTGAGTTTCGTGGGTGATATTGTTGAGATGAGGATGAAAGTATTCTGAATAGGGATGTGTGTTTCTGGGATTTGGTTGGTGATTCGTGAGGGCTGGGGAGAGGAATTGCAGAGAGGATGGAGGTTGGGGGAAGCGGCTAGGGTTTGGTTTGGGTGAACAGTGGTCAGAGAACTAGGGAAGGAGAATGGTTTTGTGGTTTGGTCGTTGGATTAGGTCTGGGCTGGGTTAGGCCCAAACTCGTAATTGCTGATGCACCCTCCAGTTGCTCATTCCCCCCCCCCCCCCTGCGTGAGAGACAGAGTGAATTGGCTTGGGCCTTTGCCCTAACTGCTATCCACACCCCCACCATTGGCCCAATTAACTTTTGAACTGGAAAACTTACTTTTTGCACCGCATTCGTTTTCATTTTTCTGTTGTTTTTTCTTTTGATTTTCCTGAAGCGCATGGGCCTAGCGAAGTTGATATTCGCACCACCCCTTTTAGGCCCATCCAGAATAAACAACTGGGCATTCTACTGTTAACACCCCCCTCCCCTTTAATTAATTTCTTTTATTTTTCATTTCTTTTACATTTTATTGCATATTATAAAATTCATAGAAAATTCAAAAATTGATATTTTTTAATTCTTGTTTTTTCTATAGGTTAATAAATTTGTCTAGAAAATTATAAATAAATAAAATTCCATTTTATTTTTCTTTTGATATTTCTAGTATATTCTTCATTTAAATAGCTTTTTAATATGTTTAGTTTGATACCTCATTTTGTAGAATTTCTTTTAGGACCTTCCCTTATGATTTTTAATTCATTCTTTTTGGCATAGTTAGATATTGAATCATAGTTCCCCATAGGATTTAATTCTTGATTTTTAGGTTAAAATTTGATTAGTTTAATTAGGTTAGCATTAGGGTACCATAATTAGGGTTTAGGTTATGCATAAGTGAGGTAATTCATTTTCTTTAGAGAGTTTTGTCTTGATTTTTGGGTATGGGTATATAGGGATGTTATGGGTAGATGTTATAGACCCTTGTGAATAATTGATAGAATTTTCCCTCTTGTTTTAGTATTTTTAGGTATTTTTCTGAAGTTGACTGATGGTTTTGTCTGTTCTGTGGTTATCTGTTTATCTCTGGGGTTTATTTTGGGGAATTTGTTGTGGGGCTTAGTTTGTTTTGAAGGTCTTGTTGAAGAGTATGATGAAGGAGATTGAAGACCAAGACTCAGAGATCCAGAGCTTGGAGATTATTCCCTGTCTGCGAGGTTTGAGATCTTGAAGTTTGAAGGAAGTTCATGGTACTTTCCTGAGGAAGGCACTATGAATGACTTTCATGCTTTCTTCTCACCTCTTTCCTAAGTATCCAATGATGTTGGAGCCAACTTGTGAGTTTAATTTCTCCTGAGGAGGAATGTAAACTGATCACAGTTGTTGAGCCACATGAGATACAATTCCTAAGTGGAAGCCTCCTAGCACTTTCCTGAGGAAGGTCCTATGGGTCTATTCACTTAGTGCATATAGGATTTCTTAAGTATCCAATGATGTTGGAGCCAACTTGTGGGTTTAATTTCTCTTGAGGAGGAATGTAAACTAATCACAAGTTGTTGAGCCACATGGGGTACAATTCCTAAGTGGAAGCCTCCTAGTACTTTCCTGAGGAAGGTCCTATGGGTCTATTCACTTAGTTCCACTAGTTCAGGTAGGATTTCTCAAGTATCCAGTGATGTTGGAGCCTGCTTGTGAGTTTAATTTCTCCTGAGGAGGAATGTAAACTGATCACAGTGGTTGAGCCACATAGGGTATAACTCCTGAGTATAAGCCTCCTAGTGCTTTCCTGAGGAAGACACTATGAGTCTGCCTACTTAGCTCCCTTTCTTTGGTAAGCTCGTTTTGAAGCTTGAAGACTGGGATTGATTTCTCTTGTAGGGTTTTGCTTTAGGGCTTTGCTTAGATTTGATCAGGTTTTTAGGGTTAGGATTAGAGAGTAGAGGTAGATGGTTTCTTTCTCAAGCATGTGGTTTGTTTGCCTGATGGCACTTCATTTCTTTTATCCGTTCATTGCTTGATAGCATGTGGTGTATTTTTCAGTATGATTACTGTTATTTCATGACTGGCTTGAGGTCGAGACGAGCTTGTGGAGGCTGAAGCCCCACACACATTTCCTCCCTCACTTGCATTGCATGCATTTTACTGTTAAGCTGATGCTTTGTCTGTTTTGGTGTATCATTGACATGATCCCTTAGGACTCTCATTTCCTTTGATAAGGATTTGATGATAGACTTTTAGGTTGAAACCTATGCATGACAACATCTAGGAGTTCCCTGTTCAAACCTCAACCATAGGATGAATCCATGGCATGACAACAGTAGGACTTGATAGTCTCCCTCCTAGTTGGGCCTGTTCTCTTCTCATCTCAAAACAGTTTAAGATACAGTAATCACGAATGATTTCTTTCGTACGTTACGAGCCTTAAGCTATCTGAGAAAGGATTGTGGGAGAGTTTCTTTTCCATAGTCTGGATGTTTAGTATGGTACCCTTTGGGTGACATGCGACGCATTCACTCTCAGGTCATAGTCTCTAGTGCGGTTGAAATTGCAAACACAATAAAAAACACTTCTTCTAGGAGATAGCCCGTAGTTTCCCGAACTACGTTTGCTCTGATCTTCCATACAGTGTGGAAGTACGTAGGCATAGGATGCGACGTCCTAGCGAGCAACCTTCAACCTTTTCCCCGTAATCCTTCGTAGGCCGAACTACGTTGACTCTGATTTCTCATTCTCTGATGAGAATACGTAGGCATAAAGTGCGACGCTTTGCCGAGTCATTTTTTCTTTTCTTTTTTCAGCCAGCCTTGATAGGTAGATAGATTATAACCAACCCGTCCAAGTAAACAAACAAGCGTGGATCCCATCGAGTACGATGGACGTGAGGGGTGCTAATACCTTCCCCTTGCGTAACCGACTCCCGAACCCAGGCAATGGTTGCGATGACCTTGTCTTACCCTTTTTCGTCAGGTTTTTCCGATCGTTTCCTTTCCCGCTCTGAGGGATAAATAACGAAATGTGGCGACTCTTCTGTCATGCCGGCACCTTATTTTCGCGCAAGCGACACTTAGGAATCATCAAAAACCACCTTGAACTAGCCCAAACACATGAAAACTAGATTTCTGCACAAAAATGCATTACATGTGTCTGCACATACACATTTCAAGCTGACACATGTAACTCAATAGTGAAGCTTGTGGCTTCTGTTTTGTTTCTGCATAAAATGCATTACATGTGTCGGCACATACGCATTTCAGGCCGACACATGTAACTCAATATTAAAGCTTGTAGCTTTTCGTTCTGGTCGACAAATTCCTTCTTCAGGTTCAACAGAAATTGGAGATTTCATCAGTATCTGCCGGCACATACGTGTTTCAGGACGGTACATCTAATGTCCTAAATAAGGCTGTAGGTTTTGTTAATCTTGGGCCGGCACATTCTGTTATTTTTTATAGCATGTATCGGCACACCAATCATTCAGGTCGACACATGTTGTTAAGTTGGTCAGTTCTGTCAATATTTTTTACTCCGAAAATTACCTCTTGGCCACCAAATTTCCAAAACTATAAATACTTCATTCATGCTTCATTCCAAACTGGTGATATCATAAAATTAGCTTGCATTTGCTTATCATCTTCAACCTCCATCCTATGTCTACACACTGGCAAATCACACATAATAATCTTTTGTTGGGGTGCCAGCTAGGTGAAGTCCTGATAAGGTCCAATTAGGTTCTTGTGTAGCCGAGATATTGGGTTGATATTTATAAGGGTCTTCATCTGAAAAAACTGCGGGTTTGTCCTCCAAGATTGAGTGAAGATTTAGGGGTTTTCGTGCAAGATGTTCAAGAGAGGATTGCGACATTGTGAAAACCTTTGGAGATAAAGAACGAAAGGACACTTTGGAGATAAAGAACCTAAAGGAAGTAGCAGAGAACGAAAAATCAAGTTGAAGTCTTGTGGAACAATCGGTGCAATTGATCGTACGCGAAAGCTTTGGAGATAAAAATAAAAAGGAGTAGCAATATTGACAAGTCAATTGACATCCATTGTTGTCTTGGTCTTACTCAAGATCAAAAGAAGAAAAGGGGTTGAATCAACATCAGAATCAGTTGTATTTGTATGGTTACTCTGAACACTTTTCTTGTATATCGACTTTTTGCATAGTAAGAAAGTATCTTAATTCCACATTGAAAATTATCCGCAAACGTGCCCACACCCGAGGACGAAAGTGGCGAAATGCGTGAACAAATCCTCGTGTCGATCTCTCTATTATCTATTTACTCGCTTTATTTTTTATTACGCAATTTATCAAATAGCATTGAACGATCGATCGAATCGTAAGAATTTTCCTGAAATCTTTCTGTTTTGACTTGATTGTTGATTAGCTTATAATCACTTTTGATTATAAGTGATTTTCATATCAACAACAACACAGAAAATTCTGAAAATTCGTTCGTACATCAAGTGTTTGATAAATTGCATAGTTCCATATTTTTGCTCATTATCCTTGGAAATAGAATTGCTAAGTAATTATTTTAAATGAGTAATAACGTGATACTCGATTAAGGTTAAATTCGATTATTGTGTTTGTCATTCCATAACTGGCTTTCAATATCCGAGTTCCAGTAACTAGGTTCGTGTTGACAACTTTTGTCGATCCACACCAAAACCTTCCGTGCGCACTCTTTTTCAAACAACTTTAAAATCCAAATTTTATTTGGTAATTTTTGGATTGGTGGTCTATTCACCCCCTCTAGACAAGTCTTCATCGTCTAACACAATTATGGTTACACGTACTGATAAAACTTCCTAAAACTAGGTTATGCTTCTAATCTACTATCTTTTCCATATGTTTGGTTTATTTTTCATGACATTCTTTATTTTTATTTTTTGTTGGGGGCAGTTTTGCTTTGCGTTGGTAGTGTTGTGAATGGGTTTTTTAAAGAGGTACCTCACATTATTAGATAGATTTTGGAATACTATTTTTTTTGTTGCAAGAATTGAGAATTAGAGTGGAAAATCTTATCAAATTGATCGTTTAGGTAATCACATATGTTGGGTCCTCGTTAAGGATTCACCCGTAGAGGCAATCATATACGCTAGATCCTCATGAAGGAATATTTTTCGCCCACAGAAGAAATCACATATGTTGTATACACATGGAAGAATCCTTGTCGGCCATAGACACAATCATTATGTTGGACCCTCATGAATGGATCCTTTGTCGACCAAGAGGAAATATTTATGATCCTAATGAAGGAATCCTCGTACTACAAGACCATACATGGCTAAAACCTTGTTCAACCTATTCTAAGATACCTCACACAATAAAAAATAAGTCAGGGTGTGCATTCCCACCATTTAGTTAATCCCCAATGAGTAAAAATACAAAAGAAAACCCTTAAGGGCTCTCTACATTATTACAGGAAAAAAAAACCTCAGAGCATAGTTAAAAATATTTTCTAAGGGTATGGTAACAAAAAGAAACCACAAAGTTTAGAACAACCAAGTCTTAACTTCAATGGCCCTTCTCTAGAACCTGCATTTCTTTGAAAATGCCCTCATAAGGAGTTCAATTCTCATCAAGATTTTTTGCTTCCTCATCCTTGTTTCCTTCAGTTTCGGTCTAAGCGGCCGCATGAATAGATTTTCCAAACTCATTGAGAGGTGTCACATCTTCTTCTTCCACCAATTGGCCATCATGGACAACTTTAAAGAGATGCTTTTGACTCATGTACGATCTAGTCCAAGATACACGAAGGTTATCAGCTCCTTCCTTCGATTGAAATACTGGTAAGAAATTTAAACTAATTTGTCCTTAAGTTTGGAAAACTCACCATCCAATTTCTTCTGAAAATAGAAGGCTTCCTTGGGGGATCCCTTCAAGCTTTTATGTAAAGCGAAGAGAGCCTGAGCTCGCAATGCCACTGTTGTGAGCTTGGCTTTCAAATCCTTATTATCTTTGATTAGGGCTCTGGAAATATATTTCCCATAGGCGAGATTTCCCTTGGCGATAAGAGATTGGATTTCAACTCATGAATGTCTTGGGCATTTTTCTCATGTTGGACTCTCTCCACTTGCAATCCCCTTAGCAAGTGATTCTCTACAAAGTTAGACCTCTTTTGAGGTTCCATATTATGGATGGCTTTGTAGTTAAATGGAAGTTCTAAGAAAAAGGGAGGTGGTCTCTACTGAACTTAATAGAGTCAAATGTTGGATCAATGTAAATCCAGGATTAAGAGGCAAGGTCATTCCTTGATACAGAAGAGATCTTGCTCGCTCAATCATCTTTAAAGATTATTCTTCTATCATTATTTGGAATCTGAGAAGAGTTCCCGCCTTGTTTTTGGACTTTAGGGGAGCGAGTCTCTTCGGGACATCACCTTCAGTATGCCTTTTGCCCCCCTTTGTTATAAGGTTGCATGGGCGTCCCTTGAGATTATTTATCCCTTGTTCTTTGTACTCAACCTTCTTCTTATTCATGCAATCTTTCCTTTTATCTAGGGAGGTGAAATATATTTTATGTGCAAAAAAGGCATAAGGAAAATGTAAGTAGCCCGACGAGAAAATAATTCTAAAATAAGGGTGTTATGATCTTAAACTTACTAAAATATTTGTCTATATTGTTGTCTTTTCACCAATCTAATATGATCATGGCGAGAGACCTCATGACCATGAATTCATCCAAGAATTAAACCACCTCCCTCTAAATAGGGGTGAGGTAGTTAAAGTTGAAACCAATGATTGCCATTGGATTTTCTATTCAAGACACAAGGAAGTGAGAGGTACCATCTTCCCCGAATCTGACCATGGAGGCACCATATTTCCTCATAAATTTCAAGAACTTATCCTTCCAATTATTATAGTGGTTAGAGTGGGGATTAAATAATGATCTTCCAGAAAAAGTGCTCTAAGTCACCCAACCACCTTTGATGCTAGTCTTGGTATCATATAAAGAAAAAAAAAATCCTATGGTGGGGATGACTTCTTGCCGCTTGCATATGATTTGGATATGCCCTAATCACTACCTATCCATTCAGAATAACCTAGATGGGACCAATATTTGCATTTGCTATAACCTCCGGCTTAAATAAGGTGAAGAGAATCAAACCCCCTAAATCCTAAATCAAATAGTTTATAGTTAATGGATTCATCTTCCCATTTAGCATTCCCCGCGTAGAGAAAATACAATTCAGACCATTCTTTCATATTTGAGGGATATATCACCTTATTGTTTTCATCTAAATCACTTATAATCGCCATTAAAAGGACAATAATTGAAGGAAAATGAGAGGGTTTATAATTTCAAGTAAAGGAACGGACACTACTACAAAAAATATATTTTACCTCGAGTGCGAAGGGGATTTTACCTCGATTACACAAACGAGGTAACGAAGGGTGACATGAAAACTTGCCACTCTACCCCTCAATTTTTTATTAATCGATGGGATAATTTAAATGGTCATTAGTTTAATCCCCAGAAAAAAAATTATATTTTCAAAACTAGTGTCACACACCTCTTGGTTTCTGCCAAGAATCGAGAGAAAAAATATATATATTTTTAAAAATAATTATTACATTGTTTATACAGAATATTAAATTATATTTTTGATAACACGAAATCGTATATATATATTGATGCATAATTCAACTGATGTTTGACTGTTTTCCATCCGATTTCGGGTTCTTTCCATGTTATTTGTCTGATATTTTGCAGGTATTTGATGATCATGTCTAAACAAGGCAATATGAAGAAAAGAAGCAATTACAGATGAAATATGGACGAAAACTGGATGAAAACAACATGAAAAACGCAGAATGCATATTTTGCTACTGTGACGACCGTCACAGCTCCATGACGACCGTCACACGGGTAACGACCGTCACACACCGTGACGACCGTCATGCAGGAAAAAACGCCCAACTTCAAATGAACGTGCAAAATACAGTTCCAAGTCCCAAATAGTGGACCACTACTCCCTGATATTTCTGCCTCTAAGTACACCTCCTTCAAGTTATAACCGTTAGAATTCTATTTCTATAAAAAGGGAAGGAGGGGAGCTGAGAAGGAGAGCGGCATTCAGACAACGAAGTGCTGCCAATTTATCTTCAGAGCAACCTTTCCATTATTTTATTCTTATTTGTTTCTCTTTTCTTTTTCTGCATTTCTTTGATATTTTGTAATTCCCATTTCCCTTGTACGATCAATTGGCTCCAAGACCAGAATCCTGCCAACATTTGTGGAGGATCTGCCCAAAGGCCAATTGGAACATTTACAGGTTCTAAATTTTAATCGTAATTTCAGTTTTCATTATGATGCACGTTATTAATTACTGTTTTTATTTATGTTTTACCTTTCCCAAATTCATGTCTAGCTAAATCAGAGTAATCGATATGTAATAATAATTCAGACGGAATTTGATAATAACCGGTTGAAAACTTTCTTTTTCAAAAGTTGTTTATGGTCTGAGTGTTTAAATTTATTTACTGAATAAACTTCGTCGCGAAAGCGAGAACTTATTTAAAAGTAGTTTTGCCATGAAAGTGGGAAAATTAATGAAGGTACGAACCAACAAGCGAAAACTGCGGCAAGACCAGATAGTAAACACTAGTCATTTGTTTTAATAACAGCGAAAGCACTTTAAAACGAATTAGAACTTAGAGATTTCCAAAAAATAGTTTTAACCCCAAATGGGACACGAAAGCGTACATTTGGCCCTTAGAATTATGACTGGCGTCAACAACCATCGTGAGACGAAAGTCTTCAGATCACTATTTTCTGCTTAAATAAATTCTGAAAAATATTTCATATACCGGTAACTTGTCAAATCCCCGAAGAACATAATTACTGCATATCGATTCACGTAATTATAATTCAAGTAACGTTTTTAGTACCCTTTAGTGACAAAAATTATTCCCTTAAACATTATTTACCTAACTAAATATAGTAACTCCCGAGAACACTAGTTTGATTACGAGTCCCTGTGGGATCGATATCTTTTATTACTACGCGATAGACTGTGCACTTGCAGTTAAGTTGTATTAGACATAGAAAGTCGCGATCAAGTTTTTGACGCCGTTGTCGGGGACCCGTTTAGTCAATAGTGTAACCTTATGTTACGCCGTGTAGACTAGGTTAACAATTTCATTTTTCCTTTACTAGTTCTGTCGATTGTATGCCAAGTAATCGCCCACAAGGCGATATCTTAAAACCTTCAGTCGCAGAACTAGAGCGCTTCTTACATTTAAGAAGTCGCATCATTGAGTACCAACTAAAACATAACATTCCCGATCCTCTCACTCCCATTCCCAAATCCGAAGAAGAATCAAAGATGGCTGAATTACCTCAAAACAAACCGCTGAAGGCATACGCTACACCCTCTCAGATGGAGCCTAGAAGTAGCATTGCTGCCACAGCTATTACTCGAAATGATTTTGAGCTGAAACCATCATTGCTGTCAGCTGTACAACAAAACCAATTCTCAGGAAATGCAACTGAGAATCCAAACGAACATTTAACGAAGTTTGTACAATACGCAGACACAGTGAAAGCAAATGGAGTAACTCCAGACGCAATAAGACTTCGTCTTTTCCCTTTCTCTCTTAGAGACAGAGCATGGACATGGTTACAATCCTTACCATTCAACTCCGTTACAACGTGGGAACAGTTGAAGAACGTCTTCTTAGCGAGATATTTTCCGCCAAGCAAAACTGCTATGCTTAGAGCTCAAATCAACGGATTTCGACAAAAAGATACTGAATCTCTTTACGAAGCATGGGAACGATTCAAAGATATGATGAGAACATGTCCTCACCACGGTCTAGAAGACTGGGTGACAATCCATACTTTCTATAATGGGCTTTTATATAACACCAGATTAACGATAGACGCCGCCGCGGGCGGTGCACTTATGGATAAGCCATACAACGAAGCCTATCAACTAATCGAAAACATGTCTCAGAACCACTGCCAATGGGGAGGTGAACGCACTCCAACAGAGAAAACCACAGCGAAAGGTGGGATGTACGAGATCATCTGCCTTGAAAAGTTCAATGCTAAAGTAGATGCTCTAGCACAGAAGATTCACAGTCTGACCGTTAACCCCACTGCAACCGTCGTTGTCGTAACTCCAAACTGCGAGTTATGCGGAAGCACCACTCATAATGCGCCCGAATGCCCATTGCTAGCCGGAATCCCACCAGACCAAGTAAATTATGCTCAAGGAAATCCTTACGCAAATACTTACAACCCATGTATGCGAAATCATCCAAACGTTTCTTACAAAAGCGATAATGCATTGCAAATGCCTACTGCTCCTCCAGGATATCAGAAACCAGCTGCTGCTCAGACTGCACCTAGGAAATCAAACCTCGAGTTGATGATGGAAAAATTCATAGCTACTCAAGCTCAAACAAACAAAGAATTCCTGAATCAAAACATACACACTAGCGAGCAAATTAAACAGTTGACCGGAAAAGTAGACGCTTTAGCCACCCACAACAAAATGTTAGAAACACAGATATCACAAGTGGCTCAACAACAAGCCTCTGCCGCCGCACCCGCTGGCACATTTCCTGGACAACCCGAACAGAATCCAAAAGGTCAAGCAAATGCTGTAATACTAAGAAGTGGAAAAGAATTGGACGAACCGATCGATCCGAGGACCGAAAACTCAACCATGCAACAAAAACCAACTGAACAAGCAGAAAAGGAATCCGAGTTAGAGAAGAAGGAAGACAACGAGAAGGAGGATACCGCAAGTGAAAAAACGCAAGCACCTCCAGCGCCATATAAACCACCTATCCCTTATCCTCAAAGACTAATAAACTCCAAAACTTCAGGACAGTTTAAGAAATTTGTAGAGCTCCTTAAACAGTTGAATATCACTATTCCTTTTACGGAAGCGATAACTCAAATGCCGTCATACGCTAAATTTCTCAAAGAAATCCTATCAAATAAGAGAAAGATCGAGGATAACGAAACAGTTACACTTACTGCAGAGTGTAGCGCAATTATTCAAAACCGCATGCCTCCTAAATTAAAAGACCCAGGTAGTTTCTCCATACCCTGCGTCATAGGAAAGTTCGTAATAGACAAAGCTCTATGCGATTTAGGAGCGAGTATCAGTGTTATGCCTTTATCTATATGCAAAAAGCTGAATATGGGAGAGCTAAGACCAACCAAAATGTCCGTACAATTAACTGACCGATCAGTAAAATACCCCGTCGGAATACTGGAAAACGTTCCAATACGCATAGGACAATTCTACATCCCAACCGACTTCATAATCATGGACATCAAGGAGGACTCTGTTACCCCAATTATCCTAGGAAGACCGTTCCTAGCTACAGCCGGAGCTATTATAGACGTGAAGAAAGGAAGGCTAACATTCGAAGTAGGAGAAGAAAAGATAGAGTTCATTCTCACCAAGTTCTTACAAGCACCAGTCATAGACGATACCTGCTATTTAGTAGATGTAATTGACGAATGCATAAGAGAACTTGAAAATGAAGAGACCACGTATTCAGAAATAATAAAGATTCAAATACCTGATATTTCTGAAGACGATGATTGGCGTAAACCGTATAAAGACGACAGCCTAAGCGAAAGCTTAGCACTGACCCCAAACCATATGCCAGGTCCGAAGAACCCATCTTTAGAACTTAAAACACTACCCAAAAATCTTAGATATGAATTCCTAGATGATGAACTAAAAAGACCAGTGATAGTCAACGCCAACTTAGGAGAACTAGAAACCGAAAAGCTATTAGAAGTCCTAAAGAAGTACCCCACCGCGTTAGGCTAAAAGGTATAAGCCCATCCTAAAAGGTAAAAGGCTAAAAGGTATAATCTAAAAGGTATAAGCCCTTCAATCTGTATGCATCGAATTACAATAGAGGAAGACTCTAAAACCTCTAGAGAGCATCAGAGGAGACTGAACCCCATCCTAAGCACTGTAGTCAGAGATGAAGTAAAGAAATTGCTAGATGCAGGAATCATCTATCCAATCTCCGATAGTGAATAGGTTAGCCAAGTTCATGTCGTACCAAAGAAAGGAGGAGTCACAGTAGTTAAGAACGAAAAGGGCGAATCAATAACAAAAAGAGTCGTGACTGGAAGCAGAATGTGCATTGATTATAGAAAGCTTAACAAAGCCACACGAAAAGATCACTTTCCCTTACCCTTCATAGACCAAATGTTAGAAAGACTAGCCAAACATTCGTATTTCTGCTATCTAGATGGCTATTCAGGATTTTTCCAAATTCCCATTCATCCTGATGACCAAGAAAAGACTACATTCACATGCCCTTATGGTACTTTTGCTTACCGTCGAATGCCGTTCGGACTTTGTAATGCTCCAGCAACCTTCCAAAGATGCATGATGGCAATCTTCGCAGATTTCATAGATGACATCATGGAAGTATTTATGGACGATTTCTCGGTATGTGGACAAAGTTTTGAAGGATGCCTACAAAACTTAGAAATGGTATTAGAACGTCGTGTAAAAGTGAACCTCGTCCTAAATTGGGAAAAATGCCATTTTATGGTCAGACAAGGAATAGTTCTAGGACATGTCATATCAAATAAAGGAATTGAGGTCGACAAAGCTAAAATAGAGATTATAAAAGATCTCCAACCTCCAAAATCCGTACGAGAAATACGGAGTTTTCTAGGACATGCCGGTTTCTACCGAAGATTTATAAAAGATTTTTCAAAAATCACAAAACCTTTGACCGGCCTGTTGATGAAAGATGCTGAGTTCGTCTTTGACGACGACTGTCTAAAAGCATTCAAAACATTAAAATCAGCCCTTATCACCGCACCAATTATGCAACCACCCGATTGGCGACTACCGTTCGAAATCATGTGCGATGCGAGTGATTATGCCGTAGGCGCAGTTCTAGGACAAAGAAAGGACAAGAAACTCCATGCCATTTACTATGCCAGTAGAACCTTAGATCCTGCCCAAATGAACTACGCTACAACAGAAAAGGAACTTCTAGCAGTTATATTTGCGCTTGACAAATTCCGTTCTTACTTAGTAGGAGCAAAAATTATCATATACACAGACCACGCTGCCATTAGGTACCTAATAAGAAAAAAGGATGCCAAACCGAGATTATTGAGATGGATCCTGTTATTACAAGTGTTTGACTTAGAAATCAAAGATAAGAAAGGAACCGAGAATGTTGTTACAGATCACTTATCCCGAATAGAAGGCATCAAACATGAACCAGCACCGATAAATGACGATTTCCCGTACAAACATCTGATAGCCAAATTAGAAAGTGACATGCCCAACTTAATCTCGGAAGATTCAGAACTCGAAAAAGCCGTAGAAGCCGTCTATGCCCAAGTCACATTACCTTGGTATGCTGACATCGTTAATTACCTAGCTGCAGGCGTGCTTCCACCGGATCTCACTTATCAGCAAAAGAAGAAATTCTTCCACGATCTGAAACACTATTATTGGGACGAACCTCTACTCTTCAAGAGAGGGGCCGACAACATATACTGTCGCTGTGTCCCAGAGGAAGAAATAGAGAATATCATTTCCCAATGCCATTCAGCACCATATGGTGGTCATGCTAGTACATCCAAGACGTGCGCTAAGATTCTCCAAGCCGGCTTATTCTGGCCTAACCTCTGGAAAGACGTTCACATCGCTGTGCTAAAATGTGATCGATGCCAACGAACTGGCAACATCTCACGACGCGATGAAATGCCTCAGAAAGGAATCTTAGAGGTAGAAATCTTTGACGTATGGGGAATAGATTTCATGGGACCATTCTCGCCTTCTTTTGGTAATAACTACATACTCGTCGCTGTAGACTATGTGTCTAAATGGATAGAAGCCATTGCTGCTCCAACAAATGACGCACGAGTAGTAATCAAACTCTTCAAAAACACAATATTTCCTAGATTCGGTGTACCCAGACTCGTCATTAGTGACGACAGATCACACTTCATATCGCTAATATTTGATAAACTTCTTTCTAAATATGGAGTCCGACACCGAGTAGTTACACCCTATCATCCGCAAACTAGCGGACAAGTAGAGGTCTCGAACAGGGAAATAAAACAGATATTGGAAAAGACTGTCGCTACCTCAAGGAAAGATTGGTCATCAAAGCTAAATGAAGCTTTATGGGCTTATGGACCGCTTTTAAGACACCAATAGGTACTACACCCTACAAATTAGTTTACGGTAAATCCTGTCATCTCCCTTTAGAATTAGAGCATAAGGCCTTCTGGGCCATTAAAACACTAAATTTCAACTACACCGAGGCAGGAGAAAAACGAATCTTGAACTTACACGAATTAGAAGAACTTCGATTGGACGCTTACGAAAATGCCCGTATCTACAAAGAACGAACTAAAAAGTGGCATGATAAACGTTCAGTCAAGAAACAATTCAGTGTGGGAGACATCGTATTGCTATTTAATTCAAGATTAAAACTCTTCCCAGGTAAACTAAAATCTAGGTGGTCTGGACCTTATGAAGTGACTAAAGTACTTCAGAGTGGAGCTGTTGAAATTACCGATAAGACGAATGCACCGTTTATCGTAAACGGGAAACGTCTAAAACATTATAATAAGAACGAAAACAGCCATCAAGTCTATAGTATAGCATTGCTTGAGCCTCTAGCTCAAACACCCGAATAGCTTGTCACCAAGCTATCGTCAGGCTTTAGACGTTAAAAACAGCGCTTACTGGGAGGCAACCCAATTTTTCCCGCATTTTCCTCGTTACTGTATTTCATTCTCATTTTTATTCTACTTTGAAACTTTCTTTTATTTTAATTATTTTATTTTATTTTTCTCTTTTAATTTTTGTTTCTACCGTTTTTGTTTTTAAAAATTCTGACTTCAAATTTCTGTTTTAAACCTTTCAGGATTTTAAAAGCCTTCAAAACCTTCCTCCTGTTTTTCTCCGACTTACCTGCGAGTATGGCCGCGTACGACTTCACAAAGGTTCATTTTCGAGGATTAGCTCAAAAGGCAAGATTTGAAGCATTAACTGAGAGGGACATAGCCTTAACACTGTATTATGATAAGTCTACCATGGAGAAACTAGGGGTTACTGATAGCATCCAATACCTGTTCAATCAATTAGGCTGGGAGAACACTGCTTTGAAAACCCGTTTTGCTACCTATAAGGACCTCACCTATGAATTCCTTAGTTCCTTCAGGTACTTACCCAACTATGGTTTTGGATCCAACACAGAGCTGATCACCTTTAGGATGTTTGGGATGGACCAAACCCATAGCCGGATGTCATTAGCTAACCTCCTAGGATTTCCTAGCGGACCACATGTGTTCATCAGTGCAGAAGATGATGATCTTGATTTTGAACTCAACCAATTCTGGGGTAGAATCACAGGCGACTATCACCCTGAACCAGACAGAATGTATAATGATGAGATCCATAACCCAGCTTTCAGATACTTTCATAAGATACTAGCTCACACCCTTTTCGGTAAAGAAGAAAATATTACTACCGTATCTAAAGAAGAGTTATTTATCATGTTTTGTGCTTCTCAGGGACGTACAGTGAATGCAGTACCTTTTATGATGATATCCTTTCGACGCCTCACTCAGGACCCACAATCACCTATTCTAATAGGAGGCCTCGTGACAATGATTACCCACGAGCTTGGCCTTAGATTCCACTTAAATGCAAGCACTAGTTTTGGCACCATCCGACCCATGAATATCCAGTTTTGCTTTAACAGGCGCATTTTAAGAACTATGGGACCTGGACCTTACGAGTACCTCATCAATGACAAACCTGTCCAGCTATTCACATTGCCAAATCATCAGATGACAAGTATCCATAACAAGGACAATTGGCTTTATGAATTGGATGAGCCTATGGGACCTCCTTCACCTCAATCAACACCACAGAACTACATGTACGACAGTGATCACATCTCTGAAGCACACGATTATATGTACTATGAGGATGCTGTATTAGAAGCTGAGGTAGACCCTACGACCCCTCCGCATTACAACACCTATCCTGAGCCCATTCCTGAGGAAACCACTGACAAAATGGATACTGTTCTGCTTCGATTAGACAACATTGACGCAGCTCTGACCACCATAAAAGAAGACATCACAAGCATACACAGCGAACTCGTGGTCTTCATGGACTTAGTCTGTGACCAGATCGACTACTACGCCCAGAAGTTTGATGAATTGAAGGCACGAAAAGACTAGATATTAGCTTTAGTTTAGTTTAGTTTAGTTTTTCTACTTTCCGTCCGTTTTCAATTATTTTGATTTTTGCATTGTTAATTTCCTTATGTATTACATTACAATCATTATAATTACTTGTTATTTCAATTATATTATTTATTCATTTTTTTTTTATGTTATCCTATGTTTCTTAGCCGATATAAAACATTGCCATATCAATACTAGGCCTAAAAATCATTGCAAGAACACCCCCATAGCAAAATTCTGCATTCTGCAGATTTTGCTGGTGTGACGACCGTCACAGAAGCCTGACGCTCGTCACACGGGTGACGACCGTCACAGATACGTGATGACCGTCACGAGCCCAAAACTGTTATCTGCTATAACAGGGGTTGCATTTTCTCTCCCACTCATATCCTTTCAACTCCCAATCATCAAAAACTCACACCCCACTCCCAATTTTCGTTTTCCCCACCTTGCTCCATATATTCCAACTCCCATCTCAACTTCCTAATATACTTCTGTACCATTTTTTTCACTCCACAGAACCAACTCCATCCACATTTCCTCAACATCCTCCAACAATGGCGAGAAACAACGAAACCCCAGACCTCAACAACATCGTGTTCAGCGACGGCGACTCCGGAGAGAGACAGCGAGCCAACTATATCGCATTCCATCAACGGTTGCTACAGCCGACCCACTATCCACATATCCCATCGCTCACGGAGCTCGGACTCCTTGACGGCGTCACTTGGATGCTCCAAAGAGCCGGCATCTGGAACCTCTGCACAAATCCGCAGCCGACGTACGAACAACTCACCCTCGAGTTCCTCAGTTCGTTCTGCTACGTCACTTCCAGCGGCGACCTCAGCCAACACTCTGGTGCCGCATGCTTCCGTATGTTCGGCACGAACTATCAACTGAACCAGAACTAGATTGCCGCTATCTTCCAATTCCCTCGCAGCGACAATGCTCACCGCCGCCTCACCGACAAGTTTCAGCATGAAGCCTTCGCGCTCTAGTACCAGTTAACCGGACTCAATGCCGATGGCTGGGATTCTCTGCACGCAACACATATCCACAACCCGACCATCCGGCATTTCCACTGCGCACTGAGCAACACCATCTTCGCCCGGGATAGCAACCATAAGGTGAACTCGAAAGAGCTCTTCTTTCTCCGCTGTGTCTTCAACAACGAGCCCATCAACGCCGCTCCGTTCCTCCTGGCCCACATTCAGGCCAACTGTAACTGTGGCTCTAAGCCATTTTACTTTGGCAGGATTGTTACTGCCATTGCACTTGGGCTGAACCTCGGTGACCGCCTCCAGCATCTCCATGCCATTCCCTCGATGTTCCTCGACACCGACCACTGCAGAGCCTCTCATCTCATCCGTTCCAGAGCCGATGGCAAGTACCACCCGGTAGTGCGTGGCAAAACCGTCAGAAGCATCATCCTTCCATCACGCACCCGGATGCACCCACAGGATCGTGCCAACTGGCTCTTTGACCTCAATGCCCCTCCTGCTGCCGCTGCTCCAACTCAGACTCACACCCAAGATTCTGGTGACGAAATCCAAGATGAGTTGGACCGACCTGAGCAACCGGAGGCATCGCACCCACTTCCTTCCGAAGGTACATCCTACCGCCGCCGCCGCCATCGTCCAGAGCCCGACTACTCCGAAGAAGACCTCCGCCGATCTCTCGACCAGCAGGCCCAGATACTCGCTATGATGCAGCAGCAAAATCAACAAGCAGAGCAGTTCGAAGCTTAGCATCGGACCCAAATGCAACAACTCCAAACCGGCCAGGAAACCATTACTGAGAACTTGGTGAATCTGACCTTGCAGTTCGAAGGACTCCGCGACTATGTCTATCATACCGGAGCAATGAGCTTTGAGGACCGAGTCGACCAAGTCAGAGCCAGAGGACGCGAGAGAGGACGTGACCGAGGCAGAGGCCGTGATTAGTTACTCTTTTCCTTATTTGTTTACTATATTGTCAGTTTCTTTGTATTTTCATTTCCCTTGTATTTCCCTCTCGCATTCTTTCAAATCAGTGGGGACACTGATTGAGATAGTATGGGAGCGGAGCGTTTATTTCCTTTCCCCTTGTATTTTTAATTCCGTAATTTCAATTCGAACATTTTCACGTATTAGCAAATAAAAGCTCTTTTATATATCTTTTTCCGTTACGCAAACATCCCCGCTTTATTCGACATAAACAAAAAAAATTTCGTTCGTTCCTCAAAAGCAAAAGCATCACGAGAATGCGCCCAAGTTCAAACCAAGTTTTGAAACTCCGAGACGACAATTCTAACAAAACCGGTACCGTCCTGACACCTTAGATCTCCGGTTTATGCGAGTCGGTTTCACTACCTACGTGTACCAAAGTTTCAAGTGTCTATGCAAACTCAGCCCCAAGTAGTTTATACTAGCAGTCAGCACCATCCAAAAACACTTCTAAGCGAGCGACCAATGCAAATAAGTGTATGATCTCCAAAAAGATGAAAAATCATGAAAAGAAAGCCATTTAGCCAAAATATAAAGACGCGTTCCCTCTAAGTTAGGTGCTCCTCACCCGAGCATTTAGCCCAACGGCACGAAAACTCATTGAAAAATCAATGGTATAAGCTTATGAGCAATGAAAAAGATCAAAACAGAAAGGAGATCATATTCACTAACAGGTCGACTTGCCATGAAAGTGTATGGACAACAGGCTTAATGTGATTGCGCCAGAACAAACAGGGTGAACTTGACGCGAGAACCTTGATACCAAGCTACAGTAGCATGACTGGGACCGATTTGCATAAGAAGGAGACCTCCGAAGACTTGTAGTCCAGTGTCATCATCGTACTCGTTTTGTTCCTACTAAGAATCCCGTTTTTTTCCCAACTTGGTGAATGAGGAAGCTGCCTCGTGCTTGCCGACTTTTTCCTGTTTTACTTGAGGACAAGCAAAGATTCAAGCTTAGGGGAGTTTGATAACACGAAATCGTATATATATATATTGATGCATAATTCAACTGATGTTTGACTGTTTTCGATCCGATTTCGGGTTCTTTCCATGTTATTTGTCTGATATTTTGCAGGTATTTGATGATCATGTCTAAACAAGGCAATATGAAGAAAAGAAGCAATTACAGATGAAATATGGAAGAAAACCGGATGAAAACAACATGAAAAACGCAGAATGCATATTTTGCTGCTGTGACGACCGTCACAGCTCCATGACGACCGTCACACGGGTGACGACCGTCATGCAGGCAAAAACGCCCAACTTCAAATGAACGTGCAAAATACAGTTCCAAGTCCCAAATAGTGGACCACTACTCCCTGATATTTCTGCCTCTAAGTTCACCTCCTTCAAGTTATAACCGTTAGAATTCTATTTCTATAAAAAGGGAAGGAGGGGAGCTGAGAAGGAGAGCGGTATTCAGACAACGAAGTGCTGCCAATTTATCTTCAGAGCAACCTTTCCATTATTTTATTCTTATTTGTTTCTCTTTTCTTTTTCTGCATTTCTTTGATATTTTGTAATTCCCATTTCCCTTGTACGATCAATTGGCACCAAGACCAGAATCCTGCCAACATTTGTGGAGGATCTGCCCAAAGGCCAATTGGAACATTTACAGGTTCTAAATTTTAATCGTAATTTCAGTTTTCATTATGATGCACGTTATTAATTACTGTTTTTATTTATGTTTTACCTTTCCCAAATCCATGTCTAGCTAAATCAGAGTAATCGATATGTAATAATAATTCAGACGGGATTTGATAATAACCGGTTGAAAACTTTCTTTTTCAAAAGTTGTTTATGGTCTGAGTGTTTAAATTTATTTACTGAATAAACTTCGTCGTGAAAGCGAGAACTTATTTAAAAGTAGTTTTTCCACGAAAGTGGGAAATTAATTAAGGTACGAACTAACAAGCGAAAGCTGCGGTAAGACCAGATAGTAAACACTAGTCATTTGTTTTAATAACAGCGAAAGCACTTTAGAACGAATTAGAACTTAGAGATTTCCAAAAAATAGTTTTAACCCCGAATGGGACACGAAAGCGTACATTTGGCCCTTAGAATTATGACTGGCGTCAACAACCATCGTGAGACGAAAGTCTTCAGATCACTATTTTCTACTTAAATAAATTCTGAAAAATATTTCATATACCGGTAACTTGTCAAATCCCCGAAGAACATAATTACTGCATATCGATTCACGTAATTATAATTCAAGTAACGTTTTTAGTACCCTTTAGTGACAAAAATTATTCCCTTAAACATTATTTACCTAGCTAAACATAGTAACTCCCGAGAACACTAGTTTGATTACGAGTCCCTGTGGGATCAATATCTTTTATTACTACGCGATAGACTGTGCACTTGCAGTTAAGTTGTATTAGACATAGAAAGTCGCGATCAATTTTTTTACAAATATCCATAATTTTATTAAAATACAAAGTTTCTTTTGTTACATGGTTCTGGTTCCAATTTACAAGTACATATTTTGGAGAAGAACCAGATCCAGATTTTGTTGCATACCTATTACATTTTAAATTATATGGTTATGCACTCATCTAATTTCTAATATTACATAAAACAAATTTAGATGCATAACATAAAATTCTAGTTAAAAGATAAGATATTAGGTAAGAACACCAACCTTGATACATTTTTTTTATGCATTTGTAATTTATCCCATAGATCTTCCAAGCTTCTTTAAATTTCATTATTTTCACTACTTTCATTATTAATATTTAAGATAAACAAGACAATGTCCAAGATATATATTTGTGGTGTTTGCGTTCTTATTGGATGTAGAGGGTTTCTTGTGGATTGATGTGTTTGCAATATATTGAGCATTGTTACTTTGTAAATGTAGGACTTTGATTCATTGTAAGTTAACTGAGTAACTATACCCCTCAATTATTTGTTAAAATCGAGGAAAGGTTTTTTATTTTTTAATTACAATATAAAATAGGGACTTCCCCTCAATTTTATAAAGGAACCGACGTAATATATTACTTACAAAAAATGGTGAGTGGTAAAAAAATTTAATGTATTGTTTCCTTTTTCAATTTTTTACCATTCACCACTTTCTTTGTGTGTTGTAATATTCAAAACAAAATTTTCAAGCTCTTGTATTGTGAAACAACAACATTTCTTGTAATTTACAATATGTTTAGTAAAAAAAATTTCAATTTTGTCAACCAAAGAAAACAATTAATTATGCAGTGTTTTCTTTAACTAACAACATAGAAAGGTAATTCCAAAATATAACAATGGTCTTGCAAGAGGTGGAAACAGCAACAACAACAACAACAACAATAAAAACTCCATAATGTGAGATCAATTGCAAGAGTTGAAAAAATATTTTGTTTAAGTTTGGTGTTAGAAGAACCAAATACAACACATAACCTTGAAATTTTTTCTATGTTACAATTCATCCGAAAAAATGGTGTACAAGTTTGGAGCGACTATAGATGAGTTAGGTTTAGGGTAAAACTTAATGAATTGATGGTTTTATAGTAAAATCATATTATCTAACCCTCAGTTATTAAAGTAACTGGAGAAATAAATAATTTAATTTACAAATAAAAATAAAGGCACCACTTTTAAAGAAATAAAAACATAAACTACGTTTGCTAGAATTTAGAACATGTTATGAATTTGTTTTCACCTCGATTATATAGAGCTTTCCAATTTTACTGAGAAATCACCTTATATAGAGCTTTTCACCCTCGTTGCATGATCTTGCTTTAATACTACAACAACCCTAAACTCTCAAACAATATTTTACGTAATTAAGTTTTTCCCTTATTAATTATATATATATATATATATATATATATATATATATATATATATATATATATATATATATATATATATATATATATATATATATATATATATATATATATATATATATATAGAGAGAGAGAGAGAGAGAGAGAGAGGTTATGGTTAAAAGAGTACAAAAGTATTCGAAATACAAGAGAGATAATTAGGTGGCACAAGAAGTGTTCATGTTGAAAATAAACCAAGCAAAAGAAAAGCAAAACATAAAGAGAAGGGAATAAGAACCGAGGGGTATTCTGAGAAGATGAAGGAGGGAGATTACAACTTCAAGGCTGGTTTGATGGAGGATGCATCGAAGAGGAGAGGAGGAGGCTTTGGAGTTAAAACAGGTAACAAGTCTTATGTTGATGTAGGCACTAACAAAGAAGTGGTGGATAAGCCTAGAAACAGTCTATCTCTGAAGGTTAATATGAACCAATAGGAGTTGATGAGATTTAAGAAGGCTTTCATTGGGAAGGTTATTACGCCCAATATGTCATACAACATTTAGAATAACTTTGAGATTGAAGGTTTTTTCGACCAAAGTCACTTCTTTAAGGGCAAATTTTTTCTTGTTTGAGGAAAGCAATGAGGGTGAAATTAAAGACTTGATTAGGGAAGCTGAATCATGGTGGAGGCAGTGGTTTTCGGAGATTAGAGAGTGAAGGGAGGAAGACATGGACAAAGACAGGATGACTTGGATTAGATGTTATGGTATTTCATGCCATGCATGGACTCTTTGAAACCTTAACGAAAATGTGGGTTATTATGTTTGTGTAGACGACAATACCATTAAAGAGTCTTGTATAGATGTAGCAAGAATCCTACTTCGCACTAGTTATGCTTAACGAGATATTTAAAGTGGAGATCAATTGGGTGATTTTTAGCGTTAAAATGGTTGAGGATAATGATGGTCCTCTACGCATTTCAGATATAAACCCAGAAGCAAAAAAGGTAGATGAATCTTTTTCTGTCTCGGAAAGTTCTTAGAATAGATTTGAAGGGGATGATGATGAAGATAACTGGAACATTGAGCAGTTAGAGGAACTTGATGTAACCAAAAGGATTTCGGGTTCATTTCAAACGGTTATGGTTAAACAAACTGAGTTAGCTTTGGCTAGGGGTGGTTTCACCAATGAGAGACAGTTGGAGGATTTAGGGTCAGAAGGAATAGATGTTAAAAAAGCAGGTGTCTCATCAACTTGCTTTGTGGGTGTTGCGGTGAGAATCGGATGTCAAGCTATTGATTAACTTGAATCTTAATTTATTGAAATTCACCACTGAGCTTCGATTTACCCAAAGGAAAGGTTAAAGAACGAAAAACATTTTGCGCGATGTAACAGCAATGCTAAAGATTCGGGGATCGGGGGTTGGTTATGCCTAGGGTAGGTATTTCACATCCTAGACATCTGTAGTACTCTACAAAAACATTTTTTATGTGTGTATGCTAAGTTATCTAAGTTGTTTGCTAGGATTATGGATCAAGGATAAGGTAAGGTTCTAGGTAAAGACCTAAGGATAATTCTAAGTTTGCTCGCTACGTATCCTTACTAGGACGGAATCAGAGCAACCGTAGTTCTCTTCACTAAGTTTGAGGAGTACTTGACTGTGGTCAAGACTCCAAAGGGGAACAAACATAACAATTTTTGTGTAGAGTTTGAAAAAAATCTCTAGATCTAAGTTGAACACTCAAAGGGATTGACTTTGACAAAAGCCAAGAGAGGAGTAAGTAATCATGACAATGATCCTTACATAGAGTTGACCAACTCTATCTTAAAGTTCTAATTGAAGGATACTCCTAACAAGGGGTAGGTATTCAAGACTTAAAGAAAAGTATAGAGGATATAAGTTCTAACTTAACTAATGAGATATCTATGACAGTGAAGTTAATAGAGAAATTTTCCTTTGGAATAAAGAGAAAACAAAGCAACTGGATGAGAACTAACAAGTTCCATCACTTGGGGAAAACTTAACAAAGTTAAAGCAAACATAAGCATTCATCAAATATGATAAATAAACAGAAGTCATGGTAACAACCAAGGAAGCTAAATGCAAGTATGTGACAACATCAAGCAAAGAACAAGGTTACAACCAAGTATATATATTCATAGAATTTAGTAACAAAACAAATGGTTACAACCAAAAGGTAGTCATAGATGTTACAACATCTATAAGGGAAAATTATGAAAAGTTTCTTACAAGGCCAAACATCACAAGCATCATGCATAATTCAATACATTACTTATCATGGCAAAGTTCAAAAATTATGAAGGTAACAACCAACAAAAGCAAACATGAAACATGTGTGACAACAACAAGTTTATCAATGGTAAACAAAAAAAAACTCATTCATACAAGTTACAACTTGGCATTTGAATAAAATAAATATAAATGTAACAATATTCAATCATTCTCATGGCATATTGGTGACAATCAATCATGGATAAGAAAGAAGAGTGACAACAGTTCAAGCATGGATTCAAAACTTCACAAGGGGAAAGATGAACAAGATTCATGGTAACAAACAAGGCAAGAATGAAACCTAAACATGTTATGGTTCCAGCAAGACACATAAACAATCAAGATGAGGTTAAGGGGTCATGTTCAAGAGGTTACAACATCAAGAAACACACAAGGATTCACAAAGAAGTTCCAATTCATACATTCACATTCATGCAGTCACAAAGGCAAGAATAAAACCCTAAACATGTCATGGTTCTAACAAGACACATAAACAAGTAATATGAGGTCAAGGGATCATGTTCAAGAGGTTACAACATAAAGAAGCATATCACAAATCAATAAAAAAGTTTCAAGGTATGGTTTTCATGTTCAAGCATTTACAAAGGCAAGAATAAGCATGGTAAAGCCAAGAACTAAATGTTTTCATAAACATAAAAATGTTAAACATCCAAAAGTGATTCATACAAGATCAATCATACAAGAAAAATCAAGTACTAAGTCAAAGAAACTCATGAAAACAAGTAAAAACCCTAATAAAGGTTGTGTTTTTCAAGTGAATCAAAGTCTTCCAAAAATAACAATTCTTGAATTATTTCTTCACACATTAAAACTAGACATGTCAAGGAGAATTTTGAAAAAATAATGGCATAAAAATGATAAAAACCAAGGAAGTTATGCACTTTGGATAATAGGGTACCAAACTAGGCAAGGCAACGCAAAAACTAAGTCAAGGAAAGGCAACTTTTAGGAAGATTTGCAAAATCAACCATAACTTGCTCAAAACTCAATGAAGTTGAGTGAAACAAAAAAGGAAATTGTGTATTTTTTCACAAGGAACTCAATGGTGGTGGTAGTTTTCAAAGATCATGCATTGAATGAAATTTTCGATAGTCATACCAAAAACAACATATTATGTACAAGAACATCATGACAGTCCAAAATACAAGTTTTCAGCAGCAAAACAATGATCAAACACAACCTATGAAACATATAAAGGATTTTTAGAAACACCTCACCTCAAGAGAGGAGTTCACTCAACAGATAGCACATAATGTGGCCAAAATATCAAGTTGGACCAAGACAAGTGTGACAATCATGAATACATGTTTTAAGCAACAACCAACTGATCAAACATGACATATAACACATATAAAAGAGGTTCACAACCATCAAACATCAATGCCTAAACAGAAACATAATGTTGCATATGAAAATGAAACCTAAGGCAAGCTAACAAGCAAGAACATATAGACAATTAAGAGGATATAAGCTCAACAGCAAACTAAGGTTCAAACATGACCTATAATACCTATTAAACATGTTCAGCATTAATGTATATCAAAATCTAACATCATTTCAAAAATGGCTACCATGAGTACATACCTCTTGTAGCCTCTTCAAGCTAATACACCAAACAAGAAGTCCAGTTGAGATGTGATGATCTAACAACCTCAAAATTCTTCAAATGAGATGTTCAAGTGATCCAAACTCCTTCCAAATGGCTGCCTTGACAGAATGGTGCTTTTTGCAAGAATACACCAAGAACTCCAAAGTGAAATGCAAGGAAATGATGTTACAGAAGTGTGGTGATTATTTAGATAGTTCAAATAACCTATATGGTAGGTGTTTGAAGTGTTGGAAATGTTGGAAGATGACTAGACAGAGTTGTGGCTCTAAAAGTGCAGAAAGTCAAAGTTTTATGGATTGACAATTGAATTTTTGAGTGAGAAGTTTTCTGGTAGAAGTGAGTGTTTGAACAACTTCAATATATCATATGTGATGTGTTTGAAGTGTTGGTGGAGGTGTTTGATGGTTGTATGAGGTTTTGGCAAGGGTTTTGCAAAAGCAAATTTTGTGCCTTAAGGGAGCAAGTTCACAAGTTGCAAGAACAATGTGATCTGAGGAATGGGAGATATTTTGCTTGGTTTCTAGCTCAATCTGGTGTAGTTTGGAGGTGAGGAGAATGCTCTATTTATAGGCAAGCTTGGAAAGCAAATGGTATGGGCAGATTGGATCACCTTGCCAAATTTGCTCTTTTTGGAAGCAAAAGGAGCAAAATTTGCTCTTTTTGGAGGCAAAAGGAGCAAATCCATCTTGAGATCTTTCTTATGAGTATGAGCCACCTCTCTATGTGTTTGATCATCACCTCTAGCCTTAAAATAGTGGTCTTTAAGTCAAAGTAAGGGAGCAGCTAATGTAATTGCTGAGTTGTGACAGAACTTGCAAAACGTTTCTCTCTCCTTGCCACTTGCATCCACTTGCATGATTAAACAATTATTTAATCCAAAATCTGAGTTTTGCTCGTGGATATGAATTGTAATCCCATCAATTAGGTCCTTAAGCATCAAATTATGAGTTAAGAAAGTGTTTATAAGGGGTTTGAATGGTTTATGCATCAAAATGCAAGTGCTGAACTTGGTTTTGTGACATGAAAAATGCCCAACTTGCCTTCTTCGATTCTCCCTAACCACAAGGGTTAAGAAAATGCTCTTGTAATTTTTAAAAATCCCCAAACATGACCTACAATATTCATGTTTTACATAAGTTCAAGTTCCAAAGGGAACTATGTCAAATATATTCTTGAAGTTTGTCGCAAAAGTTGATTTACAAGTCAAGAAACATAAAAATTTTCTCAGTGTTGAAATTCTTCACAACTTGATGAGCTCATAACTCAAAATATATGCATTTTTAGGCCTCAATCCCATAGTACACTTTTGTAGGGATCCTCAAGATATTTCCAACAAGCTTTGAACCACTCCAATTGGATGTGTGATTAGGAAGTTATGATCATTTTAAGTTGGCTTAAAATTAGGGTTTTTCATGAACCCTAGTTTCTTGATTTGCAAGTTACCCATCAATTCTTGATTGAATCTCCACAAAACTCATTATTTAGGCACAAAATTATGTTGGAAGACTTGCTTGCTTCAATTTAGGGTCAAAACCCTAAAAGTCAAAGAGTTGACTTTCCAGACAAACGAACCGAATAGTTGAAAATCTTCAGGATCAATCCTGAGTGTTCTAGGTTCTTTGAGCCTTTCAAACTTCTTAGGGGACTTTAGTAAGTCATAGGATTACTTTGAACCATGATTCAAGCTTTGTAAACCCATTTTGACCAAAAGTCAAACTTCAATTGACTTTTTTCACTAAAAACTCTAATCAGGGTGTTGCACTGCACTGCTCTTATTCTTTTGGTGAAAACCTCAAATAGCACTTGTTATTGGCAAGATATGAGCCTCTTGATGATATGAAGACTTTCTATGTAGAATATCAATCAAAAACTTTGACTGATCAGTCCACGGGATTCCTAATTTTGATAGAGTAGAACCCTAATTCATCTGCATCTTGACAAAAATCAACTTGAAAAAGATTTAGGTTAGATAACAAATGCTTGATGCACCTAGAATGATAATGGAATCTAGGGGTCAAAATTTGGGGTATGACAGTGGGGTTTGATGAAGCTTTACTAGCTAACAAAGAGGTCCCAATGTATAAAGTGTTATCGGAAATAGGGAGAGATGGAAAAAAAAGCTAATTTCAGGAATGTTGAAAAGGCGTCAAAAAAATGTATGGTTTGTTTTAAGTAAATTGAGCTTTAAAGGGGAAGATTAAATTCTTTTAAGAAAAAGACAAAAATGAGGAAAATGGTTGAGTTAAGTGGGCCTTTACGTAAAAGGAAATCCAAGCCTAAATAGAGGAGTTTGGGTCGGGCTTTGGAAATTGCTTCTATTGGATCTGAATATCCAATTCAACAGTTTTTACAACCCTCTTATTTCTTTCCATTTAAATCCAAAGAACCTGATAAAGGTTGTATTAACTCCAATTCTATATCGGGAAACACTGAGGTATTATCGGCAGGAACGATTCTCTATTGTGATTCTATCTCAGATGGGAATGTTCAGCTTTGCAATTCTAAAATTTTGGGCAATCTAGATTCTAATGTGGGCTTGAAGGTGTGGAAATTGATGTCTAAATTGGGTATGAAATCTAAAGAAGGTATCAATGACTTATTCGCGCAGATTTTAGAGATGGAAGTTAAAGGAAGAGGTAAGCAGGTGGGGAAGAAGGCGAAACAAATTGGTGAGCTATGATAGTGGGTTCGTTAAATATCAGAGGGGGAGGCAAGTTTTCGAAGCGAAAGAGGATTAGTTGTCAATGGCTAATAGGTGTGAATGTAAGCCCTCATTTTTTGTCAACGGCTGCCAACTTTCTATCTTGTAAAATAGAATCTGCATCATTTTCCTTCTTGGGTATTCCGATTAAATGCAATCCGAGGAGGGTCATCACTTGGAATCCGATTACCAAGAAGTTCAAAGATAAAATGAATAGATAGAACGGTCAAATCTTGAGTATGACAGGTAGAATTACTCTTATAAATTATGTTCTAACTAGTTTACCTGTTTTTTGGTTTTCTTTTTATAAGGCCCAGGTGACGGTGTGGAACAAAATTGATAGAATTAGGAGAAACTTCCTTTGGGGCTGTCCTAATGGTAAGCCTAAGATAAGTTGGTTAAGGTGGAAGGTGGTTTGTCGCTCTAAACCTAACGAGGGACTAGGAATCAAGAGCATTAAAGAATTCAATTTGGCTTTGTTAACTAAGTGGAAGTGGAGAGTTTTGAGCGATCCCCCGACTCTGTGGAATAATGTTATTAAATCTCGATACGGTAATATGGAACATTAGGTGTTGGTTTCAAATTATTTTCGAAAAAAGTCTTCATCTTTTTGGTGGAAAGATGTGTTGAAAACTGGTATTCTTGCTAATCCTGAAAATTTTAATTTTGTTGATAACGTTAGCTTTGCTTTTGCAACGATGAAAAAAACCTCTTTTGGCATGGTTTGTAGAGCTGCCACGGTTCTCTGGCAGTTGCATTCTGCAATATGTATTGTAAGTGCTCTTGATTGGCTGCATTTTATGGAAAAACATTAGAGTATGTATGTATGTCATAACTAATGGTAGTATATACAGAATGTGGACTGTGCATGGTAAATTAACTTAGCTAAATGTTAGTTAAGTTGAATGTCATACAAAATGTCATGACTCTGATCGTATGACATCCAGCGAGCAGATTAGTTTTTCTGGTAGCTAAAAATCAGGAAACTTATTAGAAGCTCAAGCTGAAAGACAGAAGACATTTTAGAAGCCTTAAAGCGAAACAAATGCTCCTAAATTAAATGGCAAGTGCGCAGACTATTGAAGAAAGGTTTTGTTATGGATAAACCTAATTTATGCGCCCATGCCCAACGACTGAATGTTGCTATAAAAACAGGAGGAGCAACCCTAGAAGAGTAGCTCTTAACAAAAGATTAGAGAGTGCATATTAAGAGTCCTTGTGAGTGAAGAAGGCTGGTCTTCACGTGTGAATTATGTCTTAGGAATACTTGTTTACCAAGCAAATGTATGCTGCATTGGTTAGGTAAGTTCTAAGATGTGTCTCACTCAAAGTTGTTAAGCAAGAGTGTGTGATTCTTGATCAAAGCTTTGAAGCAAGATCAAGGTGTGTATGAAGTGGTTCTTCATCTTTATTTTGTAATTGTGAATTGTATATCACTGTGGTGTGATTGAGGGGGAGTGAGTAGGAATACTCAGGTCTAGAGTGTCTCTAGGTTGAAGTGTCATTGGGTAGGTTTTAAGTGAGGAGTGTAAACTGGAGGTTTAACTCTGAATTAATTCTACTAATAGTGAATTTCCTCCCTGGCTTGGTAGCCCCCAGATGTAAGTGTTGTTGACACTGAACTGGGTAAATAATTACTGGTGTGATTTACTACTTTCTCTTTACAGATTTTTAATTATTCCAATAGTTTGTGTTATAGTGGATGTTATAACATCCATCGCGTGCTAGCCAGAATTTCATGTATGATGCTACCAAATTAAAGAGTGCATTCGTAGTGGATATGAGGTTGTGGATTAATGAAAGATGGGTGTGGGGAGATCTCGGCGTTGCTGACTCGGGGTTGGACATGATAATTAGCAGTAAAGCAATTATGCTAGACTTGTTGGGATATGATAGAGTTTCTTTGGATAAAAAAAATAAGGTATTGTGGGATGATGGGCAGTCTAATGGTTTTTCTATTAGGACTGTCTTTGACAATTTGGTTTCAGAAATAGAAGAATCTTTGATGCAGGTGGATTTACAAAGAACTTTTGTTTGGGTTTGGAAATCGAAAGTGCATGCTAAAATAAAAGTGTTTGGATGGAAAGTGCTTTAGAATAGAAGTTCGACGCGAGATTTATTAATTTTTAGAGGAATAGCGACAGATTCAAAATGTGTTTTGTGTGACTTGGAAGATGAGGATTCTAGACATCTTCTTTTCTCTTGCTCTTTTTCTAAGGTTTGGCAACGTATTGGTGAGTGTAGCAGAATTCATGTTCTTTTTGGAGGAAATGTTAGAGAAGTTTTGTTTTCAGATTGGAGTGGTGTTGGTTAGGGGTGTGCAAAATAACCAATAACCATAAACCAAATTTCTATCCAAATTAATCCAAATTTTAAAATCCATCCCAAATTTATATTTTTAATTTGGTGGCCCATTTATCAAATTAAAAAAAAATGGTAACCATTTGTTCCAAACTGGATTGAGAATTGGTAACCATTTTTCAATAAGTTTCAAAAATAAAAGCAGAATAGTTTGGGAAAATCAAGATCAACACAAATTTCAAAAACCCTAATCTTCAAAATCCAAACTCCAGGGTGGTTTTCCTGTTACCATCTCCACCACCGCACATCCAAGTGACCAAATATCCGTCGGCAACTCATGCTCCCCGCTGTTAACTAATTTCGACGACATAAAAAATGGAGTTCCTCTGCACTCAAACCTACCCTGTTCCTCCCCTGGTTTTCTCGCAAGACCGAAATCAGCTATTTTGATTTCACCATCGTGGAATACTAGAATGTTTTGAAGCTTTATGTCGCAATGGACGAATCCTTTGCTATGAATATGGTTAAGACCCTCCACGATTGAACTCGTGTAACATAATTTTGCTTTTTCAGCTTATATCTTTAATTTTGCTTAACAAAATTGCATTTTTCTGGTATGTTTCTTCAGGCAATTTGTAAGGTCAGTTCCTGTAGTAGATTACTTAACCTTAAGACACGGATTTATAATGGTTTTATATTATGCTCACTTTACTTAATAATTATACTTATTTGTTATGAAATTTCATTTATGAAATTCAACATTATATTATATTATATGATAATTTTAGGCACATTTGGCACCTTCAAGTCACCAGAAATTTGACTTTAGACAGTATATCAAAAGATGTTTGGAAGAAGATTTTAAATTTGTAGTAGAAATTAGGTTAATTTTCTTTTAGCCCTTTTATGATTTTTCATTTGGAAGTTTGATAAATTATTATATGAAGTATAATTGTCATAGAATGGATTTTGAGATCTTGTGAGAAAGCTTGTTGAGGTGTCTGGGAAATTTATTTTCCTAATTTTAACAGAATCAAGATGACTAATGTTGGCACAACTTATGCAACATCCGAGAATACAGTTTCAACCCCTCCACCTACAATCTCTAGTGAAATGCCACCTCCTCACATTAAGAAACGAAAGAATCGTTCAGAGGTTTGGAATCATTTCATTGTATCACCGGAAGAAGAACAAAAAGCTTCGTGCAAATACTGTGACATAAAAATTAAGTATAGTAACAGAACTAGTTCCATGCATGCTCATTTATCGAGATGCCTCGTTTACAAGAGGAAAAGGATATCGTCTTCTATGACAAGTGCTGAAGAACATGTTGGGTCTCCTTTAATCGTCAAGTTTGACCAAGAAGCCATTCAGAGAGCAATGGTTAAAATGTTCATAAACATGGAGATTCCTTTTCGGAAGGTCGAACATGAGTCTTTTCATGAATTTATGAGTCTCGCTTCACTAATATTTCAGATTTGTTCGTGCACAACATTGACACGTGATGTCTTGAAACTGTGGGACACAAAAAAGATAATTTTGATATGATGGAAACCATTTTCATATGAGGTGTTACGCACACGTATTAAATTTAATTGTGAAAGAAGGTTTGAAAGACATTGATAATTCTATTTATAGAGTTTGTCATGTTGTTTGGTATGCTATTATGTTATATAATAAGTACTATTATAGATTCATACTTCAATTTATGTTAAACATTTTATGTTGTGCTAGGTATGTGAATGAGTTGACAAAGAAGGGAAAAGGTGTCCCGACGAAAGATGATTGGAAGCATATCAACTTAATCATTCCATTCTTGAAGTTGTTTTATGATGCTACAATACACATATCAGGGGTCATCTTATTTGACAAGGAATATTTATATGTTTGAGGTCCTGGGTATTGGAAAGAGCATTGCGGATATGTGTGCGTCTGAAGATGAACATCTATGTTCAGCAGCTCAAAAGATGAAGAAGAAGTATGATAAGTATTGGGGACCTCATGAGAAGCTTAATATGATGTTGTTGATTGCTCTAGTTTTCGACCCTAAGCGCCAGATTAAATTGGTTGATTGGATGGTAAGGCGGTACTACAATAAGGATGATGCCGATGCTTTGAAAGAAAACTTAGATTTCTACTTGAAATCTATTTATGAAGAATATTGTGCTAGATTTATGCCTCCTCAAGGTAATTCAGATGAGCCGCAAGTTTTTGGTAGTGTTAGGCATCCTTATGGAATTTCTGAGTTCTATCTTTCAGAAGGGTGTGACAATGCAGATAATGAATTAAGTACTTATCTTGGAGAGAAGTTGGAGCATAACATGGAGATAAATGTTTTAGAGTGGTGGAAAGTTAACTCTGGCCGATATCCCATCCTTGCAAACATTGCAAGAGACGTGCTGGCTATACCTATAAGCACAGTGGCGTATGAATCTGCATTCAGTACAGGAGAAAGAGTGCTTGATCCATATTGCAGCTCGTTAACACCTACAACAGTTGAAGCATTGATTTGCACCCAGGATTGGCTCAAAGGAGCATCTTCATCCTTGATTACAAATGAAGATTTTGATATTCTTGAGAGATTTGAGCAATGTATGATAACTAACTATATTTCCTAATGTATTATTATTTATTATACTTGAGGCATAATGAAATGTCTTTATATGTTTTGTAGAATTAGTTTATACAGAAAATGGTGTTAGCTGTTCAACCTCTGTTGCATTCGAAGATGACTTAATAGTATTATTGATTAAGTTTTCCCCTTTATTAATCCAAAGTTGCTTAGGTCATCCCTCACATAGAATTTGGAGAATGTTTGGTAACCGATCCGATTAAACTTTAAAAATAATGTGTTTTTTCATATTCCTATTTTTGCATCTCCAATAATTCATATTCCTCCATGGGATTCAAGTGATGTCATTTGTAATGATACTTTTCAACAATATATAACTATAATTTTTATTTAGAAGAATTCCTTTTCAAGCTAGAAATGATAGTGTATGGTAGGCTTAGAGTTACATGGCAGTCATTCTCTATTTTAAAATGTTTAGGATATAGTCATTGTTACCCTTAGTTTTCTACTTTTTAATTGGAAGACATTGTCGTTATGTTGTGACAGTGAGTAGAAATTTTCATTCAATTGGTGTGAAGAGGATGGGAGGTGGATATGGCATTCATATCACATGTACAACTTGGACCAGATGAAGCATCAGGGGTTGAAAATGTCTCTTGGACCAGATGAAGCATCCGGGGTTGAAAATGTCTCTTGTAGTGTTCACTGCTCTCAGCATCGGTGTTGCAATTCCTGTCTTTGCAATAATAATTTGGTGGATTTGGGAATCCTAGACAGCTCTCAGCATCGGTGTTGCAATTCCTGTCTTTGCAATAATAATTTGGTGGATTGGGAATCCTAGACTAGCATATTGATTTTAATGATTGTTGTCTTATTAGTTTGACTGTGTTCATGTTTAATTTTCCATATGGATTTTCCATATATGTAATAATCAATTTTCTGTACTGCCAAATACTCGTGCTTGAACATTTTCATTTCTTAATACAAAGTATAGAATTAAAATGTTTCAGGTGGTTTATCAATTATTTGATAGTTTGTAATAAACTCTCATTTGTTGCTTGGGATGTTCATACTAGAATATTATTCCATAAAAGTAGCAACCCTAAAACATCACAACATAATGAGTTGATATGGTTCCTACCTGAGCTCAAAACCATGCATATGCATAATCACATTTTTATTGAGCTAAATTTATAAAATTGATTTTTAAAAAAATTGGTTTTAAACTGATTTTTTTTATAAAATTGGTTTTAAAACTGATTTCTTTAAAGAAAATAAAAAATTGGTTTTGAGAGAAACCGGTTTAAAACTGATTTTTAAAACTGATTTTAAAAAACTGTTTTTATTTTTTAAAACCGGTTTGAAACTTAACCAATCCACTTGTAAATCGGTTTTAAAAAAATAAACCGGTTTTAGAGAAACGGTTTTAAGATCCAAACCAAACCATATATGTGATTTAATTTGGTTTAGTTTATAATTCATGCACACCCCTAGTGTTGATCCTAGCAAGTTTCTAGAGGAGCTTTATGGTTGGTGACTATTTTGGTCTTTATGGTTAGAAAGAAACAACTTAAATATAAATCTATTTCTTGTACTGTGAATAATATTTGTTGGAGTATAAAAATTTTAATTTGAAAATGAAGTTGGTTAGGAGGAAAATTTTCTTTCTAGACTTTTGTATGAATCCTATGTAAGTCTATATAGTAGTGTTGGTTGAGAATATTGTTTTTCTTTTGGTTTGTAAGGGTTAAAATAGCCCTAGTATTCTAATTTATATCATTGACTTTAAAAAAAAAAAACGTACGAGCGCCCCAATACATATACTCATTTGACATTTATTTCTTGCCTATCAAATTCCTCAATAAAGTGGAGATTTGGATAAGGAATTTTGTACGGACACTAGAAATTCATGCATTGTAAGCTTGACCATATTGTATAAACCTTTTGAATAAGGGGGTTAGGTCTCAAATCAACAAGACAAATAAATAAGGTCCTCATCCTCCAACTTAGTTAGAAAATATAAGCAAGTAGTGATGATTGAGCTACAATGTTCATTATTCGCTTGATGAAATAAGGTAAGCCTAAGAGTAAATATTTAAAGTCTTGAATCTAGTACTGTGCAATCATTTATTATCGCGTAGGTTTAACGTATTTCTAATGGCATATAATCACATATATAGTTGTAACAGTAACTAAGTTAATTTTAGATTAGTTTGTTATGATTTTTTGTTACTTCACAGCCATAAACAGATTCATATGTAATTATGATTGAAATAGGTGATGACAATGTGGAAGCAATGTTTAACTTGTTACTGTTAGGTTTGCTTATTACATAAAAGTTAATTTTTAGAGTAATATTATTGCACCGATATATAAAGAAATCATTCTTGTATTTGGTTTCCATAGAAACAAAAAAAAATTGTTTGAGAGGTTATTTATTTATTTATTTATATATGCGATATGAATGGAGTTTTGTTTTGGTAATTTTTTAGTGAAAATCACTTCAAGGAATCAAGACGGCTGTAATATTTATTTAATCATCTTATAGCTAAGACATATCCTTTTGGCTGTAAAGCAAGTTGCAAATTAGAGTTTTTTATTATTTTCTATTAAATGGTCTTTTCTTTATGACTAATTTGATTATTGGTAACCATTTACTTCTACCACATTCTCTAAGTTAAATATTTGTTGAATTGCACTCTTGAGGAAATTAACAATGATTGATTTTAATATATCTTTTGCATTTAAAATTTAAAGTGAAAGTAGAAAATTAATTGAATAAAAGTATTAAAATTTTTAGGAGTGATTGGAGATGTGAATATTTTTCTACTCAATTTAATACATATAATGATGAATATAGTATTATACATGAATGTATGAATGTATTGTACCTTATACACCACAATAAAATGTAGAGAGAGGAGAGAGAGGAGAGAGAGAGAGGAGAGAGAGATGAGAGAGAGAGAATGAGAGAGAGAAGAGAGAGAGAGAGAGGAGAGAGAGAGAGAGAGAGAGAGAGAGAGAGAGAGAGAGAGAGAGAGAGAGAGAGAGAGAGAGGAGAGAGAGAGAGAGAGAGAGAGAGAGAGAGAGAGAGAAGAGAGAGAGATGAGAGAGAGAGAGAAGAGAGAGAGAGAGAGAGAGAGAGAGAGAGAGAGAGAGAGAGAAGAGAGAGAGAGAAGAGAGCTAGAGAGAAGAGAGAGAGAGAGAGAGAGCAGAGATATATTTTTGTAGCTTACTCACCTAACATTAAAGCGTATAGACTTTTGAATTTGGAGTCTAATTAATGAAATCATTGAGTTTTGAAATGTGAAGTTCTTTAGAACCTCATAATGAAGGATATGAATATGAGATTCCAATTAATGAAGAACCTCATGAGGAAGGTTCTGCTCCGGATTGTTGAAACACAAACTGAAAGTTCATCATGGATTGTTGAAAAAATAACCCGAACTTAGAATAAGCAAGACATTCTGAAAGGTTAACGATCTAAGACTGAACAAAATCAATAATAAATTTATTTCTTTTATCTAGTAGAAATAAATAATGAGAATTTTGTTCATAATGTTCCTATTATTGTTATTCAAGTGAAAGATTATCCTAAGACTTATAAGGAAACACTAATTTTAAGGGACTCCTCTTTTTAGAAGGATTTTATCTAACATGAAATGGATTCAATAATGTCAAACCATACTTAAAAACTTGCCGATCAACCTAAAGATCAAGACACAGTGGATGCAAGTGGGTGTTTAGAAGGAAGTAACCATAGTGATGGTACGCTAAACACCTACACGTCTAGATTAATGACCAAGAGTTTTAGACAAAATGAAAGTGTTGATTATATCGACACATATGCATTATTAGCAAGTACAACGAAAATTAGAGTATTGTTTGCATTAGCTTCTTTACATGACCTTATAATTTATCAAATAGATGTCAAAATAATATTTCTAAATAGAGATCTCGATGAAGAGATTTATATGGAGCAATTGGAAGGTTATATACTTTCTAGTAATGAACAAAATGTGTGCAAGCTTGTTAAACCCCTTTATGGATTAAAATAAGCGCGGACACAATGACATTAAAAGATTGGCTCTGTCACTGAAAGGTTCACCAATTAATGGGGAGACACACAACTTAAGGAGAGATTTTTCAATCATTATCACAATATAAATTTAAATATTTTTTCATCATCAAAAGTGAGAGATTGCAAGAAGTACATCTTATATCTAGTTCAATTTTAATAAAGACAAAGATTATCAAAAAAGAAAAGGATCAAATGTGTCATGCACATCAATGATGAAGTTGATCAATAGGTTGAACATAGAAATTCAAGTGAAGATTTGAGACGAGTGAACATAACTATGGTAACTCATTGCAATTCATACTATATTACTTTTAGATTGCTTATAATTTAATCTCTCACTTCATCGAAGAAACTTCTTGCATCATCATGCATGATTACCTAAAAACATTCTTCATCTAATTCTTGTGGCAAATGTTTGTACACAAAGTTGTGTGGGAACATTGTGATATTCCTTTGTCTCTATGTTTATGACATATTGATCATTAGTAATTAAATGAAGTAATTTTAGAAACAAAAAGGTTTATAACTTCCATATTCAAGATGGATGACCTTGGACTAGTTGACGCATTTTTAGGGATCAAAGTAAAGCGAAATAGTGGTGGTTATGAACTTAGTCAAACACATTATGTTGAAAAAGTACTTGAAAAGTTCAAACCACTTACAAGAAAGTGAGTACTCCATTTTATCCTAGTGTCAAACATCAAAAGAATGATGGAAGAGTTGTGACTCGATTGAAATATGCAAGTGCATGCAATGTACTAGACTCGACATAAGACTTGCACTTAGTAAAATGAGTAGATTATAATAGAAATCTAAATGGTGAGCACTAGAAGGCCATCATTAGGATTTTTGGATATCTTATAAAAACCAAAAATCTTAGTCTCCATTATGGTAGATTTCTTGTCATATTAGAAGGATATACCGATGCGATCTTGATATCAAGTATTGAATATCATTAAATTTGCATTTATATGGATACTTACACTATTCAGGGTGCAATTTTTTGGAAGAGGGAAGAAACAAATATGGATCACTCTTTCGATCATAGAATTAGAGTTTGAGGATCTTGCTTCCGCTGGTGAAGAAGCTGAATGGTTGAGGAACCTTTTGTTGAAAGTTCCATTGGCTAAAGACAATGTTTCGAAGGTGTTGAAATATTGTGGTAGTCAAGCCACTTTACCTAGAGTATACAAAAAGTGTATAAAATAAAGTCTAGGCAAGTAGAACTTAGACATTCTTTCGTGAGAAAATTGATTAAGGATGTAATCATTTCATTCACGTACATACGATCAAATTATAATTTGGCTGATCTATTTACTAAGCCACTAGTCAGAGACTTAGTAAAGACAAACTCGAGAAGTATGAGGTTTAAACTCCTTGAATAAGAGTTCCAACAGCAGCGGCAACCCAATCTTATGTTTACGAAATATAACCTCAAGATTCAATGGGTAACAACAAGTCGTTGATTTGAATGTTTGTTGAACATTTCATAATAATGTTGACTGTTTTAAAATTGAGGGTTGAGTTTTTTTTTTTCCAAACTCTTAATGAAGTTCAATACCGAGAATAATTATTTAATGAAAAATGATACAATATGAACGTCACCTATGTGAATTTCGAGATGGTAATATCTCAAAGTGAGAGTTAGAGTTTCTTTCACGAAAAATTCATAAAACATGAAAGCACATGACCATAAATAAGTGTTAGGAGAGATATGTAGGGGAATAACCCTTAAATAATGTGTGTAAGGTAACGACGGTCTAATCATATGGATTAATTCTTTAAAAGCATCGCTACCTAACATTTCGGTTAGACTTTGCATTGTTCTCGCTAAGGTTAAGTTTTAAATCAAAAGATACCTAACTGAATTAACATTCTTTATACCTCCTTTTCTGGAATTAGACTTGTCGTTATTACAACAAGTTGGAGATTGTTGGAAATTTTGGACAATCAATGCCCATGGGAATGTTTCAATGTGATAATATGTGTGTAATTGAGTTAATGACAAATTGACAACAAATGCATTAATGTTTGAATTTTGAATTTGAAATATGCAACACTTCATGAAGTGGTGCATAATGTAATCATATGAAGTGGTGCACAATGTAACCATATGCGAACCATTGCAAACTTATGACAAAAAGGTGTTGTTTTATTAAGAATCACAACCTTGTGAAATAACACATGCATGACCTATAAACACATTATTCAGAATTCGAAAAATATAACAAGCAAAAAAAGTTGTGCATCCTCTTCACATAATTCTAGACACTCTTCTTGCATTCAAATCTTCACTAGTGTTGTGCAGATTTGATTCGAAGGTTGAATTATCCTGCGTATTTTTGCGTTCCAACTCTAATACTATAAGAGAGTGCTTGAAATACTTTTAAGGAAAGTAATTTCTTTTACGATTCTCGTCTCAATCTATTTTGATTTAAATCAATTTTACTAACAAAATGTTTATAGAGCATTTTTTTGGAGTGAGACTGAAGAAAGAAAGAGAATAAATTGGGTCAATTGGAGAAAATTTTATATGCCTAATAATGATGAAGGATTAAAAGTCAAGAATTGCAAAAGATTTAACATCACTTTATTGAGTAAATGGTGTTGGTGGATTCTTAATGATTGTAATGAGTCTAGTTTAATTTGCTCAATTTTAGGTATGGTGCAATCAAAGAAAAAAAATTGAATGTCAGTGGAGTTGGAAATAGAAAAAAAATACTCACTTTAGTGGTGAGATTTAAGGAAGTTATGTGGACTTGACACTTAGAGTATCTTCAGTGAGAGTATCTTAAGTGGGTAAACTAAGATATTTTTTGTTGGCCCAAAGTAATTTGTAGGATTTAAAAAATTTATAGTTGATTTGAGTTGTTTTTATTTTAATGATAGTTACTTATAAAAAATTAAAACTTGACCCTATATTTTATATTTTTTAATTGTAATTATTTTTTTTATTGAAGTTACCACTAATTTAATTATTTTAAATAAAATACATAAAATATTCATTATATGTTTCAAAATAAATAGCATACGTTAGCTATATAATTGCCGAAAACTAAAAGTTAGTGAATTAAATGCTATGTCATAGTCATTCCAATGCAAATTCTTTATAATCATCGTTAACTATAAAAATTTTAACTATTAAAAACCTACATTAAAGATGCTCTTACAAGTTAAGCAATCAAAGATGTATTAACTTTTGGAATGACAGATGGGTTTGTCTAACTTCTATAAGAGCATCTTTAATGCAGGTTTTTAATAGTTAAATTTTTTATAGTTAACGATGATTATAAAGAATTTGCATTGGAATGACTATGACTTGACATTTAATTCACTAACTTTTAGTTTCTGACAATTATATAGTTAACGTATGCTATTTATTTTGAAACATATAATATTATTATTTATATTATTAAAGTCTTGTAACTTTTTGAAAACAACGGTCATATATTTTTGAAAAATCATAATGGTTATATATTTTTTGAAAATCATAACGGTTATAAAAAAATTTACTTTCCTATAAATACTATGTAGTAACTTGTAATTTTTTTACACACAATTATACCTTCTAATTTTTTCTTCTTTAATTTTCAATCATATTTAATTTATCAAATGGATCCCAACCAATGAATCCTTATTATAATTATTTACAAACTCCTACTGGGGACGGTTCTCAAAATTTTCAAATGTGTCCACGACCATCGCTCCCTATTGGTGACGGTTCTCAAAATTCTCAACCTTTTATGTTTCAATCACCACCATTCTCTTCCGACAACAATTATCAATATCCCCAACCTTTTATGTTTCAACCACCACCAACCAACATCACTAGCCAATATACGCATTCAATGGGTACCAACGACGTCGTAGAGTCTCCTAATATTGAATCAGAATCAACAATCGGGTCAACTACAGATTATCGACTCTCAAGTGCCAGTGTTCTCCACTCAAGAGGGTCTAGAAAATATTACTTTTGCAAAAGAAGGAGAACGTTCAACCCAAAAAAAACAGTGTCTCAGGTTCTTAGAAGAAGAAGATAAATTGCTTATTCAAACATGGCTTAACATTTCCAAAGATTCAGTTGTTGGAGTTGACCAATAAGTAGATAGTTTTTGGAGTAGAATCAAAGATGGATATAACAACTATCATGGACCACTTATAGAAAAAGAGTGGTCTACACTCAAATCTCGATGGCATCTATTGAATAAACATTGTCAATGGTTTTGCGGCAACTACAAACTAGCTGTTGCTAACAAGAAAAGTGGACAGTCAGAGACAAACGTCATGGATGAGGCCCGTAAACTTTTTGTACAAGTACGTCATCAACGTTTCACAATGGAGCACGCATGGAGGTTGTTGAAGGATGAGCCTAAATGGAAGGGACAAGAAATGAACAACTCTTCAAAGAGATCAAAGGTATCCTCTACCGGGACATATTCATCGACATCTAATCCAGAAAATCCCATAGATTGTTGAGAATATAATAGCGCAACTCAGACCGACCGTCCAATGGGACAAAAGGCGGCAAAAAGAAAAGGCAAGGGGAAAGCATCTCCATCTATAACACCCACAGTGGATTTGACTGGCATGGAAAATGCCTCAGAAAAGAAATTAGCTATCTATAGTAAAATAGCTGAAGCATGGTTGGCAGAGAGCATTCCCGTGTTGTATGAAATTCTCATGAAGGACAAATCAGCAATGGATGATGAGCAACGTCGAGAGCATGAAGAAATTTGTCAAAGTATCAAGGAGAAGTACTTCAAGAAAAGTTAGGTGTATTGTCATTATTATTATTATTATTATTATTATTATTATTATTATTATTATTATTATTATTATTATTATTATTATTATTATTATTATTATTATTATTATTATTATTATTATTATTATTATTATTATTATTATTGTTGTTGTTGTTAATGTTGTTGTTTAGGTTTAAATATGCATTTCATATTATTGTAATTTTGTTCTAATTATTATTATTATTATTATTATTATTATTATTATTATTATTATTATTATTATTGTTGTTGTTAATGTTGTTGTTTAGGTTTAAATATGCATTTCATATTATTGTAATTTTGTTCTAAATGAATGTTATAAAAAAAATAGTCGTTATAAAAAACTAGCCGTTAAAAAATTAGTCGTTGAAAACTAGTCGTTATAAAACTAGCCGTTATAAAAAACTAGCCGTTATAAAACTAGCCGTTGTAAAACTAGTCGTTATTAAAAACTAGCCGTTGTAAAAAAAATAGCATATATATATACCTCACATGTTCTCCCATTTTATTATTATTATCATATCTTCCATGGATCCAAATGCTGAATGGGATAAAATTTGGAATGAAGTCGTAGATGATTGTCTTAACGACAACACTGAGGAAGATGTGATAAGGTTAGTATGAGAGGCGCAAGAACAAGCCAACAACACAAGTAAGCATAGAAAAAGAAGAACGATGATAGATCGAAATTGTGAAGAAGGGCATAATCGATTGTTCAATGACTACTTCTCTAAAAATCCTGTATATACAGAGGAACAATTCAGATGAAGGTTCCGTATGCGAAGACATGTGTTCCTTCTCATTGTTGAAGCTCTTGGAAATCATGATGAGTACTTTCAAAGAAGGATTGATGCAATGGGTAGAATGGGTCTTTCACCATTGCAGAAGTGCACCACTGCTCTTCGTATTTTAGCATATGGATCACCAGCTGACAGTGTGGATGACTATGTCCGAATTGGAGAAAGCACGATATTAGAGTGCTTAGACAAGTTTGTAATAGGCGTGTGCACAATATTTGGTGCTCAATACATGAGAAGGCCAAACAATGAAGACATTGCACGCCTACTACAAATTAACGTTGCACGCGGCTTTCCAGGTATGTTGGGTTCAATTGATTGTATGTATTAGGAATGGAAAAATTGTCCTGTCGCATGGAAAGATAAATTTTCTAGAGGTGATCATGGTAAACCCACAATTATGCTTGAAGCTGTGGCATCTTAAGACTTGTGGATTTGACATGCATATTTTGGAACTGTAGGTTCTAACAACGACATTAATGTGTTAAACACATCTGATGTCTTTAATAATGTTTTGAATGGAAAAGCTCCTGCAATGCAATACTCGGTGAATCGAACAACATATCATATAGGGTACTATCTAGCAGATGGCATTTATCCTGAGTGGGCGAAATTTGTCAAGACCATCCCTATGCCGCAAGGAGAAAAGATAAAGTTATTTGCCTAATGACAAGAATCAGCACATAAAGATGTTGAACGTGCATTTGGAGTGCTCCAAGCCCGATTCGCTATTGTACATGGTCCAGCGCGTGCTTGACACGTGAATACAATGAAACACATAATGTTAGCATGTATTATATTGCATAACATGATTGTCGAAGATGAGCGAGACACATATGCTGGTAATTTTGATTACGACCACGTTGATAATAATTTCTCCACAACTGAAGTCTCTACTGGTCCTGATCCAAATTTGACAACATTGTTTGAAAGGATAGCACATGCTCATCAAAGAAAAAATCATCGTCAACTTCAAGCAGACTTTTAGTGGAGCATATTTGGGAGAGATTTGGTCATGAGAATAATGAAAGTTAGTTTTTGTCTTATTTTGTATTTCTGTTAAAATGTAATTTGTTGTTTATTATCATGTATTATTTTATATTCCTATGAAAATGTAATTTTTTTTATGTATTATTGTTGTTAATTTTATAAAAAAAATACAATTTTTATTATTTACAACTTTTTTGGGCAAAATTTATTAAAGTACCTTTCGCAACTTTAATAATTAATATATTTTTTTTAAAAAATAATGAATATTTTATGTATTTTATTTAAAATAATTAAATTAATTGTAACTTTAATAAAAAAAATAATTGCAACTAAAAAATATAAAATATAAGATCAAGTTTTAGTTTTTTATAAGCAATTATCATTAATGTAAAAACTAACTCAAATCAACTATATATTTTTTAAATCCTACAAATTACTTTGCACCCACAAAAAATATCTTAATTTACTAAAAAAAAATACTCTAAATGTGATTTTTTTCAAGTTTGTTTGTGATGGCTTCTAAGTACAAATATAAAGTGGCAGATATGGGGTGGTGAAATGAAAAAAGGTGGCAGATTTGGGCATTGAAGAAACGTGTTTAATAGAAGAAAGAAGAGAGCATTTGGAATATACAAATAATTTTTTAAATTATTCATTGCATGCTATTCTTATGCTAAATTTAGTAGTAAATAAAGGTAGTTATTTTACACAATCATTTTGGTTTTATTTTTTAAAATAGGTAATTCTATGCAGTTACACTATAATTGTGCACGTCTTCTTAAACAAAAGCAATGTAACAACACTTTGATAATATAAACTTTTATTTTAAGATTGACACTGATATATTATGCAAGTAAAACTATAGGCTTAGTAAATACTAAAATTATTGCTTTTTACAAACACATTCATTCCAAAAACACTTCCAAACATGAGGAGCAGCACATTTACGACGAGGACAATCCTTATCAGTCAGACAAGAAAAAGGACCATCTGTGGTTGAAAACAAGAATAAGTAAGTGATATTATATGGAAAAAATTATTCATAAAGTGAAGAAAAAGATTTTATATGATTATATTAAAAAATTTAAATGATTAGAAAAAATTCTTACAGTGTGCTTCACATTCAACTAGTAATAGACAAAGTAATAGAGTCACAGCATACACAAACATGAGAGTATAAGTCATATTTTTCTATTTTTGTATGCAAGAAGAAAACAAATATTGATCACTTTAGGATGTAGAAAACAAATATTGTTTTTGGCATTTATAGAATTACAAAAAACCCTTCTAAAAATTAGAATAGTTGTTAAGTGTCTCTTAAATATATTTATGTGGTGTGTTTTTTCTTTCAGCTTATCCAATTAACCACTTTAAATTTATAAAATTTCCACAAAAAAAAATTTAGCAATGAGTAGAGTTCTTCTTCTTTTTTTCTTCTTGTGGGCTATTCAATGTCACATTTTACTTTAGCCTTTTCATAAAGAGAAAGGGAAGTATAAAAAAGAGAAATAATATTGTAGGAATAACGTCTCAAGGATAGCATATTTATGCATAAGGTAAACATATAAAATGAATAAATCCTTAAGGCATATGAAATATGGAAATTTCATTGATTTATTTAATATTATCTTTTGCTTCATTTTAGCAATGATTTTGATTAGTAAGATTCAGAAAAACATTGATAATATTTTTTTAAAAGAAATATGTCACTATTGAATGGATAAGAGTGTGTAAGAGAGAGTTAATGCAAGACCTTTTTGCACAGATAGAATCCCACTACTACAAATTATATATTTTGTATTAGTTATTTATCATGGTCATTTATCTTATTGAAGTAATATCTATTGATTATGCATATTTTTTAAGTAAAAATTTTCCGCGGTCTAAATTAACAACCATAATAAAATGTGAAGGAATAATACATTTTGAATCTCACCGCTAATAAATTTATGTTTTTTTTTAAATACAAAAAGAGTGTGTTTCTTTAATTTTTTTAAATAAAAATTAAACTATTTTTCCCATTGTCTAAATTAACAATTGTGGTAAAATGTAAGATACAAGTAAAAGATTTTTGTTAATGTTGATGTTTTTGTTGAGTTATATTGTTATTTTGATTGAGATAAGTAAAATGTTATTGTAATTTTGTGGTTTTTGTTAGTAATGTTGTTGTTTTGTGTTTATATTTGTTGTTATGTTATTGTTGTTTATTCGTTGTCATGTCTAGAGCACAATAAATTGATAGAAGATATAATTGAGTTTGTTATATCATATATGGATTGAGTGTTTTATCAACCTTTCACTAAACATATAACCTGTCATATTAAATTAGAAAATAATAATTTAAAAAATTAAGTTATATTTTAAAAATAATTCACACTAATCAATTTTTTAGACTAAAATGTATATGTCACCTTGGTTAGAATCTGCAACCGTGGTGAAATGTTGTGTGTTATATGTTTCACTACGATTATAACTTAATTACAATTATGGTCAAATGTTTAAATCACCCAAAATGCAGGCGTTGGGTATCGAACTCATGACCATTCCACCGTTTACAACATTTGGTATTTACAACTGTGGTGAAATATTGCACGGTTTAATGTTTTTACCACGAATATTAGTCTGCGGTGGAAAAGAGGACACTTATTATTGCACCCTTCATTACCACGGACCTCTACTCATGGTAAAATCCTTCTCTCAACCATGGTGAAAAATTGTCTTTGTAGTAGTATGATTAGATTTTATATATACAAGCAAGCATTGAAGTGAAGTGAGTTGCACTTTCTAACCTCTCTAAGAGCATCTCCAACCGTGAACCCATTTTTGAATTCTTTGTGGGACCTATTAAGCCACGTCAGCTTGAAGCAACTTAACTAATTTTTCACTCCAATGGTGCAACTCTGAAGAACTCATATTAGGTCTTACAACTTTACTTTATATATTAATATTTTATTCATATTAAATTTTATATCACTTAAAATAATAATTTTAATTTTTTACAGAAAATTATTTCAGTCTACTATATATCCCAACGGGTATATAGTGTTGTTTTAAGGAAAAATATTTCATTCTACTACATAAACTTAAAAAAAATTAGATTAAACTTTAAAAAATATTTCAATCTCTCCTTAGTTAATTTTAGTGTTTTAAATTAAATTTGATATAAAATTAAATTAAATTAAATTAAAATTATAATTTAAAATGCTAATTAAAATTAATCTCAAATACATGATATATAATTAAAAATAATAAAAATAAATAACATCACATAATTAACCAAACTTAAATTTCATCATCTTCATGTCCAAAACGTTCCCAAATATATTCGACTAGATCTCCTTGAAGTTTACGATGAACTTGTTTTTTTTTAATACTTACTCTTCTTTGTAGTCTTGTTGAAAAAAGCTTGTTGATAATAAAAATGATTAGTAACCATTTGGTCTAAACAATTGTAATTTGAAGTAAAAAGATGAAATTTTGAGTTAAATATTTTGTAAAAAAAATGCTAATGAGAAAAATTATTGAAAAAAATTAAAAGTATAGGAATAAAATGATGAAATTGTGAGAGAGAAATTTCAAATTGAAGAGAAAATAAAAGTGAGAGAAATTTGTGTTGGTAAATTTTCAAAAGCCAAAATTATATTTATAATAAAAAATAAATTTAAAAAAATAAAATAAAAAAATAAGTAGCCGTTGAAACAACTAATTTTTATTATATTTTAATACATTATTTAATGCAAATAAATAGCCGTTGAAAATGTGTCTTACGATTGAAAAGACATCGCATCGTTGTTTCATTATGCAACGCCCGCCAACTTAAAATGTATTTCAGTAATATTTAATGCAAATAAAATATGTCATGCTGGCGAACTAGAATGAGAAACCAACGGTGGAGTTGGTCTAACTAACAGTCCAACCACTTAACTGACTTTTGTTAACTAACTTTCCAAAAATAGTATAACTAGTTTTGGTTATGGCTATTTCTAATACTAATCTACAATCTAATATAGGTTCAAGTTGAACTCAAACCAATGAAAAAATTGGATGGTAAGAGTTTAGTAAGTGTGTTAACTATTTATGCAAGGTCAGGAACATGTTATTTGCATCTTGCTTGCTACCATTTTTTCACGAATAAAGTGAATGAACTTTATGTGCCTTTTCCTAGCATTTAGAATAGGATGATGAGAAATCATGACTGCAAAAATATTATCACATATTAAAGTATGTGCAAAATAAAATATATGGAGTTCTAACAAAATATTGTCCCACCTAAGTACCTAAGAATTCATTTAACCATACTCTAATTAGTTTTAAGAGGATTCTCCATTAATTTGGCAAGCTTTGTTGATAAAAATGAAATGTTAGGTCAAGTAAGTGTGACATATTGCAGTGCTAAAATTGTAGATTTGTAGAGAGAAGTATTTTCTAATGTATCACTGGCATGCTTACTCAATTTGCAATGGCTAAACATTGGTTTATTGACCTCATTGGCATCATTCAAATTAACTTTGGACAACAGGTCTTTGATGTACTTAGTTTGTGTCAAGAGCATATAGTCATTAGACTCGTAGCGCACCTTTATGCCAAGGAAATATTTTAGTATGCAAAGCTTTTTTAATGAAAATTTGCCATGAAGTTTGGTAATGAGATCATGGCTCAATTTTGAAGATGCACTAATAAGTAAAATATCATCAACATAAACTAATTCATAAAAATTAATGCATGGATGCTTATAAACAAAGAGTGAATGTTGATACTTGTTAGAAGAGAAGTCAAACTGAATTAAGGCTTGATGAAGTTTCTCATACCATGCCCTTAGAGCCAACTTAAGACCTTCGATGGACTTTTTTTTAACTTGCACACAAGAGTTGATCTAGAGTTGACAAAGGCATTTAGACGTGGCATATAGACTTCCTCTTGGGGGTCACCATTAAGAAAGGAATCGTTGATGTCAATTTGAGAAATTTTCCATTTATATGCGATAGTCAAAAATAAGATGACTCCATTGGTGGTAGGTTTCATAACATTTGAGAATTTCTCATGGAAGACAAATCCTTGTTGTTGATGAAACCCTTTTGCTATAAGCCTTGACTTATACTTGTTAACACTCTCATTTGGATTCTCCTTAACCTTGAACACCCATTTAAAATCTATAGATTTCATATGAGGAGGTAGTATTGTAAGAATCAAAGTACCATTATTTAAAAGTAAGTTATATTCATCCTTCATAGTGAACAGAGACTACTTTTGTATTTGAGTCTGTAGGTCATCGAAAGGAAAATTATTTTCATTGAAGACCATATATTTAAAGATTAAAAATTATTTCTTCCATGTTAGGGTACTAGTATCCCTTATGTGTATGAGGCAATCCCAAGTAAACACATTGAGAGCTTTCGAATTGAAGTATGTGTTGGTTGTAAGGCCTAACAATGGAAACCAACACAACTAAACACTTTTATTGATCTATAATCAGGTATATTGTATAGAGCAAGGAAATGTGACAAGTACTTAGGCAGAGTAGTTGAAGGTATTCTATTGATCAGATAAGCAGGTGTTGTGAAGCTATGGTCCTAGAATTTGATTGGTAAAGATGCATGAACAAGAAAAGTGAGGCCTATTTCTACTATCTTCCTATTATTTCATTTAAATGTACCATTTTTGTGACAGGTATGGGGACAAGTCAACCTATGTGTAATGCCGGTCATTGAGAAACTTGGTGAAAGGCCCAAATTCTCCCTCGTAGTCAGACTGAAAAACATAGATTTTAGAATTGAGTTGAGTTTCGATATAGTTCTGCAACAACTTGAAATAAGGTAATGCATCGCCCTTTTGTTTGAAAGATATACAAAAGCAATAAGAACAACCATTTCTAGAGGGAGTAGGTGATGAACCTCAGAAGTTATTTTGAATAAGTTCAAAATAATTGGTATATTTGGAATTAGAAATCGGAGCATGTAATTTGCCTGACTTTGCAAGACAACAAGAATTGCAATTTTTTATTTCTCAAGTGTATATTACACAAACCAAGTATGTTATTAATAATCTAGGACTAGCATGACCTAATTGACAAGTTAAAAAAAAAATTAAATACATAGATTTTAAATAACTTATTTTATAAGTAATCAATGTTAAGCGATTGACCTTGCTAAACCAAGAACAAAGGCACACTTAGCAAGCAATGGTAGTTCATGACTTCAATGATAAGTTATTTGAAGGTTAATGAAAGGTTTTTTTGTTAAGAAAGGATGGGCAGCTCGCTTAGCAAGCTAAGGCGGCGAGGCAAGTTGAAGGTGAGATGACATTGTTAAGCAAGGAAGAAAGTAGGTGTGCTAAGCAAGCGTGGGTGGTACGCTTAGCGAGCCTATCATTTCAAACCCTATAAATAGGGGTGTCATTTAGTGCAAATAAGAAAACTGGTGAGTTTTATGTGAGTTTTATGTTATTTCTTAGAGAAAGTAGGTTCTCACCACAAATCACAACAAGAGAGAATATAAGGTGAAGATCGAGGGCAGAAGCGCTGCTTGCGAAATCATCACAGATTTTGCTCAACTTCTTTTTTTAAGGCTTGATTGTAAAGTTATGATGGGTAAGAATGAGTAATTTTCTCTTTTGTTAGGGTTGTATGTAGTTGTCATATTATTCATGTTTTGATCCCAACCATTGCATTATATGTAATTCTTCTTGAGTTTTAATATTTATAGATTCTTCGTTCTTAATGTTTGTTTCAAATTAGCTACCTAAAACATATTTTCATGGTATGACTTGATATTCGAAAGGTATTGGTAATTACTATATCCAAGTCGTTCATATATTAGTTGTTAAAGTATAGACATGGATTTAGGTCTAGTTTCCATTTTAACTAATGAAACTTAATGTTGGTGTATTTGTTAATAGGTGGAAACACCGTCTATTAGGTAATATGACTTATCTCACATCGTTGACTCACACATGAGATGTGAAGAGAGATTAGGCTGATAATATTAATAAATAATTATAATTGCATATTATTGATCAATGATTCTACGTGAGAATAGGTCAATGAAATCTAACCTAAACAAGCTTTCTCACTAATACCACCACTTCAATATATTTTATGTTACTCCAATTCACAAACAAAAAAATTTAGTCAACACATTCTTAGAATTATATAAACTATTGAATAGTTTTTAAAACACAACAATCCATACGGAGACGATAATTAAGACTTGCTTTCCAGCTACAATAAAATGGTGTCGTTGTCGGGGACTGATGTTAGTTTTTGAAGACATTGTAATAGTGTTTTTCATTTTAAGTATTCTATTTGTATCTTTTTATATTTGTGATAAAAAATTTATAGTCATAAACCTACTAATAATGTTAGCTAATTATGTTATTACTTGTTTGTGTGAGGTGTTATGGGCCGACCAAAGGCCCAATGTGAGGGCTAGACCATGCATAGCTCAATTGAAATTATCCAACATATATAGTCAGCACATGTGAAATTCAAGGTGCATTTTTTTGATCTCCACTTTCACTAGACTCATATTGGACTCTATAGTTGACTTGGGCGTTGAAGTGATATCCTTGCAGATCCACCTTACCACACCGTACCGAAGATCAACATCATAAATTCCAAGGTTCTACACCAACAATCAACACCACTTCTAATTATAGTAAGGAATAATGGCGCTCTTTGTGGTAAATAATATCAAATCCCCTCAAAATTCCACGATCAAACTTTATTTGATCCGAAGTTGAACCACATAAAAATTGTGTCTAAAGCTCATTTATCTAACCTTATGACATATTTCACATCCTCTGACTTCTCAGATCTGGCTACCGATTCTAATGATGATAATTAAGAAGGTCCAATTGAAAACTTTAGGACAAAGGTGATCCCTTTTATGAAGAAGATATGTCCATCCTTCTTATCTTGATTTTGATGAAGACAAAGGGAAATCTTAGGAAGAAATATCAAAGAAGAAAAATATTGAATTAAATATCAAGTTTGTGTCAAGATTTGGATTTCAATGATATTGGATCATAGACAAAGGTACAATAATCAATTATAGACCTTAAATGCTAAAAGGAAAAGTTTATAATTCATTTTAGGCATGTTTTCAAAATGGTAAAAATTGGCGATTTTTAAATTTTGAAAAATTTATAAGTCCACAGCATGTCAATCGATTATCCCTATATAACAATCGATTGTCTTGTCCTCTGTTTGAAGAAAAACTTGAATTTTTATGAAGGATAATTGATTATCCTGGATGGTCAATCGATTACCCATTCCAAATCTTTCAAATTTTTGAACACTGAATGAAGGATAATTGATTACCCCATATAGGTCAATCGATTAACCTATGTTTCATCATGTTGAAAAAAAATCTAAACCATTGCCTTGCTTCTTCAGTTCTAATGATCATATAACCTTTTCATAACATTGAAAATGATCATTACTTTTTCCAACCATTGTTTCTGATTTTCTTAGAGGCAATTGATTCATTATAAATAAAAGGATTTTTCAAATTCAGAACAACCTTCTTCATGAACAATTTTTTCTGTTTTAAGTGTCATTAAATATTTTGATAAAGAAACTTTTTCTGCATAATTTTCAAAACATATGTGAAAAAGTTTTGAACATTTAAATTTGTATATTCTATTGATTTTCTCATTGAAGGAGAAGATTGAAATTGTCAATATATAAGAAAAGCGGCAAAAGTTATCAAATTAACAAAGTTGTTACAAAGTCTACAAATTATGTGTCTATCTTTAATTTTTCACCAAGTGTGTGGTGATTATTCATCTGTAAGAAAGTGTTGTATTTATTACAGGTTGTTGCAAATAGGAAAGTTTGTTTTTTCTATTTGTTGGAAAATGTCCTTTGAATCGGGGTGATTAAAAGTCCATCATAGTTGTTAGTGTTGTTAGAAATCAAGGAAGTGATTTGCTTATTTGCTATTGTTAGAAGATTGTAAGAGAAGTCTTAGTGATAGGCTTGTACAAAGATATGAAAATAGTAAAAATATCTCACGAGGTGTGAGGGGACAAGACTACTCTTATTTAGAAAGTGGAACTATGATATATCTCTGTGTTATTTATTTTTACTGCACTTTATTTTTTGTCAACTTTATCATATCTCTCTTAACCATAAAAATAAACCAAACACTTTGACTTCATTATAAAAGAGTAAAAATAAATAAACCAATAAAGCACCACAAAAAAATCCATAAATTTCCATTAACACAAATATAACAATATAATTTTATAAAACCTATTTCACAACCCCCCCCCCCCCCCCCTTAACTTGTGCACTCTATAGTAACACCTTAAATATCACCAGAACTCCCCTTAACTAAAGGGAAACCAAAAGAATTATTTGATTAGCGCCATCACATTTGAAGAAACAAGCATCCACCATCAATTCAAAATCCTCTGAGCAATGAGCGTCTGATGCGAATTCAAGATCCCAATCTTTCATAGCGATATGCCATATCAGTTTAAGAAGCTTAATCTATATGGTGAATTGACAAGATCCGAATGTAGCTTGAGATGAACATGAAAGCAAATCTCGTTCACTCTAGCCAGAATAGACAGAGAAAAGAAACCTCATGAATCAGGTGGATCCATCGACCATGTACAAAGGAGGAAGACAAATCGAATCAACTACTATTGTCCGCCCGGTTGAACTAATGTACACGGAAAAGAAGAAGACATACTCTAGAGAAGTTTGAGACTACCACTAACACGACCGATAAATTAATAGAAACCAATTCAATTTCTATAATATGATATATAAAATGTCTCTCCGTCGTCATAATAGTTAAGAAACTTTTGGGAGAGACATGCAATAGAAACTTCAAGAATCTTGCCAACTCCATCTCAAGAAGAACACGAAGAAGATAATAATAATGGTTCAAATCCCTTCTTACTGAAACAATCAAAGTCTATCATGGAAAAGTAAAGAACCACATGTTAATTAAAAGTTGGGAAACTGATTCAAGAACGATCCAAATAATAAAGCGGTAAGACTAGGAAGAATATTAAATAAATTACATCATGCACAAAGGAAATGTCGAATCCAAAAAAGACAAATATAAAAGTATCATTGTTCATACAGGAATCAAAGAAATAAGGGCACAACATCATATTTACATAACAGTCAAAAAAGAAATTAAGTCTCTCCGCCATGAGACGCAACAACAACATCATCCATCAAGGCCCCGTCCTGAACAACCTAGAACAAATCAAGTTACAAGCAAGGAATAGAGATGTACAGAAGAAGGGTCTCCTCTTGGTTGGAGACTTGGTCAAAGGCTCCGTACACCCTCTTAAGAGTTTGCTGAAGGAACTCACCAACCTCCTTCCACAGGCCAGCCATCTAACACTCGTATGCCTCAAGGTCCTTAGCCATAGATTGCTTATATTATTGAAGGGATCCTAATGCATTGTCAACACAGAACATTATCTCTATTGCAACAGTGGTAATTTCCTTTCAAGATTTTTCCTCCTTCTCTAGAGAGGATCTAAACTCTAAATTTTGGCAGCTAAAGAGGTAGGAGATCCATGAAATTTTGCCTCATCTTTAAGAAATTCGACACTGCTAACTTTATCTCGTAGGGAGGAAACGCCCTTATAAAACTTCAACCTTTCTTGTTCAGCCACTTCTGGCTTCCTTTTCCAAGTATCCCATTTTAAAAAAGTATTAACCATGGCCACAACATCACCCTGACCAACAGCAACTAGAGAGAATAGAGAAATTGCTAGGTAAGTGTAAAGATTGGCTTTAGAGAAAATCTCAATCTTCTCCGCTTCAAGAATATTTTCAAAGTAGGAAAGATCTTCTTTAGACATCGCAGCAACAACCTCCTAAGGAGTGCGAGGAATCTGGGAAGGAAAAATAGCCAAAAGCTTAATAAGAGAATTTGAGGACCCATAAGCGACACCTAGAACATCCAAGTTAGTTTAACTAAATCTTCCTCCTTTGGAGGACTTTGATCATGGTTCCGGTCCCTTTTAGTATTAGTAGGAGGGGGCCGAGCCTGGTCCTTAACAATTGCAGCAGCAACCTGAGAAAAAGGCTGATTGTAGAGATTGAGGAAACCCTAACATGGAAAGTATACTGGAATTGATGGGATGAGGGTGATGACTCGAGTCGAAGGAGCAACATTGACATCTTGAGCCTCCTTCTCTTTACCAAAAGCGTAGACCTTCCTCAGAAAATCATTTTTATTTTCAAATATCAAAAACCCATATCACAAAAAAGGGGATAACTCTATCTTCACCAAAAATATATTTCCTTTCCAGACTATTGTTAGGAAGTATTTTGTGGTAGTGTTTTATCGTATCCACAGGGATTAATGAGAATATAGATATTTTTTGTTCAATGGTTTAATGATTTAAGAAAGGGGGTTTTTAGAATGGTTTCAATTTTATAACAAAAGGTTGCAAGAAATAAAGCGGAATAAAATTCGGTCTAAGTTTGATAAAAACATGTCAAGATTAGGGTTTGCTGGTCCGTCCTAAGCGTATCTAATCGATCATATATGTGAACAAAGTTTAACCAACATAACCACGTATCCTCTCGAAAACCTTCATCTCTAAAGCGATTTCGTGAATGCTATTGTTTCGACCGTTAAATGATCTCTCTAAATAAAACTCGAAACAATAGACATGAAGATCGATACAAAGCGGATATCAACTTTCAAATCTATGTCTAGTATTTGTATAGTTGATAGATGAAGAAATTAGGTCAAGACTTGGAAAGTTCATGTCTAAAGCAACCCAAACCATAAATGTACAAAGAGTAGCAAATAACTTCATCTATATTGATCACAACATTTGTTCACATACAAAAGATCAAGAAGAATACATAAATTCTGAACTAACTACTCCTAACCTTGACAAGAGAGGGATTTAGCCACTCATTTCCATGATAGCTTGAGCAACAAGTTTCGGAAGAAGGTTGATCAACATCCGATTCGAATAATCGAGATTGGATGGAAATCCACCTTCTTTTGGTGATATATTGCTAAGTGATGATGAGAAACGAAGGAATGGGTTTTCAGGTCAGAAAAATCATCTCAAATGCAATTCCAAGAAAAAAATATATTTTCACAAAAAGTAGCTCATACTACTTATAGAAGGGTCTGCTGAGCTGTCACGTTTGCTAGGCGAACAAATGGTTCGCCTAGCGAACACCAAAAATGCCACCTGAAGTGCATGTGTCCCGTGAACTCTCCCCAAACAAGTTTCCAAAAGTTCGTTGTGCGAACAATCCTTCGCCTAGCGAAGCCTTCGCTGTGAACTTCGCCTAGCGAGTTTATGGTCCTTTCCTTGCTGTTTTAAGTCTGGGGGTGTTCGCTGGCTACTCGCTATCTCTTCGCCTAGCGAGTTTTTCGCTACCTCCTTCGCCTAGCGAGTTTATGGCCCTTTCTTTACTGTTTTGGATTTCTGCCCTTCGCTACATAGTTAGCCTAGCGAACTTTGTGAAGTTTTGGTGGCAGCTTCGCTAGCAAGTTCGCCTAGCGAACTTGCTGTTGTTTGCATGCTGTCTTGGTTTCTTTGTCATCTTTCTTGTGTCTTAATATCCACTCTTTTCATGCCTAATTCTTGCATAATAACACACAAATTAAAGGTACCAAGATATTTTCACATAATGTTGCAAACCAACCAAAGCAAGAGTGATTTTTAACACTTTCTTAACAAAAAGGAGTGAAAGATGCCCACATTTGATAGCTCAAATAAGCAAAGTTGGGCATCTAACAACTATTGATCACGCCCACGATAGCGTGATGTCATGGACCATTTCCTCTAGAAAGAAAGCTTCACCTCAATAGGGAAAAACCCTTACTCATAGTCGAGATTCTAGTAAAAGATATCCATATATTTCTTCATCCTAATCTCATTAGGAGTGAGAGAATCCAGATGGACGACATACGTATAAGTTTCACATTTGAAATATACCCAAGTCAAATATTTTTGAAACTTGTCTGTGCACGAATGAGAAGACCAAAAAGAAACGTAACAGAATAGGGAGTGGGCTTCCAGGCTATAATAATTCATCATCACGAAGCGAACCTAGAAATCATCCCAGCTCTTAAAAAAGGCTAAACTCTGGAATTTCTTGACGTAACACAATGAGTCCTTGATCCCGAAAATTATTCTTACAGAAATGTATCATGACGAAAACATGGAAGAAAAACCGACATGAGGGTTTCCATGACTAATACCTGGCCTAGAATTGAAACATGATTATATAAGCCCAAGCATCAAGATGAAGTTGAAAGGGGTCGGCCTTCAAAATCCTCAACATCGCCACTTCAAACTCGCATAAGGGCAGCCGCTGGTTTTTCTTGGTGAACAAACATTCATAGAAAGGAATGCAGCACTCCTAAAAGCTATTAGAAATCCTTTTACCTAATTCTAGAGGAAGAACCAACCAGTTGAAGAGATGACCAACTTCAATATTAGTCGCACTCACGGTTGCATGGTCACTTAAAACAGCGGGGGTTCTCAATATCTCAGAGTCCACCTAACTTTACATGTTTTCATCAACCGGTTCCACTAGCTTGATAACCTTCAAAGGAACCTTGTTCAGACGAAAGATCTCGAAGGGCTTAAGCCAACCAATACCCTCATGCCAAGTTCCATGTGCCAGATGATCCTTAATCTTAGCATCACTTGGATCCTGGCCATAAAAAGTGTCATAATTCTTGATGAAGTTTCAGGATTCTTCCTTTGCTCAAAGTAGAAGAGACCTATATATCTTGGGTAATCAAAGTGGGGAAGGTTAAATCTCCTATAACTACAAAAGGGGCAGGCGCATAACTAACTACACAATCATCTCCCACATCCTTGTCACATAGAAGAGCATTGAAGGAAGACTCGTTAAAGGAAGTTTTTCTATCGAGAGAACCACTAGAGAACCTATTTGACTCAAATTTATCATACACAAATACAAACATTGAAACTAAAGGATTTTTAACTAAACAATGGGAATCTGAACTAGAAGACGTTTCTGCCCTAGCTAAAGCGGAAGAATCACTACTCCTAGAATTTCTAGACAAACTTATGTGATAGTCATTTATATTAGCCATGGCAAAGTAAATACTAGAAATCATGGAACAAGATCGGGGTAAGAAAGGTAATTGGAGGGAGTATAATCTAATTAAGAAAGTAGAGGTTAAGTGGAATGGAAAGCTTTGTTATAGGAAAGGCGGATGCTCAAATAAATGATTTTGATAAGGTAGGAAATTACTCTTACAAGGAGAAACTGACTCTTAGGAATGAATAAAGTTCTCCCAAAAGTCAAGAAACCTTTATATATAGGAAAGCAAGCAATGGACTAGATCAACGAGAAACGAAAGGTTACAAATTAAAGACCATATTTCACCTTGGAAATACAAACATAGTCAAGTGCACTCGAATTCCTTTGGGAAAAGCATCATGCCCTAACATGCGAGCCTAAAACCACGCACCTGAGAAACTGGTGAGATGTTTCAATGATGAGAAAAGCACTTAATGTGCTTGTTCCCCATTACTTCTGTAATTGCTCCATGACCTTCCTACTTCTCACTATGGTTGGACGCGAAAACTAGATGTCGACCAAGACTTTAAGAGACTTTCTTGTTAGTAAACACTCGGTAAGCCTTGGGGGCATCTATTCTAAGTCGGGAAAAGGCCCAATGCGAGGCCCAACCATACATAGACAAACTAAAATTATCCAAAGTATATAGTTATCAGCCGTAAAATTCAAGGTACACTTTTATGATCTTCAATTTTACTATACTCTTCTTAGACTCTATAAATAACTTGGGTGTTGGATTGCTAACCTTACAGGTTCACCCTACACCACCGTATTAAAATTCAGCATCATCACTTCTAGCGTCCTATACCAACAATCAACACTAGCTATGGTTCTAGTATGGAACATGAGGTAAGGTTCCTACAAAACAAATGTTCAAGTTCAAAAATGGTTTAAAAGTTATACCAGTTCATATTTTGAAATGTACTCAAATATACCTGTTGGAAAAGGTGTATTTACACATATAAATTCTGAGTTTTTCAATTTTGAAAAACACCTCCAACATTCATTTTCAAATATTCTTAGAATCAAATTCACCATTTTCAAAATCCTTTCTAAGTGTTCATAATTGCATAAAAATTTCATATTCATCTGTTGAACACTTGTGTTGAAAATTATAAGAGTGAATTTTGATCATTTGGAGAAGATCAATTGTGACATTGATATTATTATTCACAAAACAAAATCATTACAAGTATTTGTATTCTGACTTGTGATCCAGGATTGTTGGACACAAGGGTGAGTCTTTACAAGAGGATTGTTCTTGTACACTTGTTGATTTTTTATTGTTTGATAGTAGGCCTCACCGGTTGATGGTGTGATAGGTTGTACTTTATTAAACAATAGTGAAAACTCTCTTTCGTGTTGAAAGGGGAGTGGAGTACTCTCGGATTGTGAGGGGAACCACTATAAATCTTGGTGTCCACTGTCCTTTTACTTTCTACTGCTTTCATAACCAAGAACACAAACCAGTCAAAATGAAATCTCTACCATATAATCATTCAAACAGTCATTAGTATTTTAAATGTGTGAATGTGATTATCGACGGTAGGAAAACTCAATCCTTCCATTAAGTGCTCCTAAACAAATGTTCAAGGATTGGTTCCTCATTTTGGTAAATCTCTTCTTAAATTCCATTAGAATTATGGTCTATTTGTTTTATTTTACTTTTTAAAATAATTTATATAGGGTTAGATATTTTTATTTATAAAAAAATAGCTTAATTGTATATTTGGTCCTCTTATTTTTATTTTTATTTTATTTTTGATCTTTCTATTTTAAAATTTGAAAATTTGGTTCTACTAATATTATTTTTTTTACTTTTAATCCTACTATTTTTAAATTTGATTTTTTCGTCTCCTATTTTCTTTTTTTTACTCTTCATCTCCTTTTTCAATTGGAAAGAGAATTAAAATTTAAAATAAAATTTAAAATAAGGGGGCAAAAAATAAAAAAATAAAAATAAAGGGATCAAAATTTTAGATTTTAAAATAGAAAGATCAAAAATAAAAATAAATAAAAATAAAAAGATCAAAATTCCAAATTTAAAAATAAAGAGATCAAAATTCAAAAAAAAAATAATAATAATGGGCCGAAATTACAATTAAACCAAACAAAAAAATTGTAAAGAATTAAAAAAAACTTTCAATAAAATATTGATTTAAACAGGTATCCTTAAAATGTTATTTTAGATACTTTATTTTTTTTTATATTTTTATATTAAAATTTTAAAAAATCACTTAAATTTAAAGATATTTTAAATAAATTTTAATAAAAATTATTTTTGAGATATATTTTTTTGAAAAAATTATAATTTTAAGCTATTTTAATTTTTAGTAATGTATATTTATATTATATGATATCAATATTAACTTTTAATTTATAAAAAACTAATTTTAAAAAACTTTTAATATTTTGAAAAATATTTTTAAAAATTGTTTTTAAAATTTTTTTAAAAAATCATTTTTTAAAGCTAATTGTCTCTTAATTTAAATAAAAACTAGTAAAGGACCCGTGCTTTCGCACGGGTCGCGCAAGTGCAATAATTTATTTAAAAAAAATTAAAATATAATATATTTTTTTGTTTATATATATATATATATATATATATATATATATATATATATATATATATATATATATATATATATATATATATATATATATATATATATATATATATATATATATATATATATATATATATATATATATATATATATATATATATATATATGGTTGGATCAACGTACACAAATTTATTATATAAGAGTTTTTTTTAATATAATGGATGTTAAATGATCAATAAATGGGTTTAAAAAATTTCCACAAATAACTTTTTCCAGTTTGGGACATAATAAAGTAAAACATTATTAATTTATAGTAATATAATTTGCTTAATTTTTTTGTATACTATATTAAGGAAGTAATCAAAAAATATAATACAAAAATATTTTTACAATTTATTGGTATATTGATATATAATAAACATTCAATTGTTAATATTATCAATAAACATTCAATTTATCATTGAGATTTTGGACATAAGAAATAAAAATATATTTATTTAGTAATGAATGAAATTTTCCAATCTGTTACTGATTTGAGGTATTAAAGCGCAAATATTAACCTTCATAATAAATGATTATTTAACCAAAATACATAAACCATGTAAAAGAAATACCAGAACCTCATTTGTTTTAAAATATAGTAATGAATACTACCCAATGTTGAAATTAATTGTAATTGATACAGTAAGGTTTAATGCAACAAAAGATATTGAAATAAAAGGTTCACAATTTTAGTTAAAATTGTGAGAAATAAGTCCAGCAACAAAAATGATTTAACTTCATACAATTCTTTGGTCCTTAAAAAACTGGGTTTATACAAAACCTGCCCGCAACCTTTTAGGAAGTGATGATTCATTACCCTGTAAAAAAAAATTACATCCATATAAACAAATGTTAAAATATAATGTATATTTTATACAACTCATTCAATAAAATTCTAATAATAAACAACGACATTTGTTGATATAATAAAACTAATGAAAAACTTACGTTCTATAAGTTTTCAAAAACTTCTTTTAACACGACGTTTGTTGTAGAATTCAATGGATGGTTATCCTTGTCATGGATTAATATCTTAAGCCCTTTTTAGCTTTTGACCCTTGATATTGCAACATATAGTTGACCATGACTAAATACACTTCTAGGCAAATACAATCCAACATAATCCAATGACTGGCCTTGAGATTTGTTAATTGTCATAGCATAACATATAGTTATGGGAAATTGCCTTCTAGTTATTTTGAATGGCCACGGAGATTGTGTTGGAGTCATATCCATTCTTGGAATATAGATAACCCCTCCAATATTCTTTCCAGATATAATCTTTGCCTCGATAACGTGGTTTGCCAATCTTGTAACTATAAGCCTTGTTCCATTGCAGAGACCTTCAGATTGATCAATGTTTCGAAGCAACATAATAGGGGTCCCAATCTTCAATTTAATCTTGTGGTTAGGTAGACCGGAAGTTGTAAGTGTATTAAAAAAATCCGGGGTCAAAACATCAAAAGCTTCATTTCCTTCACCGTCAAAAGTGTCTACAGAATCTGAACTTAAATATTCCTTTTCTTCACCTTTGGGAAAATTTTTGAAATTTTATTATTATAAATCTATGTTAGTACATATAAATATATGAATGTATATATAAATATGTTTACAATGGATAACGTATACCTGGTATGAATCCCAAAACGTATTGATTTATGATGTCAACCGTTTCAATTGTTCCTGCCAATATAGCTCTTGATTGCAAAAATTCTGGATTCTTGTAATTGTTAAGAAAATTCAGATATGTTTCACTAACAATGGCTTCCAATGGATCATCATAGTTAGAAATTAAGAAATCATTTGGAATAGGAATATCCGTGTAACCATCGTTAGGTTCTTCCAATTTTCCATCGCCAACTTTTAATATCCAATTAGAAAACAATTCTAATTTAGATGCACTTGAAGTATTGTCGGCTTGTTGGAGTCGCATGTTCTTTGTAAGCTTCATCACAACACAATGATCCCAGATGTATGATGAATTTATTGTAGAATGTATTATATCTGAACGGCTGCCCCTTGGTACAACTGGTAATATTTGCCGAAAATCTCCACCAAATACAATTACTTTCCCTCCGAATAATTTGTCAGAACAATTGGAATGCCCCATTATGTCTTTAAGGGTTTTATCAAACGCTTCAAAACAAAATCTGTGTGCCATTGGAGCTTCATCCCAAATTATCAACTTTTCCATTTTTAGTAGCTCTACACGATTACTACCTTTGTCGATATTACATGTAGAAGACTCCATTGTAGGTATTGGAATCTTGAACATTGAATGAGACGTTCGACCTCCTGGAAGTAGTAGTGAAGCTATGCCCGATGAAGCAACAGTTAAACAAATTTTTTTCTTTGATCTTATGTAGGAAGCTAGAGTTCTCCACATGTAGGTTTTCCATGTGCCACCGTATCCATACAAAAAAAAATACGCCTCCTTGTTGATTGTTTACTGCTTCCATTATTCGCTTGAATACATCTCTTTGCTCATCTAATTTAAAAAAAATACATAGCAAACATGCAGCGAATAAATTAATTATACATTAAAAAAATTGTAAGATAAAATCATACTTTAAAAGTTAACTTTATAAAATTATGACAAAACTTACAAACATTTAACATATTTACCTGTAAGATTTAAGAACAAATTATTGTATTCTTGCAATTGTTCGGCTGGATTGTAAATCCGCTCTTCGTATATGAGCTTATTTCCCAACTGCTCAACCACATATCCACTTGGATAAGGCATTCCAGCAAATTCCTTTAGACTTCGGCTCTTCCTTTGAAGATTTCGCTCAATCTCAATTAATGTTAAATTCATTATCTCTTCATCCGACAACCTCAAACCTTTATACAATAATAATTATAAGTGTAAACTATAAAATAAATTTACTTTTAAGAATCAAACAAATAAATATAATAAAAATTCACAATATAGGAAAAATAATACCTCTATTGTTTGCAATTCGCTGTTGAGCATATAGTATTCCATCAGCTAAGAGATGACATGTTTTACTCCATACATGTCTTGGCCTGTTAATGCTGCCTGATAATAACATGTGAACAAATAGTAATCTCAAATAATGACCTGAACCCCAATGATTTGCCTCTTTAATAGCTACAATTAATTCTCTATCATCGCCGATAAAACCCATAGCAAAACAGGCATCCCGGAAATAATCATATTTTACGTTATTCACTGTTTTTATATCATTATAACTGCGGGGGCCTTTGACATGTGTGAGCATCAATCTAAGATAGTACAATTCGCCAGTTGTTGGAGGAACCCATATAAGCCTACCAATTGTGTAACCTTTTTGACGGAGTTTCCATTCTCTTTTTTTCTTAACATAAACAAATTTTGAAACAAATTTGTTGTAAGTTAAATTTTGTGCTTCAGGATACTTGCAATTTGCTTCGAAACATGATGTAAACATCGATTCAGTTACACTTGGTTTTTCCAGAACTCTATTGATACGATCAAAATCAGTGTAATATACCGAATTTTGACCTTCACAATGAAAGTACAGTCTCTCAACAGCTGGTTTTCTACAATGGATTGGAAAGGAGAATATCCTCCAAGATGCTTCACTCGGAGAAACGTACCTACAAATAATATAATGAAAGGCAATGGATTTAAAATTAATAGAATGATTATTGTAGACAGAATATATAAATTTTAGTATAACACATATAGTCAAAAAAGTGTACATATAAAATTTTCTACACCATGCATGTAAAGAAAAATTGCTCACTTTGAGTTGAAATAGATAAATTGCATGACATCATATTTCAAGTGATATATTAGAAACGTACCTACAATCAATATACTGTTTGATCTCATCAATATTCTGCGGCTGGTTGGAAGTTCCATCATCATTCGATACAATGGCAGCGGTGATTCTGTCGTAACCTTTGTTGATGTACTTGAATAAGTACTTAATCGATGTACTTTGATTGCACCATTCCATGTTTATGTGAGCTTGGTACTTTGTCAACAACTTTGCATTGTATGGAACACCATTCCGGTTATCGACTTGAATTCCATTCTTAAGAATTGTATGTCCATTGTCCCTTCTTCTATATACCGGAAACCCATCTTGATCAACAATTGTTTCGGGCTGAAACTGTTTTGGAAAATATTTAGAACATTTTCCATCTTTCATGCACGGTGAAGATCGATTTGCAAATCCACACAAGCCATGAATCATGTGAGTTTTAACCAAATTATACAACTCTTCATTGGTATCTTGGTCAGGTATTTCAGCTGAAATAATGCGATCAATATCACTTGGAGTTGGATATTTGTTAGATGGATGGAGGAAAATTAAGATGTGAGCATGTGGTAATCCTCTCTTTTGAAACTCAATTGTATTCATATCTATAAAAATAAATATATAAAATATATACAATAGTCAGCACACGAATGATAAATTTGAAAATAACAATACGATTAATTGAATATGGAATAAGTTACTCACATGCAAGAACTTTCCCCAATAGACTTTTCTTTGTGAGATCAGACAAAAGCTCATCAAATTTAATTTTAAAGACTCTTGAAATGATGTCAGGACGATCTGATGCTTTTAGATGAACAGAACCAAGCAAACGCTGAATTTCAGGCCAATTGGGGTTACATGTGAATGTAATGAAAAGATCTGGAAATCCGACATAGTTGCATATTGCCATTCCGTCAAAGTATAGTTGATCCATATATCTACGACTACCAACGTATGAAGAAGGTAGCACAACCCTCTTACCTGTGTTTGACCTGTGCGTTTCTCCATTTGAATTATATTCATTCAAATTGTGATACTAGCCAACCCTCAGTTTTGACTGATTCTTTCGAAGCCACCTAAGTCTTTCTGATTCCATCATTGTAAAACCATCTACCAAAAATTGTTGATAAAGTCTCCTTGATCGTAACAATGTTTGTGCTTCATTAGATCTTGATTGAATTCTAAAGGCCAACCACTCTCTTATTGTAAGTCGTTTTCGCTTTGTTGCTTCTTCCCAAGGAATATCTTTATTGTTCTGTTCTGACTGTGTTATGTCTGTGAAGTGGCGAATATTTGTACCTTTATCACGGTGCCTCACATTAGTTCTATATCCATCCTCACCATATGGAAATAATAATGGGTACTGATATCCTAAATAACTGGTATGATACTCATCTATCCTTTGAAGTTCGCCACATTGTTTTTGCACTATAATGTCTCTTTTTTCTGCAGTGTCGACATCTCCAACAATTAAAGCAGCTACTTCTGATACAGTTGGTTATTCTTCGTTCAGATATTAAACGAAGTTTTAAATCAGAAACACCTTCTTCACAAAGTCTGTCCTTTGCCATGCGAAATGATTGTGCATGAACATTATGTTCATATAACATTTCAGATAGTTTTCTCACAATATTAACATCAACTCCACTTTTTGACCTATAATGGAAAGAGTTGAAACAGTTTGTTGCAAGTTTCTTAAATAAATAAATTTAAAGTTTGGAAAATAATAGATATCTAACCTGAATCCATGCATTCTGTTTTCAATTTCATTCTCAGTGTCATAAACATATAGTTGTGCAAATCGTGGATTTTGACCTGGCATCGGTAACATGCTTCCTATTCGGTGACATGATTGACCTTGGATACGAAAATTTGGAGGGCATCTACCGTTGTTAAATCGATTGTCCACTTTCGCACCGGGAGATGTAAATGCAAACATAACGTTGTACATTCAAATTTGTTGTTGGAAATTTTTTGATTCACATGACTCATTGTCAAACAACAGATGTTGTTGAACTTTATGAGCGGGTTTTAACAAAGGTAACTGAACTTTTCCTGATCCACAACACATGGTAAATTTAGGATTGGACGCATGACGACATTTGTTTTTCCTTTCCGAATACCACATATTTGCACCACAATATTGACATTCAATGACAGGATCTCCTATATCATAATACCCTCGTGATCATCAATAGTATTTAATTCATATGTTAAATGAGTTGTATTTCATAATAATAAAATATTATTTATAGTAAATCATTTTAAAATACCTGATGTAATTTCAAAAGTTTCCATAGCATCTGTTCCATTAGACATTTGATCTTCATCAAAACTTGAATTTGTTGTTGAACTGTAACCTTTTGACATAACATTTATTGTGTTAAGAATATTGTAATATTCTATGACATATCATAAACAAATTAACTCAAATGAAAAATAATTAAGAATATACCGTCAGATTCATCATTCATACTATCGTCTCCACTATCATATGCAAAAAGCTCATTGAGTTGCAATTCTGGTATTGGATCTTGGTTTGATGTTGTTGCAGCAAATGTATTGTCAAACCTCTTAGATAAGTTAACTCCTAATTTGGTAATGTTTCTGCTTGATATCCTTTTTGATCTGATATTATTATTGGTACTTGGCTTAGTCTTTAAGGACGAATGAAATTGACGACTTACTTCAACGTTGGCTATACCACGACCGTCATTTAGTATGTTTGGCGAAAGTTCTGATAGTGGTATCCTCAAAGTTGTTGAGTCATTGCCGCGTCTTTTATCAAATGTACCGTTTTCTTTTAGAGCAGTTTTCAACCTCTTAGATTTCTTGTCATCAATAACACTCTTTCTATAAATTCTGGCTTTTGCAGCATTCTTCCTCCTCAAAATAGTTTTAAAATGTAATTCTTCATCTACCATTTTGAATATTTTCTATTATAGTACTCACTCAGGCTCTATAATTCAAAATGATCATACTTGATCATACATCTGAAAAAATTACACATATATAACATATATTATATATCTTCATCATTATAAATAAAACAAAAGATATATAATTTTATAGTGAATAAAAATATCAAATGTTCACATATCTGATAAAAAAACATAACTTACATTGCCATGGCTTTATTTGAATAAAGTTTTCTTACAGCTTTTGCTCATTCAACATGATTAGTTCATTTCTTGAATTTGGAACAATACTTGAAATGCTAATATATAATATATAAGGTACATGTTAAGAATGGATCATTTCTATCATATATATATATATATATATATATATATATATATATATATATATATATATATATATATATTTGGTACGAAAATTCGTCTATTCCCTCCAAAATAATTGGCAATTACGTAACATGTGGATATGTGTAATATAGGGAAATGAAAAGTTTTTCATCAGCCTATGTATTAATATAGCCATAAAACCTAAAGGGATTTCATTAGAGCATGTTTATCTATAGTTTTCCCAAGTTCCTACACATTTATCGATGTTGTTGTGTCAGAAGCATTTGGATATTTGATATTTTCCAACATTCTCTCATTTGCAATGTCCATAAAGAAACACACGCTCCTACAATTTAAGTGGTTCATATTTATTATTTAAAAAATTCAATTTGTCATTTAAAGAAAATCCAGCAACGATAATATTTGGCAAAAAAAAATACAATAATAATTATTTTGATTTCAGGATATTGATTTCATTTTGAAATGATAAGATTGCAACAACAATAAAATAATGGTAATATTTATTATTAAAAAAAATTCATTTTGTCATTTAAAGAAAATCAAGAAACGATAATATTTGGCAAAAAAACTACAATAATAATTAATTTGATTTCAGGATATTAATTTCGTTTTGGAATGATAAGATTGTAACAAGTAATATTTTTTAGTAGTATAAATAGGTAAGAACAAATATTGTCAATGTAAGAAAAAAACAGTATTAAGAAAAAATATTGTCAATGTACAGAATGAATTTATAAAAATTGCAATTAGATAATGATTTTTTTTTTAAATATATGAATCCAAATAGAATATTGTACCTGAAATTAATTTAAAATTGTATTTTAGTAATCTTATAGGGGAATCAAATAAATTTGTTAGATTGAAAAAAAATTAATATTATATTATTCAAATTTGGTTTCTATCTTTATTGAAAAGTATGATAGATATAAGTTTGATGTGATGTTAAAGTAGAGCATTAATGATGGTTACTTTTGGGAAAGTTTGCTTCAAATATAAGCAAAAAATATTGAAGTGAAAGGTGTGGATATACTGATTTTTTAGGGTTGAAACACGTGTATTGGAAGTTGCATATCTGTATCCATTACATTTAAAATGGTATAATATTGTCAGTGGTTTTGGAATAGTGGTTTTGGAATATTTTGAGTTATTAAGTGGGTAAATGAGATTAATAATGATGATAATAAATATTAATAAATAACAATATTAATAATAATAATATCAATTTATTCAATTAAATAAAACCTTAATTTTCATCAAACCGTATCATATTACTTCTCCCTCTTTTCATATTCTCGGTTTGACATCTCAGAATGACCACTTAAAAAATCAGTATATTTATTATTAAAAAAATTCATTTTGTCATTTAAAGAAAATCAAGTAACGATAATATTTGGCAATCATATAGTGGGATTTAGTGGGACTCATTTTCTTAGTCCACCTTAATTATTTACAATCATTTTCTTGTACAACTAAATGTATAAAGAATTGATATTCTTATTGATTTATTACAAATCATGCATAGCATTAATTATCTTACGGCTGAATTATTTTAATACTCCACTGACCTAGCCAATAGAAAGGAGGCAGTGGACATAATTATTCATTTCAACCTCCAACTATATTTTGGCAAATAAATAATTTAAATATGTTGAGTTATAATACTATATATGATGACGTGAGATTGGTAAAAAGTATAGTTGGATGCTTAACTTAATCATTTCCAACAAACAATGTAGATTTTCCATTACCAATCAAAAGACAATTCATTGTATAGGATAATTATACCTTGTTTTTTTTATAAATCCTTAATTCAGTTGAATGCAAGATTCAAACATTGCTCCAACATTTCTGAACTACCTGCAATTTTAACATATGTATTAGACTTTGAAAAAAAATTGTAAAAAAAATGTGTTTCTATGTGTTTTCTATAATTAGTTTTGAAGGATTTCATAATAAATTTTTATGTAATTGTTTTTTTAATTTCTAACACCATTAGGTATGCTGAAACCAAACATGATATGCAATAATCTATTTATAATTTTGTCGTATACACATATTTCATAAGATGACAACGTATTTTGTTATCAATCTAAAATACTTATTAACATTTGAAGATATGATACTCATATAAATTTTGTAGTGGAAAGAACACACAAAACACAATGTTCAACATAACAACATAGGATTTTGAATAATTTCACACACATGAATTAAGTACTCATTATCATCCTTTAAACCATACATGAAATATAAATGACAATTGTAATCCCACAAAATAAACACTTCAAAAAAGTAAGAACACATCCTACAACCAAAACATATCATATTCTTAACAACTTCATACTTAAACTCATTCTGGTGCTAAAAAGTTCATAAAAGATATTTCAATATCAAATTTCCGAAAATTCTAATTAAGAAGATGGTTCTATCTTTACTTTCTTGGATGGTTTGGTGCCTGATAATTGCATAGCGCCAGACGCTTCAAAATCAACTTCTTCACCCTTGTCAGTAATTACAACATCCTTAGCCGAAGTCATTAGAATGATTGATTCTGGATCATTTTCACCAGATGCAGATAATGTTTGCTTGCAATATAAAAAATTAACTGTCAGATATAAAATGAATTATAATAATACAATATTTATCATAGCAAATTATTATGTTAACAAATGAAGATACTTACTGCGGAAGTTTTCAAATTTTCCTTGTTAGGGACCACCTATGCATATTCAGTTTTAGACTGATTCTACACATTGAAACATCGAATATTTATTATACTTGTTAAATATTTAAATAATACATGAATTAAGTGAATATTATACCTCTTCTACTATGTAGTCATTTTCAATCTCTTTAACAAAGGCTTCATCATCACAAAGCTTCCAAACAGACGCTTGGGAAAACGTTGGCTGCACCTTAACTCTAAAAGCCATTTTCTTATTCAACAGAATTTCAAGCTCATCAGGATAAACCATTGGATCATCTTCTCCATTCTAATGGAAAAATAAAATATCAATCATGAGTGATAATCTGAACTTTACAACTCGATAAACTATTAACATTTTAACTTATGTATAACAATGTACCTCCACCATAGAGTTATGCATAAATTCAGCAGTCATTCCAAGTATAGCAGCACATTCGGAATCCCAGAATACAAATCGATATTTTGATTCACCATTGCTAACATATATCTCAATCTTGTACCTATAGTATTTTAAACGAAGAAAATAATATGATTAATAACAAATCCATTACCAAATTTATTTGCAATTTATTTAGATTATATGTACCTTGGTATGGGTTGTTCGACTTTTGGCCCACATGAACATTCATAAGCTTTTTCAGGATTAGGTGCCTTTGAAAAACACTTTGTGCAACCATAATAAAACCATCCATACTTTGAGACAACAAATTTCAATGTGGTTGCTACAGTAACACATAAAGTTTCCTAAAAGCAAATAAAAAATTATATTAATTTCAAAAAGCAAACAATATAATTGTAATGGTAAAGATAAATTCGGCTCTATAGTATTCAACTTACATGTTTGATTTTGCATAACTGACTTAAGGACATACATTTTGCATTATGAACAAACCTTTCTACTGGCGAATACTGAGAACCACCAAACCAATTAGAAAGAGATTTTGCAGATTGAGTAGGCTTCTCCTTCTGTTCATTAGTAGGCAACCTATAGAAATAAGATTGTTTTTTAAATTAAAAATTATGTATAATAATCTGAATATAAATAAATAAATAAAATCCATACTTAGACATAAAATCTTGAATTTCAGGGATGTCTTCATTTATCAACAATTTGGAACCACTCCATGCATTTGACACTGTAAATTGTATAATTAATATAAAAATTATTGAACGTATAATGAAAAATACAAATCAGCTATGTATTTATAAAGTCTGATAGTGTAATACCTTGGCCATCTTTTACCATTGCATGAGTGAGCAGAATTACAATAGCTCCATTGTTTTTAGGATCATTGTAGTAAGCCAAAAATTTTGATCCATAGATTTTCCATAAATTGCAATTTATGCAATTACCCCTATTTTGCAATATAAATAAACAATATTATATGATGGGATTCAGTGATGCAAAATATATAAATTTATCAAACACATAAGTTATGAAAACAATGCGCATTACTTCAAATCTTTCAGCACAACAGAAACAACAACTTTCTTCCCCGGAGTGTTGGATTGGATATGGTTTATCTCACTAACAGCACCAATAATATCTACATTAAAGTAAGGTTCATTATTGAATATGTTTGCAAATATATAAGTTATATAAGTTATAATAGAATTTAAATTACCTTCCAGTCTATCGGTTTTGCATTTGCCTTGAAGTATCTCACCAAAATCTTTAAAGAAATATCCTTTAGGTGGAATATTTTGAAGTTCGATTGCCTTCATTGTGGTACCACCAAGAAACACAATTTTTTTTTGAATAATCACATACCTTCCACTGAAAATCATTGTTATAGACACTGCCATTGTTTATAATGCAGGTCATATTCTCCTTAATGACCTCTTTCCATTTCAGTAAATGGTCATGACGAATAAGGACCTGAATCCGATCACCCTAACAAAATAAAAATAATCTTCTTTTTATATGTTATACAAAAAAACATTTTGTTGTAATTACTAACTATCATACAAAAATCTATACTTAAAAAAAGAAAAGCAATTTACCAAGGAATCCATAACAATCATCTCCAAATGTTCAATACCCTTATTATTCACAATACTCCAAACATCCATTATTCGAACAGCAAGACACCAAGTTTCTTTTGAGTCATTGATGTCTTTCACAGAATCAACCTTTCTACTCATTTTCACTGGAAAAAAATTCAAAAATTAATGTAACTGCAAATTTAGATGACTATAAAATTACAAACCTAATAACTTGGAAAAAAAAGATAAAGAAAAAAATGGTGAAAATGTATAAATCTGTTAAAAACGTACCTTTGTTTGAGAGAGAATTGTATAAGGATTGGCAAAATGCTGAAAAGGATCCAACCTTTGATGTTACACATATATAACATCGAATTGATTAGCAGCATTCTTGAAGAAGAAGGCGTGAAGACTGTTGTGTTCCCAAGGAAATTTTCGGCGTGCAAGAAATAGAAAAAGGCATTTCTTTATGTTGTCGAGGCAAATTTATTAAATTGCAAAATGGTAGGGTTAGTTAGAGTATTAAAAAGAGTTTAGTACGAAATTACTTATAGGAACATGAAATTAGCTATAATATGGATTGTAATTAGGGTAATCAAGTAATTATGGTGGTAATTAACTTTTATATATTAAAAGTAGATATACTACGTTCATCTTGAGCCTTTGATCGACAAATTTACAAATTCTGTCACTTGCCTCCTTATCTTATTTGATCTCATTTGCATTTTTAAACTCAACATCTTCTAAGATACTACGCTTACAATCCTCATAGCAGATGTCAAAGGAGTCACAATGTTAAGTCTTTGTGGTAGAATTATAGAACATCAACATTTTTCTCAACTCTTAAACAATTTTCAATCGAATTTCCATATAACATATAGTTTTCGAAACTTAAGGAACAAGACCAAAAAGAACATCATCAATTCTAACATTATCACCCATGCTAGTTTTTGAACCATCATCACAATATTTTCCAAAAGTAGTGGGGCCGAAAAGTTTTGGAGGAAACATAAGTGGAATCTCAGCATCAAGACTACATTTTTATGATCGGGCATTTTTCGAAAATTTCTTATAGCACTCTATGTATTTCTAGTGCGCCATACAAAATTTTACATATACCATTAATTATGGAGATGTATTTTCAGACGCACCCAAAGTTCAATGAACATTAAAATATTTTAAAGATATATCTCCGAACGCATCCAAATTTCAGTGAACGTTGAAATATTCCGGAGATATATCTCTGAAACATTTTGGAGCATAAGTTGCGTCAACCTCTTCTCTTTCCTCATTTTTCACTTTTCCTCAATGCACTATTCTCCTTCTCAATACACCTCAACTTCACCAAATCAATTTTTATCTAGTAAGACTTAAAGAAACTCAAATAACATCAAACATTTTCTATAACTTCATACAACATCATCAAAACCATAATTTCGACTGGCTTTGCTCATTTTCCTCTGGAAGCCTCTGCAGTTAGTTTGAAGGTGGTAGGTTTGGCACCTGGGAATATTTGCTTCGCTTGATCCTGCCCCCTGTATGACCCTTTCTTATCGAAGACTTGGTGGTTACCGGAGTCCTTCTAGTTTCTTTTGGCCTTTGCTAGTCGAACTTCCTCCATGTTTTGGGCCACTTTTTTGTCGAACACAGCGTTACACCTTAGGCAGAGCATGACCTTCGACTTTTTCTTCTGACACCTATGTAAGAAGTTGATCAGACTCTCTTCTTCCTTTGGGAAAGCTATTTTGTTATATTCCTCTTGACGTCGCTCTTCATCAGTTTCCATCAAAGTTTATTGCGAAAGTTCGACCATGTTAATATCCATAACGACGTCCTTAGTAATGTCTAGATTTTGAAACTCCATTGTAAGGCCATCAGTAGCCTTATCCATCCGCATGAAACCATCAGTGATCTTTTTTGTCACCATTGCCGGATTGGAATCCTTAGTGATTCCTGTTGTATCGAAACCATCAGAAGTTTTATTATTAGCGCCTTTAACGACTCCTTTAGTAAGGCCTTCAGTAACCTCACATATGCAATCTTTCATAACTTTCTCATCAAGATCCTCAGTAATCTTAACCATCACCACATCATTGACGAAGTCACTAGTGACTTCAACCATGTTAACATTGTGAGTGAAGTCATCAGTAACTTCAATCATATTGACAACAGATATGAGAATCATATGGGCTCAAAGGCCCATCATCTCACAAAAACTCAGTTAGTAAAAAACGATAGTAAAATAATGGTGTGTTTATGAACATCACCGTGGGCCTCCAAGTCCATCCTCAAAGCCACAACAATAACTTGAGAGGATAGTGGTAAATAACATTGTATCCTATCTCAGAATGAAATAAACGAGTCATCAGCACGCTTCACATCTACAATCGACTTCACGGTTCATGAGAAACCAAGTTTTCTCAGGATACCTCCATCATCGTGACAACCAAAGGGAAATAGCTAGATTATTTGAAGAGATTCAACCTTCTTCCGTGTGAAACGCTCTGTTTTTGTCTCAATCGCCGGTTCTGGTTTGTGACTCAGGTTCGTGTAATTTGGAGTTTTGCATTGTTTTGCTCTTTCATTTCTTATCTTCTCTTATTGTCTGGTTTGTGAAGGGTGTTGTGGGTTTCATTAATTTTCCTTCATCTCTTGTTTCTCTGTTCTCTTTGGGTTTGATTTAGGGATTGGGTTGAATCGAAAGTTGTCGTTGGGGCTTTGTATTTATGTGAGTTGTTGTTGATTCTAATTAAGAATTTTTAGAGGGGAAGGCTTGAAGTTTTTTTAAAGATGAATTTGTGGAGAAGTGAGGTTGCTTTATAGAGGATTATGAAGGGTGAAATGGGAATTCTTTGTGAATGAGAATCAGAGAACGAGGACGTGATTCTTGTGGAAATGGTGCTTTCTTGCAAATTGGTTACACATTTGTCGGTTTTATGAATCTTCTCCGTGTTTGTTGTTTGTAGAGTTTAAAAGGTGGGGTCCTAGTTTTGCAGGTTTGTTATAAATCACATTTTTAGTGCAAGTCCCCTTTGCATTATGGTTTTTTTTTCGTTTTTCTGCAGGATGGCTTGTTGGCTTTGTGCGTGAATTTGGCTTGTTGTGATGCTAAGGTTGTGCATTGCATATCATGGTTCATATATTTTTCTTGCAGGTCGGTTGAAAAGTATTGTTTGTAGAACGTGGCATGTGAAGTCGTGGTGTTGAGTCTTATTGAGGTGAATTTAGTGTGCTGTAATGTTTTTTTAACGCTGAAAATGGCTTGTTGTGGTAGCTAAGCATGGCATGTTGCCGCAAATAGTTCACGTTTTATTTTTTGCAGGATGTACTGTGGGTTTTCATGGTGTGTGCAGGACAATTTTTTTTTGTTGTAATGGTTTTTTGTAACTTATGTATGGTAATGGGCCTTTGTAACAAGTGGACTTCACAAATGTTTTTGCAAATTCCCTTGTAATGTGCTCTGGGCAAAAATATGTGTAATGGTTGCAACAAATTTTTATGATGGGCTTTCTATTGTGAAATTTTGGTTTTTTGATTGAAAATAATTAATGGTTAATGACTCAAAAGATGGTGATTTGGTTATTGAAAAAAAATTGGATTCTGTTTGAAATGGATATGGACATGGTAAAAAAAAAGTGGATTATGAACGAATGTTAAGAATGGAATTGACAATAGAGGTTGAATTATTTGGATAATGAAAAACCGTGGTTTTGAAATGAATATAACGGATAATGGGTAATGGTATAATAGATGATGGATAGAACAACAATAAAATGTGAATGATCGTGAATTGTCTTTCCACTGACTTTTCAACAACATCCTTGCAACTTGACTTTTCAAATGAATCTTTGTCCTTAAGACCAATATCAGAACCATTGTGAATAGGTCTGCATTAATCTACAGCTTGCACCGTTTAAATCAATGTCATTTTGATTTATAAATAAACCAAGAAATTCACTTTGAAGCACGAAACCCTAATTGAACCCTGATGGTCCTTAATCATGAAACACATACTTTGTTATAGTCTAAGAACCTGATCCATTTATAACAGACTTAAAATGGCACAAATCCTAATTGAAAGCTTAAACCCACACCACTTGAATCAATCAAACCCAGACCTTGATCTTGAAACAAAACTTGTCTGACCAAGATTTGGTCAGATCTAACTGATCTTCAATCATCACTGAGTCCAGACACTCATACTGATAAACCTCAAATTAACCTCGATTCAATTCATCTCAACCCTGTGATGCCCTAAGTTTGGATCATGAGCATAAACAACATAATTTTGGATTTTCTGAGTAATGGTTAGTGGATAGATGTACATATGAAAAATATACAAGTAGGACAAATTTGGGGTATGACAGATGCCCCTATCTAATTGGCTTAAACAGAGTAAGGTGAACTGCTATGGCGTTTGTTCTTTCGAGGTAGAAGACAATTAGATATGAAGAAGACTCCAAATTTTTCCGAAAATAAAAGGAAATGCTTGGGAATAACAGAGCAATGTCGACCCTCAAGTAGACACTGAGTAACTTGCGAAGGTCGTCATCACCAAAAGGATGATAACAAAATACTCTGACACCAAAAAGATGTCAAACCTATCACCAAAAGGATGATAGTGAACACACGTATACAACTCCAATACCAAAAAGATGACAGATCTATCACCAAAAGGATGATAGAAAACATACACAACAACCCTTCACCCAAAGGATGAAAGTGAGGTCACAACTTGCTATTACCAAAAGGATAATCGAAAGTACACATAGGATTCTAATATTGTCATTCACCAAAAGGATGACTCACAAACCAAATGATATACTGATTACCGGAACCAAAAGGATGACGGGGATATCACCAAAAGGATGATAGTAAATACACACTACTCCGACACCAAAAGGATGAATGATCTATCACCAAAAGGATGATAGAGCATACACAATATCTGGCACCAAAAAGATGACAGGTGTAACACCCTTCTAAACCCCACGGATAATATATGAATAATCAGAGTAAATTTCCATGCATTTACAAAAGGGCATTACACATAACTTTCAAAATATCAAAACCACCTGTCATGCTCATTACTATTTCAATATAAAATTATGCTTTACAAAACTTCATTTTGCATGTAGCAGCGGATTCAATTATACCGCAATTTTCATAAAAGAAACATTTGTTTTTATCACATAAAACAACATCACTTAGGCACTAAGGCCAACATCATAATATTCCAATGGATATAAACACGTTTATAGAGTACATAATGTATATCTTAAACACAACCCAAGCGATTCCAGTGTTACATGACCAGAGCATGACTCGACCCAACATAATTAAATCACTAAACGACTACACCAAAAGTGACCTCGTAACTACGAGCAATACTACTCCTTGATACCTGCACGATGTCATGTAGGACATCATTTCAGCAGAAGGGTGAGAAATATTATCATAATAACAATGCATATAATTATATATACACAAATACACAAGCACAAAATACATATATTCCACATTTTCTCACCACAATTCATTATAACTCATCATGTACAATACAACATATATATAATCAAATATGGATAATCACCAAGCATATTCATCATGCACGTATCCATAAATCTCAACATTCCACATGAACATACACATATTATGTTTACTCACTAATTCACAATTACACATTCACAATTCTCAAATCAACAATTCATGTTCATAAGCATACTTTCATACAATGATCACATATTCACAACTCTCAATTACACAAGTAATGCACATACACATATGCATAACTTCATACAACAATCATATATTCATTCCATGAGACTCAATGCAACTCATGCCATGTGGTACCAACACTTGTTATCATTTTTCGGTTTTTACACTTAAATCGGGTCCACCCTTCTAGACCGATAACAACAAAAGCTCATTCCCTAAGCTTTCAAACCCACCCTTCTAGGTTTGGGACAAACCACTAGTCTCCACGAAACTAGCAAACATTGCCTCTTGACTAAATGATGCATATGCAATCAACAACAAAATGCACTTAAGACCGATCACACGTCTTAATCTCATGCATTCACATAATTCCTCCCTTCAAGAATTAAACAGGATTGCACACACAACATATCATATAATCAAGTATTCATACTTCTCATCAACATATTTGTCAAACAATGCACGCATATCTTACAATATGCTCCCATGCATTAATTCACAATAATCGGATACAACAAATATGCATTCATAATTCAACCTCATTACCTTTTCAAACAATGCACACATATTCACAATATGTTCTCATGCATTCACAATATCGCATATAATCAATATGCATTTACACTTCAATATCATTATCACATTTATCAAGCAATGCACACATATTCACAATATGTTCTCATGTATTCTTCACATACAAACAATATGCATATATTTGTCAAAAGACTATATTTCATAATCGATTCCACCATCTAGGATTCACGCCATACGGCTACTCACAGCATATCATATCACAACATGCACAAGCTATACGTTATATAACAAAAGTATTCTGCACAATAACACATCAATCACACACATTCGCGACGGTAAAAATCAACACAACAATATGTTTTCAATTTTCTGCTATAATTGAACTAGGTACAGGCCTCAAAGCCATTTTTTCTAGAAAGACAATCTCGTTAACTTACCAACGCTTCAAACGGGGATCAAAACCGACTTACGGTTCAAGAGTTATGAATTTTCGAAGTTTTCCGAAAAACCAGAATTTTGCCTAAACACGGCTACGGGATTTTGCATTTTTGCCCGAAAATCCGACCGATTCAATTCTTTTTTTCGAAACAAATACATACTCATACTCACCTAACATATAACAGTGAATTAGAACCATTAAACACAATTTCTACGACGTCCGATTTTCACTCAAATCTCAAACCCTCAATTATCCAAAAATGTCAAAACTCACAAACTCAACCAAATTCAATCAAACAAAATCCAATAATCACGGCTAAACATTACCCGACTAAACTATGCAATTTATTTTGAATTCTAACCGTTCAAAACTCGATTCTATCGATTAAATCATTTATGCCCTAGAAATGGAAAATAGAGAAAACTACCAACAAATCCAACACAACTCATACATAATCATACACATTGATCAAATAATAAGGTTTCTCACCTTTACCTTGATTGGATTGAAGCTTGAAGTTGATTCTTGATGATTTCTCCAAGTTTCCCTCTTCTCTTCTCTTTTCTCCTCTTTCTCTATTCTTTCTCTCCTTTTCTTTATTTCTTTCTCTATTCTTTCTCTCCTTTTCTTTATTTCTTTCTCTTATGTTTCTATCTCTTTTATTTTCTCTCCAATTTCCCTTATATATCCTTTTATTTTCTTTCCATCATAATTCTTCTCTCAAAAATATCTATCAATTCATTTCTCACAAAATATCTCATTTTATCATTAATTAGAGAATATCTAATAAATCCACATTATTCTACCATGTAGAATAAATTAATTAAATCCATTAACTCATTTAAATAAATCCAATAATTTATTTAAATCAGATAAATCACATAAACCAATTAATTAGCACAATTAATCACTTATTGAAAAATTGGGCTGTTACAACAGGCCTATCATCAAAAGGATGATAGTAAACACATGCAATTCCGACATCAAAAGGATGACGGATATACCACCAAAAGGATGGTAGAGAACATATAATATCTGGCACCAAAAGGATGATAGTAAACACAGACAATTCCGATACCAACACTATGCCAAAAAAGACCTTTAGCAGCGCTTTTTTTGGCCTTTAGCAGCGCTTTAAAATGCTGTCAAAAGTGGCGCTGCTAAAGGTAAAGGCAGCGCTTTTTTATGGAAAAAGCGCTGCTAAAGGCTCCCTTCAGCAGCACTTTTAGCAGCGCTTTTATAGCCCTTTAGCAGCGCTTTCATAAGCGCTGCATATTTCCCCCAACCATCCCCCCTTTAGCAGCGCTTTCACAAAGCGCTGTCTTAGAGCCCACCTTTAGCAGCGCTTTTACAAAGCATTGCCATAGCCCCCCCCCTTTAGCAGCGCTGTCGTAGACCCCCCCCCCCCCCCTCTTCCAAACCTATAGCAGCGCTTTTGTAGCGCAATGTCTGTGACCTTTGGCAACGCTTTTTTGTAAAAGCGTTGTCTAATGTCCCAGATTTTAAAAATTTTTTTTAAAATATTCACCCTGTTTTGTATATTTACCAACAACCTGCTTATATTACACAAACCTGCTTATAATTCAGCCCTTTATTTCAACACTTTGACCTTATATATACAATTCAAAACTTTGGCCTTAAATATACAATTCAAAACTTTGGCCTTATATATACAATTCAAAACTTTTGATACATTGTAACTCATCACTTTGTTCATAAACATTTTAATACACATAAACCTGCTTAAATATGTTACAACAAAATTTGATCCTCAGAATTACAACATCACAAATACATTCAATTTACATATAATTACAATTCTTCCAATCCGATAACTTTATACAATTCTCAACCCAAGAATAAATTGACACCATTCCTCTTTAATTTCTTCCAATTTTGCTTTCGTGTAAGTAGCGCACTTGAATTCATCAAAATACTACATAATATAACAGAACATGCAAGATTTAATTTTAAAACTAATTACTCATATGAAGTATCGGATAATTATCAAAATGAATCATATAACTTATATAATGAATTGATCCATACCATGACAGGAATCTCAAGTTGACCAGAAAGAATAATTTCCCTCATAAAGCGCAATACAAAATATCCACAGTCAATACCATTACGCTGCCGAGGACACTGTAAATGGAAAAAACAAATGAACATTTATCAGAATATATAGTTTAAATAGTTTTATCAAGTAGAACCACTATAACAGTCAAACATGCAAAAATATACCTCCACTCTGATCCAGTTGATGTTGTTAGCCTTCCTTTTTGACACCGTTGCATCTTTTTGTGCTCTGAATATTTGTATAACTCTAACATAATATAAACGCATATTTAGAACAATGTCACATAATAAATAAAGATATATAATTAAAGACAACAGTATATCTCATCACTTACGTATTAACCATGTTCCTCAGATTTTCATATTTTGTTGTATCGCCATCCAATGAATCTATATAATACACTATTTCTTTCCTCGGATTAATCGCAACCAACAACTAATGTCCACAATAAAATAAGACAACAGTTTAGACGGAAATGTTATATAGAAAGGGAAAAATCGAACAATTATAATAAATGAATTTAGAATAAAATATAACTCATGGCCAGTATAATATGGCAACAAGAACAACTTCTTCGTAGTCGCGCGCATAAATCTTTGCACTGTGTACTCTTTGGCTGTATCTGGTGTCTGGTCTATTATCCGTGAGTTGACACAACTAACATATAAGAATGTGAATACTAAATTCAATTCATTCGGGACCAGCAACTTGTCATACAAGAACCTAAAAAAACATAATCAACATTAGAATATTAAGTTAAACGAGTAAATTTTAAAATGTTCAATTATTTAATTAAAATGGATCGAAGTACCTGATGTATGAATGCATAACACTGACGCCCAATTCAGAATGGTTGAAAACCTGATCAAAATCCTCCTTAGCAATTGTTTCGGGATATTCAAAACCGAAAATACCTGCGTCCATATGTATTTGACGGATGCCACCCTCAGGCACATCTGATGTTCCCACATATGTTTCAAGGCACATCCTAAATCGAGGAACAAATGCTTTTCTGGGCACCTTGGAAGTTCCAGGCATCTTACCCTTGCTGACTTGTTGCGACTGCTGATCATGAACCTAAAAGTCATATATAAGTTCAGTAATTAATGTATAACAAGATAATCATGTAACTCTAGTAGTACCTGTTTCTTTGATGCAGCTGAATTGGTATCCCGCACAATAATTCTATCATCTTTTGATTTGGATTTTGTAGGAGTCTAAGATCATCATGTAAATAAGAAAATGTAAATGTAAGAATAACTTTCATGTATTGATCATAAAACATTTGAGTATTAAAAGGTTCAACCTACCTCATCATCTATGCAAATGAGATTTGCCGGCCATGCCACATACGCTCCTATTGCGTCTCCCACCACTGTTGCGCCTGAAATATCATCTGGTATAGGCAACAACGCACCCCCCCCCCCTCTAATGCAATATCAATAGATACTTTCAAAAATCCAGAAGGGAGCGGTTTGTGGTGAAGTAAGTCTCCCAGAAAGTTATGCACCTTTCCCTTGCCAACCATTCGATGAGTAGGTGACGATAAATATAGCCGTCAAAATGAAATGCCCTAAACAAATAATGATCAGTTAATGTGTCAATTAAGTAAACTGTGCTAAATTAATTTCAATGTAATATATACAATTACCTCTGGAAGCTTCTGCGGACAACCGATACTATCTTTGTCACTAGTAGCTTTACCCTTTGGAGCGCGTCTTTCCGACATGTATCTCTCCTTATCCTTCTGTAATTCACGGATTTGCGCTTTCAATTCCTCCAAAGTATCCATCACTTCTTTATTGGTTGGATTTTTTTTCTTTGGCTGCTTATACAGTTTGGATGGAGTGACACCAAATCCCTTACCCCTCACACGCCCAGAATACTCAGGAATATTCAGCACCCGGCTCAGTAAGCTCCTGCAATCATCGTCCTCAGCGGGAGTTATGGTCTGGGATAGAGTCTCCTGAAATATAGATAAAAACATATATAAATATATTATACACTTTTGATCAGTTACTGACAAAGATAACGTTGTACTTACACATTGTTCAAAGACTTGTTGAACTTCTTCCTGAACGACTCCATCTCGTCCCACACAGGCAGCCTTCCATACAACATGGTCCGGAAGAGATGTCGCATCACTCTTCTCCTCTTCCAACTACGCATTAGGACGGATAATAAAGAATTATATCCTATTATATATACTTACTATTTTTTGTAAATATATCATATTAAAGCATTTATATGTACTTACTATTTTTTGTTCTAATCGTGCATATCCCAAACGGCCCTTTCTGTATGGATATGCGGGATTTGATGCCCGTTGACGATTTACGCCACTAACAACCTGAAAAAACAAGTTTATCAGAACTCTTGTGGAAGAAGTATATATACTATACATAGTTCATGATAAGTTGTACTTACTTCAAATTCTTTTGTTCTTCGCTTTGCAACAAACGTCTCCCATTCTTCCTCCGAAATCAAATCCGCGTACTTCATTGGACGCTCCGAGTCAACAAAGTTTCCTTCAGAATCTTTTAGAAACTTGTTTGTTAAAAACGCTCTAAATCCCCTCAAGCGTTTTCCGGCCAATTGAATACAATATTTTCTCCTACGATCTTCAATATTAAAAGATCTCTGCAAACAAACACACATACATATAACATGTTAGTATAAATAATTTAAAGACGTAACTGTCAACATAATTAAAAATAATCAAATATCATACCTGAATCTCGGTCCAAATCTTATCTTTATCCGGTTGTAATGAAATAATTCTCAAATTATCGCAAGTAATCGGAACTTGCGAACGTACAAGTGCTCTGATGTAACTTGTTAGCAATGCACCGTTAGGCTCAACTAACTGATCTCTTTCATTCCAATGGACATCATACTTTACTCCTTTATCTCTCGCACGAATGATTTTTTTCATAATTGTTATGCCTATTTTAATATCACCTTCCACGTCTTTTGTAGTTTGTTTTCCATCATGTGATGTTTCCTCGTTGCTGGCCATAATATATATACCTGTAATTCAGAAAAACCAAAGTATCAAATGAATGAAATGCAAATATGTAAATAACAAATATATACATAAGAAATGTGTAAATAAGAAAAACATGGTATAAATAAGAAATAATTTGTTACAAGTACCTTTAACATCTCTTTCTTTTTTTCGTTTTAACGGGGTTTACTTGTCTCTTAACAACACGGACAGATGGATTGATCTAAATTCCCTCGTTATGATCATTTCTAATATATGATTCGTCCGCTCTAATATTGTCATCTGGATCATCTATAATATAAGATTCATTCTCAACATCAACATCCCCCTTTTCTCCAATGTTATCATCGATTACTTTGTTGGAAAAAAGAACTGTAGACCATTTCGTACTTGTCGGATCAGTGACATAGAACACTTGTTTAGCTTGCGTGGCTAGAATAAAAGGCTCATCTTTGTACCCCACCTTATTAAGATCCACTTTCAAAAAACCTGATTTATCCATTCGTATGCCACTATTATTTTCAACCCACTTGCATCCAAAGATAGGAATCTGAAACTTCTCATAATCAAACACCCAAATGCGCTCGATAACCCCATAATACGAGGAAATGTGCATTGCTTCAGCAAGCACGGTGACACCACTATTTTGCATTGTACTTTTATCATCTTGTTCCTTGGTATAAAATGTGTATCCATTAATTGCATATGCGCTATAAGAAAACACATGCAAACTTGGACCATATGCTAAACATCTCAACCTTTCTGTTATTGAAGCGGGATCAGAATAAAACTTCGAAAAAATATGCTCCTTGAACCATGTTATAAAACTTCGATTGTGCTCACGTACTATCCAATTTTCATTTCTATTCAGATTTAAACCTCGGAGGATGTCCTTGTGCATTTCAACATACGGCTCAACCTCAATGTCATTGTGCAAAACATACAAATGCACTTGCTCCCATTCATCCCTTGAAACTGTCACAACTTTATTTCCAATTAATTGTTTACCTACTATTTTTTCAACAACATGAGATTTTGGGAGGCCAATGGATTGAATGTTGGACAAATATTCAGTACAAAATTCAATAGCTTCTTCAACAATGTATCGTTCAACAATACATCCCTCTGGTCGACTTTGGTTTTTCACATACCCTTTCAATATTTTCATATAACGTTCAACAGGGTACATCCATCTCATATAGGCAGGTCCACATAGTTGTGTCTCTTTCACAAGATGAACAACTAGATGTACCATTATGTCAAAAAATGATGGAGGAAAATACATTTCAAGCTCTCACAAAGTAATAACTATTTCTCTTTGCAATGTTGGTAAGATCGCAGGATCTATCACCTTACTACAGATTGACCTAAAGAAAAAATACAATTTAGTTATTGCGCCTCTCACTTTTTCTGGCAAAATAGAACGTATACCTATTGGTAGAAAGTGTTCCATTATAATATGGCAATCATGTGTCTTTAAACTCTTTAACTTGAGGTCTTTCATAGAAACAAGTCTTCTAATATCTGAAGAGTATCCTTCTGGAATTTAACTTCACTCAGAAACTTACACAGTATCTTTTTCTCCTTTCTAGATAAAGTATAAGCAGCAGGTGGTAGATATATGCGATTTACTTTCTTCAAGGGTCCTAATTCATTTCTTATTCCCATTGCTACCAAGTCCTTTCTTGCTTTAAGTCCATCCTTAGACTTTCCTTGTATATTGAGTAACGTACCAATAACACTTTCAAATACATTTTTTTCAATATGCATAACATCAAGAAAATGTCTTACATACAACGACTTCCAATACGGCAACTCAAACAAAATTGACTTCTTCTTCCACCCACGCGTGACAAGCGTATGAGCAAAAGGCTTGCCAAACTTAATACTCACATCTTTCACCTTTTCAAAAATTTGTTCGCCGGTCAATGTAGGTGGAGCTTTACGTTGTTCTGAATTTCCATTGAATGCTTCTCTCCGTCCACGGTAGTGATGACTAGAATTTAAGAATCTACGATGACCAAGAAAGACATTCTTCTGACCAAATTCCAACCGCGTCCAATCTGTGTTTTCTTCACAGATAGGACACGCACATTGACCTTTAATGCTATACCCCGATAGATTTCCGTATGCTGGGAAATCATTAATTGTGCCAAACAACATCACCCTTAAATTGAAACTTTATTTCCTATATCCATCATAAACCTCCACACCGTTCTTCCACAAACTCTTTAAGTCTTCAATTAGAGGTGTCAGGTATACGTCTATGCCATTCCCTGGTTGTTTAGGGCCAGAAATTAACATAGATAACATCATGTACTTACGCTTCATACATAGCCATGGAGGTAGGTTATAAATCATTATAATTACAGGCCAGGTGGAATGTGAGATACTCTGCAGACCATGCGGATTCATTCCATCAGTCGATAATGCTAAGCGAAGGTTTCTAGATTCTTCTCCAAAATCAGGATAATCATTATCAATTTTCATCCACTGTGGTGAATCTGCCGGATGTCGATACTTCCCATCTACAATTCTATCATCTGCAAGCCAAGTCAGGTGTTTTGCATCTGTTTCACTACGAAACATGCGTCTGAATCTCGGAATTATAGGAAAATACCATAATACTTTTGCTGGTGACAATTTTTTCTTATACCGAGATACACCGCATTTAGGACACTCGTTTAATGATGCATATTCATTTCGAAACAAAATGCAATCATTTGGACAAGCATGTATCTTATCATAGCTCATGCCAATAGAGCATAACATTTTTTTAGCTTCATAGGTTCGATTGGGAAGAACATTATCCTCCGGAAGCATCTCTTGAAGTAGGGTTAACAACTCTGTGAAACTTTTATCCGACCATCCATTACCCGCCTTTAAATTGTACAACTTTAATACCGCGGACAATCTTGTGAAAGTAATGCAACCTTTATACAACGGTTTCTCTGCATCGCTTACCAACCTCTCAAACATCTTGGGACAATCTTGAAGATCTTCTTCAAGTGCTTCTGCAATCTCTTCGACTCGATCACAATCATATGTATCCATGCCATTGTCCTTTGAAGCACATGTCGTATTATTCTGGGGTTCAACATTCTCGTTACTTATCTCACCATGTAATGTCCAACATGTGTAACTTCGATCAATTACATGTCTCATTAAATGAGATTCCAACTGAACGACGTCAACTCGACGCCCATAACAGCATCCTAAGCAAGGACATGTGATCCTACTGGGGTCTTTGGCGTGTTCAACAACGAACTTAACGAACTTCGATACCCCATTCTCGTACTCTTTTGACAATCGATTACCAGACATCCATTTTTTATCCATACTAATTGAGTAATCTACACTAAACTATGAAAGTTAAATAAAACAGAGAATACCTGTAAAGAAATCACTAACTTCTAAGAATGCTACACAGTAGGATGCTTGGAAACGATCACAACTTTGCTCTTCACAGGTAACCCCTATAGCAGACAAAATATAAATTTTATTAAAACCATATTAATAATTAACCAAAACAAAAATACTAGATAATCCACCAAAATAAATCATATTAAAAATACTAGATAATCCTTAAACCAAAATGACACCCTTACTAAACATTGAGAAATCCTAACTAAACATATAAAACCATAATAACATATCATATAAACATTGAGAAATCCATAATAACATATCAACATATAAAACCATCAACATATAAAACCATAATAACATATAAAACCATATCATATAAAACCATATTCATGTTGGCTACTCTCTTAAAAAATACGAATTTCCAAACTATTAAAAAAAATATATGCTCTATTAAGTTACATTAATATTTTTAGCCATCATTATCTAATATTTTTGTTATATTCAAATTAGAAGAAAACTCATTTGTATGAGTGGTTCTAGATGAATTATCCATCTAAGTTCAAAATAGCAACAAAATAAAAACAACATCAATCTCAATCCCAAAATAACAATAGAAAAACAATAACACATAAAACATTTTGAGTTTAGGCTTTTAACAACAACAAAAACAAAAACAAAAACAATAGTATACGTAACATATCTACACAAACCCAACAACATTAGTGTTAACATCATATCAAATATCATACTTGAACTCAAATTTACTTGCATGTCCTCAAACCTTCAATGCAAAACAACACTAAAAACCTTCACTAAACCTTCAATAACTCAATAAAAACAACAACAACAACAATAATATTAAACCTTCAATGCCTCAATAACAACAAACCTTCGCATTGCAACAACTATATCAAACCTTCAATATCTCAATAACATAAAACCTTTAATATCTCAATAACAACAAAGAGACAATAACACATAAATGCTTAACTCAACAAACCTTTAAAGAATTTGATCAATACATATAACCACTATAACTCAGCAATGACATATACAGATACCTTCAATATCTTAATAACAACAAAGAGACAATAACACAAAATCTTTAATATCTCAATAACACAAAACCATCTATATCATCAGAGCAGAAAAACCATCTATATCTTCAAATACCAACAATGGTGAAAAGATAAATAAACATGAAAACCATAGTAAAAGTTCACATACCGTAACAATGGTGGAAATACAATGTAGACGGACGGATGCACTCGAAAACGGACGGTGAACGGCGGCGTAATCCAACGGAAGAGGGCGACGGTCGGACGGAGGATGACGACAACAGAATGTTTGAATAAGGCAAGTTCGTTCGCCAGAGGAGAAAGAAAGAAGAAAAGAAATGTACGCGACTGTTCTGTTTCTTTCTAAATTCTGGAGGGTATTTTAAAATTATAATACTAATACCTATAACAGCGCTTTTTAAAGGCCTTTAGCAGCGCTTTAAAAAGCGCTTTCATAGGATGCCTTAGCAATGCCATATAGCAGCGCTTTATATAAAAAATGCTTTCTAAGGGTCCCCCTTTAGCAGCGCTTTTTAAAAGCACTTTCATAGGGTCCCCCTTTAGCAGCGCTTTTTAAAAGCGCTTTCTTAGGGTACCCCTTTAGCAGCGCTTTTTAAAAAGCGCTTTCTTATGGTCCCCCTTTAGCAGCGCTTTTTTAAAAGCGCTGTCTTTGGTAGGCAATTTTTTTTCTTTTTTTTTTCTCAACCTTTAGCAGCGCTTTTTTAAAAAGCACTGTCTTTGTATGCGCTGCTAAAACTCATTTCTGGCGTAGTGCAAAAGGATGACGGAACTACCACCAAAAGGATGATAGAGAACATACATAATGAACCTTCACCAAAAGGATGAAAGTGAACACACATAATGACTCTTCACCAAAAGGATGAAAGTGAGGTCGAAATTTGCTATTACTAAAATGATAGTAAGTAAACACTGGGTTCCCAACACCAAAAGGATGACGGGTCTATCACCAAAAGGATGATAGAGGACATACACAATCGACCATTCACCAAAAGGATGAAAGTGAGGTCAAAACTCGCTATTATCAAAAGAATAATAGTAAGTACACTAGGTTCCCGACACCAAAAGAATGACGAGTCTATCACCAAAAGGATGATAGTAAACTCACACAGCTTCGACATCAAAAGGATGATGGATCTATCACCAAAAGGATGATATAGCATACACAATATCTGGCACCAAAAGGATGACAGACCTATCACCAAAAGGATGATAGTAAACTCACACGGCTCTAACACCAAAAGGATGATAGTGAACACACGCAACGACCCTTCCTCAAAAGGATGAAAGTAAGGTCGAAACTCGCTATTTCTAAAAGGATAATAGTAAGTACACACACGACTCTGACACCAAAAGGATGGTGGACCTGTCACTAATAGGATGATAGCGAACACACACAACGACCCTTCGCCAAAAGGATGAAAGTGAGGTCGAAAATCGCTATTACCAAAAGGATAATAGTAAGTACACACACGACTCCGACGCCAAAAGGATGGCGGACCTATCACCAAAAGGATGATAATGAACACACGCAACTCTGTCACCAAAAGGATGATAGTGAACATATACAACGAACCTTCACCAAAAGGATGAAAGTGAGGTCGAAACTCGTTATTACCAAAAGGATAACAACATGCAAAACGATATCAAAAGCTGTCATTCACTAAAAGGATCGTAAACAAACCAAAGGTTCACAGATTGGTGATGTCGCTACTCGAAAAATCGCAACGACGGAGAGGCGAGAATGAAAAGACAGAAGAGTCGCCACCGAACTTTATTTATCCCATGAGGGGAAAGGAAAATATCTAGAAAAACTTAAGAAGGAAACGGGTAAGATGGTCTCGCGACCAAAGAACGGGTTTGAAAGTCGGTTATGCGAAGGGAAGGTATTAGCACCCCTTGCATCCATCATACTCGATGAGAACCATTTGTTTGTCTAAGTGTGAAGATATCTGCTAAAGGTTATTGTTTTCTAAGAGTGTTCCAAGGGATAAAGAGAAAGGTTTAGAAACGGGGAAACAATGGATAAAGGGGAAAAAGGGACTCGGTAGGACTTCGTAGTCCTAGGCCTACATATTCTCAACAGATATGAGAAAGTCAGAGTCAACGTAGTTCAGGAAACTATGGGTAAAAGATAGACGTGTGCTCGGAGAGGATTGGGGTCCTCGTGTCTACGTATCTTTACTTAAAAGAAGTAAAGAATCAGAGCAGTCGTAGTTCGGACTATGGTTAACTGGTGTTTTTGTTGGATGATGTTATCATACGCATTCTAGCAGTTAGGTGTATTGCAGCTCGCTCATGGAGTCTTAGGCGTTACCTGTTTGTGGTAGAACGAACGTAACATATCCTTTTTGAAAAGATTAATTTTCGCCTTTGAGGCAAGATGTCACGTTTGATTTGTGAGGCTTATTTTTATGGGTGAAATAGGTCCTCAAATAGTAACCCCTTGCATGTAGTACCAAATTCTTTATCTCAAAATATTTATTGTGAAATGGTGTGGCGAACATAGTCATATCTTCGTATTAAAAGACGAGTATCGAGACCACACACTCTACAGTGAGTATCTTGACACTCGGAGGGAAAGAAGTCTGCACTTAATCCTCTCTCTTTAGTTTAATACAGAGTAGACTTCATTCTTTTATTAAAGATGTTTTTGATCTTAGATGGTAAGTACTTTACAAAAGTGAATCCTAAAGGTAATGTCAAGCACTCAGGATAGGAGAAGTCCTACGCCTAACCACTTCACAACCATCCGAGTTTATTTGGAAAAGAGTTTTTGAAAATGCACTTGGTACGAGATCAAGGTTTTAAGAGAAAATTTTTGAAAAGAAAGGATGGTGAATTGGTTTAACAGTTATTTGAGAAAATCCGCTTGACGTTGGATCAAGGGTTTGATTGCTTAAAAAAACATTTGAGGTGATGCGAACAAGGTTGATTGCGATGCACAAGGAAATCGACTTACAAGGTCAAAAATGGCTCGATAAGAATCGAGAATTTGTTTTAAAAATAGTTTTTCGGAACCAAAAGTCAAGGATGATCTTAATATTGTCCACATACAATGGCCGTACAATCACATCGGGTTAGTCGGCTTGAAACAAAACACGTCATACAAAAATAGATTTTTTTTTGGAAAAGTATGAAAAGTTTGTTGTGCGAACCTTGCAGCGAAACTGCCCAGAAACAATAAGAAGTTCGTTGTGCGAACTTCCTAGCGAACATGCACTATTCACAAACAGAGGCGAAAGGCACTAAAGTTCGTTGTGCGAACCTTGCAACGAAGCTGCCCAGAAAAAACAATAAGAAGTTCGCTGTGCAAACTTCCTAGCGAACGCAAACAGAGGCAAAAGGTGCCAAAGTTCGCAGTGCGAAGGTGCCAATGAACAACTCGCTAGCTAAAAACAAGGGAAAACTAACTGTCAAGTGGCCCTTTTAGTACCACGAAAGCGTGTTCGCTAGGAAAAGAAAGTTGTGCGAACATGACAGTAAAGATGAGTATTTTTCAACTCATCTCACTATGAAAACTACACTATGTTCTTCTTTTTTTTTTTCTTTTTTTTACAACAATTCTTGGTCACTCTTGGAACCTTATTACATTATACAACACAAATATCACTTAAAAATAAAACATGTAAAAATGTAAAGAGATAAGAGTTTAAAAGAAAAGATACCCAAGAGCTACTATTTTCCATCTAATCACCAATGGCTTTTGTTGGTTGTGCTCTATGGTTCACCTTCTTCTTCTGATTTTCTATCACTCTCTTGTTCTCTCAATATTTTTTTCTTTCTCTTTTTTTAATCTCCTTTTTTCTGATTTTTTCAATGCCTCTTGCTCTCACACCCTCTCCCCTTTAGTCAATGTTCTCTCTCTCTCCTTTTAAAACTCAGCACATTAGGGTTTTCACTTGTTTCAAAATTTCAGATTTTCATTGAGAAATGCCTTTTACCACTTTCTTGATGTCACTCTCTTTCTTTCCATTTTCATGAATCCTACTTTGTTGTATTTTTGCTGTTACACTTGCCTAGGCTGTCTTTTTTCTGCTGCACTTTGTAGTGCTCTCAAATCTTGAACCCATTTGTTTGCTTGTGCTTGGACTGCCCTTGTGATCCAAGTTTCTACCTTTGACAGCATTTTTAAAATTCTAATATTTGATATGTAGATGCATCACCATGAGTTCATTCCCTTGGTTTTGTGACATGAATTGTTTGGTTATGAGACAATTTGTCACTTCTTGAATGGGATTGTTTTAGATTAAAATTACCCATGATTAAGCATGCATAGTTTGGATCTTGAAATGTTCCAATGCTAAGTTAAATCTTAATTATTTTCCTTGGATGTTTGTAAGCATAATAAGGAACATGTGGACTTGATGGGGCATGAAGGGTACCATAGCATGAAGTTGGTTAGAAACTTGAATTAAGATTAGAAATAGCTTAAATTTCTAAGCATTACTTAGAGTTAGAAATTTTGTAACAAATGTGACATTCTTGCAATGTCATGACATTTCCCTTTGTAATATTCTTGAATCTAATCTTTGAATTCATGAATCTTGAATTTGGAATAATGGATCTCCCTATGCCATTGAAATGAATGAATTTTTGAATTATGAACTTGTGATCTTTTGAATTCCACTTGAACATAGAATTTGAAACAAAGTTGGATGAATAAATCTTGAATTAAGCCTTGCACTTCATGTTCATTAGGAATATTGATCTTGAATATCCTAATATTCTTCAAGTAATTTCTCCTTGAAGGAATCTGTATGAGTAGACTTTCCAACTTGAACCCAACCTTAGACAATGAACCTTTTCTTCCATGTAGCCCATGATAAGCAATTTATCTTATTTGGAATGGAAAACAACAAACCAACCCAATCCTTACCTTGTGAACCCACGTGCTCGATATGCAATAGAACGGTGTATGATATGATGAAAGTAGGACATGAAAGGCTAATGGTGAAAATCATTGGCTCTTGATATCTGAAAAATTATTGAAGAGATTAAACCTGATACCTGAGGGTTTGATTCACAGAAACTCCTGATCCCATGCAAAGTATGATCATGAATTACAACCTGATGATGATGCAGATGAATGCAAAGCAAAAGCCAGTTAGGGCTAGAAAAGGGAAGGCAAATTTTGGGGTGCAACAGCTGACACCAAAACGATGAAGGTAAGATCAAACAACACAAGTTGCTACCACCAAAGTGATGATAGAAACTTCCCACATGGAGAAATACCAACACCAAAAGGATGAAGGTTAGGTTGAATTGACAGGACTTGACTATCATCTAAAGTCCATGTCACATTGGCAAATAAAGAATTGGAGTGTTCGTAGTTCGTGGATACGACCACGAAAAGAAGAGGTTGAATTGTTGAAGTTTGGTTGGGAAACAAAAGACTGAATGACAAACAACCTAAGGGACGTGCCTCGAGAGTTGTCACTCAAGAATCTAAGGAATGCAGGACTCCAAGAACTCATTTCTTTCAGGAGTTGATGAAAAAGGTTTTAAGAAAGGTTGAACGTTTTGAATTCGAAAGATTGAATGAAAAACAACCTAAGGGGCGTGCCTCGAGAGCCATTCATTCGAAGATCTAAGGAATTCTAGATTCCAAGAATCTCCTTCTTTCTTAAGTTGATAAAAAAATGTTCGATAAGGATGAAGTGTTTTAAGATGAAAGGTTGAATGAATAACAACCCAAGGCGTGCACCTTAATAGCCATTCATTCGAAGATCCAAGGAATGCGAGACTCCAAGAATCTTCTTCTTTCGAAGTTAATTAAGAAAGTGGTTTGGAAAAAAATTGAATTGGATTGGTTGAAAAGAGATTGATGGCGAGGCAAAAGGCACTCAACTTACAAGTTTGAATAAAAATACCACTTGACGTTGGATCAAGGGTTTACAAAAGAGGTGATAATCGATATTAGTCCCTAGGGGTGCTCCTAATAACGAAACCACGACGAAATGTGCAAGTGTGTGTGTTAGGTTGATGGTGAATGCTAAAGAGCAATCAAATTACAGAAAGTGTTTTGAAAACGGCTCGACGACGAATCAATAATTAGTTTGAAAATGGTTTAGTTTATGCTAGTCCCTAGGGGTGCTCCTAGTAAACAAACCACAATCAGTGCAAATTGAATGCGTACATGTAAGTTACAAGGGATTTCACGAAATAAAAGGGTTCATTGTAAGGTAACTCAAGAGGAAGCCGTGTGTGTCTGAGGTGTCCTAAACTAAGCCTAGAGCAAGAGTTGGACAAAAATCTCCATGCTAGGGTTTATATACAAATTTTGTAATTCGTTTCTTGGAATAGTAACCAACAGTCCACCAATTTAGGCTTTTAGGGTTTTGATTGTTATTAGTGTGTTTTGAATAATGTGAATAAGATATGAACAAGATGATAATGATATGGATAATATGAATAATATGACAAGATAAATATCAACAATAATATAATTAATATAATATTAACAATAGTAAGTGAATGATGATATAATCGAGATATATTAACGGAGACGTAAATCGAGAGTATATTGACAGAAATTAAAGAAAGAGTATATTGACTAAAAGTAAAGTTAGTGGTTAATTTTTATTGAATGAATCGGGTCGACTATAGCTTTAAACCGTCGTAGCATGATCTATGACTTCCGTTGAATTATTCTAAGGACTAACATTTTCCCTTATGAGGATTTTATCGACCCTTAGGAATTCAAACCTTTACAAATTCACCGCCATGCTGCTTGGTCGATGAGGCACTAAGTCCCTCAAGCAAAAAAGTTAGCAACCCTGGAAATTGGAAGTCCCTCAAAAGTTGAATCATGTAGTGTGGATGGAGAAATGATGAGTCCCTCAGGCGGGGCACTTTAACCTTTTAGGTGGGACTTTTATCGAGTCCTCTAGCAAGACTTAATGCCAAGTATTTGGGGCTAGATATAGGTCGCGCCTCTCAGGATTGATTTCTGGGAGCGATCTCGCTCGGGGAGATGGTGAATCCCTCAAGCGATAACTTTATCAACCCTAAGAATTCTAAGTTCCTCAAAGGGTGCATCATGTATCCCGAATGGAGAGATGTTGAGTCACTTAGATGGGTCGTTTAACCTATCAGGCGACACTTCTATCAACCTCTTAGCAAGACTTAACACAAAATCTCTAAGGCTTGACATAAGTCGCACCCCTTAGGCATGATATTTTAGAGCGATCTCTCCCGAGGAGATATTGAATCTCTCAGGCGAGAGCTTTATCAACCCTGGTAATTCTAAGTCCCTAAGAGGTTGTGTCATGTAGTATGGCTGGAGAGATGTTGAGTTCCTCAGACGAAGCATTTTAACCCTTTAGGAGGGACTTATGTAGATCCCTCTAGCAAGACTTGGCACCAAGTCTTCGAAGCTTTATATATGTCGTGCCTCTTAGGCTTGATTTTTAGAAGCTATCTCACTGAATGAGATACCGGGTCCCTAATGTAAGAGCTTTATCTTGGCCAATCAAGTATAGATAGGGAAGGGCGACTAGAGTTTCTCTATAGAAGTTCAGTCATGTGATTGCCTCAAGGGATGGTAAGGATCTTCACATGGAAGTCCTGAATACTCATATTTCCATGAAAAGCGGCAAGAATCTTCTTGTGGAAGTCCAACATATAATTTTCATGAGAGGCGGAAAGGATCTTCCCGTGGAAGTTAAAAATTTAATTTCCTCAAGGGGCGGCAAGGATCCTTTCCTAAAGGTCCAACAAATTCAAGTTTCCATGTAAGGCGGTAAGGATCTTTTCATAAAGGTCTAACATATTCATGTTATCGTGAGATGCGGCAAGGGTCTTCCCATGGAAGTCCAACATTTAATTGCCTCAAGAGGCGAAAAGGTTCCTCTCATGAAGGTCTAGCATTTAATTGCCTCGAAGGGAGGCAAGGATCCTTTCATAAAGGTCTATCATATAATTTATTTTGAAGTGAAAGGTCCCTCTGTGGAAAAAGACATTTGAATTAATGTTAAAAATTACACAGGCATAACGTATATGGGAAACTTACAAATAATTTTAATAATAGTAGTAATAGAGGTGGAGCGCATTTCAAGTCCGGAGTAAGAGCGGTCCTTTAAGCTCTTGTAGTTTGTATGCTCCATGAGGAAGTTTTTGGTATATGTGATATGGACCTTCCCAGTTAAGTTGTAGCTTCCTCTACTGTACAGGTATAGATACTTCCTTTAACACCAGGCCGCCCTCCTAATTCTCTCTTAGCTTTACATTGGATTTGTATCTCCTGACGGCTCTATGTTTGGCAAAAAAATTTCAGTCTTGGACGACCTCTTGTAGATTGTCGATTAGATCTGTCGCACACTTCAATCCTATCTTGTTTGATTTTTCTTTGTAATGTGCTTGTTTCCATGACTACATCTCGATTTCTATGAGAAGCATCGCATCCACCCCATAAACCATCGAAAACGGGGTTTCCTTGCTGGTGGATTATGGCGTGGTGAGGTACGACCATAGTATCTCGTAGAGCAGTTCTTCCCACAGACCTTTGGCGTTGTCTAACTTCTCCTTGAGTCCTTTTAGGATTATTTTGTTTGCTTACTCAGTATGTTCGTTGGCTTAAGTATGTACCACAAATACGAACTTTATCTACACACACAGATCCTTGCAGAAGTCTGAAACAATGGTGCTGGAGAGGTCATACTGGAACATGATCCTCGATTAGTAAAAGCACTTAACTCTTTATGTCATGATTTTTTCCACTACTTCAGCATCTATCTATTGGTGAAATAGTTCACCCCTAATATCAAGAATTTCAGCTCTTATGGTGCTAGAGGAAATGAGCCCACACCACACTCGTAGAAGTGCCAGGGAGAATTTATTGATCGAAGGAACTCTGTTGAAGTATGGTGAAGGTCAGAGTGTCTTTGGAAATGATCACACTTCTTGACAAAGGCGATGTTATCCTTCATTAATATGGGCTAGTAGTAACCCACTCTTAATTGCTTGCGGGTGAGAGCCTTTCCAATTATGTGGTTGTTGTAGGCTCTCTTATGGAGTACTACGAGAACTAAAGTGATGTCGTTCTCATTTATACATCTCAACATTGGAGTAGACTTCCCCATTCTGTAGAGCTTCCCAAAGAGCATGGTGTACTTGGCAACTTTTCTCATGATATTCCTCACTTCTCCCCCGTCAGGTGGGAGTTCTCCAGAATGTAGGTAACACAATATGGGTGACATCCAACTGGACTTCAGAATAAGCTCTACAGAGTATACTTCATCTGTCCCGATACTGGGGGAGGCCAAAATTTCCTGTATGATTTTCCTATTAAACCCCGCAAACTTCAAGGTGGCCTACTTTGACAAGGGGTCTACCCTGAGGTTCTATTTACTGAGGACGTTCTCTAATTTGAATGAAATAAAAAGTGAGGACATATGTCATACCTTCTGCAAATATTTTTCAACACAGGCTCTTTAGACAGGTATTATCTCGAGAACTGGTTGGTTACCATCTAAGAGTGAGTTTTGGCTTTTAATATGGTAGCTCCCATTTCTAGGGCAAGGATTATATCGAAGATGAGTGCTTCATATTCCACTTAGTTTTTATTGGCGGTGAACCTGAACTTCAATGCCTATTCAATAAATATATAGTATGGTCCCTCGAGTACTATTCTTGTACTGTTTCCTTTTATATTAGAGGCGCCATCCACAGATAATGCTCATTTCAACGGTGGCTCCTCTTCATCGGGTGAACTCAGCTTGGCTACGAAATCGACCAAGGTTTGTGACTTGATACTTCCCTTTGGAACATATTAAATGTCGTATTCCAAGAGCTCTACCGACCAGGATACCGTTCTTCCCGCCAGGTCGGGTTTCTTCAACACTTGGAGGATGGGGTAGTTAGGTTTTTACTAGGATAAGGTGTATCTGGAAATAACATCGGAGTTTTCTTCCTTCAGTGACAACGACTAACGCGAGCTTCTCGATCTTTTGGTAACGCGTATTCGCATCCTTGAATACTTTACTTACAAAATACACAAGCTTCTCCACTTTATCTATTTCATGGACAAAGAGTGAGCTCATGGAGAAAAGGTGAGTCTTCCTTCGGGCGAGTGAGGATTGAGGGTGATGTGAGAAACTCCTTGATCTTGTCGAATTCTTCATCACACTTGACTTTCCATTCTAACTTCTATTTTTTCTTTAGGGCAGCGTAGAAAAGGAAAGCTTTATCGCTCGTGCAACAAAGTAAGCGAGAAAGGGAGGTTAGACGTCTAATAAGAAGTTAAACTTCCATCACATTAGTGGAGTTTCTCGTATTAATGACTGCCTAACACTTGTTTGGATTGGCTTCAATCCCCTTCCTCGTCAGCATAAATACTTGAAATTTCACTGACCATACTCCACAAGAGCATTTGGCAAGGTTTATGCACATGTCATATGTTCTTAGTGAATGTAGGATATCCTCTAGGTCGTTGGCATGAATCTGTATTTCTCCCGTCTTAAAAATCATGTCATTGACATATACCTTGAGGTTCTTCCCAATCTGGTGGGTGAACACATCATCCATAAGTCGCTGGTAGGTGGCGCCAAGATTTTTGAGGCAAAAAGGCATGAAGTTGTAGTAGTAGTTTCCCTATTTTGACATGAAGGTAGTTTTGGGGGCATCCAATGGATCCATCTTGATTTGGTTGTATCTTGAGTAGGAACCCATAAAAATTAGCTCTCGATATCTTGAGGACTTGTTAATCAGGTGTTTGATATCTAGCAAAGGATATGGGTCCTTGGGATAGACAACGTTCGAATCCGTGAAGATTATGCACATGCGTCATTTGATGTTTGTCTATCTCACCAGGACCATGTTGGCCAGCCAAGTGGGGAACTTCATCTTAGTGATGAATCTGACGTTGTATAATTTTACCACCTTTTTATCAATGGAGGCCCTATTTTCTTCGCCCATCTTCTACTTTCTTTGCGCCACTGGTCTGGTTGGCGGATGGATGGAAAAGTGATGGCTCACGACTTTGGTGTCTATTCCTGACATGTTTTAGGGGGCTCGGGTGAATGGGTATATGTTTCTTCTGATTTGGTCGGCTAGCTCCCGCTCCTCTCTTGCAGACAAGGAGGTGCCCATCTTTATGACTTGATGGGCATGAGGTCCTATTTGGACTTTCTTCAAGTTTTCTATGGGTGAGTTTTTCCTCTTATGCATCCTATATGGGGTCCCAACCCTCGATGTTAGTATTTGGAACATCGAAGGAATAGGCATCTAATGATGCGAGCTTTTCTCTAGATTTCTCCATGCTGCTCAGATAACACTCGCGAGCAATTTATCGATCTCCCTAAATGATGCTTGATCTTCCATTTAGGAGTGGATATTACAAGGTTAAATTTCGAGTTGACGCGACCGCTCCTAGGAAGTTGGTGGTGTCCACAATGAGGTAGTTGACGTTGATGGTTTTGGCGTCAGCTTCCTCCCCGTATATGGGTTTTAGGGTCACATAGCTCATTATCTGTATGTTCTCCCAATAACTGTGTTAGGGAGCCTGTGAACCCCTACACATTGTGCAGATTCAGTTGTAACTTTTGGAAGACGTCCTAAAACAGGACATCTGCTGAGCTACCTAGGTATATCAGGACGCGTCTGATATCTAGTTGCCTTGCTAAACGGTGATGACTAAGGGATTATTGTCATGAGGATTTATGCCTAGGGCATGTTCTTAAGAGAAAATTATGTTGGCCCTGGTTGCTCTTGCAATGCTTTTAGGAAAATCGGAGGATATGACGTTGGCAACAAGTACTTGCCTTGCATATCTCCGTCGGGCGGTCTTGGAGATGCCCCTCTCAGAGATACCTCTGGCGATGGTTATTGGTGTGTGGTGTAGAACCCTCATAGAGATATGGAGACTCAGAGACCTTACTAGGTATATCACACGAATGGGGTGCGGGTTAACTCATGACGACGAATAGCCATTTGTAGTTGTTTTTGAGGTTGTTTAAGGGACCAACTCACATGAAGTGAGAGGTTTTGTTGGTGGTCGACGTATCTAATTTGCAAGCAGGAGGTTAAAGAATCAGTGTTAGGACTACTAGGAGCGAAAAGCTCTCTCAGCAGTATTAGGTGGTATTGAGTGAATATGAATTGATCCCTCATTCCTTTGAGGGATGTGGTATTTATCGAATCATGATTCCTAGAGCTTTCTTAAAAAAGATTGCCGCTCACCCAATCAAAAGAAGAACTGTTGAATTCCTAATTCCAAAAGATACATGGGTCAGTAACTATTTTGACTTTCCTATTATCCAAGACGTGTCTTATCTCATATGGACTAGAAAAACGTAAAGACGATGTGGTACCTCTCTTCAGACGATATTACATCGTCGCTTCTTTCCTTGAGCAATCCCAATTTGTCATACTAAACAAGTGATTTGCAAATATAACATTACAAAACTATGAACTAACTTAATAATTATCGGCTACTTTTATCAAACAGAGTTTAAAAGCATAATTAATAGTATAAAATTTTAGCTTAAATAAAATGTTTTTTAATATTTTATTAAAATTATGTTTGATATCATAATTAAAATTTGAAACTAGAAAATTTACAATTGTATAATTGTATGTACAAATTGTAGTGGTTATTACCACTTCCCTAAAAAAAGAAGAAAAAAAACTCTAAATTTCATGTTAAAATGCTGATAAAAATCATAAAATTGTGGATCCGGATTTACGGCAGTTAAAAAATAACCAACCTCAGACTTCACCGTCCAACTATAAACTTTCATTTTTTAATCCCTAAAATACCCTTTTAAACCCTAAAATACCCTTTTAAACAACAATTCCCAAGGATTCCTCAGTTAATCACAACAATTTACAATTTGTATGTTTGACACTCTTGTGAATAATCAATAAATACATAAAAATTGTGAGCAAGAGAGAACACAAAATAGAAAACCCTTTTTCGATTTGTTATCATGGAGAACAAAACATCATCATCGGCAAAATTAAAAACTGTTGATGTGGATGTACCCCTTCATACCATAGGATTTGAGTTTGAAGATATATCAGCAGACAAAGTTTCTGGCAATCTTCATCTCACCCAAAAATGTTGCCAGGTCAAACCTTTTTTCTTTCTTTTTTTAAACAATTATTTGATAGTTTTCTCCAAATGCCGTATGGTTGCGTTAAGACTTTTGTGATTTCAACAAGTAGAAGTGTTATATTTTCATATTGATGGTTGTAGTGTGAATTAATCACAATGAACATTTCCTGTGATTTATATTTTATATCCATAAAATTGCGGTAACAGTTTTCGCAATCGTCATATCATGCTTTTATGAAAACGGTATTGGCATTTTCTAATACGGTTTTGTGTCAATACAGTTATTTTCTATGGGGTTCTAAATTATTTATTATAATGGTTGCAGCCATATAACATGCTTCATGGAGGTGTATCAGCATTGGTAGCAGAAGCACTAGCCAGTATTGGAGCACATGTTGCTTGTGGTTATAAAAGGGTTGTAGGAATTCAACTTAGCATCAATCATTTGAAATCAGCTGTGATTGGTGACTTTATTCATGCTGAAGCCACACCTTTGACTGTTGGCAAATCCATCCAGGTTCATTCTCTTCTTATTATGATCATGGTTTTAAATAATAGTTGCAGTCGCATTATATTAGTATTCTCAATTACTAATATAGTGTTTCGTGAGGCAGGTGTGGGATGTGAGAATCTGGAAGATTGATCCTTCAAACTCACAAAGCAGATTGTTGATTGCATCTTCTAGAGTAACTGTTAAATGCAACATGCCCGTTCCAAAAAATGGCAAAGATGCCGACGACTGGTTAAAGAAGCACTCAAAATTGTAGATGGTCATATATATATAATACAGATCATGATTCAAGATGTAGATCATGATAGACTTTGTAGTTTGGAGGTAATGCGATTTTAACGTGGCACATTGTGATTACTTGTTTCAAGGTTTAAAATTGTTGTACACATTGCATGATATTCGTAACTACATCAAGCCCCAATAGCAGTTTGATGGGTAAACACACTGAAAAGTGAATTGACTATATGCATGCAGCAACATAGTGGGTTCAATTATAACATGAAGTCTCATAGACTATGCGGTACTCATTTTGCTATTATTCTTCTCTTTGCATGTTCATTTTGGAGTATTTAAAGAGTTAGAGATATTTTTAAGTGATTAAAAGTTGATAATGAAAAGATGAGATTTTAAGGAAAAAATTTAAAATATTAGCTATATATAACAAGTAATAAATTATAATGTTATCAATGTTTAAAAACTCGAAATTCTATGTATAATTGGTAGGAAATTAAAAATTTGTTACTGATATATTTATAGGAAAAGGAAGGATTGCACTTTATAGTAAGCAAAAATAATGTATAGAGAAGACGAAAAATGTTAATTGCTAATTAATACTACCTCCTTCGTATCATAAGTGTCTGTAATGTGTGATTTTTAAAAAAATAATTAAGTGTATTGATTTTAATGATAGTAATTGGTTTAAGGAGTAATATATAATCGTAATTAATCTTTTTGTTAATTTTTTTTAAAAAAAAGTGTGTGACTATGTCTATGACTAATTAATAATAATAATAATAATAATAATAATAATAATAATAATAATAATAATAATAATAATAATAATAATAATAATAATAATAATAATAATAATTAATTATGAGTTTTAAGTGAACCCGGACTGGATCCAATCCTGTTAAAAAATTAGATTTTTTTATAAATAAAAAAAATCCTAAAAGTAAGAAGCACCACAACAAATAGCTAAGAATACATTTGTTGCTCGATTCGTGCCAATTTTTCGAGTTTGTCTATTTTGATCCTACCTGAATCTCAGCACACTGATCCTACGAGTTTGCATACACACATAATGTTATGCTAATTAAAATAAAATCATGTTGCAACAGTAATAGTCAAAATTGTAGTCGAAATTAAAGTATCATTTGGAACTATTCAAACTTTTGTTGGCATTATAGACTATGTAGCTTACTGAAAAGTGTAGTAGATTTCTTTAGAAGGATTTTAACTAATCTACAAACCTTCTACTTCCTGCTCTGCCCGCAAGAATGATACTTTAATGCTCAACCTATCCAGATCGAGACTTTTAGTTATGCCCGCAAACATGAGACTTCAATGCTCAATCATCAAAAAGAGACTTACTCTGAGCACAGAGACTAGAGTCTTCGGATTCTCTAAACAGAAGAATCTGGTGTTTACCTTGTGTTTATATGTGTGCTTCTTATATAAGCAGATACACAAAGGTTTACACTCTTGAGCAGAATATGAGTTGTTTGCTCATAAGTGTAGAAGAATAAAGTTTTCATTCTTCTTCTCTCCTTGCATAAATTTCCATCTTGTTGTGCCTTCTTGTTTTGTTGATCATATTCACATATTCTTTCTTCAGAACATATGTGAATATATCTCACTTTGCTCTCACACACTTAACCCTTCTAGCTATATTGAGTGTGTTTCTCTCAACTGCTTTTTTTTGTTGTGAAACACAGTTTCTCTCAACTCATTTATGTGAACTAGTATCACATCCATGTGAACAGAGTTACACACTCTTCAACCAACATTCATTCCATCAAGAGAGGTCTTCCCCAAGAGTCTTGTGAATATTTTCAATCTTCTTTTTTAAATAGATGCTAAGAAAAGATTTGTTGAAGATTGAGACTACCAATGATACAAGTAGTCGTTGAAGGTCTTTAGCTAGTGTACAATAAGGTGAGCTAAAACTCAGCTAGAATAAAGACATTGAGAGTAGCAAAGCAGAATTCAGCACAGTTAGAGAGAGAAGATCCTAACAACATTACTTTATGCTGATTAGACATAAAGTAGTGTACCTTTGTCACTGATCTTCTTTGGGTAACTTCTGACTAGGAACTTCTTGTAGACGTTTGTTAAAACTTGCTCAGAGTCATTGTTATCATTATACTTAGTTTTCTGAATCAGAGGCTTTTTATAGAATTAGTTAAAGCATGATCAGAAGATAATGTATGTCTTCGAAACATGGTTAGAATGAGACTTCAGAGTCTTGAGTTAACAAGTTTGGAGCTTGCCTTCATCAGAGTCTTGATCAGAACTAGTCTGGATGACCACTTTCAGAGTTGATGACTTAATGTAAACAAATTCCTTTGAAGCAGTATCTTCTGAAATGATGATGAAGCTTGTTCAGAAGATGCAGATTCGTTCCTTATAACAGAGCACACTTGCTTCAAATGATTCCAATCTTTAGAGCTTTGCTTGGTCCTTATAGCAGAGTAAGCTTAGGTTCGGCATCTGAAAGACTTGAGTTGACTCTTCAGAGTCTGAAAGCTTGGTTCTGATCCTTCAGATTTAGAACAACTTTGTTTCTCTTTAATTGTTCTTCTAAGTGATTAACTTGATTTATATCAAGGTTAATGTATTTTAATCATAGACACTTAAGCAACCATTAGTAAACTTATTGTTCTTTAAATACTTTGTTATCATGAAAACTGTTTAAGGGTATGAACAAATTTTATTCTAAAACGCACAACTCCTAATTTTTGTCTAAGAGCCAAAAAGGAAAAGAGAATAGAGCTAGAAATATCTACCCATACAGATAATCTCGTGGAGGATATGATATACTTAAATAGAAAATGATTAATGAAAAAAGAAAACAATGGGAACTATAGCTGAGAGATCCTTCTAGAAGCCTTGATTGTAGTCCATCTCTACCATCACGCCATGAGAAATGGAAGATGGCACATCAAATACCAGGTGGCGATTTCACATTAGAGGCTACACATGAAGTGGCTGAAAAGATTGTAAATAGATAAATTTTCAACATTACTTATTTTAGTGTATTCAATTTGGTAATGATGAAATTTTATATGTGTTAAAAGGTGTACTAGTTGAACAATCCAAATTTGGTATCTTCATTCCACGAGATCATCATGACATCTTGATATAAGCGATTGAAACCAAGGAGCATGTTGGGCGTCTTTGTAGTCTTAAAGAGACGTCGGATAGAAGTTACATTTTGAATCATCCTAATCAATTAATAAAGTAAATTATAAGAGAGAAATTAAAGAGATAGTTTCTGAAAAATTGAGGGAGGTATTTGAACAGAAGCGGGAGAAGTGGATTCAGGAGGCGGTGGAGAAGTGGACTCAGGAGGAACGTGGGAGGTTAAATTTGGAGGAGAGGGAGATGATGTTGTAGAAGGGCAGGAGAGGATGTCGTAAGAGGTGCGGGAGATGGTCCAAGAGGAGTGAGAGAAGTTGGCTGTGGAGGAGTGAGAAAAGTTGTCTGAGGAAGTACGAGTGGAGTGTACTCATGATGTGATTGAGGTATAAGTATAAGTTTAAAAAAATATTGTATGTTGTTGTTATTGTTTGTGTATTTTAATTTTGTATTGTATTTCTTTTTTTTTTATGATGCAGCAAATGAAATTAATGGATGTACTCAGTCACCCAATTTCATATCAGTTGGACTTGAGAAATTAGTTGAGAAATTTATTATGGATGGTGCAAGCACGGAAGATAGTTGTTATACCCCGCAGTAGAATATTGAGACCACACCATCTCAAGTAGATAACACTCAGAGACTACCAAGGATGATAGTAGAGATTCACGACATCTGCGAGTTTATTACATTAAAACATGAACCAAAACAAGCTTATATACTTTCGAAGAGTTGTATTATGGAATTTTTGAAGGCATATGATTGGCTGGACATAACCGTACTATGATTGTAGTGCTCGTAAGTATAATTTTTACGGTGATTTCAATTTATGTTCATTGTTCTCATGCTTTAATATAAAGATTTTACTTTTACATTAATTTTTAATTAAGTTCGTGCATGAGATGTGTGTTGAAAGAAAATTAAGAAAGTATTATTTCTTAGATCTATTGAACATTCAATTTCAAGATATGTCAACAAACAATATCAAGATGTACATACAAAAATAACTTGGTTAATGAGAATAAAAAAAGTTACATGAGACCGTTTTACCATGCGTATGTATATATTAATTTGTGTTTTATTTTATAAATCAATTTTATACATATTATTAATTATTATGAATGATTATGCATTTCGCATTGACAACTAGTTATTATATGTCTGAAGCAAAGTATTTTATAATGTTTTGATCGTTACACTAAAAACTTTATGAAAATATACATGACGTTTTGAGCGGGTAAGTGGTATTATTTGTAATACTTAAATTTTACCTTTAGTTTTAAATAGTTTTTATTCATGTTAAATTTTTAACAATATGTAGAGCTATGGAGGAATACAATTTTGTGAAATGTAATCTACAAGGTAGAAAGCCAAGCTTCTTTTTTCTAAAAGTAAGTATTATTTGTATTTTTTGACTTTTTTTTTTATTTTCGATAATGTATTACTTGTGGTTTATGTGTATTAATTACTAACTATATGAAAATTATTTGTAGTCATGAAAACAATCTGATAGCTTTTCTTTTGAATACTATTTTATGAGACATATGTTAAATATTATCTCCAGAAGAATTGTTGGTTCATGGCTTAAGGTATTGACTTTATCCATACTAGCGTTCAAACGGGCACTCCCATTCCCGTCTGTCTGCTTTTTTTAATGCGCACAATATAGAAAAATAAACGTGTGTATATTTTGTATGAAGTTTTTATCATACTTAAGATTAATTAAATTCATTTGTTTTTAAATATCCTCAAGCAGTCTTAAAATCAGGATGATAAATGTATATATACTAAAAATATTTTAGTGAATTAACTATACATTAATGCTACTATTATTTTAAACATACTAAATTAAATAAAATTTAGATTAAAAAATATGTTGTCTAAACATGCTAATAATATTATTACATTTTGAAAATGACAAACAAAGTTATTCTAAATTATATTAAATAATCGAAGAACACAACGTACTATTTATACTGAATAATCAATAACGTTCTTTAAGAGGAAGGCCGAACATAAAATCTTTATCTTGAGAATTTTCTCTCTCCCTGCAATTGTTTTCCGTAGTAAAAAAAAATGTAAGACTCTCACATTAGAATTGTTTTAGAGAAAAATATTGTGAAAGTAATAGTAATTAGTGTAATATATTATTTTTCTACCTTGTAAAGATTCGAATCAATTCTTTATACATCCCTTTATCGATGCACTCTTGAGCTTTAAAAAACTACAAATACATCATGAAATGTCATATCAACAAAGAAATACATTCAAAACATGTGACTTGTTTGATTATAATCTGGTGTACTGAGCCATAAATAAATGTATACCTGAAGAATGAAGATATTTTATTTTAGTTCAGATTTGGTAGAACAACAACCCTGACTTATTTTTGAATTACGTGGATTTTTGGTAAAAAAAAAAGGAAAACAATGGGTTTAATGAATATACATGGGTTTATTTACACAAACCAATAGTAAAAGTAAAACTCATGCATTAAAAAATATTCTATGGATAAATATTATTAAATGAATAAAATAAAAATTGTCCATCCTTTGAGATATTATTTCTTTTTTCACCATTTTCCAAAGTTGTGTTTTTATTTGTTATCACTGTGGAACCCCAACCGACAGAGTAAACTTTTAGACGCTTGACCTGTTTTAATAAGGATGATAAAAGTGTTAGTGAAAGAGTGGTGAAAATGCAACAAACAGATTTTTTTTATACATGGTGCGAAAAAGGTAAATGCACTTTATTGTCTAGCTTGTCGATAGATGAAATTGTTTGTTCATCCTTCTATTTGTTCCATTTATCTTTAAAGTCCCCCATCAAAAATTTATTCCGTATAAGAATAGTGAGAATAAGTATGATCCAATTGATTGATTATATTAAAAGCATAAAATAAATGATTAAGTATAGCTTACTTTTATGTCAAAGCAAGTTTCAACATTCTTCCGTCTCAGCTCCTTACATAATTGAAAGACTTCATTGTGTTCTAGTTTGGTTGTATATCAAAGCCGCACAATTTTATACTTAGTTATTATCATATAAAAAATACAATATAATATTGGTATTTCGTGTAACTAAAATGATAATCAATGTGTGAGATTATTTTTTTAATGTACGTAATGATACATGCGGGTGCGATAAAAGAATTTGTTTAAAGACTACATTTTTTGTGTAGTCACCATTTTCTCCTTCCAATTTTCCTTCCTTGGATAAAACTTTTATTGTAGTCTGTGAAACACCTCTGGATAAAGCCACATATAATTGTCCATGACTGAACACATGTCGTGGAAGATATATTCTAACATGTGGGATGGTTTGTCCTTATGACTTATTTATTGTAATTTTAAAACTTAGTCGCACAGGAAACTGCTTTCTACTAAGGACAAAAGGCAACCCATCACTGGCCGATGTTTTTATTTTAATTATGGGCAAGAAAGCTCATCTTCCTGCGTTGTTTCCTGTCAAGATTTCCACATCCAACATATTCATATATAACCCACGGCATAATAACCGCGTCCGATTACACAACCCATATCTAGGATCTAGATTTCGCAACAACATCAATGGTGCACCCTTTTTATCTTTAGAATATGTGGGGGAAAACTACCTTGTGCAGTTGAGTTTAAGAATTCTTGTTGGTATAAATTATTAGTAGCCCCTTCAACCTCGTCAAATGATAACAAATAATGTTCTTCTCCTAGAAACTGGTCAATAATTATATCATTCAATTTGTGGACATCATTGTTTGTTGGGATCAAAATAGCTCTTTGTACCATATAAAGGGCATCCCAACCATGCATATCTAAATCAGAAAAAATATGTTGTATAAGCACTTGTATGAAATGTTCACCTTCCCATGGGACTGCAATCTGTGAAGGCAACCTCACCATGTCATCTGGTATGGTAGGTTTAACACCATCACTAATGCGCATAAGAAATTCTGCAAACGCTTGATCATGCAATGATCGCATATTTTGACGCAATCAAATATTTTTGGCATGAGCCCATAAATGAGACTGAACAATACACACAGAAATCATTTGTACCTTAGTACCTTTTCTTACAACAGGAAGAACTTGACGAAAGTCTCCCCCCATGATTATAACTTTTCCTCCAAATGGAGCATTGTTGCTACAAATGTCTTGTAATGATCGATCTAAGGCTTCCAAACAATTTTTGTTTATCATTGGGGCTTCATCCAAAATTATTGCAGCAGAAACCCTAATGAGATTTGCAAGATCGTTTTGCTTTTGAATACCACAAATGGAACTCGATTGTATATCGATAGGTATCTTAAATCGAGAGTGTACAGTTCTACCACCGGGTAATAACCTTGCAGCTATACCAGATGATGCAGTTGCTAAAACAATTTCTCCTCTACTTCTTAAACTTGCCATTAATGCTCTATAAAGGAATGTTTTACCTGTTCCTCCTAGACCATCAACAAAAAAATACCCCACTGTGTTTTTGATCGATTACATTCATAATGGTTTTGAACGCAATCACTTGGTATTTATTTAACTTCGCAACAGATTCAATATCTTCATTGGGGATATCGACCGCTAAATCCTCCTATATGACACTTGGAATCGAATCTCCTTGTACTGTATCAAGGGGTAAGGATGGGAGATCATAATCTTCAATATTTTTACCGTGCAGGTTTAAGAGTTCATTCAAGTCCTTCAACAACATATTAGTCAAGACCGATTCCACAATATTGTTTATTGTTTGATAATCCTCTGTCATATGTGTAAAAAACTCATTCCAAAGGCTTCTAACATCAATAGGTTCACAAAATATAAGAATCATCACGAATAACCTCCTTAAAAAATATGGCATTCGGAGACTCGCCGCTTCAACCAAACAATCATGAATACTATGATCAGTCTATAGAAATCCTCTATCCTCGGCTGATTTTTTGAATGTACTGAAAGAAGTGTCATTATTTGTAAGAAGATATTCTCAACTGGTTGGACCTCTGACATGAGATAACAGTACTAGCAAGTAAAAATTCTCTCCCTCCGAAGGTGATAGCGTATAGATTCTCCCGATAACTTTTCTTAGTGACCGCCTGCGATGCCATTCGTTGTCCCTATTATTCCAACAATAATGCTCTGGAATCTCTCTATACAGATAATTTCTTGCTTCTGCATCTCTTAAATTTAAAGCAAATAATTGTGTGAGCATTTTTTTGGAATTGTGTTGATTATTTAACAAATCCATAATACGCTGATGATCATAAAAGCGCACTTGATGGCAGTTCGACAAGTGGATCTGTAATCTTTCAACAAAAGGATATAATCGGTAAAGAGTGAAGCGAAATATTTTCCATAATGCCTCGGGAGCACAAATCCATCTTGCATCAACATATTGTTGAACTTCATCCATGTATGATCCTTTGTGAACCTCCACAGACACAAGATCAGGGCCCTTGTACACATATTTGTATAGATACTTGATACTTTTAATGCTACTACAAATCTCTACATTGATGTGGCAGTCATACTTTAACAGTAACCACGGGGTATAAGGAACCACCCATCTATTGTTGACATGTCTACCTCTACCTAACGATATAGGTTCATCAAACCTTCTCCTGTACTCAGGATATGAGTCAGTGCCTTGACGTGTTTCATCCAAGAATTGTTTAGGATATCTTTTTTTACAATGTTCGTCTTTCATACATGGGGACTTCCGATTCATAACGCTGCAAGGTCCGTGGGTCATATGTTTTAGAACCGCTTCAAGCAACTGTGGTTCACATTCTAACTTAGGTATTTCTGCTCTTACCACACTATCATGCTCTTTTGGGCCATGCAAATTTTCGTTACTTTCTAAGACCAACAACATATGCACATGCGGCAATCCTCGTTTTTGAAATTCAGTGACATACATGTAGCTTTTAACCTTTCCTAAGACTCATTTATTAATAACACCATCCTTTAATTGTTCGAATTTCAAACGAAATATTCTTGTTAGCAAATCTGGACGATCTTGTGGTGTTTGAAAAGGCAAAATTTCTGATGTTATCTCACTCCAAGAAGGATTGCATGTCATTGTCAGAAAAACATCTGGTTTACCACCATGAAGAACAATAGCCATGCCATCTTCATAGCGTTGTGTCATGTCTCGACGACCTCCAATCAGGGACGGATCCACTTATAGTGGAATGGGGTCAAGTGACCCCACTTAATTTTTTTTTTAAAACTAATAATAATTATTTTTGAAATATTGACCCCACATTAAATGTATCATTGTCTCCATACTACTCATTTGATTTGAATTCTAGAAACCATAAATCTGACTATTAATTTTCTTTTATTATTTTTTTTAAAAATAAAATGGAAATTAAAAAGACACAAGTAAACTGTATTTATATAGGTTTTTCTAATCTAATTATAAATCAATTTACATACATACTCTATTTTTTGTCTTCTTTCTTCTACACACTTTATTTTTTCTTCACAAATCTCTTACTTTTAAATCTTATTTGTTTTTATTGTTTTATTATAGTAGAGTTAAAAGACAATATTCAAGTAAGTTTCTCCCTTCATTCTTTTTGTTGTTGTTGTATATTATATTATTATGTTGTGATTTCATATTTTTGTATCAATTTTTATCATGTTTTTAGTTTTAACTTTATCCTTGTGGAGTTGTAGTTCAATCAAGTAACTAATTAGTGTTAAATTTGTATGTGTTAGAAATGGAAAAATATTTTAAAAGAAAATCAACATTGGAGTCTCAACAAGTTAATGAAGTGGAAAATGCATTTGCACAACAAGTAGGGCCATCTTTGAAAAAAAATATTTTTAGATGTTGATTTAGATAATCTTCCTGTTGATCCTGGAGAAAGAAATCAAATGGCATGTTATCACCCAAATGATCGAGATGAAATCCGAAGAGCTTATTTACAAAAAGGGCCTTGTCAACCAAAGGACCATAATTTTTCACAACGACAATTTGGTGCGTCTTTACGTAAGTTCAATCCTGGTTGGTTTCTTGAATTTGGTAGTTGGTTGGAATATAGTGTATCAATGTTGTTTTTTGTTTATATTGTTACCTTATGAGACATGAGATAGGAGAACAAAAAGGTTGGAATGCATTTGTGACTGAGGGATTTTCAAATTGGAAAAAGAAAGATAGACTCAATGTCCATGTTGGAGGTCTTAATAGTGCTCACAACCAAGCTTGGAGGAAATGTAATGCACTAATGAATCAAAAATAACATATTAAAGTTGCTATCAACAAACAATCTGACTTGATCAAAATGGAATATCGGATTCATTTAACTGCAATAGTTGATTGTATTCGAATTTTATTAAAGTCGGGATTAGCATTTCGCGGTGATGATGAATCAGTGGATTCAAAGAATAAAGGTAATTTTCTCGAGATTCTACAATTTCTTTGTAATCATAATGAAGAGATTGATAAAGTATTGAAAAAATCTCGTGGAAATCTCAAATTAGTGTCACCTAGCATTCAAAAAGATATTGTGAAAGTTGCTACTTCTGAGACCACAAAAGTTATTATTGATGATCTTAACAATGATTTGTTCTCTATTTTAATTGATGAATCTCGAGATGTTTCAGTTAAAGAGAAAATGGTTATTGTTTTACGTTATGTAGACAAGAAAGGATGTGTCATTGAGAGGTTTCTTGGTATTGTTCATGTTGCAAATACAAGTGATATGTCTTTAAAGTTAGCACTGTAGTCCTTATTGGCAAAGTACAATTTAAGATTTTCAAAAGAGTTCGTGGACAAGGATATGGCGGGGCAAGTAATATGTAAGGAGATTTTAATGGCCTCAAAAGTTTGATATTGAAAGAAAATAAGTGCGCATTCTATGTTCATTGTTTTGCTCACCAACTTCAGTTGGCCCTTGTAGCAGTTGCTAAAAAGCCTGATGACATTGCTTGGTTTTTTTGTAGTTAATAATTTATCTAATGTTGTTGGAGCTTCATGCAAGCGCAGAGATATTCTTAGAGAAAGTCAAATTTTTAAAGTAATGGAAGCATTAGAGAGTGGAGAAACTTTAACTGGTCGTGGCTTGAATCAAGAAACTATGCTAATAAGAGCTGGAGATACTAGATGGGGATCACATTATGGTACATTACTAAGGTTGGTTTCTTTGTTTCCTTCTATGTGTGATGTTCTAGATATAATTTTAAAAGATAGCCTTAGCGCAGAGCAACGAGTTGAAACTCGTCAATTATTGAATATTTTACAATCCTTTGAATTTATTTTTAAATTGCTTTTGATGAGAAATATATTGGGAATTACTAATGATTTATCTCAAGCACTGCAAAGAAAAGATCAAGATATTATAAATGTTATGGCATTTGTTAAAGTATCGAAGGAAAGATTACAAAATATGAGAGAAGATGGTTGGTCAAGTCTACTCGATGAAGTGTCATTATTTTGTGAGAAGCATAATATTGACATTATAAATATGGATGATGTCTTCATGTTACATGGAAAACCAAGTCGTAAAGTTGAAAAAGTTTCAAACTTGCATCACTTTCAAGTCGAGGTCTTTTATCAAGTGATTGATATACAACTTCAAGATCTGAACAATAGATTTACTGAGGTGAATAGTGAATTGCTTATTTGTGTAGCAAGTTTAAGTCCACGAGATTCATTTGTTGCATTTGACAAGGAAAAGTTGATTAATCTGGCTCGATTTTATCCATCCAAATTTTCTTTGGTAGAGCTTATGGGACTCGACAATCAACTTGAAAATTACATCATGGATGCTTGTTCTAGTGAGCAATTTTCTAATTTACAGGGAATTAGTGATCTTTCAAGAATGATGGTGGAGACTAAAAAACACATTGCTTATCCAATGGTGTACTTACTTTTGAAGTTGGCATTACTTTTTCCTGTGGCTACAGCAACCGTTGAAAGAAGTTTCTCAGCTATGAATTTTGTGAAGAATCAACTGCGCAACCGTATGGGTGATGAATTTTTGAATGATTGTTTGGTAAAATACATAGAGAGTGATATATTTGATAGTGTTGAAAATGAAAAAACCTTACAACACTTTCAAAATATGAAGACACGTAGAGAGTAATTATAATCTTTGAATATTATGTTGTCTTCATTTTTTTAATATATATTTGTGCTTTGTTTTGTAATATTTAACTTTTAAGATATATATTATCATTATCATTTTATGCATAAGTATTTATATTTTTTTATAAATATTTATATTATTTGATTTTTATTTTTGTATTAAAAAAATTAACCTTGACCCCATTAATTAAAATTTCTGGATCCGTCCCTGCCTCCAACAAATGATGATGGCAATATTGTTCTTTTTCCAATGTTTTCTATGGTGATTCATGAAATGTATTAGTTTCAGAATACATGAAAGATTATCATTATAAGTACAACAACTAATTAGTAATCTAAAAATATATATTTATGCTACATTATTTAGTACCTGTATTAGTTTCACCAACATGCAAAACATCCTGTAAACCTTGGTACACTTCAGCACGTATATCACCTTGGTGCTCTCTAATCCACCTTAACCTCCCTGATTCAATTTTTACATAATTGTCTACAACATATTGTTGCAATAGTTGACTGTTAGATGCCCAATTTTGCTTATTTGAGCTATCAGATGTGGGTATCTTTCACTCCTTTTTGTCGAGAAAGTGTTCAAAACCGCCCTTGCTTTTGTTGATTCGCAATATTATGTGAAATGATCTTGGTACCTGTAATTTGTGTGTTATTGTGCAGTAATTAGGCATGAAAGAGTAGAAATTGAAGACACGAGAAATATGGCAAAGGAATCAAGAAAGAAAGCAAACGAAAGCAAGTTCGCTAGGTGAAGCACTGGCAAGTGAGGTAGCGAAGTGTTCGCTAGGCGAGCACTCAGCGAGCTGCCAGCGAACACTCCCAGACTTGGACAGAACCAAAAAGATCAAATTTCGCTGTGGCGAGGGAGCTAGCGAAGTGCTCGCTAGGAGAAGCTCCAACGAGCAAGTAGCGAACACTTCCAGTGGCAAAAGGACCAAAATTCGTTGTAGCGAGTGAAGCAACGAAGGAATGTTCACCTAGCGAACATCTGCAAATTCGCCTGGTTTGATTCCTCAGAACACAGGCACTTCTGGTGTAACATTTTGGGGCTCGCTAGGCGAACCATTCTACTCGCCTAGCGAGCATGACAGCTCAGTAACATTTCCTATAAGTAGCATGGGCTACTTTTTGTAAAATTATCTTTTTGTTTTGTTTTTGATTCAGAAGTGATTTTTGTGCCCTAGAAACCCATTCTCTCATTATTCATCATCTCTTGACAATATTTTCCAAAAAGAAGGTGGATTCCCATCCAATCTCGATTCTTCGACTCGGATGTTGATCAACCTTCTCTTGAAACTTATTGTGCAAGCTATCATAGAAATGAGTGGCTAAATCCCTCTTGTGTCAAGGTTAGATGTAGATGGTCATAAGCTTTGTGTGTTTATGGGTTGATCTTCATTTGTAAACTCTTTGATGATGAATGTATGGTGAAAACCTTGTTTTATTGATAACTCTTTGTGTTGGTTTATTATTGAAAGGTGTTTTCCAACTCTTTACCTAGGTTTTCATCCATCTATGTTCTTGAGCTAGAGATAGTTTTGAATGTGTTTGTTCACTAAAATGTCAAAACTAAAAGTTGTCATTTTGATAGATTGTGTGAGAAATCAACAATGGATCAAAATGGGAAAAGCCACAATGTGTGTTAGAAATAATCACATTGGGAGGATATTGTGAATGTGTTTATCATCTAATGGAGTTTATGAGTTTTGTTTGATCGAACATATGCATGCAAAGTGATTGTCGAACCCTAACTTTGTCAATCTTTCTCAAATCGTAAAACCAAAACTTTTACCGCAATTTCTTACTTTTTATGCAAGCTACCGTAACCAAAAACCAAAACCCCTTTGTTACTATAAGTTAAGAACTTAGCAACTGTCGAACGGCGGTAATATCACATAATCCCTGAGGACGGTAACAAATCCCGATACTCTATCCCTGTTCTAACAAATTGGCGCTGTTGTCGGGGATTGTGAATTGATATTGCGAGCATCGCAATAGTTGCTGAGTTTTTAACTTTTGAATTTTTGACTTGTGCTTGTTAATTTGTTTGGTTCTGTGTGCAACTTTCGTTTTATGCGAGGGCGGGTTCTTGAGGACCAACTTCTTTTTGATCCCAAGATCGAAAGAACCGCAAGGAGACTGAATAGTAGAACGAGACGAAGGAGGCAACAAGCTAGACAACGACAAGAATAAGGAGAAGGTTCTTCTACAACACCGCCACCACCTTTCACACCTATCATGGATCCACCACCGCCCGTTTCTGCACCATGTGTCAACAGTCCGAGGAATACTGCTCAGTTTGCCAACTACATGGGAAGGCAAGCCGAGATGAAGACGAGAACTCTTAACTTGCTATACGAAAGTCCATTCACCGGAATGGACCATGAAGACCCATTTGCTTTTCTCACCAAATTTTACGAGATAGCATTGGCGGCCGAAGTTAATCAAGATCAAGAGCTACCGTTGTTCAAAAGACTTTTTCCTCACACTTTGCTCGGCAAAGCCAAAGATTGGTACTTAGATCAAACACCTGCAGTCATGACGGATTGGAACATGTTGAAAGAGAAGTTTATTGAAAGGTTTTTCTCCCATAACAGGTTCATGGAATCCAAAACTGCTATCTCCGTGTTTTTGTGAGGAGCCAACGAATCATTGAATGAGGCATGGGAAAGATTTAAATTTATGCTTCGAAAGTGCAAAGGCCATGGTTTTGACGAATTGACGCAAATCCACATTTTCAAAAACGACCTTCAACCTAATTGCAAGACTTTATTGGATGCTACCTCAGGTGGTTCTTTGTTGTCTAAAAGTGCCGCCGAAGCTACAGATATCATTAACCGTATGGCTCTAACTGACCTCCAAAATCAAAGTAGAGGCAACACTTTGAAGAAACCGGGAGTACTTGAACTCGGGACAAACGATGTTATTCTTGTCCAAAATAAACTCATTTCACAACAAGTTGAACTCTTAACTAAACAAATAAAAGAGTTGAAAGAGTCTTCAAAAGCTAAACAAATAGCTTGTTGTGAGCTTTGCAAGGGTGATCATGATACCGGGTTTTGTCCACCTCTCGGGTTCGAAGAGGTGAATTACATGGCGAACTAACGAGACTACCAACCGAGGCAACAACGACAATAACCGTATCAACAACATCCTCAAAATCAACAACAACAACAACAACAACAAAACTTTCAAGGGAATCAAGGGTTTCAACCAAGGGCTAACTATCACCATAACCAAGGTTATAGGGGTGGTACTTCTAGCCGTCAAAATCCTTACCAACCTCAACAACCGTCGGTCGTGACTTCAAAGATAGAAGAGACATTGACACAATTTATGTAATTGTCGATGGCTAATCAAAAGAGCAACGATGCGGCAATCAAAAATCACGAAACTCAAGTCGAGCAACTTGCTAAACAACTAGTCGAACAACAACCCTGACCATCTTTTTCGGCGAACACGCAAACGAATCCAAAAGAGCATTGTAAAGCGATAACAACAAGAAGTGGAAGGGCGTTGATTAGTGAGAGTGAAAAAAGAGATGAGAGTAAAAAAAGAGGATGAGAAAAAAGATGAGGAGAAAAAAATAGATGATAGAATTGATGGTGAAGTTGGGGAGTGGAGCGAGGAAGAAGTTGAAAAGAATGAAAAAATGGTTGAAGTTGAAAAGGATGAAAAGAATGGTGAAGTAGAAAATAAAGAAAGTGTGGAAGTTGAAAAAAATAAGAGTGATGAAGTGAAGGTGGAGGGAGTAAAAAAGAAAAGAGAGAGGAATTCTAGAGTTTCTAAAGGAAAGGAGGTAGTGGGCGTTACTCCAATCCAAAACCTTCCGTATCCGCATGCTCCATCTAAGAGGGAGAATGAACGGCATTACGCCCGGTTCATGGATATATTCAAACAACTTCAAGTGAACATTTTGTTTGTCGAAGAATTAGAGCAAATGCCTAAGTATGTGAAATTCATGAAAGACATACTTACTAAAAAATGGAGGTACACGCAACCGGAGACAATTGTCCTAGATGCTAGTTGTAGTGCAATCATTCAACGAACGCTTCCGAGAAAAGAGGTTGACCTGGGACGAGTTACTTTGCTGGTTACAATTGGTGATGTCTATGTCGGAAAAGGGCTAATTGATTTGGTGTCAAGCATTAATCTAATGCCATTTTCTATTGTGAAGAGGCTTTGCAACATTCAAATGAAGGCCATCCAGATGACTTTGCAATTGGTCGATAAGTCGACTACCCATCCTCATGGGTTAGCCCAAGATGTATTGGTCAAAGTTGACAAATTCTTCTTCCCGGTTGATTTCGTTATGATTGATATGGAAGAGAATGATGATGCTCTGCTTATTCTTGGTCGACCGTTCATGAAAACCGCACGCATGATGATTGACGTTGACGACGGTTTGATGAAAGTAAGGGTCCAAAATGAAGAAGTTACTTTTGATCTATTTGAAGCCATGAAGCATTCAAAGGATAGTCGTGATAGCTTTCGAATTGATTTGATCGAAGAGGCAACTTTTGAAGTTTCTAAACATATTCATGAGATATCCCCTATGGAGTTAGCTCTTGATGACTCCTTTGAAGTTTTCACAATTGAAGAAGAGCAAGCTCTTGATGAATGCCTAAGGGAACTTGATAATCTAAAAGAGTTATATCCTTGGGAAGTTGAGGAGGAAGTATTGAAGAAGGAGGTTAACCAAGAAAAATTGCCGTCTGAATTGAAAATGCTACCTTCTAATTTGAAGTATGCATTCCTCGACAAGACCGAAGCAAAGTCAGTTATCATAAGCAATCTTTTGCCAAAGAATGAAGAATCCCGTTTGATCGATGTTTTGAAAAAGAATCAAGAAGCCATGGGTTGGACTCTTTCCGATCTCAAAGGAATTAGTGCTTCCTATTGCATGCACAAGATCTTAATGGAAGAGGACTTTAAATCGGTAGCTCAACCTCAACGTCGCTTAAATCCTACTATGAAGGAAGTTGTTAGAAAGGAGGTTGTTAAGTTGTTGGATGCGGGAATGATTTACCCGATTTCGGATAGCCCATGGGTTAGTCCTGTACATGTGTTTCCGAAGAAAGGTGGCATTACCGTGATTCGAAATGAAAAAAATGAGTTGATCCCGACAAAAGTGGCAACGGGGTGGCGTATGTGCATTGATTATAGGCGGTTGAATACCGCAACTCAAAAAGATCACTTTCCACTCTCGTTCATGGATCAAATGCTAGAAAGACTTTCCGGGCAACAATACTATTGTTTCTTAGATGGCTATTCTGGGTATAACCAAATTGTGCTTGACCCGACCGATCATGAAAAGATGGCTTTCACGTGTCCTTTTGGAATTTTCGCATACTGAAAAATGCCCTTTGGGTTGTGCAATGCACCAGCGACTTTCCAATGATGTGTGCAAGCTATTTTTGTCGACCTTATCGAGAAAACAATGGAAGTCTTTATGGACGATTTCTCCGTATTTGGTGGTTCCTTTGGTCTATGCTTGGACAACTTGGAAACGGTTCTTGAAAGATGCGTGAAGACAAATCTTGTTGTTAATTGGGAGAAGTGCCACTTCATGGTGACCGAGGGGATAGTGCTTGGCCATAAAGTCTCTTCAAGAGGGCTTGAAGTTGATCGTGCTAAAGTTGAAGGATTGAAAAGTTGCCTCCTCTAGTGAATTTGAAGGGAATCCGAAGCTTTCTAGGGCACGCCGGTTTCTATCGGTGCTTTATCAAAGACTTCTCAAAGGTAGTTAGGCCTTTGAGTAACTTGCTAGCTAAGGATCAGGTATTTCTTTTAACCGATGATTGTTTACAAGCTTTTGAAATTTTGAAGGAAAAATTGGTTCCCGCTCCAATTATACGCTCCAAATTGGAATTTAAATTTTGAGCTTATGTGTGATGCGAGCTACTATGCAATCGGAGCGGTATTAGGCCAAAGAAAAGAGAAAATTTTTCATGTGATACACTATGCGAGTAAAGTTCTTAATGAGGCTCAAGTTAACTATGCCACCACTGAAAAAGAATTACTTGCGATAGTGTATGCGCTTGAAAAGTTTAGGTCCTATCTTATTGGTTCCAAGGTCATAGTGTATACCGACCACTCGGCGATTAAATATTTGCTCACCAAACCGGATTCGAAGCAAAGGCTCATCCGTTGGATCCTCTTGTTACAAGAATTTGATGTTGAAATCAAAGACAAAAAAGGATCAAAAAATTTGGTGGCGGATCATTTATCTCGCTTAGTTAATATGTAGGTTACCGCTTCCGAGAAGGAAATTCGGGAAGAGTTTCCCAATGAAAAACTTTTTAAAGTTCAAGTTAGGTCGTGGTTTGCGGACTTTGCGAACCATAAGGCTAGTGGTTTAGTGCCTCCCGATCTAACTTCGAACCAAAAGAGGAAATTTCTCTCGGATGCTAAATATTACGTGCGGGATGACCCATAATTGTTTAAATTAGGTGGTGACAACCTTTTGAGGAGGTGTGTTACTAGCGATGAATCGCAAAGTATTCTTTGGCATTGTCACAACTCGCCTTACGGCGGACACTACAATGGAGCAAGAACGGCCACTAAAGTCCTTCAGTCAGGATTTTATTGGCCTACTATTTTCAAAGACGCAAATGCTCATGCGCAAAGTTGTGATAGTTGCCAAAGAAGTGGTGAGATTGGTAAGAGAGACGAGATGCCTCTCCAAAACATCCAAGAGGTCGAAGTATTCGATTGTTGGGGTATCGACTTTGTTGGACCATTCCCACCCTCATATGGTAATGAATATTTGCTTGTAGCGGTTGACTACGTGTCTAAGTGGGTTGAAGTGATTGCCTCACCTAGGGCGGATGCTAAGACGGTAATAAAATTTTTGAAGAAAAACATCTTTTCCCGTTTTGGAACCCCCCGTGTGTTGATTAGTGACGGAGGGTCACACTTTTGTAATGCACCATTAGAAAACATTTTGAAACATTATGGTGTATCACATAAAGTGGCGACTCCGTATCACCCACAAGCTAACGGTCAAGCCGAAGTCTCTAATCGTGAGATTAAGAGAATTCTCGGAAAAAAACCGTGTCAAATTCGAGAAAAGAGTGGTCGCAAAAGTTGGATGAAGCTTTGTGGGCGTACCGTACCGCTTATAAAGCTCCAATTGGGTTGACTCCTTTTCAATTGGTATTTGGTAAGACTTGCCATTTTCCAGTCGAATTGGAGCACAAAGCCTTGTGGGCCTTGAAATTATTGAACTTTAATAAGAATTTGGCCGGTGAGAAAAGAAAAGTGCAATTGCTTGAGTTGGAAGAAATGCGTAATGCCGCATATCACTCGAGTTGGTTGTACAAGAAAAAGGTGAAGGAGTATCATGACAAAAAGCTAAGAAAGAAGGAATATGTGCCCGGACAGTTGGTACTTTTGTTCAATTCTAGGTTGAAGTTATTCCCCGGAAAATTGGAGTCTAAATGGTCCAGGCCATTTCGTGTCAAAGAAGTCAAAACGTATGGAGCTATTGTCATTGAGGACTTGGAGAAAAAGGATAGTTGGACAATGAACGGCCAACGTTTGAAGATTTCTTTTGGCGGTCTAGTAGATCGCGAGAGTTGTGCAATCTGTTTGGATGTTCCTTTGTGAGCATCTCGAACCGTCGAGCTTATCCGATGTTAAACAAGCGCTTGTTAGGAGGCACCCCAATATTGTAAGTATTTACAATTTTTTTTGTTGATTGTGTGGTGTTGGTGTTCAAATTGGTGGAACCTTGCTGAATTATGCAGTGTTGTTTTGAAAAAAAACAAAAACCTGTCATGTTCGCTAGCTGCTCGCTAGGCGAAGACAGTAACGAGCCGTTCGCTAGGCGAACATTGCGAAATAGACATTTTTATTTTATTCTGTGGGCCACCCATCTGGGCCCAACAACCGTTTTAGTTGGTTTTGTGTTATTCTGTACTTAGGGTTCACGATTCCAATCACACAAGAATTTTCATATCTCTCTCTCTGTGCAAACCCTAACCTTGGCATTTCAGATTCATTCACCTCTGCAATCAGGTTTGATCTAATTCCTTTGCTCTTTGTTTTTATTGTTTAAATTGTAGAAGAATAGAGATTTTGGGTTGAATTTGAAAATTAGGGATTTGAAAATTTTAAGGTTGCATGTGTGTCTAGAACAGTTTCTGTCATGATAAATAAAATTGTTTCTGGAATGGTGATTGATAAAACCTTGGATTGTTTGATGTTGGGTGGATAATAGTGGAAAATTCAGAAACCCGTAACATTCGTTGTCACTTTGCTAGGCGAGCCTGTAGCGAAGCTTCGCTGGGTCTTCGCTAAGCGAAGCTGTAGCGACCATGACAGTATCTGGTTTTTCTGTTTTGATCACTAATCAGTCTTGTGGTTGTGTGTTGTTTCTTTTCTATGTGTTGTGCAGATGGCATTCAGGTCCGATGCTGGAAAAAAGTGAAAGGTCAGAAGCACTTCCCGTCCTGTACCAATTCAATTCGACACTGATTAATTCGTTGGGCCAAAGCAAGTCACACGCTATGTGGCATTGGAAAAAAGAAAAATCTTACCGGAGAAGAGGTTCTTGATCAATGCACAAGGCGATTATCAGACATTTGCAGGGTTGATAAATAGCAAGAAGTGGGACAAGTTGATCTCTCCGCCCGACAGCTATGATATTGAGATAGTGCACGAGTTCTATGTGAACGCGCTGCCAAATGACGACGAGCCTTTCACTTAGACTACAAGAGTGCCAGGATGTCAGGTTGCTTTTGATCGGGATGCTATTAACCGGGTGCTCGGTGAACCACTCCATTTAGGAGTTAATGAGAGGGATGCATACCATAGACTGAGGCTCAACAGGAACATTGATGATATTTCAGAGGCCTTGTTATTGGAGGGAAAAAATGTAGAGAGAAACCCATCTGGGGTGGCTCTGAGATATCACCGTGAGGATTTGATACCTATTGCCCAGTTGATTTTGCTACTGATTTTGACCAACATTAAGCCTAAGTCACACACATCTACCGTGCCGATCCCCGTGGCACACTTGGTCCACTGTATTCTGACTAATGTACAAATCGATGTGGCGCAAATCATTGCGAATGAGATGAAGTTCGTGATTGAGAGTGGGCTGAAATAAGGGGCGCGAGTTAATTGCCTCCTTGCTTTTCCTTGCCTCATCATGGCTTTGTGCGTGCAGTCGAGGGTGAAGCTACCCTCCCATAGTCAGGTAATGATTCTGCCCGCAATCGACGATTGATATGTGTACAAGTATTGTAGGCCGAAGAACTTCCGAGGTAGTACAGCTGCTGGTGATACCGGGACTACTGATGGTCCTGGTGCTTTTTCTCAGGGGTTTGATCCTTTTCAGCAAGCAGTCTGTAATTATAATTGGGATTGGATGGCAGCGACTCAGCGTGCCATGATTGATATACATGACTCTATACAGGTGCTTCAACTACAGTCCCGTGACCCTTCGGTAGAGCGCAACATGATTACGCGTGAGCAGTTCCTGCAAAACGCGAGTTGGCCTGTGGACAGGCCTGTTTTTAGAGAGGGGTGGGTGTGTCTAGTGGTCCTGTTGGTGGTGATGCTGATGATGATGATAATGATGATGGTGATGATGATGATGATGGTTCCGGTTCTGAGTTCGATAGTGCAGGGGGTTCTGAGTCCGATGAGGACTAAGTTTTTTTTATCTTTATCGTTTTTATTGCTTTGTATTTTCGGATATCTTGTTTGTGATTTCAGTTATTTTGGTTATGTACTTTTTGGGGTGTTTTGTCCCCCGCGCACATTTTAACAATTTGAAGTAATGTTTAATGTTTTTGTTTTATATTATTGTGTTTGGTTTAAGTTTCTTTTGTTTAATAATTTTTTGGTTGTTGAGGATCAAACCTTCTAGATTGATTGCTCTCTGAAAGAAGTATCCAATGTAGGTGCATCCGAGCTTGGATGGCAATGATAAAAAATAACAAGCGAATAATGCTAAGGTATATGGTTACCTTCGGTTAGAACTTTAGAATGCATGAAGAACTTTACTCTTGTCGTAATTGAATATTGTTATTTTTGCAACATAATTGAATGAATGATTCACTTAGGACTTAAAACCACAAATTGTGAGGAAACGTCCATTGTACAAATAAATACTGGATTCTAATAAACTGTGTTGATTCATTTGATTCATGCTTTGTCTTTTATTATTGTGAATTTGTGGAAGCAATTAGAAATGATCAAGGCACTTGTTTTCTTTCGAGCACAACCAGTTCCAAATACAACCTACCCGTGAGCAGAGAGTATTCGTGAACCCCTTTGAGCTTCAATAGTTGAATCTCAGCTTGAAGTAAGGCGAGACTTCAAAATCTTTTTTCTTGAAACCCTGAAAAATTTTGTTAATTGTTCTTTTGCCGTAAAAAGTCAAGAGCATTCACTTATGGGGTGAGTAAAAGATAAGTTGGGGAGAACGAAAATGAAAATCGGTAGGTTACCACAACTCTGGAATAACCGAGCAAGCATTGAAAAAAAAAAGAGAAACATTTGTTTTGTGAATATGGTGTGAAAAAGAAGAAAATAAAAAGAAGAGAATGGAAATGAATGCTTGCTTGGAAGAAAAACATTGGAAAATAAATTGAGTTGTGAAATAAGAGTTGTGAAGGTTTCAAATGAGAAACAAGTAGAACGGAGTTGAGATGTGTGAATAGTTATACAGTGAATGTCTCTTTTGCGTCGGCAATTTCGTTTTCAATGGCCTTAGATATGTCCCTTGTTTGTAAACCTGACCAAGCTACAACCGGAAAAGACCTTAGTGATCTTCGTGCTTCCGCATTTTCATTTATAATTCTTAGACATTGTAAGAATTGAATTGATTTTTGCATTGTTTGTTGGAGAGTAAAATTGTCCACGCGGTTGCAAACACGTAATTTCTTCAATCCTTATTCGAAGAGGAGAGATAGGGTGATTCATTCAGGATAACATTATTGTGGATTGATACTTTTTTTTATTGCTATAAGGCTTTAGTTCTTGTGTATTGTGTTATTCTAACCATTGGGAACTTGTGTCTGGTTGATTCTCTTGTGTTTGAGCCATTTGATTCGATTTTGGAGAAATCTTTTTCTTTAAGCAAATCCTCTTGTTCTTGAAAATGAATACTTTGCTTGAGGGCAAGCAAGAATATAGTTGGGGAGAGTTGTTAGATGCCCAATTTTGCTTATTTGAGCAATCATATGTGGGCATCTTTCACTTCTTTTTGTCGAGAAAGTGTTCAAAACCGCCCTTGCTTTTGTTGATTCACAATATTATATGAAATGATCTTGGTACCTGTAATTTGTATGTTATTGTGAAATAATTAGGCATGAAAGAATAGAAATTGAAGACACGAGAAAGATGGCAAAGAAATCAAGAAAGAAAGTAAACAAAAGCAAGCTCGCTAGGCGAAGCACTGGCGAGTAAGGTAGTGAACTGTTCGCTAGGTGAGCACTCAGCGAGCTGCCAGCGAACACTCCCAGACTTGGACAGAACCAAAAAGATTAAATTTCGCTATGGCGAGGGAGGTAGCAAAGTGCTCACTAGGCGAAGCTCCAGCGAGCAAGTAGCGAACACTTCCAGTGGCAAAAGGACCAAAATTAGCTGTAGCGAGTGAAGCAGCGAAGGAATGTTCGCCTAGCGAACATCTGCAAATTCATCTGGTTTGATTCCTCAGGACACAGGCTCTTCTGGTGTAACATTTTGGGGCTCTCTAGGCGAACCATTCTCCTCGCCTAGCGAGCATGACAGCTCAGTAACATTTCCTATAAGAAGCATGTGCTACTTTTTGTAAAATTATCTTTTTGTTTTGTTTTTGCTTCAGAAGTGATTTTTGTGCCCTAGAAATCCATTCTCTCATTATTCATCATCTCTTGAAAATATTTTCCAAAAAGAAGGTGGATTCCCATCCAATCTCGATTCTTCGACTCAGATGTTGATCAACCTTCTCCCGAAACGTATTGTGCAAGCTATCATGGAAATGAGTGGCTAAATCCATCTTGTGTCAAGGTTAGATGTAGATGGTCATAAGCTTTGTGTGTTTATGGGTTGATCTTCATTTGTAAACTCTTTGATGATGAATGTATGGTGAAAACCTTATTTTATTGATAACTCTTTGTGTTGGTTTATTATTGAAAGGTGTTTTCCAACTCTTTACCTAGGTTTTCATCCATCTATGTTCTTGAGCTAGAGATAGTTTTGAATGTGTTTGTTCACTAAAATGTCAAACCTAAAAGTTGTCATTTTGATAGATTGTGTGAGAAATCAACAATGGATCAAAATAGGAAAAACCACAATGTGTGTTAGAAATTATCACATTGGGAGGATATTGTGAATGTGTTTATCATCTAATGGAGTTGATGAGTTTTGTTTGATGAACATATGCATGCAAAGTGATCGTCGAACCCTAACTTTGACAATCTTTCTCAAATCGTAAAACCAAAACTTTTACCGCAATTTCTTACTTTTTATGCAAGCTACCATAACCAAAAACCAAAACCCCTTTGTTACTATAAGTTAAGAACTTAGCAACTGTCGAACGGCGGTAATATCACATAATCCCTGAGGACGATAACAAATCCCGATACTCTATCCCTGTTCTAACATTGACCCGCATTTAACAACATTGATTGATCATTTGGGCGAATCTACAATTGATTGAAAAACATGTCGACGTTAAATGTGATGTGTTTTAAACTACGCTTATCTAAGTATACTATTTACTAAACTTAATATAAATTTACATGAAGCATGTAACTGTAATATGCTCGACATGACAATCTTCGTCCATTACGATTTGTTGCATCAACGTCCCAACCATGTGTCCCAAATTGAAACAATATAGGATACTGCAACGGATTATAATATCTCTTTGTCTCTTGAACTTTCTTTAGATTACCATCACGACGAATGCCATTAATATCCCTTCCATATTCCATAGAATTTGAATCTCCTCCAACAATAATTGCTACAACTTGTTCTGCAGTTGGAAGATTATATTGATGGTGATTACTTGGATGCTCTTTATGTATGAAGCTATATTCACAGATATTTGGAAGTTGTGACAGTTGTCTGAACCTAATTACAAAAGGATTAAATTGATGGAGCATTTTTTGTAGTTTTTGAACTACATTTTGGTGGAGTTGTGGATTTTCCTGCATTCTATTATGTAGCTCATTATCTGTATCATAGATGTATAGCTGTAAGAAACGCGGTCTGGCACCCTCATTTGGTAGAAACCTCCTATGTTATGGTAAAAAGCACTTTGAGCATGAAATGTATATATACCATGATCAGATGCAAGAATATTCTCATCAACATGAACACCAACAGAAGTGAATGAGAGCACATGGTTGTAACTTCGAATATGTTTCCTAAAATGCCTTCCTTCTACTGAACCATCCAAAAATAATTGTTTCAATTCTATAGGAGTATTAACTCGTGAAAATGATGCCTTTCCACCTGTACAACACGTATCACGTGATTCACGATGAAACAATTTTGCATTGCAATATCTACAGGAAATTGGATTAGGCAACTGGGATTTTGCCATCATCGAATTATTTTTGAAACGCACGCGTGTCCTGATTCTACAGGAAGGAGTTTAATATTGATTACTAAATATTATCTAAAATCTAAAATACAAATAAATAATAAACGCAAGATTCCTAAATTAGAAGATTTAACATTGCATAATTTTCAGTTTTATGTCACTTGAGTATAAGCTACATTATTTGGCATAAATATGTTTATGAACATACCTTGAGGACGACATGATGCACCATCATTTATGGCTTCCATGTTAACATCTGAAATTACTGCATCCTCCAAAGCTTCATCAACATCCATATCGCCTGATACAAAAATAATAATTAACATATATATATATATATATATATATATATATATATATATGTGTGTGTGTGTGTGTGTGTGTGTGTGTGTGTGTGTGTGTGTGTGTGTGTGTGTGTGTGTGTGTGTGTGTGTGTGTGTGTGTGTGTGTGTGTGTGTGTGTGTGTGTGTGTGTGTGTGTGTTGAAATTACTGCTCGCATACGTAGAATAATATCCTGTATACCTGTAGCAGAGTGACTATTGTTTATACATTGGGTAGGTGATGTGCAATTATGATCTACGGGTTTAAATACATAAAATGAGAGATGACAAATAAATAATATATACAATGTATGATTATAATGTCTATATTGATCATCACCAACCAAGTGCAACACCATTAACATGTGTAATTCTACTTGGGTCGGCTTCATTGTCATGAGTTCCTTGAAAGTGTGATATTTGAGATCTCATATTTGTAAAATTTTGAAATGGAACTCTCCTTTGACTGTTCATAGTGCGAGATGTTTGAGCTTGTTTATCTTGCTCTTTCCGCCGCCTATGATTGTCACGTCGTATCGATAAATAAGTTTCTCTTTGCTCGATGTTCATATTTTGTCTCCTCTTCCTTTCATTTTCGGCCCTTCTTGCCCTTTGTTGTTGGCTTGATATCTGACGAGTATTATTTTCCATTTTGTTAATGTAACTGCCAAACACATATGCAATTTATAAGCAACATAATTTCACTAATTATGTTGAAAAATATTGATAAATATAGATGGGATTTAAAATAAATATTTTTTTTTTTGGAAAAAAGAAGTTTACACCAAAAAGTATTATTTGTAAAACATATATTAAAAATATAAATCAAAACTAAAATATAAAAAAAGACGAAGAAGAAATTGGCAATCAATAAAAAGAAACATAAACCATGTTGGACAAAATAGATGAAAAGATTGGATATTAACTAAACATTAAAATATAAAATGGGATAAGAAATGAAATTAGTGTAATTTATGTTATAGATAAAAGATATATTAAAATAAAATGAGAAAAGATAGTGTTATATTCCTTGTAGGTTCATAATAATATTCTTATATTACTCCAAATTATTTTATATTTTAGTTAACTCATAATATCATCATTGAAGCTTTTTTCAGTGATCAAAAGTAAATTTTTATCTATTTATTAATTAGTACAATAATTATGTTTTAGCAATAGGTTATTTGAATATATTAGTATTAAAGATAAAAATTGAAGGAACCATTTTAAAAAATTGCCAGATTTATTATATTCTTAATTGTGTTGTCTAATACTACAGTTGTAGAAATAATAATCTCTATCATATTTGGTTAACCTCTAAATATACTTAACCTCTACCCTATTTGGTGAATCTATAAATATACTTAAACTCTACTCTATTTGGTTTACCTCTAAATATATTTGACATAGAAGCGTTAATTGTATGATGTGTATATCTATATATATATATATATATATATATATATATATATATATATATATATATATATATATATATATATATATATATATATATATATATATATATATATATATATATATATATATATATATATATATATATATATATATATATATATATATATATATATATATATATATATATATATATATATATATATTTAGTATGTTACAGTTATTTCTAAATAGTCTCTTAAATGAATTTTTTCAAAGCTACAGTTATTTAGCGTATATGCTAGCTCTCAATTTCTAAATAACAATTTTATTTTTTTTCCTAACACTTGGATAAATAATATACAACCAACTTTTTACTCAACTGGAAAAAAACTGTTGATGAATAGTTCACATAATTTAAAAATCAATGGCTAACAGTTACAAAAGTATCATAACCGGCAAGTACAGTTATCCAGTAGTGTTATTAAATAAATGGTTTTGTGAGAATTTAAACAATATGTAAGGGACAAATAAGAAACAAAACAAAAATAGGTCACCCAAAAAAGTTATATCCCTTTTATATATAATTATAGAATAGATAAATTTTTTGAAAAATAAATAAATTAAATTACCAACCAAACACATAAACAATAAGCAATATAAATAGATATTGCTACAAATAAGTATAAATATAAATAAGATATTGTATTACATAATTAAAATTTTATTTAACTATCAAAATACAAATAGTAGTTATCCCCTCATTTAAATCTAAAGTTCATTTTTCATTTTCTTTTTCTCTCACACACATATAAAATTACATCCTAAAACATGCGTTAAAATTCTCTCTCTCTAAAAATACTGCCATGAATAAAGCAAGTAATCGTGACAAAAAACCAACTTTTTTTTCTTTGTGATCTAATAGTACAACAATCATTCAATTATAAACATAAACTCATACACTATCAAATTTTAGAGAAACCATTCCCATTATATATTAGTAATTCAGATTATTTATGTTGTTTTCAAATATTTCTTAATTTAATTTAATTTAATTTAATTTAATTTAAATCCAAGAAAAAAAAACTACCTGATAAAAATAGGAAAGAACAAAAAAATGAATAATAGAATAAAATAATTCTGCTTTTTTTCTTTGAAATAAATAAACATAATCAATGTTAAATTCTATTGAAATATTTACAGAAACATTGATGGTTACTGAAGGCCAATAATAATTTCGATTATTTCATTTATATAGAGTTTTTACCTTGTCTTCTTCTTTCTCCCTTTGTATCTTTTCCTGATTTTTTCTTTTTTTTTCTTTTTGATAGATGTGTATAACTATAATAAGTGATAATAATTTTTAATATGATTAAATAGTAAAGAAAATTTAATTATTTTAATTGATAACTAATAGAGCTGTTTTGGCCACCATTCTTTCCCATGATCATTAACCACCCTAAACAAATAATAAGACATTGCAACTATGCCTTACTGAAACAATTTATGCCTTACTGAAACAATTTATCATTTCTAGTGAACTCAAAATCTGGTGTAAAAACCAATGTTAATTTCAAACATACTTATTTTAAACAAAACTATTTTGCATTCAAGCATGGTTTATAGAATAGAAAATGATTACCAAAACATCAAAAATACATATCAGTGCTGAAAGGAACCAATCAAAACTAAAGAAAAAGAAGCGGTTTCACTTCTGCAACAGCAACAACGCTACTTCAATAAATACAAAACAAGCATTTTAACCATTGAAATTGAAATTGAAAATAAAAATGAATTACACATGATTCACAAACACTAAACACTAAACAGAAGTAGCGGCGGAAACGATGGCGTTGGAGAGAAATTTGAATGTATATTGTTACTGGAAAAAGAAGAATAGGGAATGAACAAAAATTTAGGTATCCATAAGAGGCAGTTTTAACTTTTACTATCCATGTTATTTTAAACGGTTCATCTTATAATTATAACTTCCATCATTTATATTGAATATTTGAATGGTTCATATAATAGTTTTATTTTTTGTTGCTCTTTAGTCGTGTTAAAACTTTGTTGTGGTAATTTTTTTCAAGGATAATATTGAAACAAAAATAGAGGGTATATTTGTAATAAAAAATAAAGAGAGGCTAAACTTGGCATTGAAATAGGCCACACCAAAAACACTTATCCTCTTTATATATAGTTATAGATACATGTAATTTATTTATATTTTTTAAGTTAATGTTGTTGTTGTTGTTAGCTTATCATAATTTAAATCTTGCTCAAGTTATATGCATTTAGCAATGAAACGTCATTTTCACAAGAGGATATAGATGACATCCGATCAAGTTGGGTTGTCGCCTTCCTATCTTATTATTAATCTCAACAACACTAGTTTCTCTTGGTTGTTGTAAGCATTGTATAGAGGTTTTGTCATTATAGGTGCAAATATGTATAGGTTCGCTTGCTAGACGTGTCTCAAATGTCATTATAGGAACTAGCGTTCAGACGGGCACTCTCGTGCCCGTCTGTCCGCTTTTTTCAAATATGTATAGGTTTTCTTGGTGTACCATTTTGGATATATGTACATTAGGTTTTCTAAACAATGTAAATTTGGTATTTTGTGTTTATGTTTTAAATAAAATAAAATGATTTAATTCTGTCACAAATGGTACAGACTAGTCAAAATTAGATTTAAAATAAATTATAAATGATACAGTCCATTCAAAATATGATTTAAAACAAATTATAAATGAAAAAAATAGGTTATACCCTTGGTTATAATATCAAACCGACATAAATACTGGAATTTTCCCTCAATTATTAACAAAAAAAGAGAGGTATGTGACGTGCGCTACATAGTTTTGAAAAAAAAATATTGTTGTTGGGGATCGAACCAATGACCATTTCAATTATCCTCTCTGTTACTCCAAAATTGAGGGGTAAAGTGGCAAGTTTTCATGTCGCCATTCGTTTGCTTGTGTAACCAAGACAAATCTCCTATGTGCCCAAGGTAAAATGAGTCTTTTGTAGTACTGCAAGGGTCGGTTCCCCTACCCTCAGATGAAAACCTGGTCCAAGGTTGACGTGTGGCTGATCCACCGCGGACAGTAGAGTGGCTAGCTCCCATAAGGGGTGGGTCGTTATTGTCTGTGGGGAATTTATTAATATGACTGGTCTTGCAAAACATCTCCCACAGCACCGCCTAACGTTTGATGGGGAATTGATTACTTTAGGTGGACATGGAAAGCGTTTTTGACACCACTTCTGTCTTACGGTGGGGAAGTTGATTGCTTTAGTCCGGCATGCAAAGCATCTCTGATGACAGCTCTGGCTTTCATTGGGGAATTAATTGCTTTAGGTGAACATGTAAAACGTCTCCAACAACACCCCTAGATTTTAGTGGGGAATTAATTGCTTTAGCTGGACGTGCAAAGTGTATTCGACAACACCCCTTCCTTTCTTTATATCGGGCCTATATCTCGTCGGTCGTACTCCAAATTTACTATTAATATGCACATCCAAAAACAAACAAACCATTCAAAAATTAGCATATTTCATTCATAACCGGCGGGTTAGCTGCCATTTATTCTCCATATCTGCCTCCTTATTGTTCACCCATGTCTTAGTGGTTGAATGTTCATTATTGAAGCTGACCAGTCAGGCACGCCACATTAATATCCATGATAACACCCTCCCTTTGATCTTTCTAGAGTGCTTGGTATTTTTTTTCTCCCTTGTTTATGGTGGTTTGCTCTCTTTGCAGGTTATGATACTTGAGTTTGAAGGGGACCGACGAAGCCATAACATCTAGCATAGTTTCGAAGGGTCTTCCTATAATGCAATTATAGATGCTTCTGGAAGGGACAACAAGGAATTACGAATATACTGTTTGGATGTTCTTGCATACGCCCACTGATACTGCCAGCTCAACATATCCCCATGGACAGGTGATATGAGCCATTAAAAGCTTACAAATATGAGCCTTCATATGGCCATAAGCTTCCTTTTTCAAGGTTCATCTTTTCAAATATCTTTGAGTACATTATGTTGCAAAAGATATCGTCATCAATTAATATTTGAGAGACGTCAAACTCCTTGATAATTATTGTGATTACGAGAGGAAAAATTTCATTAGGGATGTCGCCCACCTTCTCAGAGTATCGGAACCCCAACATAGGTTGGTTTGTAGTCTTCATCGAGGAGCTTCTGTCCATTTTGTGGACGGTGAGCATCTCATCGATCTTCCTCTTCATCGTCCCTTTAGAATGGAGGTTTTCTCGAGGTGTTCCTCCCGCGGTAACGATGACATACGAATGTTTCCCTTTGTTGTCCTTCTTGATTTCGCCAGCGATTCCAATATTTGCAGTCTTCGAGGTAGATTTTCCCTTAAGTGAATCTTCCCATTACCTTTTGCCCCTTTCACGTACTCATCCAACCGGACCATATTGATTAGTGTTTCAATAGCATCCATAAACTGGATGCAATCATCAGTGGTATAGTTGTGGCTTTTGTGAAAGCGGTAGTACTTTGACTTATCAGTCCGAGATGTCTCCATGACACAGTAGAGGGTCATATTCCATCCTTCCTGAACTCTATGTTTACACAGTATTGGTAAATCTTCTCTCAAGAGACGCTCAGGGGCATGTACTTCTCATACTATACATACATACTCCGGTCAGAGTCGTCTCTCCTTCGAAGGGGCTTCATTCCCTTTGGGCACCTGGAATTTGTGTCAACGAAGACGAGGTTATCGAATCGCGTATTCATCTTATCCTCTGATATCATGTAGGACTAAGACATGTTCATCATCTTGTTAGTTGTATTCACCTTCCTTAAAATATTCATAGGGAAAGTGATCTGACCTGATCAGGAGGGATCACGGACTGGCCACGCTTCGCCGGACGGTTATCTGTTCGCCGAGGTAAGAACGAGGAGGGGGTGTACCTGCAAAGCACTCCGACGCCCAAGTAAGAAGTTGGACAGAGAGGAAGCAATAGTACAGAAAAGGGGGCAAGAAGAGTTACCTGACCCTCTTGAAGAAGAGGGTATTTATAGAGAGACCCCAGCGCTGGGCCAACGGTCATTCGAGGTGGGCCAGACGACCAGGCCCAACCCTAATGACTGCTAGGGCTTACGTGGCGTAGTGAAGACCAGGACGTGGTCTTCGCCCTAGTTCAACCGCTCCTAGATCTCCGGAAAGTGGGTTTGACCTGCTCTTTCGGAGGTGGGCGGTTGGCCGATGACGTGTCCCCGCGGAGGGGAGCACGTGGAGAACGTGCGCCGAGCACGTTATTCTCCCGCGGAGGGAGCCCGGGTAGTCTCGCTCGTCTGGTGAGACGGACGACGAAGGGGATGCGGCGTGATGGCTTGTGCCCGGCGGACGGTCCTGCTCGTCCGAAGGGGCGTGTGCCAGGTGTGCTCAGTTCGCCTGTTGGGCCGTATTTGGTATTGGGCCTGCCGAGGTGAGGCCCACACCGGAACAGGAGCCCCCCAAGTCGAAGCTCTGGGGAAGAGCGAGGACTTAAGGTCGTCATGTCTGGAGCGGGGGACTCGTGCGAAGGGCTCCGGTCGTCGGTAGAACGGGGAGGAGGCAGATGGAGAGACGCGACTGTCAGGCTGCTTCCACGTGTCTTGCGTTGAGCGGTCGTAGGGGCGGCTAACCTATGTCATTAATGAGCCTAGGGTCGCTTCGAGCCTCGCGCCGGGTTATAAATATGGCGGTCCCCGCTCATTCTGCTACTTTTCTCCCTGTTGATCTTTCATCGTCTCTGCCCGTCCGCCGTTCGCCGCCGATCAACGCCGTGCCATTCGCTTTTTCTTCCGTCCGCCGCCGTTACAAGTGAGTTCCTCTTCTCCCTCTCTTTTATTTTCGTCGTCTAACTGGGACGTGTGGTCGGGGCGCGATGAGCGCCCCGAGGAGGGATGCGAGTTCCGCCGCGTCTGGCGAGTTTTCCGATGAATGCCCCGGGGACGGTAGGCTAGTTCCGATGAATGCCCCGGGGACAGGAGCTTTTTCTGATGAATGCCCCGAGGACGGGGGCTTTTCTCCGATGAATGCCCCGAGGACGGGGGCTTTTCTCCGATGAATGCCCCGAGGACGGGGGCTTTTTCTGATGACTGCCCCGGGGAGAAGTATCTTCTCCGACGGCCGCCCCGAAGGGCTGAGGGGTCGTTCTTCGATCCCCGAGGAGGGTAGGCGGGGAGCGAATGTCTGCTCGCCGCCCCTCGGCCTTTGTCGCCCTTTCACTTGACTTGCGGTGGAAGGGTGGATTTGATCCTGGCTATCGAATTCACCGAGGTCCTCTGCTTTCAGGTGTAGATGTCGGCTCTGGTGCCGGGGATAATGGTTGAAGATGATGAACCCGAGGTCCCGGAGTATGACGACGGGCGCGTCTCCTTGCCCGAGGAGTGGGCGGCCGAGGAGCCACTTACCATCCCTTCTTGTTTTGTGGTCGACCCGTCCGACGTGTATGCCACGGTCGAGGACACGCCGCTAGGAGAAACGCAACACTGGCAGGTGTATCGCCCGAAAGCGCACCATCGGATCTGTTCGCGCTATGGGCGGAAGATGTTCCCGATGTATGAATTTTATTTTAAAGAAGCTCGGCTCCGGTTGCCGTTCTCTGCCTTCCATCTGGGGATTTTTGACTGGCTGCGTCTTGCCCCGTCTCAGCTGCACCCGAACGCTCTGGCTTTCATCCGGGCTTTCGAGGTGGTGTGTTTCTACCTCTCGGTGGAGCCGACGGTGCCGTTGTTCTTTCGCATCTTTCATTTGCAGCGGCAGACGGTGCGAGGTCGTCACGGATGGGTCTCTTTCAAACAATCGACCAAAATTTTTAAAGCGTACAGTGATTCTGTCAAAGACTTCAAGGGTCGGTTCTACCTCGTCAAACCGATCACGCAGCACGGCTCGGACACTCTCTTTGACGAGGGCGAGCGCACGGTAGATGGCCAGTGGTTCCGAGCGTGGCTTCCCAAGATACATCTGCTGTGGACCTCGGAGCATTTCAGTCGAGGGACGGATAGGTATATCGTCCGGGCGGGAACCCTCGAGGAGAAGGACATGGCCGCTTATCTGAAAATAATTGCCTTTGTGCGGTCACTTCCCCCGTCGAAGCTGGTGACGCCCGACGGTCGGTACATCCTCGATGCCCAGGGGAACGTACGCACTAAAAAGCGTTTGATAAATACTAAGACTTTGCTCGGCTGTGCGACCGGGGCGGCCGCTCTAGATTATCTAGGTAGGGATGTTTCGTTTTCCCTCGTTGTCGGGGTTTTTGATCGTCGCTAACCTATTTCTTTGTTTTTGCAGCGAACATGTCTACTGTCGACGAGCGGGTGAAGCAGTTGCGTGCTGCCAGGAGTGCCGGGGTCCCGAGGACGAGGGTGAGTCAGCTGGTCAGTCAGGAGGTCGCGACGCAGGGGGGCCAAACTTCGTCCTCGTCGCCTCAAGAGAGCCAATCCCCTGTGTCCCAAGGAGTGTCGAAGAGGCAGAGGTCCGAGGAGCCTCGGGTGGTGGATCTGACGGTCGGCGCCGTCGAGGAAGGTTATGTCGTCCCTCCCTGCCACCAGCACCCGGGGTATTTTCATGGTGCCCGTTCCCCCACCGTTTCCGCCGGGGAGGTGAAGGCTGTTCGCCAGGCTGATCGGGAGGCCCGTCGGCGTGTCCTGGCTGAGGACTTGGCCGCGATGATGCGGACGTTTACGACGGCTCTCGTGCTGAACGAGGAGGGCTGCTCTGCTGCTGAGCTGTCCAAACTGCAAGGGGATCTCACCTTTACGCAGTCGCGGTTGGCCAAGCTCACTGAGGAGTTGGAGAAGAGCCAGAAGGACGTTGCCGAGGAGCGGAAACGAGCAGAGGGTGCTGAGGGGAAGGTGAGTTCGCTGGAAGAGAAGCTGGGGATGGCGACGGCCGAGGTGCAGGCGCTGAAGGTTCGTACTGAGGTTCTGGACAGCGCTGTTCGTCCGGCCGAGGACGAGACTGAGGGGGATCGGCGTTTAATCACCCGTGCTGACTTGATCGCCCGTATCCGGGTGTTGGAGAGCGATTGTCTGGAAGCCGTTGAGGTCGGGTTCAAGAATGCGGTCGAGCAGATTCAGGTCGCCAACCCTGGTGTCGAGCTGGTCGTGGACGGGATAGGGCCGTACCACGAGATCGTTGATGGAAGGGTGATCGATCCTTATTTCGTTATCCCCGACGAGGAAACCGTGGCTGCTGACCGAGCTGATGAGGAAGTGTAGGTTGCCGGGCCTGCGTGCTCGTTGTTTTGTGGCCTGCGTGCCGGTGTTTATCTTTTGCTTTGGGCCTGCGTGCTCGTTTTTGTACTATTGACTACTGGGCTGGTGCCCGCTTTTGTTAAATATATTTATCATGGATTTTCTAAGTGTGCGCTCATTGTTTGCATGTTGTTTTATGCTCGTTTTTCGTATTTGTTCGAATGCCTTTGATGTGTATGACATTTCTTGTAGATTTTCTAAGTGTTCGCTCGGTGTGTTTAGCTCGACAATTTGTTACCGGTAGTGTAGGGGACTGGCCGGTTTGGCCGGGGATGTAGCCGGGCCTTTTCGGGGGTAGTTTTTCCCGGGGCGTGGACGGCCCATCGCGAGCTGGGTGTCCTGCCTGTTTTGGTACGGCGACGAGGAGCCTCGGTCGAGGTATTCCCTGCCGAGCAAGGCCTTCTGCCCGCGCACACGAGAGGCAGGGCTTGCTTTCTTTGCTTTCTTTGGTCGTTGGTGGACGCGGGGGTGTGCGGTGGTACCATGTCGCCCCCCCAGTGGCCGGGACGATTGGTCGTCGCGGGCAATGTGTTAACTGTAGTACCGCTTAAGCTTCGCGGCGTTCCATGGTCGAGCTAATTGTTCACCGTGCAGGTTTTCGAGGTAATAGGCCCCGTGTTCCGTTTTGTCCCGGACTCGGTATGGGCCTTCCCAGTTCGCCGCCAGTTTGCCCTCGTGGGAGTCCTTTTGATTTCTGCGTAGAACTAAGTCTCCAGTTTGAAAATCGCGTTTTATGACTTTGTGGTTATGGCGAAGTGCTACTTGTTGCTTCAGCCGGGCTTCCCGGAGGGCTGCTCCTGCGCGGATTTCTTCGACGAGGTCGAGCTCTTCTCGGAGGGAGCCGTCGTTGTCGTCGGTGTCTAGGGGAGCTTCCGTTCGTCTGGACGGTTCGCGGATTTCGACCGGTATTACGGCCTCGGTTCCGTACGTGAGGCGAAATGGGGTCTCCCCTGTAGTTGAGTGAGGAGTAGTACGGTATGCCCAGAGGACGCTGTGGAGTTCTTCGACCCATGCTCGTTTGGCGTCTCCGAGGCGTCGTCTGAGTCCTCTGAGTATAACTCTGTTTGCCGACTCCGCCTGGCCGTTCGTCTGAGGGTGTTCGACCGAGGCGAAGTGATGTTTGGTCCCGAGGTTGGTGACGAAGTCGCGGAAGTTTTTGTCTGTAAATTGTGTACCGTTGTCGGTGACGATGGCGAGTGGTACCCCGAACCTGGCGAGGATGTTGCGTTTGTAGAATCGGAGAATGTTGTGGGCGGTGATTTTGGCCAGAGCTTCAGCCTCGACCCACTTGGTGAAGTAGTCGACTCCCACGATGAGGTACTTGTTCTGGTATGAACCGAGGGGGAAGGGTCCGAGGATATCCAGCCCCCACCAGGCGAATGGCCACGGAGATGAGAGGGACGTGAGGTCGGTTGGCGGGGCCAGGTGCATGTCTCCGTGTCGTTGACACTTATCGCACCGTTTGACATGTTCTTTCGCGTCGGACTGCATTGACGGCCAGTAGTAGCCCGCGCGTAGGGCCTTGCGCGCTAGGGATCTGCCCCCGAGGTGCTGCGCGTTGATACCTTCGTGGATTTCTTCTAGAACGGCCGTACTCTGGGATTTGTCTATGCATTTGAGGAGTGGGATTGCGAAGCCTCGGCGGTACAGTCGTCCCTCGAGGAGGACGTACGAGCAGGCCCGTCGTTTCGTTGCGTTGGCCTCGCTAGAGCTGGTCGGCAGACGGCCGGTGCTGAGATAGGTGTGGAGGGGGGTCATCCAGCAGTCCGCGTCTCCAATGGCGTTGATGTCGAGGGGTGTGGTGGTCGGGCTGGTACTTGGTTGGGACAAGATTTCTTGAATGACCGATTTGTGACCGCCTCGTTTCTTGGTGCTTGCTAGTTTGGAGAGGATGTCGGCGCGGGTGTTCTGCTCCCGAGGAACGTGTTGAATTTCTGCTGAGTCGAACCCTCTTAGTTTGTCACTGATGAGCGCGAGGTATCCGGCGAGGGTGTCGTTTTTTGCTTGGTATTCACCTCGGACTTGCGAAGCGACCAGCTGGGAATCCGTGTAGATTCGGATGTCCCTGGCTCCCAGGTCGGATGCTAGGCGAAGGCCGGCGAGAAATGCTTCGTATTCGGCTTGGTTGTTGGTCGTTGGGAAAGCTAGCGTGAGGGAGACTTCGATGACCGTACCCTCGTCGTTGTCGAGGACGATGCCGGCGCCGCTCCCCGTAGAGTTGGAGGAGCCGTCCACAAAGATGGTCCAGAGGTGGTTCCTGGTGGTCGGGTCGGGGGGCGTGGTCATCTCGGCTACGAAGTCAGCCAACGCTTGAGCCTTGATGGCGTGCCGGCTCTCGTATGTGATGTCGAACTCGGAGAGCTCTAGCGACCATTTCAGCATGCGCCCAGCCATGTCTGGGCGGCCGAGTAGCTGGCGGAGGGGTTGGTCGGTGCGGAGCACGATGGTGTGTGCTAGAAAATAATGCCGGAGTCGGCGTGCCGCTGTTACGAGGGCCAGGGCGACTTTCTCGATCAGCTGGTATCGGGCCTCCGGGCCGTGGAGGGCTTTACTAGTAAAATAAATGGGCTTTTGTCCTTCCCCGGCTTCGCTCACGAGGACGGCGCTGACGGCTTCGTTAGAGACGGCCAGATATAAGTACAGGGTTTCGCCCGTCGCGGGGCGCGTCAGTACTGGTGGTTCGGAGAGGACGCGTTTGAGGTGGCGAAGGGCTCTCTCACATTCGTCCGTCCATTCGAACTTGGTCTCCTTCCTGAGCAGTTTGAAGAACGGGAGGGCGTGTTGGGCCGATCTCGCGATGAATCGTGAGAGGGAGGCTAGTACGCCGTTGAGGGACTGGATGGCACGCTTCGTGGTCGGCGTGGTTATATTGGAGAAGGCGTGGCACTTGTCCGGGTTGGCTTCGATCCCCCGTTCGGTCAAGTAGTAGCCGAGGAATTTACCGGCGCAGACGCCGAAAGTGCATTTCTCCGGGTTAAAGCGCATGCGACATGATCTCGCGGTCTTGAAGACCTTCTGGAGATGTGCCGCATGGTCGTCTTCCGCGCCGGATTTGACGATCATGTCGTCCATATAGACTTCGAGCATGTCCCCGATCTCCTCGTGGAAGACGCGGTTCATCATCCGTTGGTACGTGGCCCCGGCGTTTTTGAGGCCGAAAGGCATTACGTTGTAATAGTAATTGCCCGATGCTGTCATGAAGGCCGTGGCCTGTTTGTCGTGTTCGGCCATCGGGATCTGATTGTATCCCGAGTATGCGTCCATGAAGGACAAGAGTTTGAAGCCCGCCGAGTTGTCGACGAGCTTGTCGATGTTGGGGAGGGGGTAGGCGTCCTTAGGACATGCCCGGTTGAGGTCAGTGTAGTCAACACACATGCGCCATTTTCCATTATTCTTTTTAACAAGTACAACGTTGGACAGCCAGGTGGAATACCGGGCTTCCGAAATAAAATTTGCCTCTAAGAGGTCTTTTACAGCTTGTTCGGCTGCTGCCGATTTTTCTGGAGACTGGCGGCGACGGCGTTGCACCACGGCCTTTGCGGTCGGGCTGATGGACAGCTGGTGGCAGGCGACCTCAGGGTCGAGTCCCGGCATTTCCGCGGCGCTCCAGGCGAAGAGGTCGGCATTCTCGCGGAGGCAGGCTTGGAGCTGTCGTTTCGCGAGGTCGGGGAGTCCTGCGCCTACCCTTACGGTTCTGGTCGTGTCGTCCCCGAGGGGAATGAGCTCGAAATCGCCATCCGGGATGGGGCGCGCTGGATGCTCGTTGGCCGCGTCAGTCTTTTTATTGTCGAGCTCGTCGGTGAAGCGACTGTCGAGCTCAACTGATCCGACCAGCTCTGTTGGCTTGTCCTTTGGCGTAGCGCTCGGTGCTTTCTTTTTGGTCGGTGGAGCGATGGAGTCGAAGCCTTTCAGCGCGGCTTCAAAACACCTTCGGGCAGCTTCGATGTCGCCGTTGAGGGTGACCACGGCTCCCCTTCTCGTGTAATATTTCATCTTCAGGTGGGCGGTGGAGGGTACCGCGGTGAGTTCTGCTATCGTTGTCCTGCCCAGGATGCAGTTATACAGGGACGGGCATTCGATGACTAAGAAGCGGATGCTGATGTCTCTGGCCGTTTCCTCTTCCCCAAAGGTGACTTTCAGTTCCACGTATCCCCAGGGTCTTGTCGTCGTCCCGTTGAACCCCTGGAGGTCGGAGCCTACGTAGGGGGAGAGGTTGGACTCGTTGAGCTGGAGAGTTGTGAACAAATGTGAGTACATTATGTCAACCGAGCTCCCTCCGTCGACGAGGAGGCGCCTGACGTCGAAGTTTGCCATACGTGCGCGTATGAGCAAGGGTATGTTGGAATTGGGAGATCCCCCGGGTAGTTCCTCGAGGTAGAACGTGATCGGGTTGGAGCGGCCTCGGAATCTGTCGAGCGTGCTCATCTTGCCGGAGTTGCCCGCGATGAGTTCGTCGAATTTCCTTTTCACAGATCCTATGGACAGACTCCTCGTAGCGCCATCAGAGATGACCATGGCTCTGGGGAAGTATTCCCATCGGCTGGTTGGTCGGATTGGCTCGCCGACTAAGCTGGGTGCTTCGGGGATGCCGAGTCCTCTGCTTGCGAACCAGTCCTCGGGGCGGCTGACGCACAGCGCGACCTGGAGTCTCTCACCGTCTTCTGGGCAGGGGAGCTCCTCGATTTTCTTTGCCTCCGGGGCCTCCGATCTGGGTGGTTCACCTCCCCGGGTGTATCGCTTTAAGTGCCCATCTTTGATTAGGATTTCGATCGCATCTTTGAGATGGATGCAGTCTTCCGTTACATGCCCGTGGGTCCTGTGGAACCGGCAGTACTTTGACTTGTCCACGTTGGGTTTGGGCGGCGTTGGTCGTGGAAAACGGACACCTCCCTGCACAAACTCGGTTTTAGCGCATTCGGCCAGTATGCGTTCGCGGGAAGCGACCAAGGCGGTGTACTCGGTGAACCTTCCTGCCGGGCCGCGCGACTCGCGCTGTTCGCGGGGTTCGCGGTGGCGGTCATCCCGACGGCGGTCCCCTCCTCGCCGGTGGCTCGAAGCTCCGTCGTCTCGGTGCCCGCGGGGGGCTTCTCTGTCTCGGGTGTCGCGGGCGGAGTTGGCCGCTTGTGTTTCCTCGAACCGGATGTAGTGGGCGGCCCTGTCGAGGAAGTCTTGGAGGGACGTGGGCCGGTGTATGCCCACGGCCTCGTAGAATTTGGAGTCATGGCGCAGGCCTTGCTCCATTAAGTAGCGTTTCATTTCGTCGGAAGTCGTCACCTGTACGGCTTCCCGAGTAAATCTTTCGATGTATTTCCGGAGGGGTTCGTCGGGGCCTTGGATGATCGCCCCGAGGACTGCTTCCGTCTTCGGGTGACGCCGGGACGCTGTGAAGTGTTTGGAGAATAGGTCCTTCAAGACCCTCCACGATGTAACTGATTCGGGCTCCAGGCTTTTGTACCAGGTCATAGCGCCTTTCCTCAGAGTCGTCGGGAAGAGTCTGCATTTGATAGCTCCCCGGACATTGCGGTAGTCGAGCATGGCCTCGATGTCTTCCAGATGATCGTCCGGGTCGGAGGTGCCGTCGTACGTTGACAGCGTCGGTGGCTTCTCCATTCCTTGGGGTATAGGGGCCGCCATGATCTCCCGGGATAGTGGGGTGCGGTAGTCATCCTCGTCGCTGTGCGCCGGGGATCTCAGGGGGGATGAGCCGATCGCGGTGTGTCCCGGGTTTCGGGCCCTCGATCTCCGGCCTGTGCTCCCGCCTCGGGTTTCCTCGGTTGGGGTCGCCGCGGCGTTCTGGTTCCTCCCGCGACCGTGTCTTGCCGGGGATCTGGTGCGCTCCCGTGTCGCTTGGGGGCGGCGTCTCTCCAACCGCGGTCGGCGGTTCCTGGGTCGAGGTGAGGGGCTCCTCGAACCTCCGTTCTGGTCTTCCCGCTGGGGGTACCTCGGGGAGCCGCCGCGTTCCAACGCTCCAATTCTAGCGTTCTGTTGGGACAGCAGCTGGTTCGTCTGGTTGATGGCTGCAAAGAGGGCGGCTACCGTGGGGTCCGCTCCCGCCGGGATGGGAACGGGGTGGAACGCCGGCGGGCTCGGGGGGCGATGGTCGGCATGCAGGGGCCTTTCCTCGGACGATGGTGAGGCAGTTTGCCCGTCTCTTTCTTCGGCTTCATTCAGGCGCGCCGTTCCTACCTGCTTCCCGTTGGTGGCAGTGTTGAGCGCGAGATCGTGCGGAGTGTCATCGCGGCGTGGGCTGGCCATGACCGTGGAGGTTTGGTGAAACTTTTGGTTTTTCTGCTCGGAGTAACGGGGAAGTTTCCGTTTCCCACAGACGGCGCCACTGATCTGACCTGATCAGGAGGGATCACGGACTGGCCACGCTTCGCCGGACGGTTATCTGTTCGCCGAGGTAAGAACGAGGAGGGGGTGTACCTGCAAAGCACTCCGACGCCCAAGTAAGAAGTTGGACAGAGAGGAAGCAATAGTACAGAAAAGGGGGCAAGAAGAGTTACCTGACCCTCTTGAAGAAGAGGGTATTTATAGAGAGACCCCAGCGCTGGGCCAACGGTCATTCGAGGTGGGCCAGACGACCAGGCCCAACCCTAATGACTGCTAGGGCTTACGTGGCGTAGTGAAGACCAGGACGTGGTCTTCGCCCTAGTTCAACCGCTCCTAGATCTCCGGAAAGTGGGTTTGACCTGCTCTTTCGGAGGTGGGCGGTTGGCCGATGACGTGTCCCCGCGGAGGGGAGCACGTGGAGAACGTGCGCCGAGCACGTTATTCTCCCGCGGAGGGAGCCCGGGTAGTCTCGCTCGTCTGGTGAGACGGACGACGAAGGGGATGCGGCGTGATGGCTTGTGCCCGGCGGACGGTCCTGCTCGTCCGAAGGGGCGTGTGCCAGGTGTGCTCAGTTCGCCTGTTGGGCCGTATTTGGTATTGGGCCTGCCGAGGTGAGGCCCACACCGGAACAGAAAGGGTGATCATACAGAAATAAGGTCATTTTAGAAGGTTTATCACTTCAGGCCTTCCTATTCTCCTTCCACCTCGGCAACAACTTGCATGAAACATTTAATATAAGACTATAAGCTTTCTTTCTTCCCTTAAACGATCCCATTCATGGTAATTACGATCACCGAATGTCTCTTCTGAGAAGTGAAGTGCGCGGAGAACATTTAACATAAATTAGTTCATGATTCAATGCTCCTGCATGGCAGACCATTGAACCACAACATGGTCGGATCGACCAAGGTTTATGCAAATAGCTTGCACTTAAATGCTTCGTCCATGCTGAAATAGTTTAGTTGGTCATTGACGAGTTGTATATTCTTATCAGGGTCTCCTTTTCCATCATAATCACCTAGCTTGGTAGGCTTCTCCATGGAATTTGGTATTTTTTTTCTTTCCAAAATCTCGATGCACAATGAATGCTTCTCGCCTTCAAATGGTATCAGAGCATGGTATGTGCATAACACTTAACAGTGGTGCAGATAATGATCCAATGAGAAAAATATGTCTGCTAAAGAGTTTCCTTCAAGAAGAAGTTAAGTACCACATGAAAAATATTACACTGTTAATCCTACCATATTCAAAGGGTGATTCTGCTGAATTTAAATGATGGATTAAGCAAAACATATTTTTAATTCATTGGTCTTAATAAAGGGTTTTGACGAAGGTATATAAAATACTCTTGAGAAAGGTATTACTATAGAAGTTGATATCGTATGGATGATCAAAGTATAAAATTCTTTCACACCAGCTCAAAAGAAGTTTATTGAAAATATCTTTAGAGTTAGATGCATTCTGGTAGGTGCCCCATCTCATTATGAGTATATCAACATCATTGATATGTATAATCCTCAAGACTATCTTTGAATCCTTGTGTTCTTATTTGAAGGGAATCAGGTTAAAGCTTACTAAGTTACACTTCATCTAATTTTTTAAGCAAATTCTAAGAAATCTGCTTGCTGATATTAAACCATAAAGTCACATCTACTCAAGAAGTCAAAATTTTGAGTAGATTGTGTCTTGAAAGTTTTGATAGCATTCTTTGAAGAAAAGAAATGGAATTAGATGATGAAAAGCTGTCAAACCGATTAACCTTCCTCAAGTCTGTTGAAGAAAATTCCTTTGGAATGTTTGATGATAAGGAATTGACCTTCCCTATCAAAGGACTCTTTCAACTGACTAAATGGAATGTGATAACTATTGATAGAAGAGTAACTTCAGAAGCTTTTGAAATATTCTTATTTCAACTAATTTCTCAAATCTTAAGAAAAAGAATAAATACTACCAGAAAAATCCAAAAAGAAAAATTTCAGAGATCTTCAAAGTCTATTCTAATGAAGTTGACATAGTTGAGGATTCAGATTCTGATGAAGAATTTAATCAGGCATTACTGGTCATTACTTCTTCTGAAGAAACGATCTGAATTCAGGAATAAAATCAGTTATTGAAGAGAAAGAGATTACTCCAATCTATCTTGATTCAATATTGATAATAAGGAGTCTGCATCTAAAGATAATATCTTAAGTGACTCCATTGCTCCTTTGGAAATTTAAGGCTATCATAGAATCTATGTTAAAGGACAATTCTATGAGAAACCTTTTATTTCTTCTCCTGTTTATGGAAATATCGTGACAGCGTTGTAAACTTATTTTCTGCCAATCTCTAATAACAAACACTATATGAATTTATGTTTGTCAAATTTCAAAGTCAAAAAATTTAATCCAAGACAATAAAATCAAAGACTCTGCTAAGAACAAGATTTTGTTAGTGTCATTACTCATCCTAAATTCATACTCTGGAATGAATCATGGTATTGCTATCAGGTTGGGGAATAAAGCAAGAGAAAGCCTATTAAGACTAACATTTCTGGACTCATAGAAATATGAGTACCAATATTCAAATCTGTATTTGTTGTAGATATGACAGAAGAAAGGAGCAAGGCATCTTTCATGGTACTTGATCAAAGGTTGTTTACAATATTTGATGGAAGAAAAGCCAACATCCCAGACTCAAGTGCTAAAAGATTAAATTTTAGTGGATAGATTGGAATCATTGGTTTAAAAGCCAATAAATTAAAATCCACTCAAGACAGTATTCAGATTCCATGGTCAGATCTGAATACTCATCTAGAGCATGACCAAGAAAATAAAAAAAAAGTATGTTATGTTCTTTCCTTATAAATTTCTTGACTCAATGAAATATTTATGTATAAGTAAATACAAATTCTCTGTTAGATCTATAGAGAAATTCTTTTACGAATCTTCAAAGGCCTTTAAAAAGAAACTTCATTAAATTGATTATCATTTGGTGGATTCATGGAATCTTAGCAGGGAAGTCTTGGACCGAGGATCTGATCAGAAGTCTTGAGCCTGAGGGGCTTGAGCAAGGAAGTCTTGGGTTCATGGAACCTAAGAAGAAGTCTTGGATCTGAGGGGTTTAAGCAAGAAGTCTCGGGCTGAGGGTCTGATTAAAGAAAAAGTCTTATGCTTAAGTGTATAAGCGATTGTAATCATGTTTTAGTTATAGTGAAAATCTCTTGTACTGCAAGGGGAATAGACTACTCTCATTTGGGAGGAACCAATATAAAACTTTGTATGTTCTTTATCTTTTATTTTCTTATGTTAACATTCCACTGCAATGTATAATCAGAATTTGAACATCCGTTTAGATTTTGAACTTTTATCAGAGGCAGAGTTAAGAAACGGAAAACACAATTCAACCTCCCTTCTTATGTATTTTCCTTACCTTCATCCTGCTCCTTTAATGATTCTTAGATTGAAAAGGTTCATCTCTTCTCTTTGTGTTCGCATTTGGATCGGAAGCGCGAGCCCTTTGGGATACGGTTTACTGAATGGTGTTGACTCACCGAGGTGTGTGGTAAAGTATTTCTTCCAGTCTAAGTAACCTTTCTTATATAAATTATAAATTTTATTGTCCAACAATGTTACACATGTCGTTCAGTAACCTGTTAATGCCTTGTAATTCAATGTTAGCTCGTAGTAACTAGAATTTGGGTAAGGCTTTAAGCTGTGAGACTAGAGGTGGAATTGGAGAAGCAATCTGAGGAGCTTGAAGATATCTAGAGATCTGAAGGAACTGGATCAAATCTGGATGTAACAGAACTTTCTCTTTAGGTATCGCAACGTTATACTAATGAGGTGGAGAATATATGGTTAATTGACGGATGCTTGAGCGGAAGAGCGACTTCTTACGCAGCGGCAGAGGGAGTAACTTTAAAACCTGCCATCACTTGAGAGCGTACGAGTCAGAGGTCTAGGAATTTAGATAATCAGAGTAAAGGTGATTCTTGATGAAATTGAATGAGATTGATCTTTGTGTTCAATTTTTGAGGCTCTTAGTTCGGTGACTTGAGAAGGTTATGAACTGGTGAATTGAAGAGAGATCGTGGAATTATGGATAATGTAGGAATCAATAGTCGATTCCCACATATCGCATCACTGTTCTATTTGGGGAACATAAATGGAGTGTGGATCGGAAGCAACGATAGTTTTGTGCTTTCAGCATGGTGGAGAGGGGGTTGACGTGCAAGATTAGCACTTCAACGCGCAAATTAGTATGTGAGAAATAATAGTGAATTCAAATTGTGTTTGAAACTTGTTACCTAAATTTGGCATCTTCTCTCTATACAATAGGGAGGGAATAACTAACTTGATATTGGTTAGAAGTGAATTGTGGAGAGTTTTTAGATGCACCTGAGGCTTTGATCTCTTGCACTCGCTAACAATGTGATTCTCGTGTGCTCAGAAGATTCTAGAAAAAGTGAAGTTCGTCCAGGTGGTCGGTCGGGGTCAATGTGGTCGTTTTAGAACATAAACATATAACTTTTAAATCCATCAGTTGTATCTTTGTTTTTGCTTATTACGTTTTGCTTTCGCCCTTTTAACACTGATTTTTTAAAAGAAAATATTTTCGAATGCCTGATTGACTTATTAGCCTGCATAAAAACTTATTTTATCTGAACATTTGTAAATAAGCAATTCAACTTATTAACAAATTAAAATATTAATGAGACTAAATGCATTTGCATTGACTTATTCAAATTTACCTATTAACATAAGTTAATTTACTTACAAACTTTTAAAAAAAAATTATAGCATGTAGTTTAGCCTTTTAACTAAATAGACTTATAAAAAGTATAAATTGTTTCTATTAAAAAAAAAAAGTCTGGTCTGACATAGGCTTGTGTAGCTTAGATTGTAGGTTTTATTAGTTGGTCAAAAATATTTTCACCCTTAGTAACAAGTACGAGTTAGTACAGATACTTGCATACTCATATGATATAATACGAGTGCTAACATTGATGCCCAAACAAATTTATAAAAATACAAATATAGGCATGAATACTTTGATCAAACTCTATCATTTGCAATCCCTATTTACATATAATTAACATTGATATTTCTATTTATAATTTATTCAAAATTTTAATATAGTCTAATAAACAATTTCAAAATTTTAACTTCAATTTATGAGTTGTTTAATAAGTTTTTTCAAAAATATAACTTCAATTTCAAAATTTTAAATACTTTTTTGTTTGGACACTTTATATATTATAATAATATGAGATGTTTAATATGGACACAGTTCGCTCACAGTGAACCCTCCTATTTTTAGTAAAAAATGACTTTTGGCAACAACGTAAAACCGCAACCTAAAGTGTAATAACTGTAGCCTAAGACTTTAGGGGATAGTTTATCAGACGTGGAATAAACGGTCATTGTCTATTTCTTTAGAGCACGGTTTTTTTAGTTTTACCCATGGATTCAAAATACCGTCGTCAGAAATATCAAAGTCCACGATTTTAGTTGTAGTTTTAGGCCGCGGTTTTCTAGTAACAACACAAAATAATCGTCCCCAAAAAATGAATATGCAACGGTTAGTAAAAAGCAACAAATGAAAATTATAGCTAGTTTATAGTTGCATTTAAAGAACCGTGCCTACAACTTAGGAAAAGTCTAAGGTTCTTAATAAGTAACACGTAAAAAACATTGCCTATGAATTGAAAAAAATGGTAAATCTTATAACTTCTATGCCGAAATTTAAACTTAAAGATATAATTAATTAAAACATATCAATATGAAGTATTAATAAGATGAAGTGTAATAATCACTTTGAAATGTAAAAACAAATATTTTCAAAATAAATTCAAACTCTTTGAAATGTAATAAACTAATTAGGTGGCTTATGTAACCCCATAAAACAAAAAATAATTTTTCATATTTGAATCAATGAAGGTCTTCATCATATTCATTGTATTGAGGATCATGAGAATCATCATCTTGAGAATCGTCAACTTGATCATATTGAAGATTGTCATCTTTATCATATTGAAGATCGTCATATTGATCATAATGAAGATCATCATCATCTTGAAGATCATCGTCATCTTAGAGATCGCCATCTTGTTCATCTTGAGGATCATCTTCATTTCTAACATGTAAATATGAAGAAAAAAATTTATAAATTAATATAAACACTAAAAAATCACCTTTTTAAAGCTAAAGACACCAAATAAGCAAATTTATTTCTATTCAAAGTGTAGTGATTTACTAAGCATGCATTAAACATAATTAACCAATCTTTTAAACATCATTAACCACAAATTTGTAAGTATTTCAAAGTATAGACATGATGTCCATTATATCTATTATAAATTTGCAAATTATTTTCAAATGTATATGAATATGTAAGGTCCTAACTATGTTAACCTAGTCTATTATGTTCATTGTATCAAAATAATAGAACTCTTAGATATACTGAATCTATAGACATTTTGATAAAATAAATGTTGATATATATTAAATCATTATCAGTACTCACTATCAATACTCATTTTCAAATTTCAATTCCTACACGAATGATAATACAAGGAAAAATAAAATCATACAACACTAATACAAGCTAAAATGAATCTATGTTCTTTCTATATAGTAAACAAGCTAAACTAGGATATAATAAACTAAGCATGATACATTAAACATGCTAATTCTAAGACCTTCTACTTTCACTTTCAGTTATGATTGCAACATGCCCATGCAAACTTTCCTTTGGTGCTCAACCTGATAACATAGCATATATACTCGGGATAATCAATAATTATCCATAGGAGTGTTGCACAAACTTTATATGTTTGATTTTTTGAGGCATCATGTGTCTACCCCTAATTCTCATAACTCTTTTAACTCCTCAATTAATGGATGAAGGTACACATCAATGTCATACCCTGGTGATTATGGCCCAGGAATCAACAATGACAACATTGTATATTAAGATTTCATGGACAACCAAGGAGGATAGTTGTATACTACCATTATGATAGGCCATGTACTGTGTGATAAGCTCATGGTCTGAAACGGATTGAAGTCGTCACTTGATAATCCAAGTATTATGTTACGAGGCTCAGAAGCAAAGTCATGATGAAGTTTATCAAAATCCTTTCATGCTTGTCCATCCGCAGGATGCCTTAATTTTCCATCCTTTGAGCGTCCTTCATGCCACCTCATTTCCTTTGCCGTCTTTGAACACATAAATAACCTTTGAAATCTTGGAATCAAAGGAAAATGTCTCAAAATCTTAGCAGGGACTTTATGATCATATTTCGCATGCTCAGAAGACTCACTCTCTACTTGAGAAAACTCCTTCCATCGTGAAGCCTTACAAATATTGTAATCGAGACCCAAATCACTAATCATCGTCTTTGTTTTGTTAAAAGATTCAGGAATATTTAATGATAGAATCGCTTCTTTCAATAATTATAAAAGTGAAGTGAATGATGCATTACTCCATCCATGCAGACACTTCAACAAGTAAAGTCAAATTATGAATGATAGAGTAGAGAAGCTTTCACATCCAGGGTATAGTTCTTGTTTGCCTCATTAATCAACTTGTAAAACTTTATCGCATCTTCATTGGGAGTTTTACTACTTTCCTCTACTTCAACCACAATTCTAGATGTGTCATACAATAAGCTACCGATGTCATCAAGTGAGCTCTCTTGCTCTTTTGTGTCCTTGTCAATTTTAATAGGCGATGGTATATCCTCTCCATAGTTTACCCAAACATTATATCCTTCTACAAAACCTGCAACTATTAAATGATCACGAACCATGTGTCTTCTTTTCCATTTACAATTTGCACAATGAGCACAAGGACAAGAAATTTCACGTTCTTGAGGTCTTCCTTTGTTATAGAAAAAATCTAAAAAAGACCTAACACATTTTCTATAATTCTTCCAATGTCTTGGAAGTTGTCCATATCTTTAATCTAATTTAATTATGATATTTTAACCATCCATCAACAAACACATAACAATAATAATAATAATAATAATAATAATAATAATAATAATAATAATAATAATAATAATAATAATAATAATAATAATAATAATAATAATAATAATAATAATAATAATAATAATAATAATAATAATAATAATAATAATAATAATAATAATAATAATAATAATAATAATAATAATAATAATAATAATAATAATAATAATAATAATAATAATAATAATAATAATAATAATAATAATAATAATAATAATAATAATAATAATAATAATAATAATAATAATAATAATAATAATAATAATAATAATAATAATAATAATAATAATAATAATAATAATAATAATAATAATAATAATAATAATAATAATAATAATAATAATAATAATAATAATAATAATAATAATAATAATAATAATAATAATAATAATAATAATAATAATAATAATAATAATAATAATAATAATAATAATAATAATAATAATAATAATAATAATAATAATAATAATAATAATAATAATAATAATAATAATAATAATAATAATAATAATAATAATAATAATAATAATAATAATAATAATAATAATAATAATAATAATAATAATAATAATAATAATAATAATAATAATAATAATAATAATAATAATAATAATAATAATAATAATAATAATAATAATAATAATAATAATAATAATAATAATAATAATAATAATAATAATAATAATAATAATAATAATAATAATAATAATAATAATAATAATAATAATAATAATAATAATAATAATAATAATAATAATAATAATAATAATAATAATAATAATAATAATAATAATAATAATAATAATAATAATAATAATAATAATAATAATAATAATAATAATAATAATAATAATAATAATAATAATAATAATAATAATAATAATAATAATAATAATAATAATAATAATAATAATAATAATAATAATAATAATAATAATAATAATAATAATAATAATAATAATAATAATAATAATAATAATAATAATAATAATAATAATAATAATAATAATAATAATAATAATAATAATAATAATAATAATAATAATAATAATAATAATAATAATAATAATAATAATAATAATAATAATAATAATAATAATAATAATAATAATAATAATAATAATAATAATAATAATAATAATAATAATAATAATAATAATAATAATAATAATAATAATAATAATAATAATAATAATAATAATAATAATAATAATAATAATAATAATAATAATAATAATAATAATAATAATAATAATAATAATAATAATAATAATAATAATAATAATAATAATAATAATAATAATAACAATAACAATAATAATAACAATAATAATAATAATAATAATAATAATAATAATAATAATAATAATAATAATAATAATAATAATAATAATAATAATAATAATAATAATAATAATAATAATAATAATAATAATAATAATAATAATAATAATAATAATAATAATAATAATACACTATTATTTACCAACAAACACAATATTAACACATAAAATAAATTAACTATCGACTAACACATTATTAATATATTATATAACTAACAACTTAATATTATTATCTACACAAAAAATAAATTATTTACCAATTAACACAGAGGAGCAGACTAAATCTTCGATAAAATATTAACTGAAGGTTGGATGAGGGGAGCACCAACACAAACACTAATTATACCTAAAAGTGAAATCAGAAGGAAAAATATCAATTCTCTAAATAAATTATCTACCAAAGTAGCAGAATGAATATTTGCCAAAGTAGCAGACCTCAATATTAAATTACAGCACACATATGTAAAAGTATAAAACAAAAACACTTATTTATTATCAAATTAAAATTTAAAATTAATTTGATAAAAATGATAAAATATAACTTCAATAAAAATGCATGATAATTTAATTTTGATAAGTCTCAATATTATACTACAAAAACACACTAAATTTTAGAGTTAATTTAATAAAAACAAATAGAAACCTTCATATAAATTAACGAAGGAAGATGCTAGGACAAATAAAAATGAATAAACTTTGTTGTCTAAGGGATATCCTATATAAAAGATAATATAAGTGTGGGGTAATGTTTTTTAAATATATTAAAGTAATTTTTTTATCTTGTGGGGGCAAGAGCCCCCCACACATCCTTTTGAAGAATTTTAACTTTGCAAGTAACTGCATGGTAATCTCAACCTTTGAATTGTTATGATTGCTTTTAATTACTTATTAGATTTTAAATTTTGTCCATTAAATTTTAATCCTAAAGTCCATAAAGTAAAGACTGTGACAGTGTTATTTTGTAACTGCAGGGGATCATTATCCAAAGTTACACACTAATTTCAACTATTAAAACATATAAAATTAAGAAACCAATTCCATAGAAACAAAAATTATATTTTTAAAAAAATGAATTTATTCTAAGTTATCAATTGAAAAGTAGTGGTTACATTCATTTGAACTAAGTAATGATTTAGGGTTGTGCAAATTACTACAAAATAATTGCAAAACTTATTTTAAAAAATGGAAAGAAAAAATAACAATAAAAATGAGCTATGTTCGCATTGTAAAATTCTTCATGAGAGTTCAAAAAATTATCTCAAAACCGTGTTTTACAAAAATAACTAGTTAAAACACCATGATTGAAAAGTGCAAGAAATCTATGAGAACTCTATTTTTTTTTTTAAAGAAAAATTTGGTTCACTTTCCTAAAGAGTATTTAAAGAAATTTATTACCGATATTAAGGTACTTTAATTAAAAATCAATTCAAGTCAAATACCAATTTCAATATTGATAACTCTTTTATTTGAAAATTGATTTTTTTTATAATAAATTAGTTTAGAATCGAATCTAAACTGAACTATAACTGGTTCAAAAAAATAGCTGATTTTTATTTAAATGGATTATAAAACAAAACTGAACCTTTAATATGGTTCACTTTTGTTTGATTCTTGCACAATGCACATCCATATTGTCAAAAAGACTTCATAATATCAAGACATTCAAGAAGTACCATCTGTTCGTAATCAAATAAGAAAAATAAATGAATTATTTATCTTAGGATTAAAATGACATTAAGACTATTGAAGTATAGCAACCATAAGAACATAGAGAAAATATATGAGCATGGAACACACAATTAATTCATTCATAAATTTTGTGTATCATTATTAAACAACAGAATCAATACAAGAATTGGAAAATAAAAGAGCAGTAGTAAATATAATTTTTTTAACACACATTTTATTTTCTTCTCCCACATGTAATATCCATCATACATTCTACAAGTTCAAAGTAAAAGACCAAGAAAGAATGCCATGTGTTAATGCAAGTTGACCAGTAGCACTAGAAAAACCAAACTTTTTGTAATGATTAGGACAATATCTTACCAAACTTTAGCTACTTAAGAAATGAAAGTAAATTAAATTGATAAATTAAGATATTTTTTGTGAACTTAAATGATTTGTAGGATTTAAAAAATTTATAATTGATTTAACTTGTTTTTATTTTAATGATAATTATTTGTAAAATATTAAAATTTGACCCCACATTTTATATTTTAATATTATAAAATAATAATCAGAACCATTGAAATTTGATAGTGTGTATTGGTTATATAGCTGTCGAAAACTAATTGTTAGTTCATTTACTGTCATGTCATTCTTATTCCAATGTAAATTATTTATAACTACCGTTATTATTAAAGAATTTAATACTAAAAAACCTGCACTAAAGATACTCTAAAATGTGAGATCATGATTCACTACTTTCTCATTGAAAGTTTTAGAAAAATAAAAATATTGAATATATTTATTTGGGGTTCAGACTATTTGGTTGGGATCCATTTTTTCCATTACTATAGTTTTTATGTATATAAAATTAATTAAATATTAATTATATGTCATATGTCTTAGAAATGTGTGTTATTTACGCACAAAACTATAGTAATGGAGAAAATGGAGAGACAAAAAAATGGAGTGGATCTCAACCCCAGACTATTATATCAAAACAGGTGTATTGTAATGGCCGAAAGTTGGTATTGCGGGAAAGGACCTAGGTTTTACATTTTGATTAAATTATTTTTTGTTATTTATATTAATCACATTAAATTAATTAAGTTAATATAATACAAATTAAAAAAAGTCTTCAAAGACAGAGGTTCCATCCTCATTTTATATAATAAGAAATAAGTTAAGTTATAATAGAAAATCATCGACGCGCATGAAAGCGCAGTTTTTATATATTTAAAGAACGGTTTTCTAGCCGTTGTCTATTTTTCCGTAGTGTAAAATAAAAACTGTTGTAGTGATTGTAATAAAATATTATTCTCTATTTTTTATAAGATTTATTTTTATTAAAAATGGTTCCCATTTAGACTTTTTGTGAGATCTATATTGGATAAAAGTCATAGGCTTTTTAAAAGTGTAAAAGATGAGATATCGCACATGATATAAAATTTATTATAAATAAACTTTAGTGAAATAAAATCTTATAAAATATTTGTTACACTTAATTCGTGATTAAATAAAATTTATATTTATTTTATCATAGTTAAATTGAATAGATTCCTCTAAAAAGTTAAGAAGACGCTTACAATAGTATTTTACTATATTTTTGTAGTTTTTGTAACTTATTATTAAGATTGATGAAGATGAACATGGAGGTTCATCCTTGTAACAGAATTCTGTTACAGATTGAGAGAAAGAAGAGGAAGAGAGTGAGAGGGAAAGTAAAAGAAAGAGTGTGAAAATATTATATTGTTATTGTATCGTTATACACTCATAGAGGTACCCTGTATATATATACAAGATTTATACAAAGATGGAGTTATTACTCTCTTTACTCTTATCCCTAATATCCCCCCTCAAACTCATGGTGAGACCTTTCAAGCTAGTCAACTTGAGTTTGTGTCTGAGATTCTGAAATGCTCCAATGCCAAGGGGTTTTGTAAGTGTGTCAGCCAGTTGAACAGAGGCCGGAACATGATGCACACGTAGTTGGTCAGCCACAACCCGTTCACGCACAAACTGTATGTCAAGCTCAATATGCTTGGTGCGAGCATGAAGAACAGGATTGTGAGATAGCAGAACCGCACTTAAGTTATCGCACATGAGAATAGGAGTATGATAAGTAACTTTGAGCTCAGACAATAGTGACTCTATCCATAGTAGTTCTGAGGTGGTGTGAGCTAGCACTACTAGAAAACTTCATTTTAGATGCGAATTTAGTCTCAGCCACCGACACCGAGGCTAACTAGCCTTGACAAAACCGAGGCTATTCAAACGCAAAAAAAGTCATTTTAAAGTTTTTCTTTTACAATTATTTTTATTTAATTCATTAGACACGGCTAGGCCGAGGCTAGATTTTTTTAAAATATTAGACACGGTCAATCCGAGACTAACAATTTTAAGCTGCGAACTTAGCCTCGGCCACAGACACCGAGGCTAGCTAGCCTTGACAAATCCGAGGCTATTTAAACGCAATAAACCCCATTTTAAATTTTTTCTATTTTTTTAAATATTAGACATGGACGAGCCGAGGCTAACGTTTTTAATATTTTTCGAATATATTTATTTTATCTGATAGACACGGTTCAGCCGAGGCTAAAGTTTTTTATTTTTTTATTTTATCTGATAGACACGGATGATCCGAGGCTAAATATTTCCCACCTTGTTTTTCATGTTTCCCTCTTCATTCCTTTCAGAGAACCCTAAAATTAAACTAAATACATTTTCAGAAGAAAAAACCCCCTAAAATCAATATAGTGAGTTTCATCTCTTCGTTTTTATCTTCAAGATCATCGATTCTTCTGAGTGGGTTTATTGGTCTCTGATTCTTCTTCTGCTTTTTTTCAACCTCAAACTATCTCTGATTCTTCTTCTGCTTTTTTTCAACCTCAAACTATCTCTAATTCTTCTTCTGTTTTTTTCAATGTAGTGAGTTTCAGTCTTGGCCTTTACCTGTTGAAGGAAGTTTAGAAGATAGAGTTGCAAGTGCTTCCAAGAGTCATAGTCAAGCAGATAAAAGACGCAGAGATAGAATCAATTTGTTTGTGCTATTTGCCATTTTAAGGTTAGATTTTGTTATTTTCCATTCTAATTCCAACCCTAACTGAGATTTAGGTTTAATGATTATGATGTTTTGCATTCAACTCATCCCCTGCTTTTGTCTGTGTTGCTGTTAGGTTTAATGATTCACACTCTAATTTTTATTTAAGATTTTATATGCACTGTTCTGTTAAATGTGGTTGAACGTTAGGGATTCCATTGTTGCTCACTTGGTTTATGTGGTTGAACTTGGTTCTGTTAGTATGGTAATTGACATTCTATTGTGAAGGGGAAAATGTTAGGGTGTAAAAAACTCTTGTTAGGTGCTAGCTAATTCAAAGTTCACAACACTTATAACAGACAACAGCCAATAAAAGTAGTTAAGCTTGTCTCTATTCAAGTTATTACTTTCCAACCACCCTCCACTCACTCTATTCACAACCTCAACAACCACAGTGCTTGTAAAATAACCAAATGCAGCAGAACACCAAGAAATAGATGTACTAAGTGATTTTATTCTAGTTGAACTTTCTGCGTAGAAAAACTCTAAAAGTCCAATAAGTGTAAACATATCTACAGCACCGAAAATAGCGTATTGAAAACCCAACCAAAACACTGTCATTGGTAAAGGCTCATTGATGTCTACCATGTTGTGTTCTACTGCTACGGATTTTCGACGTGTTTCGATGAAACTGGCTATTAACATTGATATTGTTGAGAGAATAGTCTGATTCCGATTCTTTGGAGGTGTCGAATTCCAGTTGGTATCCCTGTGAATCTTCGGATAAATGGGATGAAGAATCGATCGTATAGAGGGATTAGGACAAACATGAATAATAGAGGGATGATTGGGAGAGAAGTCCAATTAAACAATAACATTTTGAATCATATAGAAAAATAAAATAAAATACAATAATAGTAACTTTATTCACCTGTATGATTCTTATTAGAGGACTTCCCTTAGGAGTATTATTTCTATATAATGACTTTCCCATACAAATAAACAGAATTGAGAACAAGACTGCAATAGTGCAGACAATAAAACTCCAATACCATCCTTGATTAGTACTAATCCAAACAATGACAGTAACACCAACTATTGCTCCTGTTGTAAGACTAAACAAGAACCAGTTAAAAAAACTCGACAATTGAGATGCTTTCTTTGGATCTTTATCATCAAATTGATCAGCTCCTAAGGCTGGTAACGCCGCTTCAATACCACTTATTCCTAATGCAATAAGGCATAATCTTGTAAGAGTATAGCAGCTTGGCTTCCAGCAGCAGGCTTGCATTGGTTCATATGAATTGGTGATATATCTTTCCAGGGTATCGGTCTTAATTGTTGGAAACGCGCTTGAACTTTTAGGATATCATATCCCTGCGATTAAAAGAGTGAGTTGTATTAGGTCATAATGGCCTAGTAGAATCAAAGTACAAGAAGAACTGTATATGTTTCAAAGAGCTGATGGAATGGAACACCTAATCCTCCATCCTTTTATTATTCAAAATCAAAATCATCATAAGGAAACCATAAAAGAACAAAACAAGTATTAATATTACAACTATGACACATACTCTACTAATTAACATAATACTAATGAATTCATAGCCTGAGCTTGAACTTACAACTACTGCCTGAAATGCTAATATCATTATCAGCACCAAGGCTATCCACCACAATCTCACACCTAACATGAAACTTTACTCTAAACAGCTTCAACTTACCAATCTTAACCCTCACGTTCTGATTCACCTTAATCTTAAGTGGTATATTACCTTTCTCTTGCAGTTGCTGCTGCAAAGTATTTACTAAACCAGTTGCATCCTGCGTTCGACCCGTTAAAGGCAGATTAAACACGGTTATATTCCGATGACCCTAATAGAAATTCGGCAAAGACCCTTCACATAGTTCTGTTTCTTTATACCAAGCACTTATATTGCTTCCACTTACATAGTATATTCCAATCTTCTTATTTGGGTTTCTAGCAATTATTGTTACATCGAAGGTAACAAAAAGATTGTTATTATCAGAAAGGTTGAACTGAGTTATTCTCAATCTGTCTACTGAGTATTTAGGAAGCTTTGGCCTAAAAGCAAGGTATAGTGTTCCAATGGTGATGGATATTGCGATAATAAGAATCAGCAATATGGTGAAGGTGCAGCACAGGAACCTGCAGCAGTAACTTCTTTTCTTCTTTGGTGGAGGGGAGTGCCTCACTTAAAACTTACGTGTAGGAATAGGTGGATTGAAATAATCATATTGCAAAGGGTCCCGTCTATCGGACTTGGAAATGTTTCGAGGATACAAAGGAATTGTTGGTTTGGTTTGTGACTCCAAATCATTAGCAGGGTGAATTTTCTGATAATCTGTCATCATGTTTTTGTATCAGAAAATTTGGCTCAAGAAGAAGTATGTGTGATCAATGCAAATGTTTGACATGGTTTGTTGTTATATAGGTGAATTAGTCTTCAATGGTGTGTAGCAACAAAGTGGGTGGGAACATGAATACGTATAAGATAGAAGAAAGGAGCAGGTGATTGCATGTATGAAGGCTTTGAAGCTTTCTCATGTTTGACTTGATAGGATATTGATTGAAGATGCACAACTATGTTATGGTTTATTATGTGTATTTTGTATTCCAATATCTTGATGAATATGATATTATCATTTCTCTTTTTCCTAAGTGTTACTGCTATAAATTTATCTTTGTAATCACAATTTTGACTGTTATGAGATTTCCAACTTTTCTTCCTTGTTCACATGCTTTGATTGTTAGCTACGTTTGGTCGTGATAAGAGATTCAGAGTTAAACTTCGTGGTATATTTAAGTTGTTGGTGATTCTTATGTGTATTGAAGTTATGAAATCTGCATGTTTTGGTTTGGAGTGTGTCGTGAGCGTGCGGTTCACATTGTTTTTATTCATGTTATAAGTTTATGACCACATCTTCATAAATAACTTGCAAGCTTTATGAAGTCTTGGTATGCTGAAATTTGTGCAGCTTGCTTGTAGCTTTGTGTGGAATTTGTTAGCATAGAGATAATTAGCGTACGGTCGAGATTCAAAAGTCTTAGCGTTATCCGTATAGTTATGTTACTGTTGTCTGTTATGATTGATCTGCACTTTGTATGCTGCCCTGCTTTTGGATTTCAAGTTCTGTTCCATCATGTTAATGAATGTTACGGCATCGACGCTTAACGGTGATAATTTCAAGTGTTGTTTGGTATTGCGTTCAACTTTTAGCTATTTTCTCTGAGACCTTTTTATCGCAATTGTGTTTTGGCAAAACGTTGCAGCTTTGCATTGTTACGATTAATATCAGTGGTATCATTTATGTTGCTTTGAGAGTCGATTTTCTCCGAATATTGTTTGTGATACTTGCTGCAATACAGTGTCAAAATCACAAGGAAGTCATTTGTTCTCTTCCTGCTACAAGTGATGTGAATGATCATGTTAGCAACCTGTAGCATGAATAATACCGCACCGTTACAATTGATTTTTCTTTCTTTAGAAGTTTTATTATTTCAGTTTCAGTTTGTTGATTCGGCACTGGTGTAAAACCGTATGGATAATGCTACTAGAACCCATCTATAGAGTGTTATCCAAACATCAGTAATGCCCATTATATCACATATTTTGAGATTAAACAAAGTATGTGCTGTCCATTGGAGTTTTGTTTTGTTTTGTTTTGACAAAGTCTGTTACAATATTAAACAAAATGATAATGACTGATACCAAAGTCTGTACATACCGCACCATGATGAAGTTTTGTTTTGTGGATATTAAACAAAATGATAATGACAGGTCCTAGTTGCTATCAGTCATGACAGGTTCTTTATCACTGGTTGAATTCACTTTAGTGTCTTAGAAGTATGAGTTTATCAACTCCCAGTTGCTGGCTGTTTAGTTGCTTGATTGTAATTTTTTTTGTATTTTATGACAACAGATGACTAATAGAAGTGGAGGTGAGAGAGGAAAGGAAAATCCAAAAAAAGGAAAATCTAAGTGCTTAGCACCTGGAAAGCTTATTGATAATCGGAATAGCATGTTTCGAAAGAAGTCTACATTTGTTCAGTCATCACAAGCTACTATAACACCGACTCCACCAACTCGGACTCCATCGTCGGCTCTGACTCCATCGTTGGCTCTGACTCCCTCGGTTGCTTCGACTCTATCACCTGCTCCGAATCCATTTCCAGTGCAGGCTGCACCGGTCCCGCGGACTGCACCCATTTTACGGACTGCGCCTGTGCCACATGCTGTACCACCAAGGCCAATCGAAGTTCAGCAGGAGGAGCAGTCCACACCTCAGGTCGTAAGGCTCATGTTGATGTAGCGCTTGAGCTTGTAAGTGATAAAGTCGATTTTTATTTCAATCTTTAATTATTTACACTATCAAATTTACTTTAATTTATATTTGTAGACTCAAGAACTTCAAAGGGATGTACGCCCTGATGAGTTATTTTTAAAGACCCATAAGAGGAAAAGTGGAGCATGGGTTGATCATCGTGCTGAGTCTACATACGTAAGTCTTAATTAATTATGAACTTAATATCAAAATGAAATTACCTTGATCATATGACAATAACATGATATTATCTTAGTATGACACTTTCTTATCTAGAAAGTATTAAAATGTAGAAGTTATATAGTTTATAATATTGATGCCTGGAATGAACTTGTCACTGCCATTCTTATCTATAAAGTATTAAAATGTTAGTTTTCCCCCTTAATTTTGCAATATTATTGAATGGTGCCTTGCAGCGGATCTGCACCGCTGCACACCACCGCCGACTCCGACCACTGGCTGGCGGATGCCCTCGCCGGACTGCCTCTCTGCGGCAGTGGCATTTTTCCTGATGAGTTCAATTAGCAGCTACAACTAACAACAGTAAATTATGCCATATATGATACATTGCTTTAGTAAGCAACATATTCATAATGTCTCTTTCCCACCCCTTTTTTTGATGTTTCATTGATGGGCCAAATACCTTCAGTGTTCCAGTCTGCTGCATCTCTCGCATAACCATTGTTATGTCCAAGAATTTGTTGTGGTCTCTACTTAGGTTATGTGTTAAGAGTTGTTGCAGAGTAGTTTAAACATGCTATTTGGTGAGTTGTTGTTTAAAATAGGTTGTTAGGCTGCTGTCTAAGTTTAAACATAGGTTGTTAGGCTGATGTCTAGGTTGTTGCAGTGTAGTTTAAACATGTTATCCTTGAAAACATGGTAGAAGTTATATCAATTAAATTGGTTATCCCTTGACATGATTATAGGATACAATGACAGTACTAGAATTTAATACATATCAAATCCTCACCCTTTCATTGCAAATACATATCAACATCTCAAAATTATGAAAGAGTTCATAAGAATTTTATTACCATGGTTTGCAGGGGTGGAGGATTTATATCATTAGAGAACCTCATCTTTTTTGCGCAGAAGTATCCAGTAAGTTTCTTCTACCATAATTGCATTTACATTTATATTCTACATAATATGTTAAACTATTAAATGGGTGATTTTAATTAGTCTAGCGCATTTTTACTTGGCAATGTCATAGGCTTCATTCCAGCAATTATTGCTTAAACAAGACGGAGTCATAGCAGAGTAGGAATATCCATTTGTAGTAGCTGGAATCAATATTTCATTTATGTTGGTGCAGATGCTGGATCTTCAATCAGGTAACTTGAATTCTCTTGAGGAGTCAGTGGTTGTAATTATTATATTATGGTGACAAGGTGGTTTTGAGACGCATAATATACTTAAACAGATACCATGAAATATTGTCATATCATGCCACACTCATAGATTATGTTTGGATTTCCGTTGCAAACTACGCTAGAGTCCAGAAGTATGTTTTGCTTGGGAATTATTATCATTATTCACAGGGGTTTCCTGATTTGCAGCAAGTGTTGATATATTTTCAATACTCACCTCATGTTTCATTTGTAATCATCTGATGATGAACTATTATATTCTTCTTGCAGTTCATCCATCTTCTTTGCCAGGAATCTATTTTCTACGGCTGCTTGAAGAGGATGAAATGGCATTTGATATCCTTTTCTGCATCGCCTTTCAAATGATGGATGCTTAGTGGCTAGCAAAGTGTGCTACATATATGGAATTTAACGTAATATATCATTAAAAACTGTGTTTGCTCACTGATTAATTAATTTATCATTGTTCTTTGACAGTGTTCTTATTGCTTTAAGATATTTTGCTTTATTCTTTAGGATGTTTTGAAGTCAACAAGAACGCAGTTAGAGCGGGAGATTGCTCTTGATGTTGGCATTGTAATGACTAAACTGTTACTATTATGAGATTTATGGATTGACTGTTATCATTAGCTTTCTACACATGATTAGATCTGTTATGTACCTTAGAGTTGCTAATCCATGAGGACAAGTTTCTTAGACAATCAAGGTGAGACTAGGTTGTAGTATTTGGTAGGATTTTCTGTATGTGTTTTTCTTGTGTGAAATTATTGCAGAGAGAGTCATCGTGTATGTTTGCTTGAACTTTGATAGAGTTTCCTGTTGGTGACAGAAAACACAATTACCATCAGTGGCCACTCCAAATCTAAACACAATTTCCTGTTGTTTCAATCTATGTAATATTTTGATAACTCTTACTTCATATGTGTTATATGTTTTGATAAATTGATTGAAGGATAACAGGACATGACATAATTGTCATTATTGGAAAACATGGTCAGCATATATAGATTATACAATTGGAAAGCAGGCATAATTTTGTTGACTTTTACAATTTGACTTTAGCCTCGGTTAGGCCAAAGCTAAATATATTGTTGACATAAAGTTTGAACTTAGCCTTGAAAAAGTCAAGGCAAAATGTTCCTTTAGCCTCGACCAGGACCAAGGCTAAATATTATGTGAGCTAATGGAGTTTGACTTTAGCCTCGGTCAGGCCCAGGCTATTTTTTGTTTTTTGACACGACTTCACCGAGGCTAAAGTAGACACGGCTAAACCGAGGCTAAATTAGACAAGACTCTTCTTGGCTGAGGCTAAATGTTAGCTTCGGTCGTTTTAGCCTATCCACGACACCGAGGCTAATTGGCTAGTAGCGGCGGTTTTTTGCCTTATAGTGTCGAAAAATGGTCGAGGCTAAATACATCATTTCTAGTAGTGTAGAGCGCGATATTCTGCCTCCGTGCCGGACCGAGCAACTAAGGCTTGCTTCTTAGAACTCCATGAGATAAGATTGGGACCAAAAAATATACACGAGCCAGATGTGGATCGCCTATCGTCCGGGTCACTGGCCCAGTCAGAGTCACTATAGGCATGAAAGGGCAATTTTGAAGCTGTAGCCGACGGAGACAGATGTAAACCATAGGAGACAATACCACTTAGGTACCGGAGAATTCGTCTAACTACAGACCAATGAGTATCCAGAGGATCAGACATGAATTGGCAAGCTTTATTGACACTATAGGCAATGTCAGGCCTGGTTAAAGTTACATACTGTAATGCCTCCACAATGGACCTGTAGATGGAAGGATCTGCCAACTTTGAGGCTCCATGTTTGTTGAGTTTGCAGCTAGTCATCATGGGAGTTGGAACTCCATTGGCATTGACCATGTTTGCTCGAGACAGCAAATCTCTGATGTACTTTGATTGTGTCAACAACATTGAGCCATCTGTTTGAAAATTAACTTCAATGCCAAGAAAATATTTTGGTATGCCAAGCTTTTTCAATGCAAATGCAGTGTGCAGTTGGTGAATTAAGGAATGAATAAGAGTGTGATCAGACCCTGTAATGAGTATGTCATCCACATACACTAGAGCATATAAGACAGTGCCTTTAAAGCAGTAGAGAAACAAGGAGTTATCACACTTAGATGTGGTAAACCCAAACTGAATCAAGGCTTGTGCCAGTTTTTCATACCAGGCCCGTGGAGCCTGTTTGAGGCCATATATTGCCTTGTGTAGCTTGCATACAAGAGACTTATCTGATGTGGCAAAACCTGGAGGTTGAGTCATGTAAACTTCATCAGTCAAAGTGCCATTGAGAAAGGCATTGTTGACATTAATTTGTTGGATATCCCAGTTGTGTGTGAGTGCCAAAGTGAGGATGACTCTGATAGTGGTGGGTTTAACAACAGGAGAGAATGTTTCAGTGTAGTCAAAACCATGTTCTTGATGGTATCCCTTGGCTACAAGTCTAGCTTTGTATTTGTTGATAGATCCATCAGCATTTTTCTTGATTTTGAACACCCATCTATAACCCACAACTTTTCTTTCAGGTGGTAATGTTGTGGGAGTCCATGTATGATTGGCCTGTAAAGCATCAAATTCAGATTGCATAGCAGTGTGCCAAGAAGGGTGAGATAGAGCTTGTTTGACAGTAGTTGGTTCAGCTTTAGTGTATGCCAATAAGGCCTTAGGTTTTGATTTCCCAGTCTTGGCTCGAGTTATCATAGGATGATCATTAACCAAGAGCGAAGATTGAGGTTTGTGGCTGGGAATGGATGGGGAGCGAGAAGACTCAGATGTGGAAATAGAGAATGTGGAGTGTGAGGAAAGTCTTGAAGGAGTAGAGTGATAACTATTCTCAGTAGTGGAAAGATGTAGTGTATTACCTTCTAGACAGACAGGGGACTCTGTCTCTGAGCTGGAAAAGTTGTTTTTGAGGTCTATGGACATTTGAGCAGCATTATCAAGGAATGTGGAGGGGCCTGCTGCAGAGGTGCTAGGTGAGATGTCTTTTAGAAAGGAAGTAGGATTGGGAGTACTTGCCAAATTACCTTGAGTAGCCTGTGAGGGAGTAGGTGTTGCCTGAGATATAGAAATACCAGGAGGAGATGGAATAGTGGTGATAGGGTCTGGAGCCAGATTGGACTGATTAGGGTGCTCAGACATTGGTACTATCACAGGGTCTAGGTGTCTAGACATGAGTTGAGTAGTTGTAAGGTACATACTTTGAACTGATGGGTTAGAGTGTAAAGAGATGCCAGTTGTGACCTGTGATGATGTATTAGTTGTTCTGGATGGTAGTGCTGATGGACAAGCAAGAGTCTTGTTTATGGAAGCATAGCCTGCTGTAGTACTTGACTGAAACAGCTGAGGAAAGGGAAAATGTTGCTCATTGAAAGTGACATCCTTTGAGATGTAAATTCTCCCAGAACTACTCAGCATTTGAATCCTCTGTGTTGAGGAGAGACTCCAAGGTATACACACTCCTGGCTCCTAAGTTGAAGTTTGTGCTGATTATATGGTCTGAGTAGAGGATAACAGGCACAACCAAACACTCTAATAGTTGTGTAGTCAGGGTGTTTATCATAAAGAGCATGGAAAGGTGACTGATGTGTAGTCAAGGGAGATGTTGGCAACCTGTTCATGAGGTAGATAGCAGTAGCAAAACTGTGATCCCAATATGATAGAGGCATGGATGAATGAGCTAGAAGGGTCAATCCCATCTCAATAATTGTTATGTGCTTCCTCTCAACTGAGCCATTTTGATGGGAGGTATGAGGGCAAGTTACTATATGTGTAATGCCAAGATCCTGCAGAAATTTAGTGAATGGTCTGAATTCACCACCAAAGTCAGATTGAACTGACTTGATTGTTAGATCAAACTGAGTTTGAACAAACTTGTGAAACAATTTAAATGCATCTAGAGCTTCAGACTTTTGTTTAAGAAAATACAGCCAGGTGTACCTGGTGTGAGCATCAACAAATGCAATGTAATATCTAAACCCAGCACTAGAAGGAGAAGGGGAAGGACCCCAAAGATCAGTATATATCACATCAAAAGCTTTATTATACATGACGAGTCAGAGGAGCATGAATCCTATGAGCTTTACCAAGATTACAAGATTTGCAAAAAATGCTTTGTTTATTTGAATAAGGAATATTACATGGTTTTAGTATATGAGCAACTATTATTACAGGTATTAGTTTTGGAACTATCTAACTGACAAGTGGATTAAACAGCAGTGTAACTTTGAACATGCCATGACTTATTCAATGTGGTATTCAAAATGTGTGACCTTGAAGACTCCAAATGCAGATGAGGAAAGAAGTAGAGACCATTGGCATCTAGGACTCCTTCAACTAGAACTTGTCTAGAAGCCTGGGATTTAATATAACATTTGTTAGATAGGAATTCAAAGATGACATGACTATCATGTGAAAATTTGGAAACAAAAAAAAGATTTCTAGTGATAGCTGGTACATGAAGTATATCATTCAACATCAGCTTGCACTTGGACACTAATGGAGAGAAAAATTGTGTGGAGCCTATCGAATGAATAGTGAATGTGTGGCCATTTCTTACATATACTTTGTCACTACTTGTGTATGCCTTAGAATTCTACAAGTTAAGTGCATAGGGAGTAAGGTCATGAGAAGCACCTGAGTCCACAAACCATGCTTGGGAGTCCAGTTCTGCAGGAAGGTTATACTGCTGAGTTGTGCCAATAGATTTGCTTGCAGCAGCCATCATTGCTACAGCTTGTGGATTATGAGGCTTATCCGTGGACTGCTCCTAACTTGTGTTGCTCCCTGGCTTGTCCTGAGATTCATTAAGATTGAGAGGCATAAAATTTTCATCAAATCGATGCCAACAAGAGGATACAGCATGTCCATATTTGTCACAGAGTTGGCATGTAGGTCTGTTGTTACTTGAAGACCTTGTTCTGCCCCTGCCTCTTCCTCTGGAGAATCTGGTGTTCCTCCCATTGTTGGGTTTGTAATCACTTTGGGGGCGCAAATTGCCATGACCTATGTGAGCAATATTTGCAGCAATGCTGGAAGCTGTTAGGTCCTGTCGAAAATTTTCCAGCTGAGCTTCTTGAACATATAACAAGACTTCAACATCACATAGATATGGTGGGACTGTACATCTGCATCACAAACGGATTGTACTCCTCAGGGAGGCCATTAAGAATAGCATCAACCTGATCTTGCTCAGTGATGGTATCTCCAACTGCTAAGAGAGAGTTTGATATGGCTTTGATTCTGAGCACAAATTATGTTATCGTGCTAGTTCCTTTCTTGGTAGACTTGAGAACTCTTAGTTGTCTAACCCTAGCCTTCATCTGAGCTGTGAAGTATTGGTGTATTTTGTCCCAAACTTCATATGTGTGTTTACACGCAAGAACACGAGGAAGAATCGACTCTGAGATAGTGGAGAGTAACCAAATAAACACAGCCTGATCTTGAACTAACCATGTTTCATACTCGTCAGAAATCGTACCTGAGATACAATCTTGAGTAGTTGCAAATTTTGGCAGAATCTGCGGATTGACAACAATGTGATGCATCTTCTGTGTCAAGATAACTCCTTCGACTTGTTGATTCCATAGGAGATAGTTTTTTTCTTGCAGCTGAATGGATAGTTTTGGACCAAACCTATTCCTTGATTTCATCGATCCAAAACCATGAATTCCTTCTTGCGATGGAACGGAGTCTTTGACGCCTGATTCTTGATTGTCACCAGAATCCATTGTTGCTGCTGAACAGAGCTTGAGTAAGGGTAAACAGATGGATATGGTGCGAAGACGAACAGCTTCAAGGCTGAAGTTGCAGAGCTAGCAAAGAGGTTATGAATGGGGGAAGCTTGCTAGATCGTATGCGGTGATTGATACCATATTAAGATTGATAAAGATGAACATGGAGGTTCATCCTTGTAACAGAATTTTGTTACAGATTGAGAGAAAGAAGAGGAAGAGAGTGAGAGGGAAAGTAAAAGAAAGAGTGTGAAAATATTATATTGTTATTGTATCGTTATACACTCATAGAAGTACCCTATATATATATATATATATACAAGATTTATACCAGGGTGGAGTTATTACTCTCTTTACTCTTTATCTCTAATACTTATCAACTCAAATAAATCAATTCTATTCACAATTTTTTATATCACAACTTTTATTTTTTTTGAACCATTTACTAAAAATGAAAAAATAAATAAATAATTGTATTGTTTTGCGTCTTTGTATATGTTTCTATTGTTTCGATCGACTTTTTGTCTAGCGTTTGCTAACATATGGAGGCGTACATTTTATTATTTTTAAATTCATAATTTTGTTATAAAAATTTTAATATCTATTGACAATTTTGTTTTCATCAAAGATGCCCAAATCTATTCTAAGTTCGACCTTAAGTCAGGATTTTGGCAATTGGGTATCAACCCCGAAGATCGCTATAAAACGGCGTTTTGCATTCCTAACGCCCAGTACCAATGGACCGTGTTACCATTTGGGCTTAAGGTAGCCCCATCACTCTTTCAAAAAGCCATGACTAGAACTTTTGAGCTCATCCTCAACAGTATCCTCATCTATATTGATGATGTGTTACTGTTCTCAAAAAATGTAAAAACCCATAAACAATTATTGGGCCAATTTCTTCAAATAGCCCAACAACATGGAATGATACTCTCTGAAAAGAAAAGTCAATTGGGACAGACAGAAATTGATTTCCTAGGGATGCATTTCTCCCAAGCGAAATATCAACCTCAGCCTCATATTGCCCAAGAACTATTAAACTTTCCTGATGAAAATATCACAGTTAAGCAAATCCAACAATTTCTTGGTATAATTAATTATATCCGAGATTTTCTGCCGAAACTGGCGAGATACACGAGTCCTCTATCTCAAATGTTAAAGAAAAAACCTCCACCATGGGGAACACAACAAATCGAAGCAGTAAAAGCCTTAAAGAAAATCGCACAAATTCCTCCTGCTCTAAAAATCCCTCGGAATGGTAAAAGAATTCTACAGACCGATGCTAGTGATCATTATTGGGAAGCAGTCCTGATAGAAGAACTTGAAGGAAAAAGATACTATTATGGCCATGCCAGTGGCCAATTCAAAGAAGCTGAAAAACACTACCACACCACCTACAAAGAAGCCCTCGCTGTAAAGGTGGGGATCCAAAAATTTGACTTCCACCTAAGAGGCTATCAATTTGAAGTCCAGATGGACAACTCCTCTTTCCCTAAGATCCTTGAATTCAAAAATAAGATGCCTCCCGATCCTCAAACTCTTAGGCTCAAAGATTGGTTTTCCAGATATGATTTCTCGGTAAAACATATCAAGGGAACCCAAAATGTAATCCCAGACCTACTATCCAGACCCATGAAACCCATCCAGATCATCACAGCCAAGCACAGTTTTCCTCTAATTCTTATGGTCAAACCACTACCAACCCATGCATCCAAAACAAAGAATCTTCCTCCAGGAATAACGACCTCCTCTTCACTGTCCCAACTCAAGCAGTATGTCAGGAACAATCTTTTCTATTACATGAAAAAAATCATAAGGAATAAATTACCAGATCATAGTCCTTATTTCTCAGATACACCTTTTCTCCTACCAATTTTAATAAACCCAAATGCTAAATTCACAAAAAACCATTTGTGGTATATTTGGTGTGCCACTTGTTTGTATTATATGCCTGTTCTTATTCCCACTGAGGCCATGTATCAACATATAATGGATCCCAAAAAGCACAAGTCTTTGATTTAGACCACTCTTGAATGGTATTCTCCATTACATTGGTGGAGAGATCAATTAAAACCAGTCATCGACGAGGTCAACGAACGAAAATTATCTTCAGAAGATATTGGTAAACTCAAGTCTGTTTTCTTTCTACACAGGCCCTATGTGATAGATCCTCCAACTAAGTTGCTCAATTGTAAGAGTTATGTTCACCTATGGGAAACCATTGATGAATATCCTCCCAGTCTAAAAATCACAAAGAAATTACCTGAGTATGTTAACTATATCAATCTCTATGATCCAAAGAAACTCGATGATAGTTCAACTTGCATACATCATGAAACATTCAGAAGACCAGAAGTTGGAGAAAGCTCGGCTCAAGCCACACAACAGAAACCAGATTCTCCAATGGAAGCTGAATTCTCTGAAGGATAGGTGGAAGAAGCTAACATGAGGTTAGCGGATCACACCTACATGATGGAGGACATCTGGCAGCGTGAGTCATCTCGCTATGGAGATTGCTTTTCTGACGAAAATTTATCTGATCAGAATATGTCCCCCTCTCATGAACCAATTTCCAAAGACTAAATGGACAAGTGTCCTTCAAAATGAACAAGTATCCTTCAAAGATCACAAGCATGTTTATGAATAGTTAATTTTGTCTTTTTGTGCAATAATGTAATCCATAAGTGATAAGTGTGTCGGACTTTTGAAAAAGGCATTCATATAGTATTAAAAATGTCATGCTTGTAAATAGTGTTTATTTTGTCCTATATGTACCTCCTTGTCTATAAAAGGAGGGCTATTGTAACATATTTTCAGGAAGCATTCACAAATAAACTCTCTTGTGTGCTTAAGAACAAACATGTTCTAAAAATCTCTTCTTTCTCCCTCAAAACTTTAGTTATTGTATTCATATCATAATTCCCTCCATAGATGCAAGTATGCTCTACACCTACCTCTAAATGAGGATCTTGTGTATCAGAAAACATCTGACCATTGATCCATACTACGATCCTTACTGTTATGAATTTCAGTTTTAATTGTTAGTCCATGTTATGCCTATGGTTGGCTATTGGAGGACGATACAGTTAAGGCTGGGTTTCATGGCATGTAAGGCTCCCGGACAATTAAGGTTGGGTTTCACGGCATGTAAGGCTCCCGGACAGTCTGGTATCAGAGCGTGTAGAAGTACAAGGGAATACTAATACATCAATATTAAATTTTCAACTAATTAATAAATTTTGCTTTTGTAAGTTTTAATTAATTAATTTTAAATATTTTTAATAAATATATATAATAGAAAAAAATGTTAAAATATATATTTAAATACATTTTTAATTCCACTATTTTAATATTTTTAACTTTTTCTATTCCCTTAAAAAAAAACCATTATTTAGTTCCCATAATTCACTTTCTTTGTTTTTCTTTATCCCCCAACACAAGACATGATTTTACTGACGTGACAACTATTATTTTATGTCACATGTATTAGTTGTTGTTATGTCACATTTAGTTTGTATTTTTATTCTTATTAATATTTGTTAATAATTTAAATATATTAAATTAATTATTATTTTCATTAAATCATTTTACATTTTCAATTTAAATACATTAATTTTCTCCACAAAATCATTCACATTATCTTTCTCTTCTCTCGGCAGTTGCGCATGAATGTCCTAAATCAATTTTCATTATCTTCTCCACAAATCAATTTTCGTTTTCTTCTATTCTTTCAGCAGATTTAGTTTAATCCTAATTCTGAGTTCATCTTCTCCATAAATCACACTGCCTTCTCTTATCTTCTCTAAGTCCCAGAAAAACATTGCAAAGCTTGAAGTCAAGTTATCGAAAGGTTGTGTGGTACATTCAGGAAGAGCGTAAATGTGGATTAGAATCTCCATTGATGACTTCCTGGGCAGAATCAAACACAAGTCGTCATTTTTATGGCAGTGGAATGTTTAAGCTACAAGGGTATAAGAGATGTAACCATTTTAGTTGGTTTGATAAAGAAATGTCACCAAGATTCAAGGAAGTAATATCTAATTTGAAGCATAATTTGAGTGAGGAGAAGTCTAAATTAAATGTTATCAAGATCAAAGAGGAAGAAATGAAGATTAAGATGAAGTTTATGAAGAAGATGATGAATTTATCTATGTCAATAACTTTTGTTTTGATAATTGATTTATTTATGTTAATGTATTAAAGTAAGGTTTAGATTAATGAAATGTCTAATGTTGTTGAATGGTGTAAAATGTAAGGTTGAATTATGTTCTATGTAATTGGTTTAGATGAATGAAATGTGTAATATTGTTGAATGGTGTAATCAGTAACTTTAATTATTGAATGAAGATGATTTTGATTGAAGATCGTGATTTTAGTCTTTCACCTGTAATAATGCATAACAAAAAGTGTGTAATGTAGTTTATAACATGTAACTTTACCAAAATCATCTTCATTGATGTAACAAGGTTAACATTACACTTGTTCATGACACTAATAAGACATAACAAAAAGAGGCATTACATTTGTTCATGACAAACATTGATAATGCATAACAAAAAGTGACATCGCACTTGTTCAGGATACAATATATTACATGACAGAAAGAAACATGATGACACAAAATACACATGGAACATCATCCTAGTCTTGAGTTGGTTGTGTTAGAATTGATGCTTGTGATGAAGATCCAATTTCAATTTCTGGATTTTTCTTTGACTTCTTATTCTTGTTTCCAAGAGTTTTCTTGTTCTTCGCTTCCAACAGTCTTCTTATTCTTGTTGCCACCATTTGGTATAGCCCTATCAGCAACTCTTTTTCCTTTACAGTCGTGTTAGTTGTGTCACATTGCTCCACACCTATAGCAAGTAACTGTTGTAAGTTTTCTTGGAAGCACATGTGGGTTTCTAGACTCATCATTCGTATTGTTTCTAAGCCTTTTGGGACGACTAATTTCTTTTCTCATCAAGAGTGGATTCACTGCTAATTGTCCATTCAAAGGACAAATTTGTGGGTCATTTGTTGGGAAAATGATATGTGCATAAGTCTTCATAAAATTTACTTTCCTACACACAGTAACTGTTAGTGTAAGCCCTAGAGGTCAATACTTTTGGTACTTGTATCAAATTACTTATTATTAATAAAAATCATTTCTTTATTATGGTTGTTTTTCCATAATGATAAAGTTCCTAGAATAGTTAGTTCGTTTAATAAAATATTAAGTGTGACTTAATCATGAGATTCATTAAACATAAGGACATTATTCTTAAAGTATCTGTAGTCGAGTTTTACTATGAAGTGGGATAACCTTAAAGCATTAAGACTATTATGTAGATAGACTGATGATCACATCTCATGGATCATGGATAAGGAGTTATCAAGTTTTAACATAGGTATGAATATTAGGAGTAATATTTATACTGGATTGACCCGTTGTGAGAGTACTACATAGAATGTTATGCAAAGTGTCATAAGTTACTCTCATGTTGATAGTGGTGTATACCACCCTTCAACCTGAAACCATTATGGACCCTAGATGTAGAGTTGAGTAATTTATTACTGATCTAACATTGTCCGTAACTGGATGACCATGAAGACAGTTGATGGGTACTCCACAAAGCATGCTGAAGGACATGAGTGACCTAGATGGGATTTGTCCATCCTGCATAAGAGGATAAATGTATAAGGGTCCAATATTGAACTGGACAAGGATGACAAGGTATATGTCTTATGTTCAATATAGACATAAGGACAAAAGGGTAATTGTACACACAAATACTATCACAAAAGGTTTTATTAAATAACATGACATTTTCGTGACTTGGGTAGCAGTGATGCATTTCTAGATACCGCTTACTGTTTATTATATTAAATATATGATTTAATATAATTGTCAATGTCACGAGAACTTAAAGGGTCACACACATAAGGACAGATTGATGAGAGATAGAATAAATACAAAACAGTGTAAGGTACGGTGTAGTTGAGAGAATTATGGAACACCGTAAGATACAGTGTACTTAAGTGAAATATGGAACGTATAATATAATAATAAGAGTTAATATTATTATTATTATAGTTATTATGACATAATAATAATAATAATAATAATAATAATAATAATAATAATAATAATAATAATAATAATAATAATAATAATAATAATAATAATAATAATAATAATAATATATGTTTATTATAATAATGGTTATTATTATTATTATTATTATTATTATTATTATTATTATTATATGGTGTACTTAAGTTGGATTTTTGAACTTGCAGCCCACACGAGTGGTTCTATAAATACAACCCCTGTATAGAAGTTTTAGAACTTTATGAAATTCAATTGATGAAATTCTGACCGTATTTCTCTCTTTCTCTCTCTCACTCAAAGTCTTCATTCGTAGCAGTTAGCACTGTGATTGAAGGCACTCTATTCGCGTGGACTGAGTAGAGGCGTTGTTCTTCGTTCAACGCTCGTGATCATTCATCCGGATCTACATCAAAATTTTTAATTACCGCAAGACATAATTGTTTCTATCACTGATCATGCTCTTTCGTAAGGATCACTAAAGGAAAATTTTTAATTTCTGCTGCATTTTGGATCGCGATTTCTCTTTGGTGGTATCAGAGCCACTTACGAAACCATGAATCTGGTAGATGTTTATTTTTTTTGTACTTTCTGATTTAATTCGATTAAAACATAAAATAAATAATAAAGAAAATTAATTTTGGCATCATGTTGTGTATGATATGGATGATTCGATGTTGAGTATGCTTTGAATATGACTTTTGTATGGTGAAGTAGCGATACATCGATCATTCATAAGTTACACAAAAGTGATTGATCAATTTCATATAAGATATGAATAATTCGGATGCAATGGCGGTATATTTGATATGCTTTTTATTTCATCGATTCGATTTTTGTGATGATTGTATTTAATGTGATTGGTCAATATTCTTTTGCTTCGATATCTGACGTTTGTATGGTGAAGCAATGGCATTTTGATCAATCGATTTGAATAATCGATCTTTACGATTTTGATAGTGTGAATGAGTTGCATTAGAGTTTTTTACGGCACAAGAGTTGTGTTGTCAAGAGTTATTTTAAGGTTTATAAAACTTTATATTATAATTATTATTATTATTATAAATACTTTATTTTATTTTATAATTTAATAACAAATGATGTTATTGTTATTCTAAATTACATACAGATGTTGCGGTAACACTAACGAGATGTTGCTTATATCATACATAAATATAATAAAAGTTATTGTAACAATATTTGTATGTAATATGTAGTATGTATTACTCTGTATACAAAATACTGGTTTCCGGTACCAAAATACTCATTCACGGTTACTGTGTATATGTAGAATGAATTTTTTTTAAAAGAACATGATAAAGTATCATGTTATTATTTAATTAAATAACAATAAATTGTTGTTATTATTTAGTTTAAAATAACTTGGTATACATTAATAATGAGACAGTAGAAACGCCGATTTACTCATGATCAATCGCCAAAGTTTAATTTAATTTATTTAATTAACAAAATTTAAATTCATAATAATAATAATAATAATAATAATAATAATAATAATAATAATAATAATAATAATAATAATAATAATAATAATAATAATAATAATAATAATAATAATAATAATAATAATATATGTTTACTATTGTTTTCTTGTGGTGAACCGTTATGACCTTAGTCTTCTTTTATTTTGTTTTAGTATTTTTAAATACGGCCTGCGTGTCGTCCCTTTCTCTATACACTCTTTATGTAACTTCTTTTCTCATCTCTTGTGGTGAACCGTTATGACCTTAGTCTTCTTTTATTTTGTTTTAGTATTTTTAAATACGGCCTGCGTGTCGTCCCTTTCTCTATACACTCTTTATGTAACTTCTTTTCTCATCTCACTCTCTCGTATGCAAAACGAGTATTCTTTAATGTAATGTAATGAAGAAAAGAGGAAGACAATATCAAAGGAGGACAACCATGGAGGTCTAGCTTGGAAAAGCATATATCGTTATTAGGTTTAGCTTTGGTTCTCTCATTGACTTGAGAGAAAAATTGCGCTAGGGGCCATAACTGTTACATATTTTATATGTATGTTGATGCATGTGATTGTATGATGATGCATGTGAGAGACGATTTATATGATGAATAAGCCGGTAAGATCAAACTAATTGAAAACTTCCCTCAAAATTGAATATTATGTTTATGCTTTCCAAGTTTTAGAACTCATCAAGACTAGTATCGAATAATGTAGGTTTCGCCTAACGCGAGGTGCATTTCTATATTGGTAAGGTGCAATGGGATAAATGTAATATCCAATTTCTAAAACAATGGGTCAAACTTAACTAAACAAATTATAATAAGATTATATACGTTTAGAAGCAAGTGTTGGGAATGATCCATATGATGGATTAGAATAAGGAGTTATTCACCTAACTGAGAATATTCGAGAATTGTATTAGATATAATTGGAAGGAGTTCCTACCTAAATAAATGGGTTTTGTGTAATCAGCATAACGCTAACTTAAAACAAAGTGAAATATGGATCTCGATCCACTAGAAAATCTTCCAACGGGAATTTTTGAATCAAATGATGAGGGTCATTTGGTTTGAGTAAAATAATGAGAGCATATTGAATTAAAGGATTAATTGAATATGTTGGTTTAAATTGATACTTATAATTTCACATTTTTTTTATGTAGATTACCATGACAACAAATATCTCTAATAACATTTTGTAACCATCAACGCAGCTCCAGTTTGTCAGCGCTCTAGTCGCCCAAGCCTCTTCAGGTACCATGTGCCTCTTGTAGTCGGCATAGATCACGTCTATCTGTATACGGGTCAAACCAAGAGAAGCGGATACAACTGGGTCTCTAAGAATGGTCTGAGTGTAGCCGAATTGCCGCATGACGCGCTCGGGCAAATATGGAACAACGATGACTGAACTGCATGCCAACCATCTTGAGACTAGGGAGATGTCGTCAAACGGCCGCGTCACACAATAATCAGCATAGACGTCGTATCGGATGTCCTCAGTAGCCAGACGATCGAGAGACTCTGTAAGGGACGACCTCCTGGTTCCCCCTGAGCGGAAGAAAGGCACAGGCACGCGACATCTGCTCTGTGTAATCAGGTACACTCCTCCACTTGGTGATTATGGGAAAATGTCGGAATATCCAAGTGTGAAATGAAAATAAAAAACATTAGGATCAAGCATTATCTCGAATATAGAATGAAAAGAAATGAAAAAAAATTGAAGGATATAAGATTGTTACCACAAGTAGTGCCACACTCCCTGCCATAGTCCTGGTCTTCCACAGGCATCCCTCTCCCAACCTCAAATACGTGTAAGCAAGGATAACCGCCCCCCAGTTGTAGTCATGAATCCGTGTGGAATCCAAAAAGTACCTCAGGTAAACGACATCCGTATATGTGGAGGAAGTGTCCACAAACAACTGAGTATCGACTAAAAATAGAAAATAACACCTCAGCACATGCTATCTGTGTATCTCATCCTTAGCTAGATCATCGTCTGCCTAGCGTGCAGCAACAAGCGCCTCACAAAATCTACGGGTGAGAAAGGAGAACCTGACATGAGCCCCTCTGGTCTTATCCACCTCCTCCAGCGTATCTAGTGGATCAGCCCCAAGCTCATCGACCAATATCTTTCTCGCATCCTCCTTCGTCATCCTACCGTGACGGAGGAGGGTACCCTTGATTGGTATATGCAACAGACAGGAGATGATGTCTAGTGTAATAGTCAACTCGTCGTGCGATAGATGGAAGAAGGACGTCTCAGGGTGCCATTTCTCTGTAAATCCCATCAGCATCTCGTTGTAGATCACATTGTAACCGATCTCACAAAGATCCTTCAAACCAGAGGTGACAAGGACATATTAGAATCAAGGCTCTTGTGGCTTCTCCAAAGATAATATCTTCCGCCCGTGGTTGTAGAACTTTTGCAGCTCACGAGTCTGAAAAATTTCCATAAATAAGAAACAATGTTAGTAATTAACAATGATACACATTATAAATTTCCAATGAATAAAAAGCAACAATCTGACTAATGTTACTTCTTCATCCCAGACATATCTGACAGTATGGTCGGTGTACCCTGTCAGCAGAGACATATCTAAGGGACCCCTTAGAAAACCCTCAGGCTCATCATCGTCGTCGTGACCAGCATCCTCTGGTGGAGGGTCATCACTCTCTAGAGGTGGCACCGGAGCAACATCATTGGCAGGATGAGGAGCAAGAGTATCCTGACGAGGCATGCGGGATGACGGGGCCTGTGATGAATCCTCAGCTGAATCCCGACGCCTCCGAGATGAAGAAGTCGATGATGGGGTGGGATACGAGGTCGAGGGAGTGTTCTGGACATGTGATGAATAAGGTTGTCCAGTAGGTTGTGCCTCAGCTGTATCGGCCTCGGTAACAGTGGCTTGACTCCGCTCGCGTCTCACAAATGCATGTTGCGAAGCCCGTCTAAGTCGCAATCTATCGTCTCTGTCTGCCATAATGTCTGCAATGAAATAACCAAGAAAAAATAATTAGATACAAATAAATAAAAAAGCAAAAAATGAAAAAAAAAAAAATTAACATTTTATACTTCCAGATACAAACACACGGAACAAGTTCCATAGATGTATCTACGGAAGAACCCGAAATTTACAACGTTTGGGTTGTTCCGGAGCTGCATCTACGGAAGTGTCATAACGTTAAATTGTTCAATAAATGTAGATCCGGAATAACCTGCAACTCAAAGGTTACGACAATGACGTCCCCTACCCATGCAAATGTGATTTTTGAAGCCCTGATCGTCCGTTTCAGCCAACAAATAATACTTGCATTGTCTCTAAATTATGTTTCTAAAACTATCTAAAGATTTCCACCCCTAAAATTATATTCTAACTCATTTACAGGAAAAACTCGAAAATATCTCGGAATCTCGAAAATTTACTAATTATATCGAGCTTTGAATGTGTTGGTGTTTCTTGATCGTTGAAATGAACTAGTCTTGTCGAACTTGATTGAAAATGATGAAGTTTGGTGGACAATTTTTTTTTTTTGAGTTGAGAGAGTTTGGAGAGTTTGAGAATGAGAAAAAGAAAAATGAAGAATGAGGGAGGAGAAGAGACTCTGGCGCGCAGGTATAGTAATTTATTCCTAGGCTATACAAATGAAAATATTTTGTAGATGTAACTCCGAAAAAAACCAACGTTGAGTAAATAAAAAGGTGCATCCGAAGATACATATCTTATTTATATGTAGTTACTTTCTTGACTTTTTTATTGTTCTATCTTATGTTTGAAAAAGAAAATTCTATTTTGCTCTAATTTATAAATAAAAAAATTCTTAAATACCTCATTTTCTTTGTCGGTTCGATCAATAAAAAAACAGTTGCATAAAATTTTGTGTTGTGTGCGCTCAGCCAATAAATATGCGAGTGTGTTAAATATTTTTTTTTGTATATGCTCGTCCATTTATTGACCGAATACATATATAAAAAAAGTTTTGTGTAACATTTTTCTTTAATTGCCTGAACAAACACAGAAAATAGGACATCCCATAAATTCTTTGTCAAATCGGAATAGTTGAAAATTTTTTTCAAATTCTTATAAGGTAGAACAGTAAAAAAATTACTTTCTTATGTGAATATTACCCGTTAGATCTCCATCATAAATTTCAATTCTTTCTATGCATTTTAGTACTCACTGATTACAGTATCACAAAACAATGATTGAATCATCTCACCGTAGATTACGCATCGAACGGCCAAAATGTACTCATACGTCAAATCCAATTCAAAAAATTCAGTACACCATGACGCACGTCACTTGCAACACAAAGTTCTATTTTCTACAATTCACCAACCAAAAACACTACACCTACCATCCAACTACGACCTTTCATTTATTTTTAATCCCTAAAATACCCTTTGAATCAACGACTCTCAATAAATCATTCATTTCAAAATTTCTATGACTCGTATAACTTTGACCCATTTTCTGAATATAATAAATAAAATAACTATTCAATGATAATAACTATATATTATTTGAGAACAAGAGAGATCAAACAACAAATAACCCTTTTTTGAGTTCTTACCATGGATGACAAGACATCTTCATCGGCAAGACCAAAAACTGTTGATTTGGATGCACCTCTTCATAACCTAGGATTTGAGTTTGAAGATATCTCAGCAGTGAAAGTTTCTGGAAATCTTCATCTTACCCAAAAGTGTTGTCAGGTCAACTCTTTTTTCTTTACATCTTATAACAATTATTTGATGATTTTTTCCATTATCAAAATCACTAGAAACTCCCATACATAATTGTTGAGTATTAGGATTCCAATCCTGGAGATTATGTATAATCTAACACTATTTGTTTCTATCAGATGAGTTAGGATTTGCGGCCAATTATTTGACGGCTATTATAAAAAAAAAATTGTTTTTGTTTTGATCTGATTGTGGATGTGGTTGTAATTGCAGCCATTTAAGGTGCTTCATGGAGGTGTATCAGCGTTGATAGCAGAATCTCTGGCAAGTATTGGAGCACATATTGCTTGTGGTTATAAAAGGGTTGCAGGGATTCAACTTAGCATCAATCATTTGAAATCAGCTGTGATTGGTGACTTTATTCATGCTGAAGCCACACCTTTGACTGTTGGCAAATCCATTCAGGTGAGATTGCTAACTTCTCTTATTGGTGATTTTGTGCATTTAATTTTTGTTTTTTTTGTTTAGTTTAATTCAGTTCAGTAAAAATATAGGGACATCAAATGCAGGGGGGGCGATTTCGGATGAAAAAGATAGACTAAAATATTAACAACAAAAAAAAAATGTTGTTGTTTGGCTCATTTTAGTTGATTATTGAGGTTATTCTTTTGGTTGGAGTAGTTTGGGTGGGATAAGATCTTGTCACAAAATGATAGGTGTTGTTTGCTTCGGGTTTTTTTTTTTCATTTTCTCTTTAATCTCGTGGAAATAGATTGGAAATGGGTATACCCATTGTGTTTTGGTTAAAATGGACATCCTCGTTGAAAATACATTAATTTGATTCATTCAACATTTAGGAAATTGAATCATGGATAATAGTTGTTTAAGTAAAATCTAAACGGTGAATGAAAAAAAGGTAAGATTAAAATGTCCTTAAAACTTATCAATCATTGTTTTATTGTGAACAAAAATCCTATAATTAATACCATTTATCATAGAGTACAAAATAATAGCTGTGTTGTGTATTTCTGTAGATCACACGTGTCGTCTCTAACACATTCGTGCAAGACTTCACATGTCCTTAACCTTAACTGTGTTTTATATCCTGTTTTTGCTTGATTTTTATTTTAAAAGTTTTTTATTCGTTCAAATAAAAATATTTGAATGGCAGGGCCAGCCCAACAAATACGTTTTTTTTTTAAATTAATAATTATATTTTTGTTTGGATTTTTTAGAAAATTTAAAATAAATAGTCAATTTATTTAATTTTTAATGAAATAATTTTGATTTTAGTTATTAATAATGTTATATCATGATTGTGAAAAAATCAATATTTCCTCTCTTCAAACATCAATATTATTATTAGCTTTTATCTACAGTGCTATTTTCCAACTCCTTTTTATCACAGTTTTTATCAAGTAGCTTTTGCTATTTCTTTCACCAAAGTTTAGTTAATTGATACACTTCTTTAATTAATAGTTACACACTTCTATACATAAATGTAAGTTTACCCAATACATAACAATGCAATATTTATTATTGTTATTTTTCAATAATACTACATGTTCATTTACTTATATAGTGTTTCTGTGTAGTAGGTGTGGGATGTGAGAATCTGGAAGATTGATCCTTCAAACTCAGAGAACAGATTGTTGATAGCATCTTCTAGAGTTACTCTTAAAAGCAACATGCCCGTTCCAGAAAATGCAAAAGAGGCCGGCGACAAGCTAAAGAAACATGCAAAATTGTAAATGTTTAAAATAATACGAATTAAGTTAAACTCAATAATGCTTGAATGGAATTACAAATAATCAAGGAGTCATAAATATACAGATCATGATAGATTTGTAATTTTTTGGGTACTAGGGAGGCAATATGGTTTTAAACTAGCACCTCATGTTTACTTGAACGAGGTTTAAAATTGTTGTTCTCACAATAATTATTTTTCTTTCTTTCTTTCTATTTACATCATTCATTTGGAGAGTATTTAAAGAATGATAATGATTAAATATGAGTTTTTTTTTAGAGAACAATGGAAGATAATTGAGTTAAAAGATAAGTAATAAATTATAATGCTTAATGCTAATAAAGTAAATTGACATTGTAACAGCTGTAAATTGACATTGTAACAGCTGCGATAGCTGCAATCTTAGTAGTCACAAGTGCAATTGCAATTTAAAACACTCTTTGAAACTATCCAAACTTATTGCAACTAGACAAATTCCGGTGGCTTAATAGACTTTGTAGCTTATGTGGTAGATTATTTTTAATTAGGAAATGTGACACTAAGAATTAATTTTAAAATATTCAATGTGAAATTTAAACTCCATTTTTAAGGCTACAAAGTGAAACTTCCGCCAACATTTCATAGACACTAGGGATTAGGGGTGGAAATAGACTGTGTCGAGTTAAGCTTTGTCAAGCATAAGTCTGACCTGCCACAAAATACGGAAGACTAAGTTTGTCCTTTAATCTATCATAGACTTATTTTTATGTCTGAGTTTAATATTTTCTAAAGTCTGTTTAGCCTGTTAACCTTGTTAACCTACATAAAAGCCTCTTATTTTAAATATACTAACAAACTAAAAAACTAATGAGACTAAAATTTTATTTACATTGAATTATTTTAACTTACCTATTGATCTCACCTGATCAGAAAGAATCAATGATCAACCACGCGTCGTTGGATTATTGTTTTCACTAGAGTTGTGGAGAGAAAAGGGGTGTACCTGCAAGACACTCTGATGCTTAAGTGAGTAAAAGATCAGAGAGAAAGCAAACACATAGGTTAAGTGTGTAGAAGAAGTTACCTGACCCTCTAGTGAAATAGGGTATTTATAGTGTGCCTCTAATGCAGGGCCAACGGTTACATTGTATTGGGCCAGACTGTCAGGCCCAACCCAAGTAACTGTCAGGGCTTACGTGTCGTAGTGAAAATCAGCATGTGGTTTTCGCCCTAAATCAACTATCCCGTGATCTTCGGAAGGTGGGTTGACCGACTCTTTCGGAGGTGGGTAATTGCTTGATGACGTGTCCTCGCGTGGGGGACACGTGGAGGACCTGGGAGAAGTGCGTGAGCTTCCCCGTCAGGAAGGTCTTCTGCTCGACGCATGTGTCTGGTTGAGGTCTGTGCCCGACGGAGGAGGATTGGGCCTTATTGGGCCTCATCAGCATAACATTGGGTTGCGCCTGCCCGACTGAGAAGCAGGTCCCAACCCAGTCCAGAACAGGAGCCCCCCAAGTCTTTGCTCCGGAGTGGACGAGTGACGACTTAAGGATAAGCCAAGGTCGAGGAAAAATTGAAAAGCTGGTCTTATGCCTGAAGATGGGGTCGAGAGCCACCCTCGTTGGTATATCATGTCGGGGAGGTGAAAGGTGACCAGGCGCCCGGGTTTCTGAGCTTGAGGGAAAGCGAAGGGGCATGGGCTGTCACAGTTGTCACGTGTCAGACGCTCATTGCCCCTCATAGGGTGGCTAGTTATAGGGGTACTTGGGTTCCTAGGGGCGCTTCGAGTTCCGTGCTAGACTTATAAATAGGTTGGGGCATGCCCCTTTGTCACTTTTCGCTCTCAACTCTAACGAAGGTAATTGTTTCCTGCTCCCCCATTGTCTACATCGACGTGCAATTGTCGCCGCCGCGCCGTCCACCGCGAAGTCCGCCGTGTCTCTACCCAAGCTACCGTACTAAGTAAGTTCGTTTGTCCTGTTCCTTCAGTTTCTTTATTTTTCGACAACTTCTACAGCGAACACAATGAGTGTCCTGAGGAGGTTGTGGGGTTTCCGGCGACTACGGCGGGATGATAGGGCTAGATGAATATCCCGGGGACGCATAATAGTTCTAGATGGACTCCCCGGGGACAGATGATAGGGCTGGATGAATGTCCCGGGGACATATGATAGGTCTAGATGAATACCCCGAGGATATATGACAGGTATAGATGAACGCCCCGGGAACATATGACGGTAAATAACGCGGGGAAGTGGATGACCGCCCGGCGGCCCGATACAAATTTTAGGGCCCGACCTCGTTCTGTCGAGGTTGGAGGAGCCTAGGTCGTAGATGTCGTCCCCTTCGCCCTTTCACTTGAGTTGTGGTGGAAGGGTGAATTTGATCTTGAAACGCCGAACTCACCTTTTTCCTCTGCTTTTCAGGTGAATATGGCTGCGTGAATGTCTGGAGTCATAGAAGTAGACCAGGAGCCGAAGTCTCCGACGGCCCCGCCCATCGAGGGGCGTAGTCAAACAGTCAAAGACTGGGCTGGGGAAGAGCCCTTGAGTACGGCTTCCCGTTTTGTTGAGGATGACTCCGACGCGTTTGCCACAGTCGAGGATCGTCGCGAGGGTTCCTCTATGAATTGGCAAGTGTATAAGCCACGGGCCAATCATCGGATCTGCTCGAGCTATGGGAAGATGTTGTTTCCTATGTATGAGTTTTGTTTTCGCGAGGCGGGACTCCGTCTGCCCTACTCAGATTTTCAAATGAAGGTCTTTGACTGGTTGAGGTCGGCACTTTCGCAGTTGCATCCCAATGCGATTGCCTTTGTTCGGACATACGAGCTCGTTTGCCGGCACCTTCGGATCAGGACCACGCTCACTCTGTTCTTTTGAATCTTTCATCTGCAAAGACAAACGATTGATGGCCGACGGGGCTGGGTGTCCCTGAAGCAGTCAAGGAGGTTTTTCCGGGCGTATATGGACTCTGTCCGGACCTTCAAGGATCGACTATTTGTGGTCATGCCCGTGTCTCATCCGTCCTGCACCTCGCTATTTCGTCGTGAGGTTCGGGAGGTAGACGGGCAACATGAAGAGGTTATGGTGTCGAGGGTTCCCTTGAACTGGACAGAGGAGCATTTCAAACAGAGCACAGATCACTATATCGTGCGGGCAGACACTTTGGATGCAGAGGATCGGGTGGGCTACCAAAGGTTGGTGGCCTTCGTGGCCAGCTTCACTCTTGCGAAATGTGTGACGCCCGACGACAACTTCATCCTCGACAAGAACGGGGAGATTCTCCAGGAGTCGAAGCTCATCAATACAAAGGCCTAGAGGGCTCTCTTATCTCGACAAGGATCACCGCTTCTGTTTCGTAGGTCATTCGGAATGAGGTTTCTACTATCTTGGAGTGTAGAGTGGTCCTGTAAGCCCAGAGGACGTTGTGCAACTCCTCGACCCATCCTTTCTTGGCATCTCCCAGCCTACGTTTCAGCCCGCACAGAATCACTATGTTCGCTGCTTCAGCCTGCCCGTTCGTCTGCGGGTGTTCGACCGACGTGAAGTGTTGTTTCGTGCCCAGTCTGGCGACGAAGTCCTGGAAGTTCTTGTCGGTGAATTGCGTCTCGTTGTTGGTGACGATAGCCTGGGGCACGCCGAACCTAGAAAGTATGTTACGCTTGTAGAATCTTAGTATGTTTTGGGCCGTGATTTTGGCCAAAGCTTCGGCTTCTATCCACTTGGTGAAGTAATCCACGCCGACTATCAAATATTTGTTTTGATAGGACCCAATGGTGAAGGATACGAGGATGTCCATTCCCCACCAGGCGAATGGCCACAGCGATGGAAGCGTTTTCAGCTCGTTAGGCGGGGAGAGGTACATGTCCCCGTGTCATTGGCATCTATCGCACTTCTTGACGTGTTCTTTGGCGTCTTGCTGCGTGGTGGGCCAATAGGACTCTCCTCGTAACGCCTTGCGAGCGAGTGCTTTTCCGCCTAGGGGTTGGGCGTTGATTCTTTCGTGGATCTCTCGGAGTATGCCCAACACCTGGGATTCGTCGACGCGCTTAAGAAGGGGGATGAACAATCCCCGCCTGTACAGTTTGTCTTCGACCAGAACGTAAGAACATGCCCGGCGCCTAACTACGCTTGCTTCCTTGGAATAGTCGGGAAGGCTACGAAGGTACGTATACACCGGGGTCATCCAGCAGTCGCTGTCGGCGATGGCGTTTACCTCGGCGGGTGTTGCATCTCTCTTGATGTTGGGGTAAGGGAGGACCTCCTGGATCACAGATTTGTTCCCGCCCTTCCTCTTCGTGTTGGCTAGCTTGGACAAGACATCTGCTCGGGTATTGTGTTCGCGTGGGACATGTCTTACCTCTGCGGAATCGAAGCATTTCATTTTTTCTTTTACCAAGGAAAGATACTCGGCGAGGTTGTAATTCTTGGCTTGATACTCCCCTCGCACCTGGGAGGCCATGAGTTGGGAGTCTGTGAAAATCTTCACCTCTTTCGCAACTAGATCTTCGGCCAGACGTAGGCCCGCGAGAAATGCTTCGTATTCGGCCTGGTTGTTGGATGTTGGAAACGCTAAGGCGAGGGAGACTTCTATTAGGATACCTTCTTTGTTTTCTAGAACAATGTCTGCTCCACTTCCCGTCGAGCTGGAGGCGCCATCGACGAAGATGGTCCATTTGTACGCCCCGGGTGTCGGGGAGTCTGCGGAAGTCATTTCGACGACAAACTCGACCAGGACTTGGGCTTTGAGGACCTTTCTACTTTCGTAACGGACATCGAATTCGGATAGTTCGAGCGACCATCTAAGCATTCGTTCCGACATATCTGGCCATCCGAGCAATCGTTTGACGGGCTGGTCAAATCTAACTATGACCGTGTGGGCCAGGAAGTAATGCCGCAACCCCCTGGCCGCGAAGGCCATGGAGACCTTCTCGATCTGCTGGTACTTGAGCTCGGGGCCTTGAAGAGCTTTGCTCATGAAGTATATTGGCTTCTGCCTCTCCGGCGTTTCGCGGATCAACGATGCGCTGACGGCCTCCGTGGCAACAGCGAGATACAAATATAAGGTTCCCCGACTTCCAGTCTTGATAGTACCGATGGCTCCGAGAGGACCTGTTTGAGGTGGAGGAGAGCCTGCTCGCACTCCTCGGTCCATTCAAATGTGGCTTCCTTGCGTAATAGTTTAAAAAAAGGGAGGGCGTGTTGTGCGGATTTGGCGACGAATCGTGACAAGGACACGAGCATCCTATTTAGGGACTAGATGGACTTCTTTGTGTTCGGCATGGCAAACTCAGAGAAGGTCCTGTAGGTTAGCTTCTATTCCTCGTTCTGTTAGGTAGAAATCAAGGAACTTGCTTGCTCGCACGCCGAAGGTGCACTTGTCGGGGTTGAACCTCATCCTGCACTTCCTCGCCGTTTCAAAAACCTTTATGAGATGAGCGGTATGGTCGACCTCGTCTCGCAACTTCACGATCAGGCCGAAAGACATTACGTTGTAGTAGTAGTTGTCCGACTCGGTCATGAAGGTCGTATGCTGCTTGCCAGACTTTGCCATGGGGATTTGATTGGATCCCAAGTATGCGTTCATGATCGACAAGAGTTTGAAACCTACAGAATTGTCGACGAGTTTGTCGATGTTAGGCAACGGGTAAGCATCTTTGAGACATGCCCGATTGAGATCAGTATAGTCAACGCACATTCTCCATTAGTTTTCTTAACAAGTACAACGTTGGACAGCCAGGTTGTGTATCGGGCTTCCGAAATAAAATTCGCTTATATGAGGTCTTTTACAGCTTTTTCAGTAGCCTCTTCTTTCTCGGGAGACTGCCTACGCCTACGTTGAACTATGGCCCTAGCGTCCGGATCTATGGAGAGGTGGTGACACGCCACGTCGGGTTGGAGCCCAAGCATCACGGCAGCGCTCCACGCAAAGAGGTCTTCATTCTCCCGGAGGCAGGCCTTGAGCTGTTTCCTTGCTAGGTCGGGCAGGGCCGTGCCGATCTTCACGCCTCTTTCTGGGTAATTTCCTAGCATGATGAGCTCGAAGTCTCCGTCCATGATGGGGCGTGTTGGATGGGGAGATGCCCGTTGTCCGTTGGAGGCGTGTCCTCGGGGTCTTTGAGTGCCGCCTTGAAGCATCTTCTGGCTGCCTCAATGTCTCCGTGGAGAGTAACGACCCGCCCTCTGGTCGTGTAGTACTTCATCTTCATTTGGACTGTTAACGATACTATGGTCAGTTCGGATAAGGTTGGTCGTCCCAGGATGCACTGGTACAATGAGGGACACTCAATCACCAAAAAGTGGGCTTTCACCTATCTGGTCGTCTCCTCGGCCCCGAAGGTGACGAGCACCTCCTCATACCCCTATGGCTTAGTGGTCGTGTCGTTGAAGCCTTGGAGGTCGGAGCCCACGTACGGGGTCAAGTGGCTCTCGTCCAGCTGCAGGGTGGTGAATAGATAAGCGTACATGATGTCCACCGAACTTCCTTGGTCGACCAGGATTCGGCAAGTTCGCCATTTGTGCTCTGATCGGGAGGGGAATGTTGGCGTTGGGTGCCCCCTGGGAAGCTCTTCGAGATAAAAGGTGATCATGTTCGATTGCCATTTGAACCTGTCGAGGGTAGCGTTCTTCTTCGAGCTCTTGTCGATGAGCTCCTCGAATTTCCTCTTGACCAACCCGACCGACAACTGGCTGGGCCCCCCACCGAAGATCACCATTGTGGCTGGGAAGTCCTCCCACGGGCTGAGGGCGGTCAGCGGTGTGGCGGACTCGCTGAAGAAGAAATCCTCTGGTCGGGAGATGCATAGGGTCACTGCAGTCCCGCTTCATCGGAAGGGATTGATGCTTCTTCACCTTCTTCGCCTCGCGGGTCTCAGGTCGGGGGGTTTCTCCTCTCCGGGTGTATTATTTCAGATGCCCTTCTTTGATTAAAATATCGATTGCATATTTGACGTGAATGCAATCTTCCGTCATGTGTCCATGGCTCCGGTGAAACCGATAGTATTTGTACTTTTCCGCGTTGGGCTTCGAGGGTGTCAGTTTCGAGAATCAAACACCGCCCCTCTGAAACTCTGAATTGATACATTCAGCCAGGATGTGCTCGCGGGGAGCTGTGAGTAGCGTGTACTCACTAAACCGACATGCTGGTCCTCTCTGCTCGCGGGGACGATCTTCGCGCCTTCTCTGTTCGTTTCGTCGAGGAGGAGCAGAAGGGGTTTCTTCACGCCTCGCGCCTTTGGGGGCTTCCTAGTTACGCCTGCCTCAGGCGGTATTTGCGGCCTATATCTCCTCATACTCGATGTGTGACTGAGTCATGTGGAGAAGGGCGTTCAAGGTGCGGGGACGCGCGAGGCCGACGACTTTGGCGAAGTTAGAGTGTGGTCTTATGCCCCTCTGGATCAGGAATTTCTTCATGTCGTCCGCCGTGGACACTTGGACAGCCTCACGATTGAACCTCTCAATGTAATCTCTGAGAGGCTCTTTCTTTCCCTGGATAATGGCCTTCAGGGTCGCCTCTGTCTTCGGATGGCGTCGAGAAGCTGTGAAATGCCTTGAAAACTGGCGCTTCAGTTTTCCCCATGAGGCGATGGAGTCGGGAGCAAGGTATTTGTACCACGCCATAACCCCCTTCCTTAAGGTGGTGGGGAACGGTCTGTACTTGATGGCTCCTCGGACGTTTATGTTATCCAACATCTCGTCTATGCTTTCGATGTGGTCGTCCGGGTCGGTCGTTCCATCGTAGGTTGGCAGGATCGGGGGTTTTTCCATCCCAATGGACAATCGCGCCTCCTTGATGGCCCTGCATAGTGGTAAGCGTCGAGTGATAACGCGAAAATATATCTATAAAATGACATGTGTTTTAACTAATGTTTGACCGGTTTCACTCCGAATTCGGGGCATTCCATGCTATTTGTCTAAGTATTATGCAGGTATTCGAAGAACATGTCCAAGCAAAGCAATATGAAGAAAAGGAGCAAAAACAAATGAAAAATGGATGAAAAACCAAGTGAAAACCAGCAGAAATGAGCTTGAATGATGTGACGACCGTCACACAGCTGTTACTACCGTCATGCGTGTGACGACCGTCACACCTCCATGACGACCGTCATGCAGCCAGAACGTGCAGAATGAAGTCACGTGCAAATTTCTCCCCTCAAAGACCAAAAGTGTGGCCACTAACTCCTATTTTTCTGCCTCAAACCCACTTCCTGAAGGAATAACCGTTAGATACTCTCCCTCTATAAAAGGAAGAGGTTGGGACCTGAAAAAGGGAGTCGCATTCAAGACAACGAAGTGCTGCCAATTCATCTTCAGAGCAACCTTTCCATTATATTATTCTTATTTGTTTCTCTTTTCCTTCTCTGCATTCTTTAATATTTTGTAATTTCCATTTCCCTTGTACGATCAATTGGCACCAAGACCAGAATCCTGCCAACGTTGTGGAGGATCTGCCCAAAGGCCAATTGGAATATTTACAGGTTTTCAATTTTAATCGTAATTTCAGTTTTTCATTATGATGCATGTTATTAATTACTGTTTTTATTTATGTATTACCATTTCTACTTCCATGTCTAGCTAAATTACCGTAATCGTTATGTAATCCTTTGTTACACAGTATAGACTAGGTTAACAATTCTCTCTCCCTCTACTCGTTCTTCGATTGTATGCCAAGTACTCGCTCACAAGGCGAAATCTTACAACCTACAATCACTAAACTAGAGCGCTTCTTACATCTAAGAAGGCGCATCGTCGAATATCAACGAAGACACAACATTCCTGATCTTCTAGCTCATCCTCCTGTTGAAGAAGCAAAGATGGCTGAAGGACCTCAAAACAAGCCGCTGAAGGCATACGCTACACCCTCTCAGATGGAGCCTAGAAGTAGCATAGTTGCCCCAACTATAAATCGAACCGATTTCGAATCTTGAAACCGCCATTGTTGTCAGCTGTACAACAAAACCAATTCTCAGGAAATGCAACTGAGGATCCAAATGAACACTTAACAAAGTTTGTACAATACGCCGACACAGTGAAAGCAAATGGAGTAACTCCAGACGCAATAAGACTTCGTCTTTTCCCTTTCTCTCTTAGAGATAGAGCTTGGACATGGTTACAATCCTTACCATCCAACTCTGTTACGACATGGGAATAGTTGAAGAACGTTTTCTTAGCGAGATACTTTCCGCCAAGCAAAACAACTATGCTTAGAACCCAAATCAACGGATTTCGACAAAAAGATACTGAATCTCTATACGAAGCGTGGGAAAGGTTCAAAGATATGATGAGAACATGTCCTCACCACGGTCTAGAAGACTGGGTGACGATCCATACTTTCTATAATGGGTTTCTATACAACACCAGATTAACGGTAGACGCCGCCGCGGGCGGTGCACTTATGGATAAGCCATACGGCGAAGCCTATCAACTAATCGAAAACATGTCTCAGAACCACTGCCAATGGGGAGGTGAACGCATTCTAGCAGAGAAACCCGCAACGAAAGGTGGGATGTACGAGATCAGCATCCTTGAAAAGTTCAACGCTAAAGTAGATGCTCTAGCACAGAAAATCGACAGTCTGATCGTTAACCCCACTGCAACTGTCGCTGCCGTAACTCCAAACTGCGAGTTATGCGGAATCGCCACTCATAATGCGCCCGAGTGCCCATTGTTGGCCGGAATCCCACCAGACCAAGTAAATTACGCTCAAGGAAATCCTTACGCAAATACTTACAACCCAGGATGGAGGAACCACCCAAACTTTTCCTACAAGAACGATAATGCCTTGCAAGCACCAGGTGCTCCGCCAGGATATCAGAAACCAGCTGCTGCCCAGACTGCCCCTAGGAAATCAAACCTCGAGTTGATGATGGAAAAATTCATAGCTACTCAAGCTCAAACAAACAAAGAATTCCTAAATCAAAACATACACACTAGCGAGCAAATTAAACAGCTGACCGGAAAAGTAGACGCTTTAGCCACCCACAACAAAATACTCGAAACGCAGATATCCCAAGTGGCCCAACAACAAGCCTCTGCTGATGCCCCAGCTGGAACATTTCCAGGACAGCCCGAACCTAATCCAAAAGGTCACGCAAACGCTGTTATATTAAGAAGTGGGAAAGAATTGGAGGGTCCAACAGATCCTAGGAACGAAGATTTAGTAATGCAACAGAAATCCGATAAACCAACCGAAAAGGAGTCTGAAACAGAAAAGAAGGAATGTGACGAGCAGAAAGCCGCCAAAGATGAAAACACATATGTGCCTCCAGCGCCATATAAACCACCTATCCATTATCCTCAAAGATTAATAAACTCCAAAACTTCAGGACAATTTAAGAAATTTGTCGAACTTCTGAAACAACTAAACATCACTATTCCTTTCACAGAAGCGATAACTCAAATGCTGTCATACGCTAAATTTCTTAAAGAAATTTTGTCTAATAAAAGGAAAATAGAGGATAACGAGACAGTAACACTTACTGCTGAATGTAGCGCAATCATTCAAAACCACATGCCTCCTAAACTAAAAGACCCAGGTAGTTTCTCCATACCCTGCGTCATAGGAAAGTTCGTAATAGACAAAGCTCTATGCGATCTAGGAGCCAGTATAAGCGTCATGCCTTTATCTATATACAAAAAGCTGAATACGGGAGAACTAAGACCAACTAAAATGTCCGTACAATTGGCTGACCGATCAGTCAAATACCCCGTCGGAATACTGGAAAACGTTCCAGTATGCATAGGACAATTCTATATCCCAACCGACTTCATAATCATGGACATCAAAGAGGACTCGGTTACTCCAATTATCCTAGGAAGACCGTTCCTAGCTACAACCGGAGCTATTATAGACGTAAAGAAAGGAAGGCTAACATTCGAAGTAGGAGAAGAAAAGATAGAGTTCATCCTTACTAAATTCTTGAAGGCACCAGCCATCGATGACACATGCTATATAGTAGATGTCATTGACGAATGCATACGAGAATTAGAAAAGGAGGAAACTACATATTCTGAAATCATGAAAATCCCGATCCCTGATATTCATGAAGACGACAACTGGCGTGCGCCATACAAAGATGATAGCCTGAGCGAGATCTTAGCACTCACTCCAAATCACATGCCAGGTCCGAAAAACCCAGCTTTAGAACTTAAAGAGCTACCCAAAACTCTCAGGTATGAATTCCTAGATACAGAATTCAAAAGACCAGTAATAGTAAACGCTAACTTAGGACAATCAGAAACTGAGCAATTATTAGAAGTCCTAAGGAGATACCCAACTGCGTTAGGCTATAATATAAGCGATCTAAAAGGTATAAGTCCCTCCATCTGTATGCACCGTATCATGCTGGAGGAGGACTGCAAAACTTCGAGAGAACATCAGAGAAGGATAAACTGGATCCTAAGCACTGTGGTCAAAGACGAGGTGAAAAAGCTACTAGACGCAGGAATCATATACCCAATCTCCGACAACCAATGGGTTAGCCCAGTACACGTAGTACCCAAGAAAGGAGGCGTTACTGTAGTAAAGAATGCGAAAGGCGAATCGATAACCCAAAGAGTAGTGACCGGAAATAGGATGTGTATCGACTACAGAAAACTAAACAAGGCAACTCGGAAATATCACTTCCCTTTACCATTCATAGACCAAATGTTGGAGAGAGTGGCGAAACATTCATACTTCTGCTATCTAGATGGTTATTCGGGATTCTTTCAAATCCCTATTCACCCCGATGACCAGGAAAAAACAACATTCACATGTCCCTATGGTACTTTTGCCTACCGCCGAATGTCGTTCGGACTATGCATTGCTCCAGCAACCTTTCAAAGATGCATGATGGCAATCTTCGCAGATTTCATAGATGACATCATGGAAGTGTTCATGGATGACTTCTCTGTATGCGGACAAAGCTTCGAAAGCTGCCTGTCGAATTTAGAAATGGTACTCAAAAGATGCACCAAAGTGAACCTTGTCCTTAATTGGGAAAAATGTTATTTCATGGTCCGACAAGGCATTGTTTTAGGACACGTCATCTCTGAAAAAGGGATTGAAGTCGACAAAGCCAAAATAGAGATCATAAAGGATTTCCAACCTCCGAAAACCGTACGAGAAATACGAAGCTTCTTAGGACACGCTAGATTCTACCGAAGATTCATAAAGGATTTCTCGAAAATCACAAAACCTCTTACAGGTTTGTTAATGAAAGATGTTGAGTTCATCTTCGACAAAGAATGCTTAGAGGCATTCGAAACTCTAAAATCTGCACTTATCACCGCACCAATCATGCAACCCCCAGATTGGCGACTACCATTCGAAATCATGTGCGATGCGAGTGATTAAGCCGTAGGCGCAGTTCTAGGACAAAGAAATGATAAGAAGCTTCACGCTATCTACTACGCTAGTAGAACATTAGACCCTACCCAAGTGAACTACGCCACAACAGAAAAGGAACTCTTAGCAGTCGTGTTCGCTCTTGACAAATTTCGTTCCTACTTGGTAGGAGCCAAAATAATCATATACACAGACCACGCTGCCATTAGGTACCTAATAAACAAAAAGGACGATAAACCCAGATTATTGAGATGGATCCTATTATTACAAGAGTTCGATTTAGAAATTAAAGATAAGAAGGGGACCGAGAACGTAGTTGCGGACCACTTATCCCGTATAGAGGGCATAAAACAAGAACCAGTGCCTATCAATGACGACTTTCCTTACGAACGTCTGATAGCCAAATTGGAAAGCGATATGTCTAACTCTACTTCGGAAGAACCGGAACTGGAAAAAGCCGTGGAAGCTGTCTATGCCCAAGCCACTTTGCCGTGGTTTGCCGACATCGTTAATTACCTGGTCGCAGGCGTGTCTCCACCGGACCTGACTTATCAACAAAAGAAGAAATTCTTCCATGACTTAAAGCACTACTACTGGGACAAACCTCTACTTTTCAGACGAGGTGCCGACAACTTATACCGTCGTTGTGTCCCAGAGGAAGAAATAGAAGACATCATCACCCAATGCCAATCAGCACCATATGGTGGTCATGCCAGCACCTCAAAGACGTGCGCTAAAATCCTACAGTCTGGCCTATTCTGGCCCAGTCTCTGGAAGGACGTCCATACCGCGGTACTAAAATGCGACCGGTGCCAACGCACCGGCAACATCTCACGACGCGATGAAATGCCTCCGAGAGGAATCTTGGAAGTAGAAATCTTTGACGTCTGGGGAATCGACTTCATGGGACCTTTCCCATCTTCTTTTGGAAATAAATATATACTCGTCGCTGTCGACTATGTATCGAAATGGATAGAGGTCGTTTCCTCCAACAAATGACACGCGAGTAGTCGTTAAACTCTTTAAAAACGTGATCTTTCCAAGATTCGTTGTGGCCTAGGCTCGTCATTAGTGACGGTGGTTCGCATTTCATATCGCGAATCTTTGATAAACTCCTTTCCAAATACGGAGTCAAACACCGTGTAGCCACACCGTATCATCCACAAACTAGTGGACAAGTGGAGGTTTCGAACAGGGAAATAAAACAAATTTTAGAAAAGACTGTCGCAACCTCCAGAAAAGATTGGTCCTCAAAGCTGAACGAAGCTTTATGGGCCTATAGGACCGCCTTTAAGACACCGATAGGCACCACACCATTCAAACTAGTCTACGGAAAATCATGCCACATGCCGGTAGAGTTAGAACATAAAGCCTTCTGGGCTATTAAGACACTAAACTTCAACTACACTGCGGCAGGCGAAAAGCGAATCTTGAACCTTCATGAACTGGAAGAGCTAAGATTAGACGCGTACGAGAATGCACACATCTATACAGAAAGGACCAAGAAATGGCATGACAACCGTTCAATCCGGAAGCAGTTCAGAGTAGGAGACATCGTGCTCCTATTCAACTCTAGATTGAAACTATTCCCTGGAAAACTAAAATCTAGGTGGTCTTGACCTTTTGAGGTCACCAAAGTCCTCAAGAGTGGAGTTGTTGAAGTCACGAATCAAACCAACGCACCGTTTATAGTAAACGGACAGCGTTTGAAACATTATAATCAAAGTGAAAACAGCAACCACGTGAGCAATATGAAATTGCTCGAGATCCCCGACTAGCTTATATCCAAGTTATCGTCAAGCTTCTGACGTTAAAGACATCGCTGATTGGGAGGCAACCCAAAGTTTTCCTGTTTTTCCTTCTAAATTTATTAAAACTATTCTTTTTATTAACTTATAATTTCTATAAATTTCTATTATCCTATTTTCCATTATCTATATGTATTTTATATTTTTCTCTTTTATCACTTTCTTATTTTTCTTAAAATTATGATCTGAGTGAATGTAACTTTTTCCAGGATTTTAAAAGTCATTCCACTTTCCTTCCATTCTATCCGACTAACGAGTATGGCCGACATTGACGTTACGACTGTTGTGTTTAGAGGACGAGCTCAGCAGGCCAGATTCGAGGCACTGACTCAAAGAAACTTTGCTTCGACTCTGTACTACGATACACCAACCGTGGACAAGCTAGGAATTCAAGATAGCATTCAGTACCTATTTTACCAATTAGGCTGGGAGCAAACCGCTCTCAAGACCCGATTTGCTACCTTCCGCGAACTGACACTCGAATTCCTTAGCTCCCTAAGTTACCTACCTGAATATGGCTTTGGATCCACTAAAGAATTAATAACCTTTAGAATGTTTGGAATAGACCAAACACACATCCGTACCACGTTAGCTAACCTCCTAGGCTTCCCTAGCAATCCATTCGTGTTTACTGCCATTGAAGAGGATTTTGATCTTGAATTAGACCAATTCTGGGGTTCCATCACCGGAAACTATCACCCAGAACCGAACGACATGCATAACAACGAGATACACAATCCAGCCTTCCACTATTTCCATAGGATATTAGCCTATACCCTCTTTGGTAAGGAAGAAAACATCACAACAGTCTCAAAGAACGAGTTGTTCATCCTTTTCTGTGCTTCCCAAGGCCGCCATGTAAATGTTGTCCCTTTTATGATGAGGGCATTTACACGCATCAATCAGGACCCGCACTCACCCATTTTAATAGGAGGCCTAGTCACCATGATCGCCCATGAAATTAGTCTGAGATATTACCTGAACAAAGTCGTCCGTTTCGGCAACCTCAGAGCAATGGACATCCAGTTCTGCTTCAACAGACGCATTCTAGGTACCTTAGGACCAGGAGCCTACGAATACCTCATAGCTGATCAACCTGTCCACCTTTTCACACTGCCCAACCATGAGCTAACCAGTATCCATAACAAAGACAATTGGCTCTATGAATTGGACGAGCCTATGGGACCTCCATCACCTCACTCCACACCCCAGGCTTATATGTATGACAGTGATCAAATCTCAGAAGCACATGACTATTTGTACTACCAAGACTATGAGTCCGAAGTAGAGATCGATCCTGAGACCCCTCCTAACTACCATAATTTTCCTGACCTCACGCCTAAACAAAACACAGATAAGCTAGACACTGTTCTGAAGACTGTAGACGACCTCAAGTTGGAAGTAACCACTGTCAAAGATGAATTAACGCAGCTTCATATGGATTTCGTTACCTTCATGGACTTGGTTAGCGACCAATTTAATGTCGTTGTTCAGCAGGTCAACAGTTTGAAGAAACCAACGGAGTGATCTTCTAGTTTTTGCTTTAATTTACGTTTACTGCATTTTACATTGTTCGACATTAGTTCATTTTGCAATTGTTTACTTTTTTTTTTTTGGATATTGTACTACCTTACACTCATTTTTCGATTTAATGTTATTTTCATTTCCGTACTTCTCTTAATTATGTTTCCTGTTCATTTTCAGTTTGTCATTATTCCATTATAAGTCATATTACCATAGTTTCCACTGTTAAAATGCCCCACAAGCAAAATTCTGCAATTCTGCAGACTTTGCTGATGTGACGGTCGTCACACTCCCACCACGGTCGTCACGCGTGTTACGACCGTCACAGACCCCTGACGGTCGTCATGCAGAAAAACCCCCAATTCTGTTTTAAACATAGTTGCGCCCCTCCCCTTTCCCTCTCCCCTAATTTCCCACCCTCCCACTATCAAAACCCTCCGAATCCCCCATAAACCATCCACCATTTCCAACCTCCCATTCACCATTATACAGTACCCACTGCACTACCTCGCCTCACCATTCTCTGAAATCCCATAATCTCAAACCTCTGCACTTCTCTCCCAACAATGGTCAGTGCAAACCCCGATTTCAGCAACATCACCTTCCGCGAAGGAGAGGCCGGTGAACGGCAGCAGACGAACTTTCTCGCATTCCATCAACGGTCGCTTCAACCGACCCGGTATGCTCATCTGAATTCTCTGACGGAACTCGGGATTCTCGACGGCGTCACCTGGATGTTGCAGAGAGCCGGCATCTGGCATTTCTGCACTAATCCCCAACCCACCTACGAGCAACTCACTCTGGAGTTTCTCAGCTCCTTCGCCTACACAATATCATCCGGCGATGCCAACCAACTCCACGGTGCCGCCTGCTTCCGGATGTTCGGCACTGAATATCAGGTCCCCCAGGACCGCATCGCCGTCATCCTGCAGTTCACTCACAACGACGATGCTCACCGCCGCATCTCCGATCAGTTCTACCAAGAGGTCTTCCCTCTCTGGAACAGCCTGACCGGAACCACTCCAGACAGATGGGACACGCTAAACGCCACTCATATCCATAACCTAGCTATCCGCAACTTCCACCGCGTGTTGAGCAACACCATATTCGCTCGTGACAGTAACCATAAGGTCAACTCGAAGGAGCTGTTTTTCCTCCGCTGTGTGTTCGCTTCAGAGCCGGTTAACACCGCCCCGTTTTTCTTGACTCACATTCAGGCCAACTGCAACCGCGGCTCCAAACCTTTCTACTTCGGTGGCATCATCACATCCATCGCCATAGGCCTCGGTCTTGGCGACCGCCTCCAGACACTCCGCTAGATGCCTCCCGTATTCCTGGACACCGACCACTGTCGCGGCTCCCACCTCATCAAGGCCCGCCGTGATGGTCGATATCATCCTGTAGTGCGAGGCCGCACTATCCAGAGCATCATCATGTCTTCCCGCACCCAGATGCATCCAGAGGACAGAGCCAACTGGCTCTTCGACACCGCTGCCCCTGCTGCCCCAACACAAGACAACATCCCAGAGCCCAGGGACGAAGTTCAGGAAGAGCTAGACAGAGCCGACCAGCCTGAGCCATCACACGCAGCCGCTGCCGCTGGCCCTTCCACGCGCCGCCGCCCCCGTCCGGCCATTGATGACACATTCGCGGCCCTCCTCCGCTGCATCGAGCAACAAAACCAGATGATGCTTATGATGGAGCAGCAGAACCGCAGGGCTGAGGAATTTGAAGCTTGGCAGAGAGAGCAGACCAGCCAAATCCAGCAGTCTCTGCAGATGATGCACGATGTAACAGCCCAAATTTCATTAAATAATTAATTATAGTAATTAATTGATTTAGGGGGATTTTTATTAATGTTGGAATTAATTTTTATTAATTAGTATGGATAGAAAATTAAGAAGGAATTGGAGAGGAAGGAAAATGAAGGAAATATATAAGAGAGAAAGAAAAGAAAAGAAAGATAGAAAAACATTTGGAAAGAAAGAGGAAAGAAGAAGAAAGGAGAGAAGAGAAGAAGAGGAAAAGTGAAAATCATCAAGAACCAACATTAAAGCTCCGATTAATCGAGGTAAGGGTGAGAAATGTTTCTATTTGATCATTGCATGATATTATGTATGTTGGGTTGGGGTTTTGGTAGAGTTTTCATCACTTTCCAATTAGGGCAAATGTTGGATTAATCGGTAGATTGATGATTTAATCGGTTGGAACTGAGTAATAATGCCGTAGAATAGTCGGGTAACATGTATTGATGCTATTTGTACTGGTTTTGGTGTTCAAGAAGTTGGATGATGGTGGATTGTGGAGGAGGAACATAATAGGGTTCTGTTCTGCGCAGGTTCGCTGGCTCTCGCCAGGCGAGCGAAGGCGAAGCCTAGCGAATGCTGGCGAGTAATTATGATTAAATCCCAGTGGACTTCGCTGGCGAGTTCGCCAGGCGAAGTGGGGTAGCGAAGGTTCGCCCAGCGAAGGTGCTGGCGAATGGTGGCGAATGAAGTCAGTAGCTACTGACTTGGGCTCGCTGGGAAGTCTCGTCAGGCGAAGCCTAGCGAGTGTTCGCTGAGAGAGTTCACCAGGCGAAGGCCAGGCGAAGGTTCGCTGAGAGGGTTCGTCAGGCGAACGAAGGCGAATTTGACAGCATTTCTCTTTTGCTGTGTTGCTCATGTGGTGATAGTTTGGTGGTTTCACATAGATTGATATTCTTATGATATGATATAGATATGATCTATTGTGATGATGTGTGGGGTGGGTAGCCTCCGGGCGTGAAACCTAGTTGATATGCGATGCGCATTAATTGTGATAATTAGAAGTACATGTGAATACAGTGATGAATGTATGTGTATTGTTTAATGAATTGTGAGTGCATATTTATATGCGATTGTTGTGTAAATGCATGGGAACATATGTGATATGTGTGCATTGTTGTTGAATATGATGATGATGTGTGAAATGGATACATTGATAAATGTTTGATATATGTTGTATGTGCAATCATGATGAAATTCTCGAAGGGGTGAATTATTCGAATGCATGGGATTAAGACGCGGGAACGGTCTTAAGTGCATTTATTGTGATTGGTTGATTGTACATGCATCATTCAGTCAAGAGGCAATGTCTATTAGTTTCGTGGAAACTAGTGGCTTGTCCCAAACCTAGAAGGGTGGGTTTGAAGCCTAGGGGACGGGCTTGGTTGTTATCGGTCTAGAAAGGTGGACCCGGTTTAAAGTAAAAACCGAAAAATGATAACAAGTTATCGGTCTAGAAGGGTGGACCCGGTTTAGAGTGAAAAACCGAAAAAAGATAACTAATGTCGGTACCGCATAGCATTGAGTTGCATTGGATATGTTGAGTCACATTGCATAATATTGTTGTTGTATAAATGTGCTTGTGAATGATTGTGAAATTAAGCATGAAGGGATGTGCTTGTGAATGTTCATAATGTTGATATATGTGAACGCGATATAATTATGATTATGAGAAATTGAATTGTGGTGAGAAATACGGAGAGGAACTTGTATTGATTACCTATATATATATATATAATCTTATGCTTTGATTATTATGGTTATATTTCTCACCCTTCTGCTATTTTATAATGCTCTATGAGGCATTGCAGATTAGGATGCTGGAGTCCTTTTGTGAAGTCAGTCCTCATTCTTTTAAGTCGGCTGCTCTGATATGTAACACCGGGTAGTTAGACTAGTATAGTCAATCTTTTGTGATACATTGCGATGTATCAGTTGATGTGATTGTGTAATCTAACTAATATGATGTATTAATTTGGATAGCTTATGTGTACGTGGATTGATATTTTGAAAACGATTAAATGATTTGATCTTCCGCTTAATTTTGAAAATGTTACATATTTTATGGAGCAAGTGTTTTATTGGTAAAATTGTGGCATTCTTGTTTTATACCTTATTATAAAACCTTTTTACTCTGATAATTTGTATGTGCTTAATTGTTTTATATGCATTTATTTGGGGTATAGAAGGGGGTGTTACAATAGTGGTATCAGAGCAGGTCGGTCCATTCGGCCAAGTTGTTAGAGTGTTTTTCCTGTGTGTTATTGATATGCGTGTGTTGCATTATCAATATTGGTTGTTCTTACGTGGTTCTGTTGTGGGAATTAGTAAGATGGTTGCAGGAAGGAACGACGAAGCGATTGCGGAGGCATTGACGAGATTGGCGGGGGCAATTGGGCAGAATCCTCCGGCCAATGTGGATGTGAGGAATCATGCTGATGATGGATTCCGTGCTTTGGGGAAATTCCAAAAGAATAACCCTCCGGTCTTCAAGGGAACTCATGAACCGGACAAGGCACAAATTTGGTTGAAAGCTGTGGAAAAGATTTTTCGAGTTATGAATTGCTCAGATGCACAAAAGGTGCAGTTTGGGACTCATATGCTCGAAGAAGAAGCTGCAGATTGGTGGGGTAATACTCGCCAAAGATTTGAGGAAGATGATATTGTGATTACGTGGGATTTGTTTAGAGAAACTTTTCTGGAGAAGTATTTTCCAGAGGATGTGCGGGGGAAGAAAGAGATCGAATTTCTTGAGTTGAAGCAAGGTAATTCGACGGTTGCTGAGTATGCGGCGAAATTTGAGGAGTTGATCAAATTTTGTCCTCACTATAATACTGGTAATGCTGAGAGGTCTAAGTGACTCAAGTTTGTGAACGGTTTGAGACCCGAGATTAGACAAGCTATTGGATATCAGGAAATCAGGCGGTTTTCTCAGTTGGTTAACAAGAGCAGAATTTATGACGAAGACAGTAGGGCTAGGTCTAGCCACTACAAGAGCCTAAGTGATAAGAAAGGAAAAGGACAATTCAGAGGAAAACCTTACGTAACTCCTGCCGATAAGGGGAAACAAAGGGTTGGTTTCGGTGAGAAACCAAGTGGGGGAGTTTCTACTCCGGTGAGATGCTATAGGTGCGGTGAAGAGGGACATCGTGCTCCTGAATGCAAAAGTGTTGAGAAGACGTGTTTTAAGTGTGGCAAGTCAGGCCACAAGGCTCTTGAGTGCAGAAGCGGTGCGGGTGTTACTTGCTATAACTGTGGTGAGCAAGGGCACATCAGTACCAAGTGCGATAAGCTGAAGAAGAATCAAGGGAGCGGGAAAGTGTTCGCTCTATCTGGATCTGAGACTGCTAGCGACGATTGATTGATCCGAGGTACGTGCTTTATTAATGGTACACCTTTGATCGCTATAATTGATACCGGAGCTACGCATTCTTTTATTTCTTTGGATTGTGTTAGAAGGTTGAATCTTGAGTTGTCTGTGATTGGTGGCGGTATGGTTATCGATACTCCTGCTATGGGTTCGGTAACTACACCGTATGTTTGCTTGAATTGCCCGTTGAGTATTTTCGGTAGAGATTTTGGGATTGATTTAGTGTGTCTTCATTTAGATTAACTTGATGTCATTCTTGGAATGAATTGGTTAAAATTCAATCGTGTGTATATTAACTGTTTTGACAAAACGATTATTTTTCCCGATGCGGATGTTGAAAGGGATTTGTTTATGACGAGGAAACAAGTGAAGGAATCGGTACAAGATGGGGCTAAGGTATTCATGTTTATGGCAACTTTGAGGATTGGTGGAAGTGAAGAGATTGATGCTTTGCCCGTTGTTAGAGATTTTCCGGAAGTATTCCCTGAAGAGATAAAGGATTTACCGCCGGAGCGAGAAGTGGAGTTTTCGATAGATCTGATTCCTAGAACTAGTCCGATATCGATGGCTCCATATCGTATGTCGGCCTCGGAGTTAAAAGAGTTGAAGAGTCAACTTGAGGATTTGCTTGAGAAGAGGTTTATTCGTCCGAGCGTGTCACCGTGGGGTGCACCGGTGTTGTTGGTTAAGAAGAAAGAGGGTTCTATGAGGCTCTGTGTGGATTACAGACAGTTGAACAAGGTGACTATTAAGAATAAGTATCCACTTCCAAGGATTGATGATCTGATGGATCAGTTGGTTGGTGCAAGTGTGTTCAGCAAGATTGATTTGAGATCTGGGTATCATCAGATCCGTGTGAAAGCTGAGGATATTCAGAAGACGGCCTTTAGGACGAGGTATGGACACTATGAGTATTTTGTGATGCCATTTGGTGTGACTAATGCACCAGGTGTATTTATGGAGTACATGAATAGGATTTTCCATCCTTATTTGGATAATTTTGTGGTGGTGTTTATCGACGACATCTTGGTTTATTCGAAGAGCGAAGAAGAGCATGCCGAGCATCTAAAGATTGTGTTATCTGCGTTGAGGGAGAAGCAGTTGTTTGCGAAGCTTTCTAAGTGTGAATTTTGGTTGAAGGAAGTTAGTTTCCTTGGTCATGTGATTTCTAGTAATGGTATTGTGGTCGATCCGTCGAAGGTTGAAGCGGTGTCGCAATGGGAGACTCCGAAGTCAATTTTTGAGATCAGAAGTTTTCTTGGTTTAGCCGGTTATTATCGGAAGTTTATTGAAGGATTTGCTAAGTTGTCGTTGCCGTTGACACAGTTGACTAGGAAAGGTCAAGCCTTTGTTTGGGACGCCAAGTGTGAAGCGAGTTTTCAAGAACTTAAGCGAAGGTTGACGACAGCTCCTGTTTTGATTCTGCCAAATCCAGAAGAACCATTCGTTGTGTATTGTGATGCTTCTTTGATGGGTTTAGGAGGTGTGTTGATGCAGAATAACCAAGTTGTGGCTTATGCTTCGAGGCAACTCAAAGTGCATGAGAAGAATTATCCGACGCATGACTTAGAGTTGGCCGCCGTTGTGTTCGTGTTGAAACTTTGGAGGCATTATTTATTTGGCGCAAGATTTGAAGTGTTTAGTGACCACAAGAGTTTGAGATATCTTTTTGATCAAAAGGAATTGAATGCAAGACAAAGAAGATGGCTTAAACTTTTGAAGGATTATGATTTTGGCTTGAATTACCATCCGGGTAAAGCGAATGTAGTAGCGGATGCATTGAGTCGGAAATCATTGCATATGTCGGCGTTGATGGTGAAAGAGCTAGAATTGGTCGAGCAATTTCGAGATTTGAGTTTGGTATGTGAGAGAACTTCTTTTGGATTTAAGTTGGGTATGTTAAAGCTTACAAGTGGTATTTTGGATGAAATTCGAGAAGGACAGAAATCGGATTTGAGTTTAGTTGATCGGTTGACTTTAATCAACCAAGGCCAAGGTGGTGATTTTCGGATTGATGAGAATGGTATTATGAGATGTCGGGATCGAGTTTGTGTTCCGAACATGGTTGAGCTTAAGAAGAGCATCCTTGAGGAAGGACATCGTAGCGGATTGAGTATTCATCCGGGTGCTACTAAGATGTATCAGGATTTGAGGAAAGTATTTTGGTGGCCTAGTATGAAGAAGGATATCGCGGAATTTGTATATTCTTGTTTGACTTGCCAGAAGTCAAAGATTGAGCATCAGAAGCCATCGGGTTTGATGAAGTCGTTGTTTATTCCTGAGTGGAAATGGGATAGTATCTCCATGGATTTTGTATCGGGTTTGCCGAGGACGCCGAGTAATTTTGAGGCTATTTGGGTTATCGTGGATAGGTTGACTAAATCTGCTCACTTTATTCCTATGCGTATGGATTACCCTTTGGAGAAGTTGGCTAAGTTGTATATTGAGAGGATTGTGTGTCTGCATGGTATTCCGTTAAGTATTGTTTCGGATAGAGATCTGCGATTTACTTCGAGATTTGGGGAGAGCCTGCAGAGTGTTTTGGGTACTAAGTTGCGTTTGAGTTCAGCGTATCATCCTCAGACTGATGGTCAGACGGAGAGGACGATTCAGTCGCTTGAAAATCTTTTGAGAGCTTGTGTATTGGAAAAAGGAGGAGCTTGGGATAGCTACTTGCCTTTGATTGAGTTTACCTACAACAACAGTTTCCATTCGAGTATTGGTATGGCACCATTTGAGGCGTTGTATGGTAGGCGGTGTAGGACACCATTGTGTTGGTTCGAGTCCGGAGAGAGTTCTGTTGTTGGACCCGAGTTAGTTCAACAGACTACTGATAAGATCAAGATGATTCAAGAGAAGATGAGAATTACTCAGAGTCGTCAGAAGAGTTATTATGACAAGAGGAGGAAGGCACTTGAATTTCAAGAGGGAGATCATGTGTTTCTTCGAGTCACTCCGATGACAGGTGTTGGTAGGGCACTGAAGTCGCGCAAGTTGTCGCCGCGTTTCATTGGTCCTTATCAGATTTTGCAGAAGATAGGAGAAGTGGCCTATCGTGTGGCTTTACCACCGTCGCTTGCTAATCTTCACGACGTATTCCATGTATCTCAGTTGAGGAAATACATTGTGGATCCGTCTCATGTGGTCCAAATAGATGATGTGCAGGTGAGAGATAACCTGACTGTTGAGACATCACCTATGCGGATAGAGGATCGGAAATTGAAGCAGCTTCGAGGTAAAGAGATTGCTTTGGTGAAGGTCGCTTGGGGAGGACCGGCTGGTGGAAATGTTACTTGGGAGCTTGAGAGCCAGATGAAAGAGTCTTATCCAGAGCTGTTTGAATCAGGTAACATTTTCGAGGACGAAAATTCCTAAAGTGGGGGAGAGTTGTAACAGCCCAAATTTCATTAAATAATTAATTATAGTAATTAATTGATTTAGTGGGATTTTTATTAATGTTGGAATTAATTTTTATTAATTAGTATGGGTAGAAAATTAAGAAGGAATTGGAGAGGAAGGAAAATGAAGGAAATATATAAGAGAGAAAGAAAAGAAAAGAAAGATAGAAAAACATTTGGAAAGAAAGAGGAAAGAAGAAGAAAGGAGAGAAGAGAAGAAGAGGAAAAGTGGAAATCATCAAGAACCAACATCAAAGCTCCGATTAATCGAGGTAAGGGTGAGAAATGTTTCTATTTGATCATTGCATGATGTTATGTATGTTGGGTTGGGGTTTTGGTAGAGTTTTCATCACTTTCCAATTAAGGCAAATGTTGGATTAATCGGTAGATTGATGATTTAATCGGTTGGAACTGAGTAATAATGCCGTAGAATAGTCGGGTAACATGTATTGATGCTATTTGTACTGGTTTTGGTGTTCAAGAAGTTGGATGATGGTGAATTGTGGAGGAGGAACAGAATAGGGTTCTGTTCTGCGCAGGTTCGCTGGCTCTCGCCAGGCGAAGCCTAGCGAATGCTGGCGAGTAATTATGATTAAATCCCAGTGGACTTCGCTGGCGAGTTCGCCAGGCGAAGTGGGGTAGCGAAGGTTCGCCCAGCGAAGGTGCTGGCGAATGGTGGCGAATGAAGTCAGTAGCTACTGACTTGGGCTCGCTGGGAAGTCTCGCCAGGCGAAGCCTAGCGAGTGTTCGCTGAGAGAGTTCACCAGGCGAAGGCCAGGCGAAGGTTCGCTGAGAGGGTTCGCCAGGCGAACGAAGGCGAATTTGACAGCATTTCTCTTTTGCTGTGTTGCTCATGTGGTGATAGTTTGGTGGTTTCACATAGATTGATATTCTTATGATATGATATAGATATGATCTATTGTGATGATGTGTGGGGTGGGTAGCCTCCGGGCGTGAAACCTAGTTGATATGCGATGCGCATTAATTGTGATAATTAGAAGTACATGTGAATACAATGATGAATGTATGTGTATTGTTTAATGAATTGTGAGTGCATATTTATATGCGATTGTTGTGTAAATGCATGGGAACATATGTGATATGTGTGCATTGTTGTTGAATATGATGATGATGTGTGAAATGGATACATTGATAAATGTTTGATATATGTTGTATGTGCAATCATGATGAAATTCTCGAAGGGGTGAATTATTCGAATGCATGGGATTAAGACGCGGGAACGGTCTTAAGTGTATTTATTGTGATTGGTTGATTGTACATGCATCATTCAGTCAAGAGGCAATGTCTGTTAGTTTCGTGGAAACTAATGGCTTGTCCCAAACCTAGAAGGGTGGGTTTGAAGCCTAGGGGACGGGCTTGGTTGTTATCGGTCTAGAAGGGTGGACCCGGTTTAAAGTAAAAACCGAAAAATGATAACAAGTTATCGGTCTAGAAGGGTGGACCCGGTTTAGAGTGAAAAACCGAAAAAAGATAACTAATGTCGGTACCGCATAGCATTGAGTTGCATTGGATATGTTGAGTCACATTGCATAATATTGTTGTTGTATAAATGTGCTTGTGAATGATTGTGAAATTAAGCATGAAGGGATGTGCTTGTGAATGTTCATAATGTTGATATATGTGAACGCGATATAATTATGATTATGAGAAATTGAATTGTGGTGAGAAATACGGAGAGAAACTTGTATTGATTACCTATATATATATATATATATATATATATATATATATATATATATATATATATATATATATATATATATATATATATATATATATATATATATATATATATATATATATATATATATATAATCTTATGCTTTGATTATTATGGTTATATTTCTCACCCTTCTGCTGTTTTATAATGCTCTATGAGGCATTGCAGATTAGGATGCTGGAGTCCTTTTGTGAAGTCAGTCCTCATTCTTTTGAGTCGGCTGCTCTGATATGTAACATCGGGTAGTTAGACTAGTATAGTCAATCTTTTGTGATACATTGCGATGTATCAGTTGATGTGATTGTGTAATCTAACTAATATGATGTATTAATTTGGATAGCTTATGTGTACGTGGATTGATATTTTGAAAACGATTAAATGATTTGATCTTCCGCTTAATTTTGAAAATGTTACATATTTTATGGAGCAAGTGTTTTATTGGTAAAATTGTGGCATTCTTCTTTTATACCTTATTATAAAACCTTTTTACTCTGATAATTTGTATGTGCTTAATTGTTTTATATGCATTTATTTGGGGTATAGAAGGGGGTGTTACACACGATATACATTCCGGCATGGCTAACGAGATGGCGCACCTCACTGTGCGAGTCGACGGTCTCCGGGATTACATATTCCACACCGGGGCTCTAAACCTCGCCGCCCGTGACCCCCCAGTCAGAGGTCGAGGCAGAGATCGAGGACGAGGACGAGATTAGTAGTATTTTTCATTTTTGCCATTTTTGTTGTTTTTCTGTATTTCTGTTGTATCTCCCTTCCGCATTCCTTCAAATCAGTGGGGACACTGATTGAGCTAGTGTGGGAGCGAATCGTTATTTCCCTTTTCATTTCCCTTTCTCATGTTATTTTCCATTGTACTTGTTCTTTCGAATTTAAAGAAATTTTAATTTTCGGTCTCGGCAAATAAGCTCTTATATATATATTTATCTCCGTTACGTGAACTCCCTGCGTTTCATATAACTACATAAAGAAATCTTTAAGCATCACGAGGACACGCCAAAGTTCAATCAAGTATGGAATTCCCGAGAAGAAAATTTTAACAACTCCATTACCGTCCTGACACCTTAGACCTCCAGTTTATGCGAGTCCGTTTCACTACCTACACGTACCGAAGTTTCAAGCTCCTACTCAACGTAGCCCCCAGTAGTTTATACAAGCAGTCAGCAACATCCTAAATGCTTCTAAGCGATGAAACCGATGCAAATAAGTGTGTGTGATCTCTAACTCAAAATGAAAAATCATGAAGAAGAAAAGCCATATAGCCTGAGTATAGAGACATGTTCCTTCTAAGTTAGGTGCTCCTCACCCGAGCATTTAGCCCAACGGTACAGAAAGTCTTTGGAAATCAATAGCATAAGCTTATGTGCAAAGAAGAATCGAAATAGAAAAGAGATCATAGCCACTAACAGGTTGACTTGCCATGAAAGTATACGGATAACGAGCTTAATGTGACTGCGCCAGAACAAACCGGGTAAAACTTGTTGCAAGGAACTTGACGCCAAGTTGCAGTAGCATGATTGGAACTGGCTTGCATAAAAAGGAGGCCTTCGAAGACTTACAACTCTGTGTCACCACCGTATGTGTTTTGTTTCGATTTTTGTCTTGGCCTTCCTAAATTGTAATTTGAGAAAAAACACCTCTCGGAAGGGAGGAGCGTGTCGCGGGCTTGCCACATTCTTCTAACTTTTACTTGAGGACAAGTAAAGATTCAAGTTTAGGGGAGTTTGATAACGCGAAAATATATCTATAAAATGACATGTGTTTTAACTAATGTTTGACCGGTTTCACTCCGAATTCGGGGCATTCCATGCTATTTGTCTAAGTATTATGCAGGTATTCGAAGAACATGTCCAAGCAAAGCAATATGAAGAAAAGGAGCAAAAACAAGTGAAAAATGGATGAAAAACCAAGTGAAAACCAGCAGAAACGAGCTTGACTGATGTGACGACCGTCACACAGCTGTTACGACCGTCATGCGTGTGACGACCGTCACACCTCCATGACGACCGTCATGCAGCCAGAACGTGCAGAATAAAGTCACGTGCAAATTTCCCCCCTCAAAGACCAGAAGTGTGGCCACTAACTCCTATTTTTCTGCCTCAAACCCACTTCCTGAAGGAATAACCCTTAGATACTCTCCCTCTATAAAAGGAAGAGGTTGGGACCTGAAAAAGGGAGTCGCATTCAAGACAACGAAGTGCTGCCAATTCATCTTCAGAGCAACCTTTCCATTATATTATTCTTATTTGTTTCTCTTTTCCTTCTCTGCATTCTTTAATATTTTGTAATTCCCATTTCCCTTGTACGATCAATTGGCACCAAGACCAGAATCCTACCAACGTTGTGGAGGATCTGCCCAAAGGCCAATTGGAATATTTACAGATTTTCAATTTTAATTGTAATTTCAGTTTTTCATTATGATGCATGTTATTAATTACTGTTTTTATTTATGTATTATCATTTCTACTTCCATGTCTATCTAAATTACCGTAATCGTTATGTAATAATAATTCAGACGGAATTTGATAATAATTGGCGTAGTCTTTCTCTTTTCAAAAACTCAGTTATGGTTCTAGTTTTTAATCAAAATTCTAAATAAATCTTTGTCACGACAGTGAGAAGCTATTTACGGTGATTTTGCCACGACAGTGGGAAACCATATTAAGGTATGAACCAACAAGCGACAGCTAAGGCTAAGACCAGATAGTAAAAACTAGGCATTCGATTTAAAAACAGCAAAAGCACTTTAAAAAGGATTAGAACTTAGAGATTTTCAAAAGGTAACTCCAACCCCGAACGGGATAGCGATAGCATATGTTCCGCCTTAGAGTTGCGACTAGCGTCAACAACCATCGTGAGACAAAAGTCTTTAAATCACTATTTTCTTCTTAAACTAAGTTTGAAAACACTTAATACGTCAATAAATTGTCAAATCCCCGAAGAACAAAATTATTGCATATCGATTCATAAATTCATATCTTAAGAAAAAAACCTTAGTTCCCTTTAGTACGCATTTATTCTGCCATTATTCAACTTGAAACCAAACCGACCTAGCTAAACACCGTAACACCCGATAACACTAGATTGATTACGAGTCCCTGTGGGATCGATATCTATTATTACTACGCGATAGATTGTGCACTTGCAGTTAGATTTGTTAGACATAGAAAGTCGCGATCATCGAGTATCTTCGTCGCTCCGAACAGGTGACGGCGAAAGAGAGGTTGATTCTAGGTGGTTTTTGTGCCGGCGTAGACTCTACGGTCGGGCCCTTGGTCTGGAGGAGGTTGCGACGGCTTTGGTCTTCTTCTGAGCCAGGGAGCATCGCTCTTCTCGAGGAGGTGACCTGTCCCTTTTGTAAGAAACAGTCGGCTGGGGTCGTTCCAGCCGGGGGCGGCACCTTATCGGTCTGGGAGATGGGCTCTTAGAATCTTCTACGTACCATGTCCTCCGTGGGGGAGGAGAGAGGCTGATGGAAGCCGGGCGACAGTGTCTCCGTAGAGGAGAGAGGCTGACAGAAGGTCGTCGATGGTGTCTCCGTGGGGGAGGAGAAGAACTGGGAGAAACCGAGCAACAATGACTTCGCGGGAGAGAGCGCGACGGTTGTTCTCTCTCGAGCATCCCTATGTGTTCGTTCTGCCCGAAGATCATCAAGTTGGTTTGATTGATCGCTGCGAACAGAGTCGTGACGGTAGGATCGACGCCCGTCGAAATCGGAATGGGCTAGTAGACAGTCGGGTTGTCAAAGCGTTGGGCGGCGTTGAAGGTCGCGTCCTCAGAGGATGGTGTGCCCGTCCCTCTGGTGATCTTCTTCATTGTGGGCGGTCGCGTTGGGGTCGCAGCCGTTCCCGTTGGAGAAGGGGGGTAAAGGCGGATCCCAGCGCATTGTCGTTACGTGGGCTGCCCATGTTTGAGATGAAAGTGTTGAAAGTTGTTTTGGTCTCTGGGCTACTATGCTGAGATAGGAGAAGGGACGGGGAAGCAAAAGGTTTCCACAGACGGCGCCATTGATCTCAGCTGACCAGAAAGAATCAATGACCAACCACGCGTCGTTAGATTGTTGTTTTTACCGGAGTTGCGAAGGGAAATGAGGTGTACATGCAAGACACTCCAATACTTAAGTGAGTAAAAGATTAGAGAGAAGGCAAGCACAGAGATTAGGTGTATAAAAGAAGTTACCCCTCTAGTGAAATAGAGTATTTATAGTGTGCCCCCAGTGCAGGGCCAACGGTTACATTGTATTGGGTCAGACTGTCAGGTCCAACTCAAATAACTGTCAGGGCTTATGTGGCGTAGTGAAGACCAGCACGTGGTCTTCGCCCTAAATCAACTGCCCCGTGATCTTTGAAAGGTGGGTTGACTGACTCTTTCCAAAGTGGGTAGTTGTCTGATGATGTGTCTCCGCGTGGGGGACACGTGGAGGACCTAGGGGAAGTGCGTGAGCTTCTCCGTCAAGAAGGTCTTATGCTCGACGCATGTGTCTAGTTGAGGCATGTGCCCGACGGAGGAGGATTGGGCTTTGTTGGGCCTCATCAGCATATCATTGGGTTTGACATGTCTGACTGAGGGGCAGGTCCCAGCCCAGTTCAGGACACATATTATCATAAGTTTTGTGAGATTATTTGTTTAAGATAACTTATGAAAATAACTTATAACATTATTCATAAGGTGTTTTCATCTTAGTTTCATAACTTCTCTAAGATAATCAATATTTATTTATATATTTTAATTGAAAATACAAAATATAATATAATAATAAAAAAAATTATTCATATTTATTTAAATAAGTCGGTCTGTTAGGTTTAAAACATTTTTTTCCATGACCTGAGACCTAACATTTTTAACTAAATAAACTTATAAAAAATTCTAAGCATTTTCTATTTTTAAAAAAAAATTATAACCTGAGCCTGTGTAGGCTAGGTCCATAGAACCTTGTTGTTAGTTTGACTTATTTTCACCCCTACCTGTGATAATACTTGAAATGGTCCATCCGAAGCATGTTTAAGGAGTCGAAAATCCCAAATGTCAATAGTTTATTGGTCCTCAAAATCAAAATAGGGCAATCTTGAATAAACGTGACAATGGAGTGGAGCAGATCATCTTGAATAGACATGTGACCTGTCTAAATGGAGTGGAGCAGAAAAACTCATTTCTAATATAGACTCAAAAATTACTACCCGAGTTCGACTTTATATGAACTTTAGACTACATGTCTCTAAATGGACTTTTTTCAATGAAAAATAAAAATAAAAATACCATAATATTTATTATAAATAAAATTAAAAATTATACTATTTTAAACATAATATATTTTTAAGTACTATATTATATTTTATAAATATTATAATGTATTCTTAAATACAATACATGTCTAAATTATATAAAATAATACTTGAATATTTAACATAAAAGAAACTAATAGAATACAAGAAAAAATTGTTGATTTTATTAAGGTATAATATTTAAAATAGAAAGATTAAATAGAATAGAGATAAAATTTAGTGAAGTGAAAAAAATCAATGTGTTATTTTTTAGTAAGATGGTATAAATATTAATATAGTTTTTTAAAATTTATAGCAATGTAGGCTTAATGGATTGACTACCCACGACCCATATGAGCTAGTCTTAATGGATAACGTGTTTTTTAAGGCTGGGCTAAAAAAACCTTTAAAAATATGAATTTTAATTTTAAAGCCCAAATCTTATGATTTTTTGGACCTGATAAGCCAACCTATGTGAAAATATGAGTTTTAATTTTAAAGCCCAAATCTTATGATTTTTCGGGCCTGATAAGCCGATCTATATGGACTAACTCATTTTGATAGCTTTAATGTCAAAAGAGTGGGACAGAACCAGATTTCACCTGCTTACCCAAATCTAATTTTTTGATAAGTCCCTAGCCTAATCTCTGTTGGAGGTGAAGAATTGAATCTCAAGCTCGTTTCAAAACGACTTTGAGTTGGATTTGGATACCCTATCCGCTCACATACCTGCAGTTTAATCAATATTTATATTACAAATAATCTATTTCTTCAATATCTAATTACATTAGAAATAAATAAATAAAAAGTAAATTTTGAATAATAAAGTTAAAACCAAAATATGAAAGCATTGATCATCTAGCTAATATTTCAAATTATCAAAACAAAATACAAAATTACAAACTAATATAAACGAGAGGGATTGGGAATGGAATATGGTAGGTACTGGGGAACCCTGACATTACCAATGTGTTGAATAGAGTCATTTAAAGAATTTGTTGCTAAGAATATCCTAGGAAAAAAGTTTAACATCCAATAATGAAATATCTCTGGGTTCAAACTATTTTGAACTTATAGTATGTATAATGGTGAAGAGCCGAAAATGTAAACTTAAAACAGAATTCCAAGAACTCTTAAATCAAAGCAAAATTGCTCCTAAATCGGAGAATAACTCTGCTACCAAACTTTCTAACAAAGTTCTCAATGAGTCTCAACTTCCCTTCCCTCTCTTCTCTTAATAAGAAATTCCATAAAATTAAAGAAATATTCTAACTAACTCTCATTAGACATGATATTCCATATAAATTAATGAAGTCTGTGTGAATTTTAATCAATAAAAGTGTTGAAAGTGTCGGTTAAAGAATTTGTTGCTAACATTATCCTTGTAAAAAAAATATAAGATCCAATAATGAAATATCTCTAGGTTCAAATTATTTGCCCTAAAAACATCAAGACAATATGGCGACAGAAGCATGATCCTAGATAAAACATTATGACGAAAGTTGATCAATTTAGCCAGCCAACTTCACTTAGTGAAATATAACTTGGTTGATGTTGTTGTATAATATCAAGACAATGTTATTGTCGAGGCTCGTTTATGTGTAAAGATAATATTATAACAGCTTTATCTATAAGAGGGGTGGGATATAAGATTATGGAAGATTGATTCTTCAAACTCGCAAAGCAGATGTTTATATCATCTTCTAGATTAACTCTAAACAGAAACATGCATATTCCAGATACAAAAGAAATTGGCGCGACACAAAAGACTCGAAAGAAGTGCGAAAAACTCTAAATATTGATGTCATCTGATCTTAAGTTAAACTCAATAGTGCTGAAATGGAATAGCAAATAATCAAGGAGTCATATATATAATACACATCATGATTCCAGATGTATGTCATGATAGACTTTGTAGCTTTTTCTGGTTACTGTGGAGGCAATAAGATTTTAACTGGGACCTGATGCATACTTGATACCAAGGTTTAAAAATGCAGACTAGATTGAATGATGAGACTGCAATATTAGGGTTGCAACAATGTCCACAACCGTTTTAGACCACAATTGCAGTGTTATTGATAATCACATAGAAAACCGAATCAAAACATCGCAATGTATATAGCGCAACAGACTATGTAGTGCTTACAATAAATATTTTCTATCTTCCTTTCACTTTACATCATTGATTTAGAAAGTATTCAAAGAATTTGAGATATTTTAAAATGATTGAGAGTTGATAATGAGATAGATATAAAATTTTAGAAAGAAAATAGAAGATATTAGAATAATAAAATATAATGTTCACGTGGCAACAATCGCAATGCTTAAAATTGCAGTAGCCACAACCACAATCTCAATTTAATGTTTGATACTATCCAAACTTCTCACCACTAGACAAACCCTAGTTGATTAATAGAATTTGCAGCTTCATGGGAAGGCAGAGTAGAATCTTTTTTCTAATTATTATTAAGAATTGTGACACGAATGATCATTTTACAACCTCTTTTATGAGATTTCACATGGATAAACACACTAGACTTAATTAACATATAAATACAATATCTATTGCAAAAAAATGGCACTGCAGATTGCCTGCAATAACATCTTTGCCACAGTCATGCATTCAGGACAACCGTAGTCATTGAATCGTGATTGGACAGTGACTAGGGTTGACAAACGGGCAAGCCCGTCCCGTTTAGGCCCTCCCTACAAAAGCCCGGAAAAAAAGGAGCGGGGCGGGGAGGACATAGTTGAAGATGTGGACCTAAAACCTTAGCCCATCCCGCACAAAAGTGTGGGCGGTGTGGGGTGGGTCCACGGGCACTGCACCTTCTAGGCCTAAAAATGCATAAAATTATGCTAATGTCCATCCATGCCCGCAAAATCCAAAAAAAAAAACGGAGTAGGACGGGACGGATATATTAGAGGGCGAGGGCCTAAATCGTTAGCCCGCCCCTAACTGGGACGGTCTAACTTCAAATATAATTTTTTATTTCTTTAAAATGAAAAATAGAAAATTTGAACCATCCAATATCAATCCAACAATCACAGTTGTTCTAATTGTGTAACTAGGGCAAATCTGATTGGAAGCAATCATGGTCCATACCACGTGTTAGCTGAATCCAAAAACTCAAATGAGCCAACACTTAGTTCCCTATTATTTTGTTCTGGATTACAGGGATTTATTTTCCTTTTTCAATCTATAATACAATCTCATTTTCCCTATTATTTTTGGGTTCCTAACACCCCTGATGATCAACATAGGACTTTCATAGAGCAAACTTTCTCATTGTTTTGCAAAGGCGGTTCCAAACCTGAAAAGTCGCAATGGTTTATAATGATCTAACTACTATACAAAGCTTGTAACTTAAATGCATATTTGAAAAGGACATACACCCATTAGCAATTCCATTCAACCATGCAAGCATAATTCTAGAAACAAAAATGCTCACAAAATACATACCTATGCAATTTTAGGAAGCTGACTTCTTGCTAAAGGATCTTGATCTGATTGATACTGCTTCCATTCTCCTTTCCAATGGCAAAACCAGAAATTTTATGCCTAATTATTTTTGCACAACATTATCAGAGGTAGACTAACATTCTAAATTAAACCACCAAAGGCAGCAGCCATCATAATCAAAGAAACATAACATAGACACGAACACACTAAGACATAGACAGTTAGACACTTGTTCCGTGGTTTTAAATTGCAGTATGCAACCGCTAGTATAAGGAATGGTGTGTTACCTTATAGCTGTTAATTGTTGGGTCAAATTATTGAGCTCCAAACTAGAAAGTTTGAGAGAAATTAAACTTCCAGGTACCTCTTCAGAATAAACCTTAGACAATTTCTTAACAGAATCTCCTAATTTTCCAAAAGCCTATGCAACAAATAAACACCAACAATTAGTTCTAGATCATATCAACCATTCAACAAATCAATTCAAATTCGCAACACAAAAACCTACAATTAGTGTTTGTTTATTTGATCGTGAAAAGAAAATCAATTTCACTACACAGAAACCAAAATAAATAGCAAAAGAAGAAAATTTTGTGGTACCATGGAGAATACGAACAAGTGAGAGAGAAGTCCCAATTCAGGGGTGGGACGAAACTCTGCAAATTCGGGCGGCGGTGTCGTTGTGAAAAGGGATGGTAAAAAAGTCGGCGAATTGGGTGAAGACTGGACGGAGATTGACGACGGCGGTGAGGTGCTGACACGGTGGAGAAGGGGGTGCGTGAAGATGAATGGGGGTGTATTTTGGTGAAATTGAAAGATTGTAGTGAGTGTGGTTGAAATTGAAGAGACATTTATGCTAAGTTTATGGTTTGAAGCAAGAAATAGCGAGAGGGAATAGCAGTTGCAAGTTGCAATCGCAATTCGGAAGGTTTTCTGGTAGTTGTTTTTTTTTGTGATTTGTTTCTTCTAAATCTAAACTAGCTTGAACGAAATGTTCTAATGGAGGATAAAAAAGAGAGGAATAAATTTGTAGTATTGGATTGGGATAGAGGGGTATGTTGGTTTAAATTTTCTTTTTCTTTTGATAATTTTTTTTATCCACGAGTCAAATTTTTTTATGTTTATCATCATTGCAAATTCTTTTAAAATTATATTTATTTTTTAAATAAAATAAAATAATAAAATAACATGTATTGAATTCAAATATTTGATTGGTTGAGGTATCGATATTCAACTAAATTTAAAAGTACTAGAGTGTTCAATGTGTTTTTGTTACACATTATGCTAGTGTACATTTACTAAGGGGAAAGAAAAATGTGTCAAGAGAGTCAAATTATTAAATTATTAACTTTCATGAACTAATATGTGTTCATGTCGATTTATCTTATAGGTCTAATTAGTCACAACTTGTACCAATTTATTCTATGGAATTAATTAGTCACGATTTTTCTTGACTTAATTTCAATGTTTACTATAGTTACTTAACTATTAAAAGTTACATATTAGTTCATTAAACAGTTATGTCAGTCAACTTAATTTTTTTTGTTAAATATTGAGAAAAATATTAACTTGTGATGATGTGGTATGACAGCAAGACAAAAATTAAAATATTGACTCAACAAAGGTCTTGTATCAATATTCTAAGCTTTATTATCATGATTGCATTTGTTTCTTGAGTTTCTAGGGTTTCTTCTTCATCTTCCTCAACAATTATCTTCTTTAACATTCATCTTCATCAACATCCATCTTCTTCAAAACTTATGTTCAAATGTCAAAGAATTCCAACACCTATTCGAAGTCAAACAACCAAAGTTTTGGGACATTTGGATTTGTATTCAGAAGAAAAAAGATGATGGAGTGCTTTTACCAAGAAGAATGTGTTCTTTGTATAATTACAGACATGAATAGTGTGAATGTTAGGGAAAAATTTTAGGGTTGTAGAAATTACATAAATCAAATGGAAAAGGATTGCAATTTCTTCAAGTGGTTAATAAACTAAATTGTTGATGGAAGGGATTTGAAGATTGAAAGTATTCCATTCGAGAATCAATGAATATTTCAGCTTCACAAAGGAACCATAAATGGCGATAGATGAATAATTGTTTATTTTGAACGGTGGCTCTAATCTCCTTTACAACGGTGCAAGGTGGGTCTGCATGGTTATCACTCTAACGCTCAAGTCAATTCAAGATTCAAGATGAGTAAAGTGAAATTTGAGATTAGAGATTGTATACCTTTTCATCATATCTGAACTATTTTTATATTCTGGTTCAATTATAGTGGGTTTGAGATGGTTAAGCCTTAGTTAATTAGGCTTTTGCTCGGTCTAGAACAGTTGCCCCTAAGACTTTGTCAGGCATTAAAGAAGCCAGTGAAAATCTTTAGTATCATTATCGACCTCTATGTCGTAGTTCGATGTGGAATACAACTGAATCACTTGGGATTAGTTTTGAAAAAATTAATGGGAAACATGTTAGAACAATATTTGGTTATGCATCTATACCTTTGAGTTTTAATGATAACGATGTAGTATTTATGTGAGAACAATTTTGGTACCCTAACGGTTTGTTATTGTGTAGCTTTAACAGTCATTTCTGATTTTGAGTATATAACGTGCAACATTATCAGTTTCTGAATATTGTGTTTTGAAATTCACTTCTGCATTGATTCACTCCTAAGAAGCTTCTGGAAAGACGCTATGTTACTGCTACAATGTTCTCTCCGCTTCTGCTTTTGGATGTGACTCTGGTAATTAAGCTTTTGAAGAATGGCAAGCTTCTAAAGTTTTGTTACTTAGATGAATACTCTAAAGATCTCAAGCCAGACGCTGATGTTGTCAAGGTTCTGATTGATGATTCTGAAGATTTTGATTTCAGCTATGTGGTTCTTCTTTTCATGCTTCATCAACTTTTCATCAGAAGTCAATGAATTTGAAGATAAGATCAAGAGGATATGTGAACAAATAATACATGGTACAAAACAAAAAATATTCCTACCACTAACCTGAAATTGTGGGCGAAGGACTGTATTATTCTTCACACCTATCACTAATCCGTTAGTAGACAGCTGCATTTTTGCGTATTTCTGATTTGTCCTCCAACGATTCCTTTTTCATGTTATATAAAGAGGACTTGGAGACTTGAAAAATAGAGAGGCCAATTTTTACAAGACTATTTCTACGTGAAAAAGCTCTCAACTACGTGCTTTATTTTCTTTAAGTGTTTATATTTCATGTGTGTAAAATATGCTTGTGTAGAAGCAACTTGTAACATAAAATCTTTATTCAAACTTATTGTTTGTGTTTCCTTAAGGGACCAATTATGTCAGAATCCTTAAGAAAACTTTGACAGTTTGTCATTGTGGTCTGTTAGTCAATAGTTGTTGCTCATGCATTTGTAATCAGTTGATTATAGTGGATTAAGTCCTTGTGTACAAGACGAAATTACCTTGGCGGGTGGACTGGATTAGCTTTGATTTTCAAGCGAACCAGGATAAAATTCCTTGTGTCTTTCTCTTTTCAATCCTTTGATTTTGTTGAGTTTTTGAGTTGGTTAAAAAGCTTCTATTTTGAAAACCCGATTCAACCCCCCCCCCTTTCTTGTGTTCTTCACACCTTCAATTGACATCAGAGCTTTGGTTCTGATTGTGATAAAAAAATTATCAACACTTCACTGTGTTCAGTACCGATCCAGTCTGTGTATGTGTGTGAGAAATAATGGTTGTTGTTGCTCCTGTTGCTAACAACAACGAGAAAGATCACTACAGCGTTAAACCGCCAGTCTTTGATGGTGAAAAGTTTGATTATTGGAAAGAGAGAATTGAAAGTTTATTTCTGGGATATGATGTTGATCTCTGGGACCTTGTAGTCGATGGCTACGTTCACCTAGTTGATGTTGCAGGAAACAACGTAGCAAGAAGTGATATGACATATCAGCAAATGAAGGATTACAAGAATCATCAAAAAGCTAGAACGATATTGCTTAATGTTATCTCTTATACAGAGTATGAGAAGATGACAAACAAAGATACTGCTAAGTCTATTTTTGATTCTCTGAGGATGACTCGTGAAGGGAATGCTCAAGTAAGGGAGACAAAGACTTTGACCTTATTCCAAAAATATGAGGCATTCAGAATGGAATACGATGAAATCGTTGAGACTATGTTCTCAAGATTTCAGATGCTTATCGCAGGACTCAAGGTTTTGGACAAAGGGTACTCTCTATGGATGACCATGTCAAGAAAATCATTAGAAGTCTCCCCAAAAAATGTAGACCTATGGTAACTGGCTTGAAGTTGTCTAAGGATCTGAACAGTGTTAGTCTTGAAGAACTTGTTAGTTCTTTAAGAAGTCATGAGATAGAGCTCGAGGAAAATGAACCTCAGAAGCGAGGTAAATCTGTTGCTTTGAAGTCCAAGCCTGAGAAGGAAATGGCTTATCAAGCTGAGGAAGAATCAAAAGATTATGATGAAGACTCATAAGATGATGATCAGTTATCGCTGATTTCCAAGAAGGTCAACAGACTCTGGAGGCACATGCAGAATGGTCAAGGGAAGTTCAGAGGAGCTTGGAAGACTACTGGTCATTCTGATTTGTCATATGAACAGAAGAAGCAAGGTTCTGGTGAAAAAGGTTATTTGCTATGAGTGAAAAGATTCAGGCCAATATAAGAACGAATGTACTAAGCTGAAGAAGGAGAAAAGGCCTAAAAAGAAGTCTTCTAAAGGCAAAAATGGGCTCATGACTACATGGGACGACTCAGATTCAGAAGAAGATTTTGAAGAGGAACAGACCAATGTTGCATTGATGGCAACTACAGTTGATTCTGAAGGTTCTAAAAAACCAGAGGACAAGGTGTTGTCAGAATCAGAATCAGATTCCGATTCTGAAGAGGTATTTTTTAAACTATCTCGTTCTGATATTGAGTCATGTCTCTTTGAAATGCTGGAAAAGTACCAAAGTCTTCAAAGTAAATACAAGGACTTTAAACAAGTCCAAGTAGTTGCTTCTGAAACTCATAGTGAGCTTGAAAAAGATATTTCTTCCCTAAATGAAAAGATTTTTTTCTTTAGAAAGTATCAATTTTGCTTTGAAAAGTAAAACTTCAAAACTTGAGAAAGAAATAGTCTCAGAAGCTTCTGGTACTGATTGCATCATCAGATATTACAAATCATTCTAATACTTTTCAATTAAAAACATAGATATAAGCAAAATGGTTTCCATGATCAATGGAGTTAACACAAATAGCAAGAAAGGTCTAGGTTGTACAAAAACTTTAAAACCTGATGAAAGTCATAATGTAAAACCAAAACCTCTCTATGAGCATTTCGTGCCTACTGGCATTGAGCTTGAGTGTTTTGAGCTTGCACAAAAACCTGCACAGACATAAAACTCTGTTCTAAAACCTATGTATCATGCACAAATTCTACTTGATCATCCTGCTGTGCAGAAACCCAAGGTTGTAAAAAGCTCTTAGAGAACTAACAAAAAAGGACCCAAAAAGTGGGTACCTAAGGATAAGACCATATATGTTGCAGACATCCTTAGTAGCTTAGTTGAGACACCAATCATGGTACCTGGACAGTGGATGCTCGCGACACATGATGAGAAGAAGGAATATGTTTTAAGATTTGGAACTTAAGCCTGGAGGCTTCGTTGGTATCAGAGGATACCAGAAAGGAAATATCATTGGCTCTGGAACTATTGGTAATGGTAAGCTTCCTTCTATTACTAATGTTATTTTGGTTGATGGTTTGATGCATAACTTATTGTCTTTTAGTCAGCTTAGTGATAATGGTTATGACATCATCTTTAATCAAAAGTTTTGTAAGGCTGTCAGTCAGAAAGATGGCACAATCCTTTTTAATGGGAAGAGGAAAAACAACATTTATAAGGTCATACTTTCTGATATTAAGGAGAAAAACATAGAATGCTTAATGTATGTTAATGTGGAGCAATGGATATGGCATATGGGTTTGGGCCATGTTAGCATGAGGAGGATTTCTTAACTAAATAAGCTTAGATTAGTCAGAGGTTTACCCAACCTGAAGTTCGCTTTAGATGCTCTTTGTGAAGCATGTCAGAAAGGCAAGTTCTCTAAGACTTCTTTCAAAGCAAAAAATGTTGTTTCTACCTCCATACCGTTAGAGCTTCTGCATATTGATTTGTTTGGACCATTGAAAATTGCCTCTATCGGTGGTAAAAAAGTATGGATTGGTCATTATTGATGACTATGGTCGTTGGACACGGGTAAAGTTCTTGAAACACAAAGTCGAGTCACATTCTGTGTTTTCTACCTTCTAATCACAAGTGCAAACATAGATGGATTGCAAAATAGTCAGAGCCATAAGTGATCATAGTGGCGAATTTGAGAATAAGTACTTTGAGAATCTTTTTTATTCTTATGGAATTTCCCATGATTTCTCCTATCTTAGAACTCCACAGCAGAATAGGATTATAGAAAGGAAGATTAAGACTTTATAAGAGATTGCTCACACCATGATCCAAGAGACTGACATAGCTAAGCATTTATGGGCAGAGCCAATTAACACAACTTGTTATATTTAGAACATAATTAGACCTATTATGGGTAAGACTCCTTATGAATTGTGGAAGAACAGAAAGACCAATATTTCGTATTTTCATAATTTTGGTTGTGTAATTTTATGTTGAACATTAAATAGAATCTTGGAAGGTTGATTCTAAGGCACAAAAGTATTTATTGTTAGGATATTCTGAACGTCCAAAAGGCTATAAAATCTTTAACACTAAAACACGAATTGTTAAGAAATCAATTCATATTAGATTCAATGATAAGCTTGACCCTGAGAAGTCAAATCTAGTTGAGAAACTTGCAGATTTAAATATCACTTTCTTAGAATCCAAGGATAAAGATTCTGGAGAAAGAGACTCATAAGACAAAGATAAGAACATTGAAGCAAAAGACTCAGAAATGACTCAACCAGAAGCTATCGTTGGTCCATCTTATCAAAAGAAGAGTAGACCAAGAACCTCTCATTCTGAAGAATTGATTATGGGAGATAAAGAGCACCAGTCAAAACTCGATATTTGTTCAAACCTTCTAAATAAACTCTTTCGGGTTTGGTATATTTGATAGAGCCAACATCTATTGATGAAGCTCTTCTAAATAATGAATGGATTCTAGCTATCTATGAGGAACTGAATCCATTTACCAAAAACAATGTTTGGAATCTTGTTCAGAAATCAAAAGGTGTCCATGTCATTAGAACCTTTTGATGTTCATAAACAAGCTCAATGAGAAAGGTGAAGTTGTCAAAAACAAAGCTCGATTGGTAGTCGTGGTTATAGTCAATAAGAGGTTATAGACTATACATAAACCTTTGCACCAGTCGCTAGGTTAGAGTCTATTTGTCTTTTAATTTTGTTTACAGTCAATCATAACATCATTCTGCATCAGATGGATGTTAAGAGTGCATTCTTGAATAGGTACATTTCTGAAGAAGTGTATGTGCATCAATCCTGTGTTTTTGAGAGTTCTGAAAACCCATATTTTGTTTTCAAACTTAAAAAATTGTTATATGGTCTGAAACAAGCTCCTAGAGCTTAATATGAAAGGATAAGTATCTTCCTTTTGGAAAATGATTTCACCAGAGGGAAAGTGGACACAACACTTTTTTGCAAATCCTTTAAGAATGATATTTTGGTTGTGCAAATTTATGTTGATGATATTATATTTGGTTCTGCTAATGCATCGTTGTAAAAAGGATTTTGCTAAGTTAATGCAGGAAGAATTTGAAATGAGTCTGATAGGATAACTCAAGTTCTTTCAGGGGGTTCAAATTGATCAACGTTTAAAAGAGACGTGCATCCACCAAAGCAAGTATACAAGAGAACTTTTAAAGAAATTTAACTTATCATAATGTCAGCAAAGCAAATACTCCAATACATCCTACATGCATTTTGGAAAAGGAAGAGGTATGTGGTAAGGTATATTAGAAGCTATTCAGAGGCATGATAGATTTTCTCCTTTATCTAATTGCTTTTAGACCTGATATTTTATTCAGTGTTTGTTTGTGTGCTCACTTCCAATAAGACCCTAGGCAGACTCACTTAACTGCTGTTAAGAGAATCTTTAGGTATCCGAAAGCTACTACTAATCTTGGTTTATTTTATAGAAAATCAAGTGAATACAATTTAGTAGATTATTGTGATGTTGATTATGCCAGAGACAAAATAGAAAGGAAAAGTACTTCTGGAAGTTGTTAATTTCTAGGAGACAATTTGATCTCGTGATCCAGTAAGAGACAGTAAAAAATTGCGCTTTCAACAGCTAAATCTGAGTATATCACAACTTCTAGATACAACACTCAGATACTCTTAATGAAAGGTCAGCTGAAGATTATCAGATCTTTGAGAGTAACATTCTTATTTTCTATGATGATACTTTTGTTATTTGTTCATTCAAGAATCCTATCTTGCATTCTAGGGATAAACATATTGAGATTAAACATCACTTTTTACGTGACTATGTTTAGAAGGGTATTTTCCATCTAAAATTTGTTGATACAGACCATCAGTGGGTTGATATCTTTACAAAACCCCTTGCTAAGGATAGATTCATTTTCATTCTGAAAAATTTGCTTATGAACTCTTGTCTAGAATGAAAAGATGTTATTAGAATGTTAAGCTTTCAAAATTCTTGATTAAGATTCTAAGGATTTATTATTGTTTGTTTGATTCTAAAACATGAGCTTTTAAAGTGAGGAAGTTTCATGAATTAAAAAGGTTTTGATCAGAAGCAATCCTATCCATTTGTCTTCTTGATTCTGAATAGTTACAACAATTAATGGTTGTCTTTTCGTTTGATAACGTGTGGTCTTTAGTGGTGACAAATGTCCCACTTCCCGAGCATGCGTAATAATGACGTGACACATTAGGTTTAATATTTCTTGGAACCAGGTTAAATTTTTACGGATTCCCCCTATGTTTGAGCATTTATTTGTAATTATTGCTAAATTGTTTATATAAACCCACTACACTCACATTTCAAATTAGGCTCACATTATTCCCACACTTTCTCTCTTTCAAACCTAAAACCATTCTCTGAAATTGTTCATCTCCTTCAACCTTCAAACTTCTACAATGGCTGAAAATCAACAACAACAATCTCCTCGTTGATCTATTCCTAATAAAGATCAACCAGTCATCGCTTTCAACACTCAAGTAGAAGAACTGATGGTCCTATGTGAAACCATCGTTGATTTCAAAAACCTATAGGATAATGGTCTTGATCTAACTAGAACTTTGGAATTCCAAGGTTGGAGTACCTTCTTTGAAAGACTAAAGGGTCCAGTCTACCCATTTCTTGTCAAACAATTTTGGATTCATGTTGTGGCTAAAAAAGAAACAATCACTTCCTACATCTTTGGCAGAAACTTGTAATTACGAAGAAGACTATCCCTGATCTGATTTCTCATTATGGAAATGGGAAAAGGGTGTTATATGTCAAATCTGATGCTAAGAGAGAAGTAAAGGTAGCATCAACAATCTTCGAGGAAGAAACTGTGTTTGAGGAGGGAAAGGGTCCCAGTGCCAAGTGTAGCACCCCAAATTTTGCATTTTTGTTTTTAACCGTAACAAGGTTATGTTTTGTTCATTTGCATTATCATTGTGCATATCATGACATTGGTTCTTGGGACATGGGATCAAGTTGTTTCTATGGCTCAAGGTTTTCTTTTATTGCAAGTTTGTAAGTAGCAAGCATCAGAGGCTTCAACATTTTTTTTGCTCAGCGATCGGGTTCCGAATTATACTTTTCAGCAGGTTATTTTGAGTGCAGGAGATAGTTCACTATTTATTTCAGGCAATATATAGGTGTAATATCAAAATACAAGTTTCAGAGGCTAAACTATGCTTAGAATAGATGGGAACAAGCGATTCTCCAAGTTTCCCTCTTTAAGGCGCCAAAATTTGAATTTTTGAAGGCGTTAACCGGTTAACCATTTGCTAGGAAAGTTTGGTTAACCAGTTAACCAATTTAATTTTTGCCCAGATATTTCATTTTTCAGCACTGCAGCACAAGCTCCAATTTCAATTGCTTGCATTATTTTTCACACCATTAGAAGGATCTAGAAGTGGTTCCAATTTGATTTATTTTCCAATTAATTCAAGTTCCCTCCAAAATTTCAAACATTTACATTCCTAATTCCACTCCTAATTTCCATTCCTCACACTAACCCACACTTCAAACCACATTTAATTCCAAACTTAAACCATACTTAAATCATTTTTCTCCAAACCTCTCATACTTCTTAGTTATTTTCTGATTTTTCTACACATCTCACTTTAATTCTCTCAGATTTTCTCTCATCCCAAAACCCTCACAAAAGCTTCATAGCCAAAAGCATCACAAATTGTACATTGTAATTTGTGAATTCTTGAGCTAAACCTCCATTGCATCATCATTCTTGGTTCATTTATGGTTTTGCAATACATTTGGATCTTGAATTAAGTTGGCGGAATCACTTCTTGAAGAGCTTTTACTTATTTGTGGATTATTGCTTGGATCTTTAAGTTTTCTTGCTAGAGCTTCATAGATCCTTGGACTTCTTGCTTGGATATGTTAATTACAGCTTAACAACACTCACCAAAGCAAATCTCAGCTTTGTAGGTTGGTAAATTCTTAATCTAGCTCTGATTTTTCTTAATCTTTTATTTCACAATGTAGATACTTAGTTTATTGGTGATATTTAATCCATTGCTTGTTTTGATTATCAATTTTGGTGTTTGTTGGATCCAATTGATGTTTGATTGCTGTGATTTGACATGATTTTCATGCACAATTGATTGCTTATTCATTTGGATGGTTGGATAATTAAGTTGCTGTTTAAAAGTGCTTTTAATTGCTGAATTTTTTATTCTGCCACAGTGTTAATCGGTTAACCTCCTAGTGTTAACCGATTAATACTGCTTTGTTGCGTTTATTTTGGCTAGTTTTGACAGTGTTAACCAGTTAACACCAGGAGGTTAACCAATTAACACTATTGCAAAATGACTTTTTCTTGCATTTTCAAGCTTGTTTGGTTTCCTTTCCATCCTTAAACCTCATGGATTAATATGATGCATATTTGTCTACTGTTTTTGGTCTATTTCATCATTTTTAATAGCATGTTTGTGATTCTTCAACACGCGACTTTTTGTTTTTGCTGATGAACATCTATGATTGTTCTGTTGCATTCTTGGTGTGATGATCATGTTGCATTATCATTTGTACAATGTCAATTGCTGGTTGTTGATGCTTATCTTACTGGATGTATGTCACATGCTTATGTTTGTTTCCGATTCTACAAACACATGCTCGTTCAAAATGATTAATTGGTATTGGATATGAATGATGTTCTTGATGAATTATTAGTTGTTTATGAAACTTATTTGTGCTTAATTGTCAATACATGTTCATGATTGATCTTCACCATGTCATATGTATTTGTCGGAGTGTTGATGTACATATGCTGCTTGAGTTTTTACATCTGTTGTTCTGGATTTTAACACGCTATTAACTGTGCATCTATTCTGCATGCTTCTTTTTTACACCTCTTATATGCTGAAACATGAGCTGTTAAATGATGTTTTGCTTATTTGCTGAGTTTTTATTGTTGTTCTGAAGCTGAAGCGCTGTCGTAGCTGCTGTTTTTTATTTGTCCCTTTTGTTTTGGCTTGTTCTTGCATGCTCCCTTAAGACCTCCTAGTCCAACTTAATTTTTTATTAAGATTGGAGTAGGATAAACATTAGTGTGAGAGCAAGGTGTCTCAGTCCTTATTTTGATGATGTCAAAATGTGTCTAATTCATACTTTGTAATTTAGACGATATCATCGAGTCTTAGTCTGCATTCATAGTTTTCTAATACACAAAAATATTTCAAAATCATGAGTCTATTCATATAGAAGAGAATCATATATATTTGTGTGCATTTGATCATGTTAGGAGGCTTAGGTATGCATAAGTATTGTTTAGGTAGACCAAATTATGTGCAAAAAGTCTTTTTTGGAAGTTTAGGGAGCTTGAGTCGACTCAAAGTCATGCTTAGGCCGACTCATGTAATGTGAATTTCAAGTTTTTGCTCTCAGGTGTGCTCGTGTCGACCCTTTGGTTGAATCATACTGTTAGTATCTGCATCTGTCATTTTTGGGCAAGTTTGCGTCGATGCATGGACCTGTTCTGGTCGATGCACAAATTCAATTTTTGCACAATTCTGCAATCGGGTGTGCTCAGGTCGACCCCCCTCTTTCCTTAGGTCGACTGTTCGCTAGAATTACACTATTCTTCTGATCTGTCTCATTTTCAAATTGCTATTATATTTGTTAATTGGTCTTAGCATCATATATATTCTTGTTGCCTCATCATTTGAATACATAACAAGAAAAGTGAAATATTGACACTGAATTTTTCTCATCATCTTCATCCTCTTTCTTGCATTTCTCAACAACTACACATAACAATTTTTGTTGATCATTTGCATCACTGAGGTGATAACGTTCAAACATAGAATATTATATCGTGTTTGGGTTGAGATTTCAGTGAGTCTTTTCTTGAATAAAATCGTTAGGGTTTTGTCCTCCAAGAATCTTGATGTTTTGGGGTTTTTTTGCACAAATCATTTCTTCACAGATTCAGTCGAGCAAAGATGATTGAAGAAAGGGTGGTTCGTTCAATCTAGTAGCGGTAACTGGGGGATTATGGAAGAAATATTTGGGTTTGAACTGTGTGTGATTGAAATCATTCGAGCTAAAGATTTGAAGATCGTTGGGTTATTCAGACGAGTAGCTGGAATCGGAGGTTTATTCAACACGTTCGAGGCACTTGATTCGACTTAAATCAAGGGGAGAGAAGACATAATATCAACATCAATAGTTAGACTTGAGTATGTGGTGATTATTGCTTCTCTTGTACAAACGTTTGTAACAAGATAATAGATATATCTCAATTCTATTTCTAGAATTGGGGGCAGACGTACCCTAAGCGAGGACGAAAGGGGACTGCCTAAACAAATTTGGTGTTGTTATGTCTTTCTCTGTTTCTCTATTTTTGAATTGTTAACGTTTGTGCACAATCAATTGTTCGATAAAAATTCTGGTGTAGTGTATTGCTTAAAAGTGTTTTGAAATCTCATTACAATTATTTTGATTGTAATTGGAAAAACTATGCACTACTATTACTTAGAGAATTTCACTTGTAGTGTTTTGCACTAAGTGTTCATCGAATTGATCGCACACAAACTATTTGTGCTTTTGTCAAATTGAGTTTAATTTTTACAAGCCATTAGAAATTGCACAAACTTAAGTGATTCTAATTATATTGATTAGCTTTCAAAATATTGATTCTTTTTCTAATTGGATTTAATATTCCATCTTGACTTATTGCATATCCGATCTTTTCAGTAATGGTTCATTTAGACGACCTAGTTCCTTGGCCGCTTCCGCATAAATTTTAAAAACCAAATTTCTTTTAATGCCGACTCTGTTTAAAAATTAGTGATATATTCAACCCCCCTTCTAGATCATTGTCGCCATCTAACAAGTGGTATCACAAGCACCAATTTATCTAGTGCTTTATATATAACTTTTTAGAATATGGCTAACAACCCAAAAGGCGCTTACAATAGAGCACCAATTTTTAACGATTAGAACTATAGTTATTGGAAAGATTGTATGCGAGTGCATATCAACTCTATTGATAGAAATGTATGAAACATTATACAAAATGATCCCATGGAAATTACCATGACCAATGCGAATAACGTTGTTATACCTAAGCCGGAAGCACAATAGAATGAAGAAGATGAGAAAAAGTATAACTATGATTGGAAAGCTAGAAATATTCTAATATCCTTTTTGGGAGTTGATGAGTATTATAGAGTTTCACATTGTACGACTGCTAAAGCTATGTGGGACGTATTTCGAGTTGCCCATGAGGAAATTAATGACATCAAACTAGGTTGAATCAAAACTTTGACTCAAGAGTTTGATCTCTTTCACATGAAGCAAGAGAAAACCATTGCCGACATGCAAAAGAGATTTACTCATTTAATCAATCGACTAAACTCACTGGTAGACCAATTTCTAATGACGTTGATACTAATAAAGTTTTGAGGTGTCTTACTAGAAAGTGGCAACAAAAGGTCACAACCATTAAGGAAGCCAATGACCACATGACTTTGGACACCACAACTCTATTTGGAAAGCTCCAAGAACATGAGAAAATGCTCATTAGTCTTGATAAATTTGAGAAGAAGGAAAATAAAGAAAGGACCAAAGATACATAAAAGAAGTCAATAGCTCTAAAGGCTTCTTGTTCAAAGTCCTCTGCAAAAGAGTTAAGTGATAGTGAAACGAGTGATGACAATGAGGAAGACACGAATGAGAATATGGGACTATTCATAAGGCGATACAATCGCTATATAAAGAAAAACGGTATTCAACATTCGAAAAAGAATCTCGTCAACTTTAGAATACAAACAAGGTCTTCCAAAAATGAAGGAAACAAGAGTAGTAAAACAAAAGGGTCTTGCTACAACTGTGGAAAAGTATGGCACTATAAGTCGGATTGTCTATTGATGAAGAAGGACAAAAGGAAGGAAATGAATTGTTCACAAAAGAAACAAGGAAAACCTAGAAGAGCTTACATTGCTTGGGAAAGCAATAGTGAGTCATCTAGTGATGATAGTTCAAGTGACGAAGAAGAGTCTGTTAACCTTTGTCTCTCTACTAATCAAAAGAAAAAGAATAAAAAGGTAAGACATGCTAAATATGATAAATCTAGTAAAATATATCATTATGAATTACAACATGATTTTGATACTTTGCACCATGAGGCTAAGGAAGTCTTTAAACGTTTAGTTTTAAACAAACAAATTTTTACTCATTTAGAGAAAAAGTTCTCCGATTCCGAAAGGGAATTTGAGGCTCTCAAAAGGTCTATGGTGGAAGGAACAAAAGTAAATGTTGCGGAAGACAAAAGTAGATGGTTAAATTGGGGTTGTGAGACTTGTCACATTTGGCAAAAAGAGGTTAGAACTCTTAAAGCCAAACTTGACAAAGCTCTAGAACCAAAGATCACTTTTTCTATTGATAGATCACATTTTAGGAAAAGCATGAATAATTCATATCAAAAATACACCTATGTGATCAAAGATCAAGTTAATAAAAGTGACACCAATATTAATCTTACTTGCTTGTATTGTTGCAAGAGGGGTCATACCATTGCCAAATGTCATTTTAGGAGGCTTTTAGTTCCTAAAGGCGTTTAACAATGATTGCCCAAATACAACTAAGAATTCACTCAAAACCAAGGACCCAATAAAAATTGGGTACCTATTTCCCTTATTTGATTGTGTAGGTACAATATCTTGAGTCTACGGAGAGAAGATGAGTTCTTGATAGTGGATACTCAAGACACATGACGAGAAACATTTCTCTATTCATTGACTTTGTGGCAAAAAAGAAGGGATTTGTAACCTACTAAAACAACAATAAAGGGGAAATACTCGGCAAAGGTAGTGTAGGTAATCCCTCTTCTACTACTATCTCAGATGTATTATTAGTTGAGGGTCTTAAACATAATCTAATAAGTATTAGTCTGTTATGTGACAAGGTCTATAAAGTTTCATTTTCAAAGGACTGCTGCATAATTGAAAATAATGACAAAAAAAGGATGTGTTTAAAGGCCTGAGAGTTAATAACATCTATATGCTTGAATCGAGTGAGGTACCATTGAGTAGCAACAAATGTCTCGTCACTAAGAATGAAGACTCATGGTTGTGGCAAAGACGTTTGACACATGTCAATTTTGATTTGCTAAATAAGATAGTCTCTAAGGACCTAGTAGTTGGCTTACCCAAAATTAAGTTTTAAAAGGATCACTTATGTGATGCGTGCCAAATGGGGAAGCCAACAAAGATCTCGTTCAAATCTAAAAACATTGTTTCAACCACGAGACCCCTTAAATTCCTCCATATGGACCTCTTTGGACCATCTAGGATTAAGAGCTTAGGTATTAATTACTATGGTTTTATGATTGTCAATGACTACTCTAGGTTTTACTGGACTATTTTCTTAGCAAGCAAGAGCGATACTTTTTCGGCTTTTGAAAATTTTTCCAAGCTCTCTTAAAATAAGTTGAACACAAACATTGTAACAATTCGAAGTGATCATAGAGGTGAATTTGAAAATCATCTCTTTGAAGAAGTTTGTGATAGGCATGGGATTGATCATATTTTTTCTGTGTCACGTACCCCTCAACAAAACGGGGTTGTGGCGTAAAACCCCATTTAATTACTTAGTCGTTTTGTGATTATTTTGTGTGATTGTTAGGCATTTTCTTAGTTAAGGGTAGGTGTTAAGGTGGTATGAGAGTTAGTGGAATGAATTTAATTAACTTAAGTCTTAGAACAACATAGTAATAATAATATGGTAGTGAGGCATTTTATTAATGTTAGCATTAGTGTATCAATATTAATATTGTCATTATTACTATTATTATTGGAATAATTATTGGGGTTATTATTATTATTATTATTAATATAATTATTAAAAAATAATTAGAGGGATTAGTTGAAAGGTTAGCAAAAAAATCACATCAGTTACGTGAAAGGAGAAAGACAAAGAGAGGGAGAACTAGGGCAAGAAGAACAAGGAGTTTTCACCATTGTTGAAGGATCAAACTCAAATTTCAGGTAAGGGGGAATGGAATTTAATATAGGCACTATGCCAGAATTGACTTTTAGCAGCGCATACAAAGACATCACTTTTAGAAAAAGCGCTGCTAAAGAGTAATTAAAAAAAAAGAAAAAAAATAGCATACCTAATGTTGCACCCCAAAATTTGCTCAACCTTTTATTGCCTGATTTGTGTTTCATTGCATTTCATTTGCATAGTTACATCATGTACATAATTCAATTATTTGCATATCATAGCATAGCATGCCTCCAACAAGGGATCGAGGGTGTCTATCAAGAGAAGATCCTAGCAAGAGGTGTTATCCAAGATTGAGAAGTCATCCAGACCATCAGGAAATGATTTGAAGTCTTGAGAAGTTTGAGTGTCTACATGTGGGTTTTGCTCCTATCTTGAGGAATATTGAGAATCATCAGTGGGATGTGAGACATCGAATGTGAATTTGAGGTGTGTATGGATCTCATGGAATGCCTAGAGGGCCCTATTGAAGCTGAGACAAGTCATTGATTCAAGTACAAGAGCCACAGTTGGGGTGCAGTCAACTAGGGTTTCATCTGGGTCAATCCTAGGTCAATTGTGCAAATTGGAGAGCATCAAAGCCTACTTTGAGGTCATGGGGTTCATGGATTGGCATGTGTGGTGTTGTGCCAAGATCAAGCAAAGAAGAATCAAGAAAGTGGGGAGTTGCTAAATTAGGGTTTCAGTGTAAAATCCCCTGTTTAGTACCTAACTTCAAGGCCACATAAGTCAAGACACAAGTTTCAAATGGATTTTTGGCCAACATGAAACTTGTAGAGAATCTCAATAACTTTAATTTGAGTACTAGAAGTCCTCAAGAGGATTTATAGAACTCACGTTATGGTCCTTGCAAGTTACAGGTCATCAGATGACTATGAAATTTATCTGTGAAAGTCACTTGACTTCCAAGCAACGTTTGCCCTTCAAGGAGTTTTCAAATGTATTTTTTGGCCAACATGAGAGTTGTAGATCTTGGTCTTATCTTTCCATAGAGTACTAGAAGTCCTTGATAGGATTTGTAGAACTCAAGTTATGACCTTTGCAAGCCAGGGGTATTTTGGGTATTGGTGATTATAGGTCATTTGTGATCATGGGTCCATAACTTCAACTTGCAAGCTTCAAATGGAAAATTGTCCAACATTAAACTTGTTCAAAATGATGTTTTGAGTGCAACCAAATGGTCATGAGAGTTTGGTTTGGCTTGGAACACAAGGTTGCTTGAAATGGCTTAAAAAGGAAGAAATATAAGTCATTAAAAGGCAAAAAAAAATGGAATTCTTGATTTAGGGCCAAACAAGCTCATGCTATATGTCAAATTGATCAAAAATCAAATTTTAAGAGTGATGACATTGTTACATTTTGGATTTGAGGTCATTTTCAAGCACTTCCCTTTTGTGACTTAAGGTGAAAGTAACACTTCAATCACACACCATGGGATCAAAAACAAGGGATCTATCATTCCTATTCAATTCTAAATCTCATGAGATAAACAATTCAAGTAAAATCAGGCTGAGAACAAGGCATATTCATGACAGTTACATATGAGATTTTGGAAGTGCATGAGAAATTGAATTTCTCATTGTGGTTGTTACAGAACTTTCTAGAGGTTTCCAATCACTTCTATATAACATTTGCAACTAATTCAGATCATTTTTTGGGAAGAATTGAGCAAAGAATCAGAGGAAGCAAGTTGCATTTGCAGAGCTGCATCAAAAATCGTGATTGGAGATCAAGGCACATTCAGAGCAAATTGTTGATTTCAGAAGCTTCACAAGGAGTTATTGATTGATTCTGGAAAGAATTGGAGCTTGATTCGAGCAAGAACCTACTCTGTTCATCCATTTTTACCAGGTTTGCAGTTTTCAACTTTCAGCATAAGTTATAGGTAATTGCATAGAAATGATCATGAGGATAGATTAGTGATGATGCTAGGATGGATTTCAGTGCAAGAATTGAGTGATTAGAGACCAAACTAGGCATGACACCATTTCTGTTGAAGCTTGTATCTCTTGATTCTTGATGTTGTAACTGCATTTGGATAGCTAGTTTTGAAGCCTGATGCGTGTAGATGAAAATAGGATCACTAATTTTAGGTTTTGAGTGATTCAAGAATTGAGCCATGTCTGAACTTTGGATCGGTTTTGGAGTTAGGGATAGAATCAATGAAATTGGAGGTCGTATTCGTGCTCAGGGGTTGATTTTGAGTAGGATAGGGTGTTTAGTTGTGGTGTTTGATGCATTTTGTGGAGGCCTCACCGGAGACGACAGTGGCTCTGTAACTCAGGCCACCGTCCTGAACATTTCCCTCCCAGTTTCAAATTTTGGAGAAGATGAAGTATTAACCCTAGGATCATGTTTTGACTTTGACTGAAACCTAGATCCAAAGGCCACGATTGCGTTTCAAGTTCTGAAGAGAAAGTGAGTTTGATGAAACTCACCGTTTCATTTAATCAGATTGGATGGGCTTAAGTAATTCTTGCTATGCACACCCTGCACTGAGGCCCAATGAGAAAACACACTAGGAATCCTTTCTATTCATCACACGCATTTTCCAATTTTCCTTTTATTTTCTGATTTGTTTTTAGTGTGGTTTATGAAGGTGAGATAATACTTAGAAGGGAGGGTTGAATAAGTATGAAAGATTAAAACTTAGAATAAAAACTCAAGTATTTTTATCCTGGTTCGTTGAACTCAACTACTCCAGTCCACCCTTCCTAGAGTTGATTTGCCTTTTTCAATCAAGGACTTAATCCACTATTTAATCAAACAGATTACAATAGTAACATCTAAGAACAACTGTTCTTAGTCTTCTCAAGAGCTACTGATCCCAACTGGATCCTCTTAAGGAAACCTTTTACAATCAATGTAAAACTATTACAAGAGTAAGAATGCTTCTAAAAAGCTATTATCACAACTGTGATATTTCTCTTAAGTTTAAGTACAATGAAATAAATTCTTAGAATGAATATGAAAGTATGAGAGCTTGAATATTTGATTTCTTTTCAATGCAAACGTCAACTGAAGAATTTTGTGGAGTCTTGCTTTTATAGGCAGCTGATCCAAGGTGAGCTGCACGTTGAGAAGAGTGTCCAAAAGGTCTGAGCCTTTTTGTCTTCACATCAAGTGACCTTTCCTAGAAGAAGAAAGCACAGAAAAATCCTTTTTGTCTGTGTTCTTATGTCTAGCATAAATAAGGAAAAAGACGTTTGATTTACTCCAACGGATATATAATCTTTGAATATTTCTTCTTCAGTTTTCAGCAAATTCATTAGAGTCTAATTGGGTCAGAGTCTTCTAATGATGATCAGAGTCTTGCTGAATCAGAGTCTTCTGCAGCAGGTGTGCTTTCAGCGTGTTTAAGATCAGAGCATATTTGAGACAGAACTTCAGTACTGGTAGCTTTAGTACTTTCAGAGTCTTTTGTAGAAACTATGCTTTGAAAAGCTCTTCATACAAAATTCTTCTATGCTTCAGATGCTTCTGACTTGCTTCAGATTCTTCTGGAGCTTCTGCTTCAGATCCCTCTAGAGCTTCTGCTTCAGATCCTTCTGGAGCTTCTGCTTCAGATCCTTCTGGAGGCTACGCTCAAAATCTTCTGTTGGCAGCAATCAGAGTCTTCTAATTAATGCATCTGGCACTTCAGAGTCTAGTTAATTTCTTGTGTTCAATTCTGATTTGCTTCTGGAGTGTTAATTTCTTTACTATCTGCAGTAAAAAATCTCAAGCAAATTTTAGAGTATATAACTCTTAAATACAAAATTTCATAATAGTTATCATCAAAACATAGAGATATTATTAAGAACCAATCTGTGTTCTAACAATCTCCCCCTTTTTGATGATGACAAAAACATCAGAAATTTTGTTTAAATAAAAATATTAGAATTATAACTCCCCCTGAGATGTTGAATCTCCCCCTGAGTTAAATACAGATGAGGAATAGAAACTTCCCTATTGTCTTGAGGAATTTTCAGAGTTAGATCTTGATTGTCCTTTTAACATTTGAAGGTCAGAATGTCTTGCAAATATCATATTCAGAGTTTGATAATGGTCAAATGATCTGAGAGACTCAGAGTTTCTTTTATAGAGTGGACTTATCAAATGTTCTAAAATACTTAGATTAAATGTTAGATAGAGTAAATATGTCTTAAGTTTCATTCTGGTGAAGTTATATTAAACAGTTCAGATCTATATTTTCTCCCCCTTTTTTGTCATAAGCAAAAAGTAAAAACTTTAAAAAGACAAATAAAAGGAAACAATAAATGAGATAATTCAGTGGAGAAAACTTTGATTCATTCAATGAGTTCAGATCAAAAGTACATGCATCAGAAGATATATCAAAAAGTACATAAGCAAACATCAGATGCAAAAACATCAGAAAGAAAAAAATGAAAATCTAAGAGTGTTTTGACAAAAGCATCTTTAATAGATCTGTGATCTCAGAGGAGGACTGCTCTTTCTTGGACATCCACTTAGCCATTGTTTCATTCTTCTGATCCTGTTTTGACATCCACTATGTCATATCTTCAGATTTCTTATCCTGTTTTGCCATCCAAGACTTGATCTCTGACTGACCAGCTTCCAGAGCAGCAATTTTATCCTCAAAATCTGGATGTTCTTTCTTAATCTCAGATGATGAAGGTTGAACATTTTCTGGAGCTTGAAAAAAGTCAATTTCCATAGGACCTGTAGAGTATGGAGCATTGGAGCCAGAAGGAAGTTCTGCCAAAGTCATGGCCAAAGGATTATCTTCAGATGCAGGTTCAGTAGTTTCTTCTGAAGATGGAGGAGCATCTGTAAGGAGCAATGGTTCAGATCTCTTGACAGTCCATAACAGATTTCTTGCAGCTTCAGCAAATCTGAGCTTCGCATCATCAGAACATATGTTCTTCAGATTTGAGGCCACAGAGTTGAATCTGTTGATGAATCCATTCCAGATGACATCAGATTCTTGGGCATCCATTGTTGCTGAGCACTTCTTCTGTACAGTACCTAAATACAACTGTATTTCTTGCAAAAAAATTTGAAATAAATGATTAACATTAAGTCTAGGCTTGGGATGTAACAGAGTCTCCAGGGTTATTGGTTTTGGTTGGGGAGTAGGTGGAAAAAGGGATTTCTGAATGGAGATCAGAGGAGGAGGGTAGTATGGAATGAAAGGAATTTCAGGGGCTTTTTCTGGTTTGGATTTGTTTAAGGAATTTAACAGATGAGGTTTGGCTCTGGGGTGAAAGGAAACCACATCAAAGGGTTTATTGGAGTAAGGTAGGAATGCAGATTTTGGAGGTTCATCAGAAACAATAGTTTTATCAGATGAAATTGGTATAGCTGAAGCAACAGCTTTGTCAGATTTAGCAGAATAAGATATAGTTGCTAATGAACCTACATCTGTCATGAATTGAATGTAGGTGAGAAGAACAGATGGAAGGGTCATTGTGAGTTTGGGTTTCAGAGGGGTGATAGGGTCAGATGGTTCAACTCTGTCATAAAAGTCTTTGAGTTTGAAACCATAAGCAAGATTGTGAAAAAGTGATGAGACTTGTGCACAGGAAATAGATGTTCTTGGGTTGGCTGTTGGGTTAGAATTGGGAATCAGGATTTCAGATGATGGTGCAGGTGTGGGAATAGGATCTGAAATAGGAACTTTTAATGATATAGGAGGTTCTTGTTGGTTTACTTCAGAATCTCTGTGAGAAGGAGAGATTAGAAAATCTGGGTGAATGTCAGATTCTGAAGAGTTTGATGAGGTGGATGGTGTGTAGGAGGTAGAAGATACTTGAAACACAGTTTTTAGTGGTGTGACATCAAGAACTTCTATCTCAGGAATGTTGGGTTCAGAAGTATTTGTTGGTTCTGAAGGAATTTCAGAGGGTTTTGATGAGTGTTCTGAGGTAGGTGGATCTGATGAAATTGTTATTGGTTCAGATGAAACTGGAACAGATGTTATTTTTGTAGGTTCAGAAGTAACAGGTACAGAAGCAGAGGGTTCAGATGATTTGGATGGTGGATTATCTGATGGTGGTTGATGTTTAGAGGCTTTTTCTGGTAGGGTTTCAGATGATTTTTCTGGTTGCTTTTCTTGTGGGTGCTTTTGTTGTTCAGATGGCTTTTGTTTAGATGGTTCAGAGGATTTTTGTTGAGCAGATGGTTGTGGTTGTTGTTCTGATGGTTGTTTCTGTGGAACAGATTGTTTGATTGGAACCTCTGGTTGAATTGTTTGTGGTACAGAGACTTTTGAAGTTTGAATTGTTTTTGTTGTTGTTGGTGTTGGAACAAATGCTTGTTTTTGTGGTGAAATGGAAATAGGATTAGAAGATTTTTGTGGCAATGGTGTAGAAACATGAGATGGAGCAGTAACAGATGTATTTTATGTAGAGGGTGGTTTTGGAATAGACTTAATATTAGAATCATTTAAAACAACAAGATTTGCAGAAGATACAGAAGATTTAGTACCTTTGATCTTGATTCTTTTAGCTGGTACAGAAGGAGTGTCTCCAGATTCTTTCCTCTTTAAGAGCTTCTGTGGCTTCTCAGCAATCTTGACCTTCTTCTGAACAGGTGCAGCTTTTGCTTCTGGTTGAGTCCTCTTTCTTGGTGGTTCTTCTTCTTATTCTTCTTCTGCTTCAGGCAATGGTTGTCTTGCTAGCTGCATTATGTTTGCAGGAACAGGCTTTCCTTCTTTCTTGCACTCATTAATATACATTACAACAATGTGCCTTGGTTCTTCAGCATAGAACAGAGGATAATCATCTATAGGAGTTCTTTTCTTACTCAGTTCAGAAATATTCAGCTTCTTGGGAGTTGTTGTGAGTTCATCCACGATTTTAAGTCTCTGAAGACTTTTGGCATTCAGAGGCTTTCCCATAATGAAATCCAATTCCTCTGTAACTCCAGCAGCGTACAGAGCAGTAACCAATCCATTCTCAGTTAGAAGATCTGAGATTAACCTTCCAAAAGGAATCCAGGTTCTGATCTTCTGTCCTTTTTCCTTCACATACTCTCTAGAGGCATTTATATGATTCCAAATATGCATAAAGAGAATATATGGAAGATCTACCTTGGTGCTCTGACTAAGGCAGTACATAAAATAAAGTTGTTCATTGTTGACATAGTCTGGAGAGTTTGTTGACTTCCTATGATGAATGCATCCCATGAAGATCTTGGCCCAGATCTTGTAGTCAGACTTCAGATCCTTGAACTTGTTAGAAGCTTGTCCAGCAGTCATCACTTCTTCATACACTTCATCCATATCCACACGCCCAGCTGGCAAGTGTGAAACTCCATCTGTTTCCTCATAGCCAATAAGTTTTCTAAACAGATCTTCTGTTATTATAATCTCTTTGCCCAGAACAGAAGATAGGATAAACTTAGGGTAAACTGAAGCATGGATCCAGAACTCTTTCACAAGAAGGGGGTAAACTGGTCCAAACAGTCTATCAAAATATTTCACCCATCCTTGAGCACCTATGATTGAACGAAACTCAAAACCATTCTCAGCAAGTGAATCAAATTCCACCATTGATTCACACAGAACTTCCAGCTTTTCAACAGGGGTGAGCAAAGTTCTTTTTGGTGAAGAGTAAGGAGTAACACCCATGTTAGCAGAGGTAACTGCAGCCATTGAAGATTGAAATTGTGCAGCAGTTGATGATGAAGTTGACATTGAAGATGGTTTTGTCACACGCTTAGGGTTTTTATGCAGAGAGAAGAGAAGATGAAAATGCATAAATTTTCTGAGATTGTGAAAAGTGTGAATGTGAAGAGAGGTCATGTATTTATACTAAAACAAGTAGGCATACAAACAGTCAGATTTTGCATGTTTGAACAAAGCATTAAATGAAAAGAATAAAAATCATTTCAAGCATTTATTGCTTCTGACAAATTGGGGGGAAAATCAAGATTTTCACTATTCAAACTTCACCTCAAACGTCTCTTTAGTAGTGTACACGCCACCTTTGCAGAATTGGAGTGACACGTGTTTGCTTGCATGTGTTCTGAATTCTCTTGAGAAATGAAACGTTAACCAACATTCAGATCCTCTAAGGATTGTTAGTTCAGAGTTTTACAAAACCAAATTAACAAAAACAATAAGCAGTCAGAAGAAATACTTCAGAGCATTAGGCATTTTTGCATCTGTAAAAATTTGCTTCTGACAAATATCATTCTGGACAAAAATCCATACCAATATTTTTCAGAATAAATTTGAATATATCTTCAACAAGGTGTTTTGTAAAAATATCTGCCCATTGATGATTTGTATCAACAAAGGCCAAATTTATGATTCCCTTCTGAACATAGTCTCTGATGAAATGATGCTTAATTTCTATATGTTTTGCCTTAGAGTGTAAAATGGGGTTTTTAGACAAACATATAGTAGAAGTATTATCACAAAAGATAGAAATGTTACTTTCAAAATTTTTATAATCTTCTAGCTGACTTTTCATCCAGAGCATCTGCGTGCTACATCCAGCAACAACAATATATTCTGCCTCTGTGGTTGAAAGTGCAATTGTGGGTTGCTTCTTGCTGTACCAAGAGATTAGATTTCTTCCTAGAAATTGACAACTTCCAGAAGTACTTTTCCTTTCCACTCTGTCTCCAGCGTAGTCAGCATCACAGAATCCAACTAATTTGAAATCATCAGATTTTCTGTAACACAAACCCACATTAGAAGTACCTTTCAGATACCTTAGAATCCTCTTGACAGTTGTCAAGTGTGATTCTCTAGGATCTGATTGGAATCTAGCACACAAGCATACACTGAACAATATGTTAGGTCTAGAAGCAGTTAAATAAAGAATAGATCCAATCATACCTCTGTAGAGCTTCTGGTCTACTTTCTTACTTACCTCTTCCTTGCCAAGTGAGCTAGTTGGATGCATGGGAGTCTTTGCCAGCTTACTATCAGTCATGTTAAATTTCTTCAGAAGTTCTTTAACATATTTGGTCTGATGTATGTAAGTGCACTCTGGAGTTTGATTGACTTGGATTCCTAGAAAGAATCTGAGTTCTCCCATCATGCTCATTTCAAATTCTGCCTGCATACATGTAGCAAACTCCTTTCCCAGCATAGTATTGGTAGATCCAAATATTATATCATCCACATAAATTTGACAAATTAGAAGATCTTTCTTAATTGATTTACAAAAGAGTGTTGTGTCTACTTTGCCTCTGATGAAATTTTTCTCCAGAAGAAAATTGCTCAATCTCTCATACCAAGCTCTGGGAGATTGTTTTAAACCATACAGAGATTTCTTTAATTTGAAAACATGATCTGGAAATTTTTCATTTTCAAAACCAGGAGGTTGGTGGACATAAACTTCTTCTTCTATAATACCATTTAGAAAGGCACTTTTAACATCCATCTGATACAGAGTGATGTTATTTTGTGCAGCAAATGAAATAAGAAGGCGTATAGATTCTAACCTTGCCACTGGAGCATATGTTTCAGTGTAATCAATACCTTCTTGTTGACTGTACCCTTGAGCAACAAGCCTTGCCTTATTTCTTTCAACTTCTCCTTTCTCATTCAACTTATTTCTGAAGACCCATTTTGTTCCAATTATATTGAATCCTTGTGGTCTTTGAACTAAATCCCATACATCATTTCTGGTGAATTGATTTAACTCTTCTTGCATGGCAATAATCCAATCATTGTCTTGCAGAGCTTCATTTACAGAAGATGGTTCAATTTCTGACACCAGTCCAAATAATGATGCTTCAGATGATCTTAGAAAGGATCTTGTTCTGATGGGATCATCCTTCTTTCCAATAATAACGTTCTCTGGATGAGAAGCTTTAATTCTGGATGATGATCCTCTAACAGTTGATTCTTCAGAAATGTTTAGATTATTCATCTGAGAAGTTAAAGGAATAGCATCTGGCATTGCTTCTGGTTCCTTCACTTGAATTTTGTATGCTTCTGGGACTTCAGAGTCAGTGAAGACTACTTCTCTATCTGCAGAATTTTCAACCTGCTTTGGCTTTTCAGAGCCAAGCTTATCATCAAATCTTACATGAATAGATTCTTCCATAATCTGTGTTTCAGTATTGAATACTCTGTAGTCTTTGGAGCGTTCAGAATAACCAAGCATGAAACACTTTTGTGCTTTGGAATCAAACTTGTTAAGATTCTCTTTAGTGTTAAGTATATAGCAAGTACATCCAAAAGGATGAAAATATGAAATGTTGGGCTTTCTGTTCTTCCACAGTTCATATGGAGTCTTTTTCAGAAGAGGTCTTACAGACACTCTGTTCTGAATGTAACAAGCTGTGTTGATTGCTTCTGCCCAAAAGTGTTTTGCTAGATTTGTCTCATTGATCATGGTTCTGGCCATTTCTTGCAGAGTTCTGTTTTTCCTTTCTACAACCCCATTTTGTTGTGGAGTTCTAGGACAGGAAAAATCATGAGCAATGCCATTTTCAGAAAAATATTTTTCAAAATATTTATTTTCAAATTCACCACCATGATCACTTCTGACTTTTATAATTTTGAAATCTTTTTCATTCTGGACTTGCTTGCAGAAGTCAAAGAACACAGAATGTGACTCATCCTTGTGTTTTAAGAACTTTACCCATGTCCATCTACTATAGTCATCAACAATGACTAATCCATACTTCTTGCCTCTGATGGATGCAGTTTTCACTGGTCCAAACAGATCAATATGAAGTAATTCTAGTGGTTTGGAAGTAGAAACAACATTTTTTGTTTTAAAAGATGATTTTGAAAACTTCCCTTTTTGGCATGCTTCACAAAGAGCATCTGAAGTGAACTTCAGATTAGGGAGTCCTCTGACAAGATTAAGTTTATTAATCTGAGATATACGTCTCATATTAATATGGCCCAATCTTCTGTGCCAGACCCATTGCTCTTCATTAACAGACAAGAGGCATTTAACATTTTGAACTTTAAGTTCTGAAAGATTTATTTTATAAATGTTGTTTTTCCTCTTACCACTAAATAGGATAGAGCCATCCTTTTGACTAATAGCTTTACAACATTTTTGATTAAAGGTAATATCATAACCATTGTCACTTAATTGACTTATGGACAATAAGTTATGCTTTAACCCTTCAACAAGTAAAACATTAGTAATAGAGGGAAGTTTACCATTTCCAATGGTGCCAGATCCAATGATCTTGCCCTTCTAGTTCCCTCCAAACTTCACATCACCTCCAGATCTAAGTTCCAGGCTTTGGAACATAGACTTTTCTCCTGTCATGTGTCGTGAGCATCCAGAGTCCAGGTACCATGATTGGCGTCATGACCTTGCTGCTAAGAACATCTGCAACAAGAATTATTTTACTTTTAGGTACCCAGATCTTCTTGGGTCCTTTAGGGTTAGTGGTTCTAGAGGTTTATCTAAACTTCTGTTTTTCAACGTAATGTTTATTCTGACTTGCCTTGGGTTTAAACACATAAGTATTCTTCTCAGAGCTTGTGTGTTTAATGTCATTTAGGTGACCAAACTTAAATTGAGAGTACAGAGGTGTCTTCTTGATGAAGAGTTTGTCAACAAATTTTGGATTACTTCCAGAGGAAGATTCATATCCAATACCTCTTCTTGTACTTGATTGACTGTGTGGTGTGCCCTCTCTAGGGTTATTTTTTGACTGTGTGGGGTATTGGGCTTGTTTGGGGCTTGGGGCTTGAGCTGAAGACTGTGCTGATGAAGCCCATTGGAGATTAAAGAATGAAGACCAATTTCCAGAGTTGATGAAGAGTACCTCTTGCTGGCAGCTGTTGAAAGTTATAGGATCTAGGAGTTAGGCAGAGCTCTAGAGTAGAAAACTTGGTTCACAAACATGGAAGGTCTTGTTTGCCTCCATCCCTCTCTATGATGCAGAGTCTCTCTAAGACATTCACCCCTTCCTTTGGAAGGCTTGGTGATAATGTCTAAGAGATAGAACTCTTGAGAGAAATATTCTATGTGTTGTTAGCAGTCTGTTTGCCACCTTTGGTGGTCAACTAATTGCTTAACACCCCAGTTCATTCTTGTTGACTGATATTCATCTTGGAGATTGAGACTTGAAGAAAAGCCATTGCAGACTGATGATAAAGACCTTGCTTGAAGGTTGTGAAGATGAAGACTGATGCTTACTTGGAGCTGGTAGATGTTTGGAGATGACTTGAAGACAGATATTGGTGCAGAGTTGCTGTTGCTGTTTACCTTTTTGCTGTTTATTTTTTTTGATGTATTGTTTGAATTTCCCTGACTGTATTGCTTGCTGTTTAACCTGTTAGGTTGAAAGTGAATTCTGTTCACTTTTGCCTATTGTTTTCTAGGTTCGAGGTTGAGTGGGACTCCCTTGCCTCGCTTGTATTGCTGCATCCATGCATTTTACTGCTTTATTGTATATATGCTATTGTTCTTGTTTCCGTCTATTCCCTTAGGATCTCTGTTTCTCTCTGCGCAAGAGAGGAGCATAATAGACATTAGGTCTTAACCCATGCATGATAACACTAGGTTAGTTTGATTCCCTTTTCAACCGTAGGTAGAGTTCTGTCTCTTCTTTCTCAAAACAAACAGAAAAACACAATAAATATTTCAAACACAATAAAAGACACTTCTTCCGTAGAAGAATGTGAACTCATCGAAACGTCATTTTTGTCCGCTTGGACCAGTAATCAGAAAAACCCTTTTTTCAGAAGGAATAAAAACAATCAAGACAGACTTGTGTCGTGCGTGGCCCGAACTACGTTTGCTATGATCTTTCATGCTGTATGAAAGTACGTAGGCATAGGATGCGATATCCTAGCGAGCAACCTTCCCCTCCTTTCCCGTAGGTAGGCGAACTACATTGACTCTGATTTCTCGTTCCAGACGGGAATATGTAGGCATAAAGTGCGATACTTTGCCGAGTCATTTTATTTTCTTTTTAACCCCAGACCTGTAGAGTAGATAGAATAACAATCCGTACCAGAAAACAAGCGTGGATCCCGTCGAGTACGACGGACGTGAGGGGTGCTAATACCTTCCCCTTGCGTAACCGACTCCCGAATCCAGGATTTGGTTGCGATGACCATTCCTTTCCCGTCTTTGCAGTAGGTTTACTTTGAGCGTTTCCTTTCCCTCCGTTGGGATAAATAACGCACGGTGGCGACTCTTCTGTTCAGCCGGCGCCGATTTTCGCAGTAGCGACAGCTGGCGACTCTGCTGGGGATCCAACGTCCCCTGGCTGCTAAGGACTGCGATAGTTCCTTATGCATGTGGGATCCAACGTCCCTTAAGCGAGTCAGTCCTAGCGCTTGTTTTCCCGTCGAGGATTTTGTATGGATTTATATTTCTGTCATTTACTTCCAGCATTATATTATTGTTATTATTGCTGTATTGGGGTTGTGACGGGTGTTCCATGATTGAGAGATAAGCCGGACCTGGGCTTGAGTGCACCTAGAATTAGAGTGGAAAGTAGTAGGCGTGCACATGCTTTGCATGTCCTAGTGTCCTGCGAAATCCACACTCAGACGAGGTTCTTCTGGTTGGCCTCCTGTCCTACCCTTTGGGTGGCTCGGGTTGCTGGTTAGTTGGATTGTCGACTCTGGGAACCGATCATTTGGAAGTTGGCTAAGTGAGGCCTCTTCAGGATTTGATGATGCCACTCCTTCTGGGAATCGTATCATCAACCCTAAAAGTCTGTGACGCCGACGACCGCATAGGATGCCATACCTTTGTCAGTTACTAGGACATCCACCTGTGAGAGGGTTTGGGGTTATGCAGGTAACTAGACTTTCAGATACCGGTTATTTCTTGATTTGAGATCCTGAGTATTTATGGACAGTTGTGAGGTCTGTCAGAGGCCAGTTGGAGTTATGATATGAGGTCTATCAGAGACCAATTAGAGTTATGTTGGGGGGTCTATCAGAGACCAGTGTTGGAGCTTTGTATTGGGTCTATCTGAGACCAGGGTTTGAGGAATTCTGGAGGGTCTATCTGAGACTTTTGATATGGTTCAGGCTTCTCAGCTATGGCATTTGGTCCCTGTTGCATGTTACTTGCATTGAATTGTTTGCATAACCATTATCATTGCATTCCATTAACGTGTGTCTGTGCTGCAGGTGCATTTGCATATTCCCTGGTTCTAGTGCCCGGACTTCTGAGTATTGATCATGGCTGGTTTAAGGATGACAGTTGCCTACAAGTTGCCTATTCCTGATATTACTCCCCTCCTGGGTCTGATTTCTCTTGCTGATGAGGATGTCCGTAGAAGCTTCAGGCAGAGTTACGGACGGTTGTTGAGATTGGTTCGCAAACCAACTGATGATGAACTGAATGGGCTGTATACACTGATGCAATTCTATGACCCTGCTTTGAGGTGTTTCACATTTGCTGACTTCATTTTGGGGCCTACCATCGAGGAGTATGTAGAGTTTACTGAGCTGCCAGTACAGAATAAAGTTCCCTTTATTCACTCTGCCGCTGAGCCCAAGTTGGAGGATTTAGCTAAGGCCTTGCACATGAGTGCTTCTGAGCTGTTGATGACTTCTTGGCGAGGGGTTCCAGGTTTCTCTCTCCAGTTTCTGGTTGGTAAGGCACAAGAATACGCCAAGAATGGATGTTGGGTGGTCTTTAACGCTGTTTTGGCTCTATGCATTTACGGGATAGTGTTGTTTCCCAATTTCCCGAACTTCGTGGACATGGATGCATTTCATTTGTTTGCTGCTGGCAACCCTGTACCCACATTGATCGGGGACTTCTACCATTCGATGCACTACAGAAATGAGAACAGGAGAGGCAAGAACGTCTCTTGTTGCGTGCCTTTGCTGTACATGTGGTTTAAGAGCCATCTTCCCCTGAAGGGACCTTTTGTGGATAGTGAAACTACAGCTGACTGGCCAGAGCGCCTGATGAGGCTATCTTCTGAAGACATTGAGTGGTTTGACCGAGATTTGTTGGGGTCTGAGCTTATTTTCAGTTGTTCTGGGTATCCTAATGTTCCTTTGATAGGAAGAAAATGGTGTATCAATTACAACCCGTCTCTGTTCGTTCGCCAGTTCGGATATGCGTTGAAGAACCCACCTCAGGAGGAAGAAGTACAGGAATCTCTGTATTTCACCGGTGAGTTGAATGGAGAGTTACTCGCCAAGCTTCAGCATGCCTGGATGCGTATTAACAGAAGAGGGAAACCACTGTTGGGGAAGAATGATTGTCAGGCTTATGCACCCTACAAAGTTTGGATCCAAGAGAGAGCAAGACAGTTGCGGATGCCATTTCCAGCTGCACCAGTCCCTGTTCATATTCCGGTGGAAGAACCAACTACTGTTACTAGGGAGGCCTGCGAGCAAGTTGTAAAAGAAAAGGAAGCCTTGATGAAGATCAATGAAGAGTTAGAAAAGGAACTGGCTCAGATACGTAGTGAGAAAAACAAGGCTGTGCATTCTTTCCAACAGCAGATCGAGTTAGTAAACAGGCTAGGTGCTGAGTTTACTGAAGAGAAAAAGAAGCGTGAGCGTCTGGGTAAAGAGTTCAGAAGCTCCCATGACATGTTGGAGTCCAAAAAGAAAGCACTTGATGCCGCCCACCGGGAAATCTCTTCTTGTAACAAGACATGGAATGCTACGCTAACCAACAACAAAAAGAGGGAAGACAAATTGAAGCAGCAAATTTCTGAACTCGAAGAGCAGTTGAAGGCTAGCATTAAGAAGTATGAAGAAGAGGTGATTACCAGATATAGTCTCCAGAATGCATTGAACAAGGCCATCGAAGGCAGGAACGAAGCTGTGTCTCAGAAGCGGAAGCTAGAGGATCGCTTCGGAGAAGGGGCATGGGAGGAAACCGCTGGTGACGTGCGACGTGTTCTCAAGCGAAGAAATCAACTTGTTGAGGGTCTGCTTACCCGACCAAGTCATCCTGAGACTAAGAAGTTACTAGAAGAGTACCAGGCTTATGAGCGTACTTGACTGTTTCATATATTAATGTGTATGCTTTATTTGCATAGCGCTGACCATCACCAGGATTGTTGGTTGAGGTCATGCCTTCTTATTGTACACTCAGTGATATTGTATTCTTGGCTTAATGGATTTCTCTGCAATATATGAGGTGTTTTCTATGATTCGGCTCCGATCTCCGTATTGCTAGCACTGTCACTGCACCGGCACATTCGCACTAGAATCGGGGGATGAGATTCCCTAATGCACAGACACATATTGCATTGCATTCCCATTCATATTGCATTACAGGTGATTATTGAATGGTATCTCATTTCTTGCACTGTACCAGGTCTTTTCAGGATTGAAGATCAGCGCCCGCACCGATACTCCACTCGTACCAACTGCCGAAGAATTATGGATCAAATGCAGAATGAGATGCAAGATATGCGTGAGAAGCTGGCGCTCTTCATGCAGACAATGGAGACCATTGCAAAAGGCCAGGAGAATTTGCAAGCTTTGGTGCAGCCTCTGTTGGTCAGAAGTGTTAGGCACGGAAATGAGGAGCATTAGTCCGCGCGAGTCGACACCATTCACGGGGATGGTACTCCCACACCAGTGGCTCCACCTGTAGTCAACATACCTGTTGTTAATGTGAACAGCGGCGCTGCCGCCGGGAACGGTAACGTTGGAATTGGGAACGAGACTTTCGTCAACAACGTTGGGCTGGGAGATGTCAACCTGGGTGATAATATGGGAGGCAACGGCTTCAGTAATGCTGGATTCGGCTTCAATGACCAGGGGTTCGATAATACTGGGAAGTACAGTTTCAATACTCAAGGCTTCGGGCAGGACGGATTTGGTATGACTAATCAGGGTTATGGCGGATTCGGAAATGGAAATGGCGCTGGGTTAATGGCTTTTGGACCTGCTGGGGTCGCTCCGGGGTACGGCAACAGGGGGCGAGGCCCGGTCATGAATCAGATTAGAACTGGCCGTAACAACGGATACGATGGGTATGGAGCTGGGAATGGTAATTGGCAAGAAGACCAGCAAGAGGATGCTTTCTCCGGTGGAGGTTTCGAGGGGCCTATGGATGACTCTCAGAGAATCAGGATGCTCGAGGAGCAGATGAAGGGGGTCGTGAATCAAAGTGTTGTTGGCTTAAATATGTCAACAATGGGTCTGGTGCCTGGCCTGAGGGTGCCAATCAAATTCAAAGCTCCCACATTCGACAAGTATAAGGGGGACACCTGTCCAAAAGTGCACGTGCGGTCATATTACAGAAGGATGTCGGCGTATTCAACTGATGAGAGGATGCTAATGCATTTCTTTCAAGGTAGCTTGTCTGGTCCTTCCCTCGAGTGGTATATGGGATTGGAACCAACGCATATAAATACATGGAAGCAGCTGGCTGAAGCATTTGTAGCTCACTATAAGTATAATAGCGACTTGGCACCCAACCGGGTCCAATTGCAGGGGTTGTCCCAGAAGAAGGGCGAGAGCTTCAAAGAGTATGCACAGAGATGGCGCGACATGGCTGCTAGAGTTCATCCCCTTTTGGAGGACAAGGAAATGAATGACATGTTCATAGGAACATTCACCGGCATGTTTTACGACAAGTTGTTTCACACTTCTTTGGGCAGTTTCTCAGACTTAATCCTGATGGGAGAGAAGATTGAAAGCAACATTAAACAGGGAAGATTCCAAGCTGAGGAATCCACTTCGGCTGGCAGTAACCGAAGGGCTTTTGGTGGGCACCGTCAGGGCGATGCAAGCGCGGTGTTTGGGGGCCAAGGCCGAGGCCGGGGCAGAGGTCGAAACCAGTACAATCAGCCGCAGCAGGTGGCAAGCGTTACTATTCCGTTTCAGCAACAACCATTCCAACAACAACAACAACAGCAACAGCAGCCACAACAGGGGGCACAGCCTGCCCAGCGCAGATTCCAGGGGGGCAAACCAAGGAGGGTGTTTGAAAAGCCTCCTTCAACGTATGCAGATTTGCTACAGACGTTACTAGGTTTGAGCTTGGTGGAGAAGATAACTCTGGCGCCAATAACAGGCACTCCTCCGTACGGTTACGATGCAAGCAGGCACTGTGAATTCCACTCCGGGGCTCCTGGCCACGATGTAGAGGGTTGCCACGCATTCAAGCATGTGGTACAGGATCTATTGGATAGTAAGGCTATCAATTTTGGACAGGCAGGTCCGAACATAGTGCAAAAGCCCATGCCCAATCATGGGGCAAACGCCATTTTAACAGAGGAGGGTTTGAACTTGATTATGCATGTTGATGACCTTAAGACACCGTTGTGCGAAATAAAGAGCAGATTATTGCAAGGGGGTGTGTATCCAGGTTGCGACGAGTATTGTTTAGAGTGCTGGACCCTAGCTGGGGGTTGTGATGAATTGAAGAAGGGTATTCAGGCTTTAATAGATGGTGGCGCACTGCAATTTGACCGAGCAGCAATTGAAGAACCGGCAGGGTTATCAGCAGACAAGCAAAGTGATGTAGCTACTGTGACGATTCCCCGAAAAACGATCACTATAATGGCACCGGCCAAGCGACCGCCGATCACTATCACTAAGGCAGGACCAATCCCTTACGAGAGCACTAAGGCAGTCCCCTGGTCCTATGGGTTGGAAGTGTATTATGATGGGGTAAAAATTGATGTTAATAAGCAGCCAGTTGAGACTGTAGACAACGTCGTCGGTACCGGGGGTATGACAAGAAGTGGGAGAATCTTCATATCGCCTGAGGTAGAGGCTGAACGACTGGCGAAGGGAAAAGGAAAGATGAATGAGACTGTCCCTGTGCAGGCGAACGGAAAAGAAGCGGCATCAAAAGATGTGGAAGAGTTCATGCGCTTGATTCGTAAAAGTGATTATAAGATTGTCGAGCATCTGCAACAGACGCCGTCAAAGATATCCATACTGTCGTTGCTACTGTGCTCTGAAGCTCACAGAAATGCATTGTTGAAAGTCCTGGATACTTCCTTCGTACCCCAAGATGTTTCCGTGAATCAGCTGGAGGGGGTGTTGGCGCATGTGAATGCAGGCCATAGCTTGGGCTTCACCGACTTTGATTTGACCCTGAAGGGGAGAGAGCATAATATGGCGTTGCACGTCTCTGTGGAGTGTAGAGGATCGGTCATGTCTCACGTGCTGGTCGATACCGAATCGTCTTTGAACGTGTTGCCCAAGAAAGCGATGATGAAACTAGATGTCAGGGGAATCTTGTGTACGCCCAGTGACTTGGTGGTCAGGGCATTCGATGGTACGCGAAGAACAGTCTTTGGATCCATAACATTACCTCTACAGGTGGGGCTGGAGGTTTTCGCGACTGAATTTTATATCATGGACATCCAGCCTGCATACAGCTGCCTTCTCGGACAACCCTGGATCCATGGTGCTGGGGCAGTCACGTCTACTTTGCATCAAAAGTTGAAATACATGGTAGGGGACAGTGTGGTCACAGTCTGTGGAGAAGAAGATATACTGGTCAGCCATCTGTCATCATTCAAATATGTAGAAGTCGACGGCGAGATTCATGAAACACCCTGTCAGGCATTTGAAGGGTTGCGCATCAAAGATAAAGGTCTCGGGTCGAGTAAAGCGTCAGAGGTAGCCGTCTCGTCATATAAGGAAGCGCAAGCTCTAGTAGAGACTGGTGAGACAAAGGGTTGGGGCAAAGTGCTGGATATTCCCGTGAAGATGGACCGATTTGGGCTGGGATATCAACCGTCGTCATCTACACCTGCTGTGGGGGCACCCCATTTCAGAGGACCGATAACCATCACTGCTAGTGGAGTGTGTCACGAGACCATCAACGCTGCTTCAGAGTCTGACGAAGGAGACAGCGACTGCGACATGGACGCCTGGATTCAGCCGAGCGTGCCAGGACAAGGATTATGCAATTGGTCTATTCAGGAGATTGTTCCTGTGACTCTCAAACAGTAATACTTTGTTTTTTAATTGTTGAACAATCTGGTGTCTTGCCCGAGGCATCGTGATTTGCTTAGGGCCGTGTTGTTATATACATTGCGTGTTTAATCATTAAATAAAAGGCGTTTTTTCATGTGCAAATATTGCGATCTTTGTTTTTCCTGTTTTGTGTTTTGCAATAAAATGGCAATGTGGTTATTCGCTTTATACGCATTTTGAAGCATTTAACCATTCCTTTTGCAGGATAACATTTTCAGATGACATCATTGAACCACCTATGACTCGTCTCGACTTTGAGAACCCGGTATTTCAGGCCGAAGAAGAGATTGTTGAAGACGGCGACATTCCCGAAGAATTGTCTTGGTTGGTGAAGCAGGAAGAACGAGTCATTCTGCCTCATGAGGAGGTCATTGAAATTATTAACCTGGGGTCGGAAGGGGTTGAAAAGAACATTCGTATAGGGGCCGCGCTGCAGAGCGACGTCAAGCGAAGACTGGTTGAAATGCTCAGAGAGTATAGTGATGTGTTCGCTTGGTCGTATGAAGACATGCCTGGGCTCAATACAGATATGGTTGTGCACCGTCTGCCGTTGAAAGAAGAATGCCCGCCGGTCAAGCAGAAGCTTCGCAGAACTAGACCTGATATGGCAGTGAAAATTAAGGAGGAGGTTCAAAAACAGTGGGATGCTGGTTTCCTAGCTGTTACAAAATATCCCTCATGGGTCGCTAACATTGTACCAGTGCCAAAGAAAGACGGTAAAGTGATAATGTGCGTAGATTACCGTGATTTGAACAAAGCGAGCCCGAAAGATGATTTTCCGCTTCCTCACATCAATGTGCTGGTTGACAACACTGCTTAATTCTCCGTATTCTCCTTCATGGATGGCTTCTCGGGCTATAATCAGATTAAAATGGCGCCAGAGGACATGGAGAAGACTACTTTCATAACGCCTTGGGGAACATTTTGTTACAAAGTGATGCCCTTCGGATTGAAGAATGCTGGGGCAACGTATCAGCGTGCAATGACGACTCTTTTCCATGATATGATGCATAAGGAGATTGAAGTTTATGTCGATGATATGATTGCCAAATCCCAGACGGAGGAAGAGCATTTGGTGAATCTGCTGAAGTTATTCAAAAGGCTTAGGAAGTTCAGGATGAGACTGAACCCTAACAAGTGCACATTCGGAGTGAGATCGGGTAAACTGCTGGGGTTTATCGTGAGCGAAAAAGGAATAGAGGTCGATCCTGCAAAAATAAAAGCAATACAAGAGATGCCGACGCCTAGGACAGAGAAAGAGGTGCGCGGGTTTTTAGGGAGGTTGAACTACATCGCCCGGTTCATATCTCACCTAACGGCTACGTGTGAACCATTATTCAAGCTGTTGAAAAAAGACCAAGCTGTAACGTGGAACGAAAATTGTCAAAAGGCGTTCGATAAAATAAAGCAGTATTTGCAGGAGCCTCCTATTTTGATACCCCCAGTGGCAGGGAGACCCTTGATTATGTATTTGACAGTTCTTGAGGGAAGTATGGGTTGTGTTCTCGGTCAGCACGACGAGACAGGAAGAAAAGAGCATGCGATCTATTACTTGAGTAAGAAATTTACTGAATGTGAATCTCGATATTCAATGCTTGAAAAGACTTGTTGCGCGCTAGCCTGGGCCGCCAAGCGTTTGAGGCAATACATGCTGAATCATACAACCATGCTCATCTCGAAGATGGACCCTATCAAATATGTATTCAAAAAGCAGGCATTATCGGGGAGAATTGCCCGTTGGCAGATGGTCTTGACTGAATACGACATCCAGTATGTCTCGCAGAAGGCTATAAAGGGGAGTGTACTGTCCGAGTACTTGGCAGAGCAGCCTATTGAAGATTACCAATCGATGAGGTTTGATTTTCCTGACGAGGATATCATGTACCTAAAGATGAAAGATTGTGAAGAGCCGTTGCCAGACGAAGGGTCAGAATTGGGTTCCAAGTGGAAGTTGATCTTTGACGAAGCTGTAAACGCCTACGGTAGCGGAATAGGGGAAATCATCACTACTCCACACGGGTCGCACATCCCGTTTACTGCTCGATTGACCTTTCCAGTTACCAATAATGAAGCCGAATACGAAGCTTGTATCATGGGGCTTGAAGAAGCCATTGATTTGCGAATCAAAAATCTAGATGTATACGGAGACTCAGCTCTGGTGGTGAATCAGATAAAAGGAGAATGGGAGACACGTCAACCCAATTTGATACCTTACATGAATTACGCAAGGAGATTATTGCCTTTCTTTGATAAGGTGGAGTTGCATCATGTGCCGCGAACAGAGAATCAGATGGCTGACGCCTTGGCCACTTTGTCTTCCATGTACAAAGTCAACTTCTGGAATGAGGCTCCCAGAATTGTTATCTCTCGGCTTGACAGACCTGCTTTCGTATTTGCCATTGACGAAGCATCCAATGATAAACCGTGGTATTTCGATATCCTTAATTTTCTGAAGAATAAAGAGTATCCGGCTGGGGCATCCAGTCAAGATCAGAAGACTCTCAGGAGATTGGCGGGTAATTTCTACTTGAATCCGGATGGTGTCTTATACAGAAGAAATCACGACTTGGTGCTACTGCGTTGTGTAGACGAAAAAAAGGCGAAGCTGCTCATGGAGGAAATACATGAGGGTACATTTGGTACGCATGCTGGTGGGCACGCTATGACGAAGAAGCTGCTGCGGGCAGGTTATTTTTGGCTGACTATGGAAACTGATTATTTCAAGTTTGCGAGGAAGTGCCACAAGTGCCAGATCTATGCAGATAAGATCCATGTGCCTCCGAGTCCTTTGAATGTGATGTCATCGCCATGGCCATTCTCGATGTGGGGCATCGATATGATTGGAAAGATCGAGCCGACGGCTTCTAAAGGGCACCGGTTCATTCTAGTAGCAATCGATTATTTCACCAAGTGGGTGGAAGCGGCGTCTTATGCGAATGTAACTAAGCAGGTGGTAGCCAGATTCATCAAGAGAGATATCATTTGCAGATATGGAATCCCCGAGCGGATAATCACTGACAACGGTTCAAACCTGAATAATAAAATGATGAAGGAGCTCTGTCAGACTTTCAAGATCGAGCATCACAACTCCTCCCCTTACCGACCCAAGATGAATGTCGCTGTTGAAACGGCCAATAAGAATATAAAGAAGATCGTTCAGAAGATGGTGGTGACCTATAAGGATTGGCATGAGATGCTACCTTTTGCTTTGCACGGTTATCGTACGACGGTACGCACATCAACCGGGGCAACCCCGTTCTCGTTTGTATACGGAATGGAAGCAGTGCTACCACTGGAAGTTGAGATTCCTTCTCTGAGAGTGCTACGAGATGTCCAACTAGATGAGGCAGAATGGGTGAAAGACAGGTTGAACTAGCTGAGTCTAATGGATGAGAAGAGGCTAGCTTCTCTAGCATACGGTCGTTTGTACCAGAGCCGAATGAAGAAAGCATATGATAAGAAGATACATCCTCGAAGCTTTCAGACGGGCGACCTTGTGTTGAAAAGGATTCTCCCGCCTCAGGCAGATCACAGGGGCAAGTGGACCCCCAACTACGAAGGGCCATACGTTGTCAGAAAAGTCTTTTCAGGAGGGGCTTTATTGTTGTCCACCATGGACGGTGAAGACTTTACGTCGCCTGTGAATTCGGACGCAGTTAAAAAATACTTCGCTTGAAATTGACCCGCTGGACAGAAAAAAGAGAGTCCAGGCAAAAAGGGGGCATCCTGGCGAACCAAAAACAGAATGAAAGGTTCGGGCAAAAGTTAAGGATAAAATTGAAAAAATGTACACCCGCGAAGTTGAAAACCTACACTGGGCGGCTTCGGCAAAAAGGGGTATCCCGGTGAACTGAAAACCCGTGAAGGGCGGTTCATGCAAAAGTTAGGGATTTGAAAAGCAAATGACTGCGGTCCGAATTTGATACTACAGCGAGCATTGGTGCGGGAGAATATACTCGAGGGGGGGGGGGGGTCGATTATCAGATACAATCTCTTCGAAAGTGTGGATACCGGGAAAGCATTAGAGTCGGGCGAGTCATAGGAGGATCAGCTCGTGGTGTTCGTCTGCATCCCGTTGCCGACGAATGTACAAATTTGATTTGTCAATATATTTATGCTGCTTGTGCATACTTGTATATTTGTTGTGCGTAGCTTCCTCTTTTCAGGAGTTACATCCCGTGTACAAAACTCCGCCCATTCAGGGGCCCTATCAATAAAACATGTTATTCAGTATTTGATGTTGGTTCTTTACTGTTTTGTGTATGATAAACGCCTAGGTTTAATGAAACTAGCGTGTGTATAACGTCACTGGCCCTTGCCAATAATTGCTAAAACTTTGAATTAACTGAAAATGATGTCACTAACGCTAACCTGAAGAGACTGGGTTGCGTAGACTTGTCTTGTCTTGTTTGTGGTGTTGCAGGGTCCGTAGCCGTACGAAGCGGGCGATCAAAAGATTGCAGCATTAACCAGAAGCTCGTAACGAAAAGAATTGATCGTTATGTGAAGTGAATCCCCACACAGATCGCGCCTCTAAGATAACATTGTTCCTCACTGAAGAAGGATCAAATACCCCAGCTAGTCGTAGCTTAGCCGAAAGACATGCTCCAGCAAAGTCGTTTATCCTCAGCAGAATTAATGATTCCAAGATTGTAGGATGTATCCAAACAATGTGGTGTCCCCCAGAAGGATTCCCCCATCTCAAGCAGAGTGGTTTTGCCTCAGAAGATTAATATTTCCAACTTGTGAGCTGCACTTAGACAGTTTACCTTTCCTAGTAGGGTCATTTGCTCTCCCCCAGCAGAGTCAGTTGATTTTCCCCAAGAGAATCGTTTCGTCTCCAGTGAAGTTCTCTTTCCAGCAAGTGTTCTCTTTCCTCCCAGTGGAACTCGAAGATTAAGACTCTCCCCGGCAGAGTTGGTTGTGTGTCCCGGCATTTATTTTGTCAGGATACCGTGTGATACCCGTTCACTCCTCAGCAGAAGTACAATCCTGATTGACGCATTCATTTATCTCTCAGCAAAGTTGGCTTCACTCTTCCAGCATTTATTTTGCTGGAATAATTCTGTGGCGCCTGGTTACTTCCCCAGCGGAGTTGGCTTTGTCTTCCGCATTTATTTTGCTGAAACGGTTTCTATATCCCAGCAGTTCGAGTCTGCATTTGCATCGGCATATAGTGTCATACTTGCATCCACCAAATAAAAAATGCGTAGCATTTCCATGTCGAATGGAGCATTACGCCATTGTCAAACATATGCATTTTGAAATATGAACCAGGTTGGCTAACCGTTTGTGTTCAAGTGTTGTTTCCTTTGCAGGTTGAGGGAGCTCTTGCTCAAATTAATTACCAAACATTCAAGATCTCGACAAGAGACATTCAACGAAAACGTCGGTTTTTATTCCCCACAGAGTTATCATGATAAATTTCTCTTTGTCCCCGAGCAGAGTTATTGGTGTAAATGTCTCTTGTGTTCCCCACCAAGGTTGCTTGTTGAAGTGTCTCTAGTCCGGCCAGCGGATTACTTTCTTCAAAATTGTTGTTACGTCAGCATCAAAAGGTTTCATGAATCAGAATTTCAGAGGCTGCCGCCGGTTATCAGAACAGGCGTCCGGTAGTTTGGTTTCCAGATATCCCCAGTAGAGTCCGCCTCAAAGTCACTGTCATGTCAGTGCTAAAAGGTTTGTGGGTCGGGACCAATGGAGAAATGGGTCCTGACGTGGACAATCTATTCCTATATTGACGGGATTTATTCGTGCTAGAGAAGTGGGTGTCCTAACGTGGACAGATTTGTTTCCCCGAGTTGATGAGAGGTGCTAGTCCTAACGTGGACAGATTTGATTTCTTCGTATTGATTGAATGTGGAGTCCTGACGTGGACAAAATTGATTACTCTGCGTTTTGGTGTCCTGACGTGGACCAGTTATTCCCAGCAGATATCTTTCTTCGCGATGGTGAAATGTGCGTCCTGACGTGGACAAGTTTATAGTTCTTCGTGATGACAATGCGCGAGTCCTAACGTGGACAAATTTATCTTTCTTCGTGTTGGTGAAGCGTGAGTCCTGATGTGGACAAATTTTGTTTCCTCAGCGGGTCGAAGATGTGAGTCCTAACGTGGACAAATCAAGACGAGATGTGATTCCTTACGTGGAAAGATGTATTCCTTACGTGGAAAGGTGTGATTCCTTACGTGGAAAGATGTGATTCCTTACGTGGAAAGATGTATTCCTTACGTGGAAAGATGTGATTCCTTACGTGGAAAGATGTATTCCTTACGTGGAAGATTTATTCCTTACGTGGAAAGATGTATTCCTTACGTGGAAGATTTATTCCTTACGTGGAAAGATGTATTCCTTACGTGGAAGATGTATTCCTTACGTGGAAAGATGTGATTCCTTACGTGGAAAGATGTATTCCTTACGTGGAAAGAAGTTTATTCCTTACGTGGAAAGAAGTTTATTCCTTACGTGGAAAGAAGTTTATTCCTAACGTGGAAAGGTTATTCCTAACGTGGACGATGTATTCCTAACGTGGAAAGACGTGTTCCTAACGTGGAAAGATGTATTCCTAACGTGGAAAGATGTATTCCTCACGTGGAAAGTTTAGTCCTGACGTGGATAGATCCAGACGATGTCATCCCTAACGTGGACAAGTGTATTCCTAACATGGAAGATTCATCCCTATGTTGATAGGATCCCCTCTTGCTTATGAAATGCAGACGAGTCCTCCCCAGCGAAGTCGCCGAAATTTTTCTCTGTTGACGACGGGTGGAGTCCTGACGTGGACAAGTGTTAGTTGAGATTTCTTCGTGTTGACGAAACAGGCGTTCCAACATGGACAAAGTTCTATCCCTGCGATGATAGGATCTTCTTCAGGCTGATGAAAATAATCCCCAGCACGGTCGCTAATGGATCAGTTGGTTGCTGTAACAGTTAGATTCAGTTGATGAATGTCGTTCCCCAAGCAGTGGTGCAGTTTATTTCTGCGGTTGGCAAATTTCCGGGTTCTTAGTATTCAACCGTATCGTACCTCGAATGTTTGAAGGCCGTTTGCTCTTCACCCTATCGGGTCCAAGTCGCTTGAATAGGGGCAGCTGTTGCACCCTAAAATTTGCTCAACCTATTTCACTTGGTTTATGTTTCAATTGCATTAGCATTTGCATATAGAGTCATGTACATAGTCTAATCATCTGCATAGCATAGCATAGCAAGTCATCCAACAGAGGACCAAGTAATATTCTCATCTCTATGAGCCTATCAAGAGGTTGTTGTTCAAATTCAATCTTATCCAAGTCATCAGAAAGAAATTGAAATCTAAGAAGTCAGTGGATCAAGCAGTGGATCTATCTCCTATCTTGAGGGTATTTGAAGATCATCAGAGAAGTTGTGAGCTATGAATTGAAAGTATGGAATGTGTACAGACATCATGGAAGACCTAGAGAGTCATTTTGAAAGTGAGACAAGTCATTGATGTGATCACAAGAGTTGTAGTTGAGGACAGTCACCTAGGGTTTCATCTAGGTCAACCCTAGGTCAACCCTAGGTCAAATGACTGATTGAAGGGCATCAAGGTCTATTTGAGAGATGTGGGGTTCATCATTTGACATGTATATAAGGATGTGGTGTTATGCCAAGAAGAAATCAAGAGAAATCAAGAAGAAGAGGAGTTTCTAAATTAGGGTTTCTGTGTAAAATTCCCTGATTTAGGTCAAACTTCCAAGCAAGATAATTCAAAATGCAAGCTTCAAATGGATCCTTGGCCAACATGAAACTTGTATAGGATCTCAAGACCTTTAATTTGAGTGGTGGAAGACATCAAGGAGATTTATAGAACTCAAGTTATGGTCCTTGCAAGTTACAGGTCATCTGAGGTATCTGAAATTTTGTCTGTGAAAGTTACTTGTCTTCCAAGCAACGTTTACCCCTCAAGGAGATTTCAAATGAATTTCTGGTAAACATAAGAGTTGTTCCTCATTGTCTTAGCTTTCTAGAAAGGTATGGTATGCCTTCATCTGATTTGTGGAACTCTACTTATGGCCTTGGCAAGCAAAGGGTATTTTGGTCATTTGAGAATTACAGGTCATTTCAAGCCTATGCCCAAAACTCATACAAGGAAGCTTCAAATGAAAAACTTCACAACATCAAACTTTCTCCAAATGACATTTTGAGTCTAGAAAAGTGATCATGAAAGTTTGTAAAGGTTCATAGCTCAAGGTTCCAAATTTGGTCATTTAAAAAGGGAATTTAATGAATAAAAGTGACCTAAAATTGAGATTTTTCATAACATGGCCAAATGGGATGAAATTATAGGTAATTTTGATTGGAAAAAATGTTTTAAGAACATTGGAAAAAGTAGATTTTTGAGTTTAGGGCAAAGTTTGAGAGATACCATTGGTTACTTATGTATGAAGTTAACATATCCAAAATTCAAGGAAAGTGTGCACAAGAAGTTTCTACCAAGTTCTAGAAAGGTCCATGATCATCTATATATTGAATTGAGTGGCTTAATTCAAGGGTTGGTGATTCATTTTGATCAAAATACCAAGTTTCATCTCATTCTTCCATTTTGCAAATCCACTTCAAACTCCATCAAATCTTCATCATTTTCCACACTTCTTGATCCTATCATCATCTACATCATTCAAGGATCAAATTTCCATCAAAATCTGTTTGAATTGAGGAAGAAATCGTGTGCTACCAACTTCATCATCCAAAGTGCAAGAAGATTGTGATTGCAAGATCCAAGGGGTTTGAGCAAGAAATATTGCATACAGAACCAAGAATCAAGCTTATTGATCAATTCCCAAGCATTGCAAGCTGTGCATTTAAGATCTACTCCACCTGTTTTCAACTTTAAACCAGGTTAGTTTTCCTTTCGAATTGGATAGATTTAGTTAGAATAAGGTAGAATCATTAAGTTAGAATGGTTAGGAATAGTTAGATGATCATTTCTGTTGAGTTTGAAGGCAATTCATGGAGGTTACCATTGGAGCACCAAAACTGTTAGGGTTTAGAACACCTAGGTTAGGGCATGATAATATTGGTTAGATAGCTTAAAATGATCAGTATAGCGTGTAGATTGTGTTAAGGTAAGAGTTAGCAAGAATTGGAATGATTGATAGCAGTGTAAAATGATGGAGTCAATGTGTTCTAGCTATCGGGTTTGGACCTAGAGGGAGTGTTGGAGAAAACTAATACCATGGTTGTGTAGAGGGAAGAGAATAGAGCATTTTTGATTTTGGAATGTTGGAATTTCATCAAGAATCGAGGGAGAACCGAGGGATGGAAGATTCATGCATGGAGAGGTTTTTTCTGAAACCTAGGGTTTCCAAGGAGGACGATGAAGGAGAGCCGCGGGATTACATGCTGGACTTTGACTCTCAATTTGATCTAATGGCCAGCATTCAAAACGAAATTTGGAGGGAGATATTATGCAGCAATACGCTGCGTTTCATTTAATCATTCTGATGGGCTTAAGTTGCCCTTGCTACGCGCACCCCCGTTCACTAAGGCCCAAACCATTATAACTAAAATTTTTACTCTTTGCACCGCTTTGGCTTTTTTTTTATTTTCTTTTGAGTTTGCTGAGTAGCTGGGCCCAGACGCGCCTTGCTATGCGCGCCCCCCAGTCTGGGCCCATTGTTTTTTTTCAATGCTTTTAATTACTGATTGCACCCCAGCCCATTTAATTCATATTAATCTCATTCAATTTTTTTTATTTCTTTGAAAATTCATAACAAATGGAAAATTGCATATTTTTAATTGGTTGTTTTTGCATATTTTTCATAATTCTGTTAAGAAAATTATCACATAATAAAATTAGCATTTCATTTTATTTTTGTATTTTTAGTATATTTTTCTTTTAAATAGGTTGTAAATAATGTTTAGGTTAATGCATGATATTGTTGATTCTAGTTTAATCAGATGCTTTTACATTTTGGATCCATTCTTTTTAGGGTGATTAACTTAGGACTTTAGCTTACTCATAGGATTTAATTCATAATTTTAGGATTAATTTTTAGATGATTTGTTTAGGTGTGATTAGGAGAATTAGAACTAGGGTTTAGATATAACATAGGTGTAAGAGATCATTTCCTTTTGGGAGTTGTAGTTTGAATTTTGGGGTATGGGACTATAGGGGTATTATGGGTAGATAATAGATCCCTTAGAAATTACTAGGTTTCCCCTATTCTACTATTACTACTAGTGTACTGCTTGTACTTGATTGACTGTGTGGTGTGCCCTCTCTAGGGTTATTTTTTGACTGTGTGGGGTATTGGGCTTGTTTGGGGCTTGGGGCTTGAGCTGAAGACTGTGCTGATGAAGCCCATTGGAGATTAAAGAATGAAGACCAATTTCCAGAGTTGATGAAGAGTACCTCTTGCTGGCAGCTGTTGAAGGTTATAGGATCTAGGAGTTAGGCAGAGCTCTAGAGTAGAAAACTTGGTTCACAAACATGGAAGGTCTTGTTTGCCTCCATCCCTCTCTATGATGCAGAGTCTCTCTAAGACATTCACCCCTTCCTTTGGAAGGCTTGGTGATAATGTCTAAGAGATAGAACTCTTGAGAGAAATATTCTATGTGTTGTTAGCAGTCTGTTTGCCACCTTTGGTGGTCAACTAATTGCTTAACACCCCAGTTCATTCTTGTTGACTGATATTCATCTTGGAGATTGAGACTTGAAGAAAAGCCATTGCAGACTGATGATAAAGACCTTGCTTGAAGGCTGTGAAGATGAAGACTGATGCTTACTTGGAGCTGGTAGATGTTTGGAGATGACTTGAAGACAGATATTGGTGCAGAGCTGCTGTTGCTGTTTACCTTTTTGCTGTTTATTTTTTTTGATGTATTGTTTGAATTTCCCTGACTGTATTACTTGATGTTTAACTTGTTAGGTTGAAAGTGAATTCTGTTCACTTTTGCCTATTGTTTTCTAGATTCGAGGTTGAGTGGGACTCCCTTGCCTCGCTTGTATTGCTGCATCCATGCATTTTACTGCTTTATTGTATATATGCTATTGTTCTTGTTTCCGTCTATTCCCTTAGGATCTCTGTTTCTCTCTGCGCAAGAGAGGAGCATAATAGACATTAGGTCTTAACCCATGCATGATAACACTAGGTTAGTTTGATTCCCTTTTCAACCGTAGGTAGAGTTCTGTCTCTTCTTTCTCAAAACAAACAGAAAAACACAATAAATATTTCAAACACAATAAAAGACACTTCTTCCGTAGAAGAATGTGAACTCATCGAAACGTCATTTTTGTCCGCTTGGACCAGTAATCAGAAAAACCCTTTTTTCAGAAGGAATAAAAACAATCAAGACAGACTTGTGTCGTGCGTGGCCCGAACTACGTTTGCTATGATCTTTCATGCTGTATGAAAGTACGTAGGCATAGGATGCGATATCCTAGCGAGCAACCTTCCCCTCCTTTCCCGTAGGTAGGCGAACTACGTTGACTCTGATTTCTCGTTCCAGACGGGAATACGTAGGCATAAAGTGCGATACTTTGCCGAGTCATTTTATTTTCTTTTTAACCCCAGACCTGTAGAGTAGATAGAATAACAATCCGTACCAGAAAACAAGCGTGGATCCCGTAGAGTACGACGGACGTGAGGGGTGCTAATACCTTCCCCTTGCGTAACCGACTCCCGAATCCAGGATTTGGTTGCGATGACCATTCCTTTCCCGTCTTTGCGGTAGGTTTACTCTGAGCGTTTCCTTTCCCTCCGTTGGGATAAATAACGCACGGTGGCGACTCTTCTATTCAGCCGGTGCCGATTTTTGCAGTAGCGACAATGAGGATCTAAAATCTGGAGAACATAGCTTCAACAGATTCAGAGTCTTCCATCTTGAAGGCTTCATACTTCTGGATCAGAGCCAGAGCCTTTGTTTCCTTGACTTGAGAGTTTCCCTCATGAGTCATCTTTAAGGATTCAAACATGTCAAATGCAGTTTCCCTGTTTGTAATTTTTTCATACTCAGTATGAGATATTGCATTCAACAATATTGTCCTGGCCTTGTGATGATTTCTAAAATCTTTCTTCTGAGCATCTGTCATAGATTTTCTGTCTATCTTCTTGCCATTCCCATCTGTGGGATGAACATATCCATCTATGACTAGATCCCATAAATCAGCATCATATCCAAGGAAAAAACTTTCAATTCTGTCTTTCCAATAATCAAATTTCTCCCCATCAAACATAGGGGGTTTGGTGCTAATTTTGTCCCTTTCTTCATATTTATTGTTAGTGTTAGATATTGTATTATCAGCCATAGTAACAACCAAATATATATCAAAGTATTTCTCTCTGGATCTTTACTGTCACTGTTAAGTGGTAGCACACACAGAACCGGAGCTCTGATGCCAACTAAAGGTGAGATAATACTTAGAAGTGGGGGTTGAATAAGTATGAAAGATTAAAACTTAGAATAAAAACTCAAGTATTTTTATCCTGGTTCGTTGAACTCAACTACTCCAGTCCACCCTTCCTAGAGTGATTTGTCTTTCTCAATCAAGGACTTAATCCACTATTTAATCAAACATATTACAATAGTAACACCTAAGAACAACTGTTCTTAGTCTTCTCAAGAGCTACTGATCCCAACTGGATCCTCTTAAAGAAACCTTTTACAATCAATGTAAAACTATTACAAGAGTAAGAATGCTTCTAAAAAGCTATTATCACAACTGTGATATTTCTCTTAAGTTTAAGTACAATGAAATAAATTCTTAGAATGAATATGAAAGTATGAGAGCTTGAATATTTGATTTCTTTTTAATGCAAACGTCAACTGAAGAATTTGGTGGAGTCTTGCTTTTATAGGCAGCTGATCCAAGGTGAGCTGCACGTTGAGAAGAGTGTCCAAAAGGTCTGAGCCATTTTGTCTTCACATCAAGTGACCTTTCCTAGAAGAAGAAAGCACAGAAAAATCCTTTTTGTCTGTGTTCTTGTGTCTAGCATAAATAAGGAAAGAGACGTTTGATTTACTCCAACGAATATATAATCTTTGAATATTTCTTCTTCAGTTTTCAGCAAATTCATTAGAGTCTAATTGGGTCAGAGTCTTCTAATGATGATCAGAGTCTTGCTGAATCAGAGTCTTCTGCAGCAGGTGTGCTTTCAGCGTGTTTAAGATCAGAGCATATTTGAGACAGAACTTCAGTACTGGCAGCTTTAGTACTTTCAGAGTCTTCTGTAGAAACTATGCTTTGAAAAGCTCTTCATACAAAATTCTTCTATGCTTCAGATGCTTCTGACTTGCTTCAGATTCTTCTGGAGCTTCTGCTTCAGATCCCTCTGGAGCTTCTGCTTCAGATCCTTCTAGAGCTTCTGCTTCAGATCCTTCTGGAGGCTACGCTCAGAATCTTCTATTAGCAGCAATCAGAGTCTTCTAATTAATGCATCTGGCGCTTCAGAGTCTAGTTAATTTCTTGTGTTCAATTCTGATTTGCTTCTGGAGTGTTAATTTCTTTACTATCTGCAGTAAAAACTCTCAAGCAAATTTTAGAGTATATAATTCTTAAATACAAAATTTCATAATAGTTATCATCAAAACATAGAGATATTATTAAGAACCAATCTGTGTTCTAACAGTTTAGGCTTAGTGACAGACTTCTACACGCACCCCCATTCTAGGCCAAGGTTTGGATAATAACATGATTTAATTGCTATTCAACACGCACATTTATCATTTTTGTATTATTTTCCCTTATTTTCTTCATTTTCATATAGGTTAGAAATAAATTCATAACAAATAGAAAAATTAACATTTTTAGGCTAGATTTTTTTCCCTTGACTCCTTAAAGAGTTTAGAATTTAATAGGATTGAGAAATTATTAATTCATGCATTTTAGAATTTAATTGAATTTTTGAAGTTTAATTGGTTTTATTTTCATTTTGTTTGATGCTTGTTCTTGCTGATTTTAGTATGGATGATTGGTGTAGAATTTTTAGGTGGTTCTTTTTGGGTTATTTAGCTTAGATGTGCATGTACCTCTATAAAGTTTATCACATTTTTGTGAGAGAATTTTAGGCTATTTTGAACATTGAAAAATAGGTGGTTTAGAATTAGGGTTTTAGGATAGTACCCTCAGGTTTAAGGCATAATTTTAGGTCTTAATGGATGGTTAACCCCCTGGTTTTTGTATGGAGATATTATTAAGAGGTTTAGGAACCCTTAGAATTTTTTGTAGGATTTTACAATCACTTTTGGTATTTTAATTAGAATTAGTTTTAAGACTAACTTTTAGGTGTTTCTAACACACTAACTTGACTAGTTTAACTCAATAGTTCCTATTAGACTTAAGTGGTGGTGCTCTTGTGCTTGGATGAAGATGAAGACCAATTGAAGATGCTTTGAGAGCTTGAAGGAGCTTGAGTGTGAAGAATTTCTCATCTGGTGGAGTGCTTGTCAGGAGCTTAAGGAAACTAGGGTTTTAAGAAGAGCATTAGATTAGTTTTGCTTGTTTCTTCAAACATGGAGTATATTGTTCATCTCCATTCAATCCAATGAGATAGAGTCCTCTTAAAGAAGTCACATCTATCCTTTAGAGGGATGAGTGGCATGCTTTAAGAGTAGAACTTTGAGGATACAGTTCCTTTACAATGTTAGGTTCTTGGTGGCTTCCTTTGGTTGTCATTGAGTTTCTTAACACTTCAACTTGATCTTGTTGAATGATTCTTGGAGGTTTCTTGTTGAAGCTTGTTGAGAATGAAGTTAGGAGCTTGTTGAAGCTGTTTACTGGTTGAAGTTTGCTGGTTTAAGCTGGTTGCTTGTTGAAGTTTGAAGCTTGTTTAAGCTTGGTGCTTGTTGAAGATTGAAGGTTTAGTGGAGCTTGAAGATAGGGGCTATTCATGAAGATGAAGGTTGTTGCTGTTAGAGCTGCTGTTTGTGTTGTTGCTGTAGGAGTTTGATGCTGCTGCTTGAGCTGCCTCCTCTGCTTTGGGTTTTGTTTTCTGTATTGTTTGTTGGCTTGTGTAGCTTGCCCCTAAGGTTTGAAGTGAATGTTGATTCACTTTGCCTATTGTTGTATTGCATGCATTTTACTGTATTTGCTTGCTTTCTTTTCTGTTTATCCCCTAGGATCTCTGATTTCCTCTGTGCATGAGGGAATTATGACAGACATTAGGATTCTTATCCATGCATGACAACATTAGGTTAGTTTTTATTCCCTTTTCAACCCTAGGATTTTTAGAGCTTCTTTCTCTTCTCATCTTAAAACAACTCAAAAATACAGTAATAAGGTTAATCGATGTCGTACGTTACGAGCCTTAAGCTATTTGAGAAAGGGTTGCTGGAGGGTTTCCTTTCAGCAGTCTGGCTGCTTAGTGTGGTACCCTTTGGGTGACACGCGACGTAGTCGCTCTCAAATCATAGTCTCTAGTGCGTCAGAGATTGCAAACAAACTAAAAAACACTTCTTTCGTAAAAGATTCAAAACAAACATCAAAGTGTCATTTTTGTCCGCTTGGACTCTTAATCAAGAAAAACCCTTTTTAAAGGTAATAAAAAATAGTCAGACAAGCTTGTGTCTTCCGTAGCCCGAAGTACGTTTGCTCTGATCTTTCATGCTGTATGAAAGTACGTAGGCATAGGATGGCGTATCCTAGCGAGCAACCTTCCCCTCCTTTCCCGTAGGTAGGCGAACTACGTAGACTCTGACTTTCCCATTGCACGAGGGAATACATAGGCATAGAGCGGCGAAGCTCTATCGAGTCTCTTTTCTCTTTTCTTTTCCTTTTAACCTTGACCTTTAGAATAGATAGAATACAATCCGTACCAGAAAACAAGTGTGGATCCCGTCGAGTACGGCGGACGTGAGGGGTGTTAATACCTTCCCCTTGCGTAACCGACTCCCGAAGCCAGTAATTTGGTTGCGATGACCATTCCTTTCCCGTTTTGCGTTAGGTTTACTCTGAGTGTTTCCTTTCCCTCCGTTGGGATAAATAACGCACGGTGGCGACTCTTCTGTCATAGCCGGCGCCGATTTTCGCAGTAGCGACACCTAAGACAGCGCTTTTTTAAAAGCGTTGCTAAAGGGGTAAACTAAGAAAGCGCTTTATTTAAAGCGCTGCTAAATGTAAGGCCTAAGACAACGCTTTTGTAAAGCGCTGCTATAGGGGGGGTACTAAGAAAGCGCTTTTCTAAAGCGCTGCTGTAGGTTATTGCAAAGAAAGCGCTTTTGTTCTAAAGCGCTGCTATATGTTTTTGCAAAGAAAGCGCTTTTGCAAAGCGCTGCTGTAGGTCATTAAAAAGCGCTGTCATAGGTGTTATTAGAATTAATTTAAAATATCACAGAATTTTGTAAAGAAATAGAACAGTGCTCGCGCGTATTTCCTTCTTTCTTTCTCCTCTCTGGCGAACGCAAACCCTATTCACCATGACCGTTGCCCTCCTCCGTTCGATAGTCGCTCCTCCGTCGCCCTCCTCCGTTCAGTCTGTGTTGCATTTCTCCTCCATTTGACCATCCGTTTTCGACAGCATCCTCTGTAGCGCATTTCCGCCATTGTTACGGTATTTGAAGTTTTTCATTTTGCATTTTTCTGGATTATTGTCTTAGTATTTCATTTTTCTGGATTATATGATGTTAATGTTACTTCTTTTCTGAGTTATTGACTTGTTTTTATTGATATCGTTGATGAGAATTACTCTTTTGATATTGGCTTGAGTTTTGTATACAAGGTGTTTATTGAAATGCCACAATCAATTTACTTATGTTAACTTTCAATATATCTAGCAGTATACAAGGTGTTTGTTGAAATGCCACAATGAGTTTTGTATACAAGGTGTTTGTTGAAATGACACAATGAATTTACTCTTTTGAATATAATATATTCTTATGTATTTTTAACTATTGCTTTTAGAAGTTTCTTTAGAATGTGGCCATGTTTTTTAAAACGTTTTTGTTTGTTCTTTTTATGAATAGACCAAACACATGTTTGTTGTTTTATGCTTTGTTAATGAGTGTTTAGGCATAGGAGAGTCTTAATGAATCATTGAAATTCTCACGTTGTTGACAAACATCATAATGTTTGATAAGAAAATATGTAAATGAAATTTGTTTTTTGTACTAAGCAGTTTATTTATTGAATTCGAAAATAGACAACTATTTGTGAAGTGTCGTAGTCGAAAATATGTAATTGATTTACGGTTTACAATTGTAAATGAGGGTGAAATTTGTAAATGTTTGAGGTTATTAGATAATATTTCCATTTGTAACCTTGAAATCTATAAAATTTTAGATAAATATAAACTCAACCATAATTTTAAATTTACTAAAATATTTGGGGTTATCATAATTTTAAATTTAATAATGAAAAGTTAGTATCCAAGTAATACTCATTCATGACCTCTTTAGCCATATAAATTGCAAATTAATTAATTTTATTGCAAGTTTTATCAACAGTTGATGTTCCAAGAATTATTTAATGTTGATGATGTTATTAATTTTGTCTGTTATAGGGGTTACCTGTGAAGAGCAAGGTTGTGATCGTTTTCAAGCATCCTACTGTGTAGCTTTCTTAGAAGTTATTGATTTCTTTACGGGTATTATCTGTATTTGTTTAACTTTCTTAGTTTAGTCTAGACTACTCAATTAGTATGGATAAAAAATGGATGTCTTCCAATCGATTGTCTAAAGAGTACGAGAATGGGGTATCGAAATTCGTTAAGTTTGCTGTTGAACACGCCAAAGACCCCAGTAGGATCACATGTCCTTGCTTAGGTTGCTGTTATGGGCGTCGAATTGACGCCGTTCAGTTGGAATCTCATTTAATGAGACATGGAATTGATCGAAGTTATACATGTTGGACATTACATGGTGAGATAAGTAACGAGAATGTGGAACCCGAGGATAATACGACCTATGCTTCAAAGGACAATGGCAAAGATACATATGATTGTGATCGAGTCGAAGAGATTGCAGAAGCACTTGAAGAAGATCTTCAAGATTGTCCCAAGATGTTTGAGAGGTTGGTGAGCGATGCAGAGAAACCGTTGTATAAAGGTTGCACTACTTTCACAAGATTGTCTGTGGTATTAAAATTGTACAACTTAAAGGCGGGTAATGAATGGTAGGATACAAGTTTCACAGAATTGTTAGCCCTACTTCAAGAGATGCTTCCGAAGGATAATGTTCTTCCCAATCAAACCTATGAAGCTAAAAATATGTTATGCTCTATTGGCATGAGCTATGATAAGATACATGCTTGTCCAAATGATTGCATTTTGTTTCGAAATGAATATGCATCATTAAACGAGTGTCCTAAATACAGTGTATCTCGGTATAAGAAAAAGTTGTCACCAGCAAAATTTTTATGGTATTTTCCTATAATTTCGAGATTTAGACGCATGTTTCGTAGTGAAACAGATGCAAAACACATGACTTGGCATGCAGATGATAGAATTATATATGGGAAGTATCGACATCCTGAAGATTTACCATAGTGGATGAAAATTGATAATGAGTATCTTGATTTTGGAGAAGAAGCTAGAAACCTTTGCTTGGCATTATCGACTGATGGAATGAATCTGCATGGTCTGCAAAGTATCTCACATTCCACCTGGCCTGTAATTATTATGATTTATAACCTACCTCTATGGCTATGTATGAAGCGTAAGTACATGATGTTATCTATGTTAATTTCTGGCCCTAAACAACCAGGGAATGACATAGACGTATACTTGACACCTTTAATCGAAGACTTAAAAAGTTTGTGGGAGAACGGTATGGAGGTTTATGATGGATATAGTAAAGAAAGTTTCAATTTGAGGGCGATGTTGTTTGGCACAATTAATGATTTTCCAGCATACGGAAATCTATCGGGGTATAGCATTAAAGGTCAATGTGTGTGTCCTATCTGTGAAGAAAACACAGATTGGACGCGGTTGGAATTTGGTCAAAAGAATGTCTTTCTTGGTCATCGTAGATTCTTAAATTCTAATCATCACTACCGTGGATGGAGAAAAGCATTTAATGGAAATTCAGAACAACGTAGAGTTCCACCTACATTGACCAGTGAACAAATTTTTGAGAAGGTGAAAGATGTGAGTACTCAGTTTGGCAAGCCTTTTGCTCATACGCTTGTCACGTGTGGGTGGAAGAAGAGGTCAATTTTTTTTGAGTTTCCGTATTGGAAGTCGTTGTATGTAAGACATTTTCTTGATGTTATGCATATTGAAAAAAATGTATTTGAAAGTGTTATTGGTACGTTACTCAATATATAAGGAAAGTCTAAGGATGGCCTTAAAGCAAGAAAGGACTTGGTAGCAATGGGAATAAGAAATGAATTAGGACCCTTGAAGAAAGGAAATCGCACATATCTACCACCTGCTGCTTATACTTTATCTAGAAAGGAGAAAAATATATTGTGTAAATTTCTGAGTGAAGTTAAAGTTCCAAAAGGATACTCTTCAGATATTAGAAGACTTGTTTCTATGAAAGACCTCAATTTAAAGAGTTTAAAGACACATGATCGCCGTGTTATAATGAAACACTTTCTACCAATAGGTATACGTTCTATTTTGCCAGAAAAAGTGAGAGGCGCAATAACTAAATTGTGTTTTTTTTTCAGGGCAATTTGTAGTAAGGTGATCGATCCTGCGATCTTACCAACATTGCAAAAAGAAATAGTTATTACTTTGTGTGAGCTTGAAATGTATTTTCCTCCATCATTTTTTGACATAATGGTACATCTAGTTGTCCATCTTGTGAAAGAGATACAATTGTGTGGACCAGCTTATATGAGATGGATGTACCCTGTTGAATGTTATATGAAAATATTGAAAGGGTATATGAAAAACCGAAGCCGACCAGAGGGATGTATTGTTGAATGATACATTGTTGAAGAAGCTATTGAGTTTTGTACTGAATATTTATCCAACGTTCAATCCATTGGCCTCCCAAAATCTAATGTTGTTGAAAAAATAGTAGGTAAACAGTTAATTGGAAATAAAGTTGTGACAGTTTCAAGGGATGAACGGAAGCAAGTGCATTTGTATGTTCTGCACAATGACATTAAGGTTGAGTCGTATGTTGAAATGCACAAGGACGTTCTCCGAGGTTTAAATCTGAATCGAAATGAAAATTGGATAGTACGTGAGCAGAATCGAAGTTTTATAACATGGTTCAAGGATCATATTTTTTTCAAAGTTTTATTCTGATCCCGCTTCAATAACAGAAATGTTAAGATGTTTAACATATGATCCAAGTTTGCATGTGTTTTCTAATAGCGCATACGCAATTAATGGATACACATTTTATACCAAAGAACAAGATGATAAGAGTACAATGCAAAATAGTGGTGTCACCGTGCTTACCGAAGCAATGCACATTTCAAGTGTGAAGGACTTAAACCCCAAATATGTGAATTTGTCGTATTTTGGTGTTATCGAGCGCATTTGGGTGTTTGATTATGAAAAGTTTCAAATTCCTATCTTTGGGTGCAAGTGGGTTGAAAATAATAGTGGCATACGAATGGATAAGTCAGGATTTTTACAAGTGGATCTTAATAAGGTGGGGTACAAAGATGAGCCTTTTATTCTAGTCATGCAAGCTAAACAAGTGTTCTATGTCACTGATCCGACAAGTACGAAATGGTCTATAGTTCTTTTTTCCAACAAAGTAATCGATGATATCATTGGAGATAAGGGGGATGTTGATGTTGAAAAGGAATCTTATATTATAGATGATCCAGATGAGAATATTAGGGCAGGTGAATCATATATTAGAAATGATCATAACGAGGGAATTTGGATCAATCCATCCGTCCGTGTTGTTAAGAGACAAGTAAACCACGTTCCAACTAAGAAAAGAAAGAGATCTTAGTGACAAAGGTACTTGTAAAATTACATATTTCTATCATGCAATACAATTACATATTATGTCATTCAATAAAATTATGTATGTGTTTTTCTTATTTATACATTTCTTATGTATATATTTCTTATTTACATATTTGCATGTCATTCATTTGATACTTTGGTTTTTCTGAATTACAGGTATTATGGCCACCAATGAGGAAACATCACATGATGGAAACGAAACAACAAAAGACATGGAAGGCGATATCAAAAGAGGAATAACGATTATGAAAAAAATCATCCGTGCGAGAGATAAGGGTGTTAAGTATGATGTGCATTGGAATGAAAGAGATCAATTAGTTGAGCCTAACAGTGTGATGCTGACAAGTTACATTGGATCACTTGTACGTTTGCAAATTCTGATTACTTGCGATAATTGGAGAATTCCCTCGCTACAACCGGCTAAAGACAAAATTTGAAGCGAGATACAGGTATGATACTTGATTATTTTTAATTATGTTGACATTTACATCTTTAAATTAATTATACTAACATGTTATATGTATGTGTATTTGTTTGCAGAGATCTTTTAATATTGATGATTGCAGAAGAAAATATTGTCTTCAATTGGCCGGTAAACGACTGAGGGGATTCAGAGCGTTTTTAACGAACAAGTTTCTTAAATATTCTGATGGAAACTTTGTCAACTCGGGGCGTCCAAAGAAGTACGCTGATCTAATTTCGGAAGAAGAATGGGAGACATTTGTTGCAAAGCGAAGAACCAAAGAATTTTTAGTAAGTACAACTTATCATGAATAATGTATAGTATATATACTTCTTCCACAAGAGTTCTGATATGACTTAAACTTGTTTTTTCAGGTTATGAGTGGCGTAAATCGGCAACGGGCATCAAAACCCGCGTATCCATACAAAAAAAGGCGTTTGGGATATGCACGCTTAGAACAAAAAATAGTAAGTATATATAAATGCTTTAATATGCTATAGTTACCAAAATTAGTAAGTATATATAATAGGATATGAATGCTTTATTATCCATCTTAATGCGTAGATAGAAGAGGAGAAAAGTGATGCGACGTCTCTTCCGGACCATGTTGTGTGGAAGGCTGCCCGTGTGGGAAGAGATGGAGTCGTTCAGGAAGAAGTTCAACAAGTATTTGAACAATGTGTAAGTACAACATTAGTTTTGTTAGTAACTGATCAAAAGTGTATAATATATTTATATATGCTTTTACCTATATTTCAGGAGACTCTATCCCAGAGTATAACTCCAGCTGAGGATGATGATTGCAGGAGCATACTGAGTCAGGTGTTAAATATCCCTGAGTATTCTGGGCATGTGAGGGGTAAGGGGTTTGGCGTCACTCCATCACAACTGTATAAGAAGCCAAAGAAAAAAATCCTAGAAATAAAGAAGTGATGGATACGTTGGAGGAATTGAAAGCTCAGATTCGGGAATTACAGAAGGACAAAGAAAGATACATGTCGGAAAAACGCGGTCCAGATCAGGGTAAAGATACTAGTGACAAAGATAGTATCAATTGTCCGCAGAAGCTTCCAGAGGTAATTGTATATATTACATTGAAATTAATTTATCACAAATTTCTTAATTAACACATTAATCAGCATCATTATTTGTTTAGGGCATTTCACCTTGTTGGCTATATTTATCATCACCGACTTATCGCATGGTTCGCAAGGGAAAGGTGCATAACACTATGGGAGACTTACTTCACCATAAACCGCTCCCTGCTGGATATTTAAAAGTATCAGTTGATATTACGTTAGAGGGGGGTGCATTGTTGCCTTTACCAGATGTTGTTTCAGACGCAACAGTGGTGGGAGACGCAATAGGAGCGTATGTTGCATGGCCGACAAATCTCATTTTCATGGATGATGAGGTATGTTGAACACCACTATGAACCTTGTAATATTCAAATGTTTTACGATCCATATATGAAAGTTATTCTTACATTTACATTTTTTTATTTACATGAGACTCCTACAAAATCCAAATCAAAAGATAAGGGAATCATTATGCGGGAAACCGATTCAGCTGCATCAAAGAAACAAGTACTACTACAGTTACATGATTATCTTATTATACATTAATTACTGAACTTGTATGACTTTTAGGTTCATGATCAACAGTTGCAACAAGTCAGCAAGGGTAATATGCCTGAACCTTCCAAGGTGCCCAACAAAAAAAAAGTCGAGCCAAAAAAAGCATATGTTCCTCGATTTAGGTTGTGCCTTGAAACATATGTAGGAACAACAGATGTGAATGAGGGTGGAATCCGTCAAATACCTATGGAGGAAGGTATTTTCGGTTTTGAATATACCTAAACAATTGCTAAGGAGGATTTGGACCAGGTTTTCCAACATTCTGAATTGGGCGTCGGTGTTATGCATTCCTACATCCGGTACTCTGATCTATTTTAATTAAATAATTGAACATTTTAAAATTTGCTCATTTAACTGAATATTCTAATGTCGACTATGTTTTTCTTTTAGGCTCTTGTATGACAAGTTGTTGGTCCCGCATGATTTGACTTCCATATTCACATTCTTATCTGCTACTTGTATCAACTCACAGGCAATAGATCACACACCAGATGTAGTCAAAGATTACATAGTCCAAAGATTTATGGCCGCGACTACAGAGAAGTTGTTCTTGTTGCCATATAATACTTGGCATGGGTATAACTTCATTCTAAATTCATTTATTATAATTATTCGATTTTTGCCATTCTATATAAAATTTCCGTCTAAAATTTTGTCTTATTTTATAATGGACACTGGTTGTTGGTCGCGATTAATTTGATGAAACAAATAGTGTATTATCTGGATTCATTGGATGGCGATCAAACAAAATATCCTGATATGAAGAATATGATTGATACGTAAGTGATGAGATATACTGTTCTAAATAATTATATATCTTTATTTATTATGTGACATTGTTCTAAATATGCGTTTATATTATGTTAGAGCTATACAAATATTCAGAGCACAAAGACAAGCAACAGTGCCAAAAAGCAAGGCTAACAACATTAGCTGGATCAAAGTGCAGGTATATTTTCCCATATTTGACTGTTATAGTGGTCCTACTTGATAAAACTATGTAAACTATATATCCTGATAAATGTTCGTTTGTTTTTTCCATTTACAGTGTCCTCGTCAGCGCAATGGGATTGATTGCGGATATTTTGTATTGCGCTTTATGAAGGAAATTATTCATTCTGGTCAAATAGAGATTCCAATCATGGTATGGATCAATTCATAAATTATATGATTCATTTTGATAATTAACCGATGTTTCATCTGAGTAATTAGTTTTAAAATTAAATCGTGCATGTTCTGTTATATTATATAGTACTTTGATGATTTCAAGTGCGGTACTTACTCGAAAGCAGGATTGGAAGAAATAAAGGAGGAATGGTGTCAATTTATTCTTGAGTTGAGAATTGTATAAGGTATATGTATCATCCAATATTGATGCGGGATAATAATATTTCTGGAAGTCGTATCTATTTGTAAAGTTAACGGATTTGTAATTATATGTAAATTGACTGTATTTGTGATGTTGTAATTCTGAGGATCGGATTGTGTTATAATATATTTAAGCAGGTTTATGTGTATTAAAATGATTATGGGCAAAGTGATGAATTACAATGTATACTTAAAGGCCAAAGTGTTGAATTGTATATATAAGGCCAAAGTGTTGAAATAAAGGCCTGAATTATAAGCAGGGAGTGTAATATAAGCAGGTTTGTCGAAAAATATCTAAAAAGTGTGATTATTTAAAAAAAAATTTTAAAATCTGGGAGATTAGACAACGCTTTTACAAAAAAGCGCTGCTAAAGGTTACAAAGAGAGTGCTACAAAAGCACTGCTATAGGTTGGGAAGGGGGGGGGGGGGGTCTAAGACAACGCTTTATAAAAGCGCTGCTAAAAGGGGGGGGGGGGGCTAAGAAAGCGCTGCTAAAGGGGGGGTCTAAGAAAGTGCTTTGTAAAAGCGCTGCTAAAGGGGGGGAGGGTACGGGGAATAGGCAGCGCTGCTAAAGGGCTAAAAAAGCGCTGCTGAAGGGAGCCTTTAGCAGCGCTTTTTCCATAAATAAAATGTTGCCTTTACCTTTAGCAGCGCCACTTTTGTCAGCGCTTTTAAGCGCTGCTAAAGGTCTTTTTTGGCATAGTGAGGTGATCTGAACATGAGAGGGTAGTGGTGGCGCGGGTCACCAAGCTAATGAATGTCAGAATGAAGTGAAGAAATGTTTCAAATGCGGAAAGTCAGGTCATGTTATGGTAGATTGTAGGACCAACATACCTACCTATTACAACTGTGGTGAACAAGGTCACATTAGCTCCCACTATCAGAAGTCGAAGAAGTCACAGACCGGTGGGAAGTTATTTGCATTGGTGGGGGCTCAGCCTACCAATGTGGATCGTTTGGTTAGAGGTACTTGTTACATTCATAACACTCCTTTAATTACTATCATTGATACGAGTGCAATCCACTCGTTTGTTTCTGTTGATTGTATGGAGAGACTAGGACTTGTTCCATCTACCTTGAGTAAAGGAATGGTGATTGATACTTCATCTATTGGGTCGATCACTACATATTTAGTGTGCTTGAATTGTCCTGTGTCGATCTTTGGTAAAGATTTTGGAGTGGATTTGATTTGCTTACCACTCAGTGATTTGGGTGTTATTTTGGGGATGAATTGGCTAGAGAGCAATTATGAATGTTATCAGAAGAGGTTGTTGTTTCTTACTCCAGAGGAGGAAGAGTTGGCTAATTTTATATCTATCAAGGAATTGAGGTTCTTGTTGGAGGATGAAGCTAAAATGTTTGTAGTGTTTGCCTCATTGTCTGTTGAGGGCAAAACGTCGATTAATGAGTTGCCGGTGGTGAAAGAGTTTCTAAAAGTGTTTCCAGATGATATTTTAGAGTTGCCTCCGTAGCGAGAGGTGGAATTTGCAATTGATCTTGTTTGTGGTACCAGACCTATATCTATGGCACCATACAGAATTTTCTGTGTCAGAATTGGCGGAGTTAAAATCTCAACTCGGAGAATTACTTGATAAGAAGTTTATTTGACCTAGTGTGTCTCTGTGGGGTGCTCCAGTGTTGCTTAAAAAGAAGGATGGTAATATAAGGTTATGTATTAATTATCATGAACTGAATAAAGTTACCATCAAGAAAAAACATCCACTTCCAAGAATTGGCGATCTGATGAATCAACTCGTGGGAGCTCATGTTTTCAGTAAGATTGATTTGAGATCTGGTTATCATCAGATTCGGGTGAAAGAAAATGATATTCAGAAAATGACTTTCAACATGTAATCTTCCTCCATGTTTGTGTAAATATTGATCTATGCATGTGGTTTATGCTTGTCATATGATGTTGAAGCTTTTCTTAAATGCTTTTGTGCCTTAAATTGTAATCTTAGGATACATATTTGCATGAGAGAACCTTGTGATGTTATCTTCTTCCTCAAAGCCATGATTGAACCCCAATTTACATGTTGGTTGTTACCTACTTGTCATGAACTATCCAAGCTTGTACCATGATTATTTGTTCCATCAATGTCTCATTTTGTTCATATGATTTTATACATGGGTGTTTATATGAATCTTTGTAAAGTTCCCACTTTGTTCAAAACCATGTTTGAAACCCTAATGCATGTTTTCCTCAAATTTGACACTTAATTTGCATCCATGATGTTTTAGTCTTGTTAGAACTATATTTCATGAGTGTTTAGATGTTGTTACATATTTTCTTATACTTGGTTGTTACCTTGCCCTTTTTGACTTTGTCAAGTCTTTGCATTGGATGTTGTTACATCTATTCTCATTGCTTGGTTGTTACCTCTACTTTGTTTGGCTTGTATCCATGCTTTAAATATTGTCATGAATTATGCATGTTAATCTTGAATTTTGAACTTCGCCATGATAAGTAATGTTTTGACTTATGCATGATTGCTTGTACTTCAAATTTTCAGCTATGATGTTTGGTCTTGTAAGAACCTTGTTTCATGATTATATAGGTGTTGTAACATCTATGTTTGAAATTATCTTTGGTTGTAACCATTTGATTTAATTATAAACTTCTTAATGAGTGTTTGGTTGTTACCTTGTCATCTGTTAACTTTATCAAACTTTACTTGATGTTGTCACATATTTCCCTTATCTTCTTGATTGTTACCATGATCATATGTTTTCATCATGCTTGAAATATATGCTTGAAGTGAACTTGAATATCACCTTATTTTTTATACCTCTTAAACTTTTTTAAAGTTTTCTCCAAGTGATGTAGCTTGTTAGCTCTCATCCTAAAGAGTTGCATTTTTTTCCTTAGTCAAAAGGAAAGTCTCACTATTGACTTAGTGTTATAGATAACTCATCTTTAACCTTCCCTTGACCTTGTTAGAGTCATTCGGTCCTTTAGCTTAGCCTTAAGTTAGAACCTATATCCCTTTGGCTTTGTCAAGTCAAAACCTTTAGCATACCTTGTTAGGAGTCCTATAACTTAGAACTTAGGTCTAAAGTTTGTTAACTCTATGTGTGTACCATTGTTATGTGTACTCACTTTCCTCTTTTTGACTTTTGTTAAAGTCATCCCCCAATTAGTTTTCAACTTAGACTTAGAGAGTTTGTTAAACTCTATGTAAGTATCATTGTTATGAATACTTACTCCCCTTAGAACCTTGACCATAGTCAAGAGTTCCTTCACCCTAGTTAGGTGAACTACGATTTCTCTGATTCCATCCTTGTTAGGATACCTAGGCACGAGATGCAATGTCTTGGCGAGCATACTTAGTGTATATACCCATATGTCTTTACCTTTAGCACCCTAACATTAACAAGCAAACATTAGCAATATCACAAATACTAACCAGAGGTTCCTGTAGAGTACTACAGATACTTAGGATGTTAGCACCTTCCCTAGATATAACCAACCGCCGAACTCCACAATCTCTTAGCTTCGTTGTTACATACCGTGCTTAGGATTTTCTTTGATCTTTACCCTTTCCTTTGGATAAATTAAAGCTCAGTGGTGAACTTCAATAATTTGTGATTCAAGTTAATTAATAGCTTGATATTCGATTTTCACCGTAACAAACCCCTTCTTGGTAGCTATCCACTATGGAGCAAAGGAGGTAACTCCGCATAAAGTTTGTCATCAAACCAAGTTTTCACTTGGCAGTAGGGAAATGGAGCATACCCTTGGCTGAGCATGTTCCCTAGAGACATCTAACAATAAATCGAATACTGGTGTTTAAAGTGGCCGCAAAGACCGGGGGATAACAACCCAAATTAGGGGACAAAGTTATGATTTTAACTTATCATATTCTCATCATATAGGTGTGGATATATTTGCTTGCAAGCATAATGTCTGAAACACTTAGTTGATATATTTGGTTTTGATGATGAAAACATTGTAATGTGAAGTATTCATCTGAAGTTGATCAAGATTATCAATATGTTTCTACTAGTAATATCAAAATGTTATACCTAATCTCTTAAGGATATCACCTAATGTCAAGCAATTTTTAACAGAATTTCTAATGATCTTCACTCAAGAAATCTTTCTGATGATGGTATCTATCAATAAGCCTTATCAAGCATCATCAGATAAAAGTGAAGTCAAGCTTTATCAAGCTCCATATGAAATGCTGAATCATGGATGTTTCAAGTAAGAGATCTTGAATCTTCAGAGTTGTGAAGGAGAGGAAGTGTGAAACACACACACACACACAAAACTTTGAATGATACAAAATCCTCCCTAACTTTTTTAAAACTACTAGAAAACATTTTTAGGATTAACTAAAGGATTATGAAGTTGTCATAATCAGTTAAAGAGGTTTTTGAATGACATAATCAATTATCCCATTAAGATTAATCAATTATCCCATTAAGTTTAATCAATTATCACTTTTGTAACACTCAAAGTGATTAGAGGAAGCCATAATCAATTAGTGATGACACCATTTATACACATTCACTTTTTGACCTAGCTAATCAATTAGACCTAGCAGTTAATCGATTGAAAATATTAAAAAGCCCATGGATTATTTTATTTTTGAGCCACACTTTATCCTATAAATAGAGAGATTTTTGTGTCATTTCATTCACACCAGAAAACATATTTTGAATACTCTTTCTCACTTTCCAGTCTCTTTTATCTTTTTATTTCTTCTTCACTTTTGTCTTAGTGCTTTGAAAGTAAAATTTACTTGTGAGAGTATTGATTATATTATTAAGGGTAATGTTGTAGTATCTCTCTTGTGAGAATTTGTTTTAATTCTGAGCTACACCAAGTTAAAAAGCTCGTGTTTGTTTTGTTAGGTTATCCGTCAAAATATCAGCTTGCTTCGTGAGTTCTACCTATTGTAAAAGCTCTCATTTGGTTTGTGAGGTTGTCCGTCAAAATCTTGTGTTTGGTTTGGAGGATAGCCAATATAAAACTCCAAGTTTGTTTGTAAGGAGGTTTGTGGAAAAAACCTATAAAAAACTCACAATATAGTGGAAACTCTTGGGGAGAGAAATAGGCCAAGTGGTAAGATCGATCCTTTATAAATCTCTTGTGCATCTTTCTTTACATTTCAATCATTTATTTACTTATGATATATTTCTTTCTTTTTACTCTGATTTTCTTTATTCTGCTTCTTATTCTTTGTCTGTTTTTCAATTTTGTTTTAAACTCTGATTTTATCAAATATTTTTATTTTAGAGTTAATAGGTATTTACCCCCTGCCATATAGGCGAGTTCTGATTTTCTCCCCTGTAATTTTTTTTTGCAAAAACAATCTTGCTATATAAATATTCTGGTTGTTTAAACCTTGAGGGGAAATGACACACGTCTAATACCTATGTGGTGCATTGACTGGATAATTTTTTTATTTTGTTTTTTTTTTAATTCAAAAAATGCTGACATGACTTAATTATTATTTTTAAACTATTTTAAATGTCACATTGACATTTTATTTTTTATTATTTTAAGTTTGAAAAAATTAAATGTAGCAAAACTCCAAAATTAAATGTAGCAAAACTCTAAACTTTTGAAATTTTACATCTTTTAAATTTTCCAAACTTAAATAATACTCCATCTATTCCCTTTTAAGTGTCACTTTTTTATTTTTTACACATACTAAGAAAGTTAATCAATATTGTTACTTTTCATACAATAGTTTTTCTTTTACCTACATTATCCTTAATTATTTATTACATTTATTTTACTTTTTTCTCTCTCTATAATAATTATCTAAGAGTAATTTTGACAAAAATGCATTTAATACTACTTTGAATTTTGCAAGTGACAATTAAAAAAAATAATAAAATAATTCTAAAATAACACTTAAAAAAGAATGGAGGAAGTACTAAATAAAATGCCAACGTGACATTTAAAATAATTCAAAATCAAAATAATAAAACCACGTCAATTTAGATAAAATTAAAAATAAATAAAACAAAAAAAAAGCTCAATTAGCGTACTACATGAGCCTTTTTGCCCAATTAAACCTCAGAAAGTTTAAAAACCAGTTCAGTATCACGTGTCCTCAACATTTTAGAATTTTATATATTTTAAAATTTTTAAACTTAAAATAATAATAAATAAAATACCAACATGACATTTAAAATAATTCAAAATTAAAATAATAAAATCATGTTAATTTAGGTGGAATTAAAAAAAATAAAAAAAATTACCCAATCAGTACGCCACGCCACATAAGTCTTTTTATTCAATCAGCCTTTAAAAAATTTAAACAATCAAAATCTTTATATGACAAAATTGTTTTTGAAAGAAAAAAAATACTGAATTAACCCTTTATTTTAATATTATTTTTTAAACTTACATAATTCATCTTCTCCTTTTTATATTTAGTCACTTTTCCAATAACAAATCTTTAACTACATAACACTTTAGACATTATAAGACAATGTATTATGATTTTAAACCCGTGTTTGATAAGGAAACTTGTTATTAAATATACCTTAATAAGTTCTCATTTCCCATCCTCCACCGATAGCCCTTTAAAGACGATTCCCGATTTTTTTTGAAAAAATAACCATAATTCTCAAATAAAATACAAAAAAAACTTAAAATTAAAAAAAAATGAAACTGGTCAGGTTTCCACATTGAGTCGCCATATGGAATGATTGATCAAAGCCCCCTTGACCTGAGTCGCCATTTCATATGGCGTAAGGGTGTATTGGCTAACCCTACCCTACAGAGGAGTCGCCATTTCATATGGCGCATCCCTTCTGTAAGGGTTTTTTTTTGTTTCTTTTGCTTTTTTTTTTAGTTAATTTTTTTTTAAGTTTTAATTTTTTTTTAAGTTTTAATATTTATTGAAAAAATATATAATTGATGATATTTGATATATTTGTTTAAATTTTAAAACATAATAAATATATAATTAATATATAATTTTAAACAAATATAACAAATATTTATTATATTTGTTTAAACAAATATAATAAATATATATTTGTTTAAATTTTAAAACATGATAAATATATAATTCATATATAAATTTAAAATATAATAAATATATATTGGTTTAAATTTTAAAACATAATAAATATATAATTAATATATAGTTTTAAAACATATTAAATATATAATTAATATATAATTTTAAAACATAATAAATATATGTTTGTATATTTGTTTAAACCCTACGTTGTTAATTTTTGATATTTGTTGAAAAAACATATAAATTTTGCAAGGATATTTAAGGCATATCATATGGCGTTCGTACTATTTTATTTTTCTATAAATAAGACTGCACACTCATATGGTTTTTCACAACAATTTACACCAAAAGACTTAAGTCTTCATAATTTTGAATGCAGTCTAGAATGTTTGCATTTTTAAATCAACATTCATTGTCGTCGTCGTCATCATCGGAGGAACCATTTCCAACATTTCCTCTAATGAAAAGAAACGCCGTGGTTTATTTTTCAGCAACAAAGCCTCCAATGAAGGTGCTACTGGGGAACATGCAGACGTTGGAGAATTTGCATAGGAGACTGAACTGCTGGCTAGAAGGAGATATTGCTGTAGGTGAAAAGATTAGGAAATTTGAGAGGTTGGTCGAGGAGTCAGGGAGAAACGGAGTTACTCGTGAATGGAGAAAAGTGGAAAATGATGATGGTGTCCTTATAATGATGTTAACACCAAAGAAGATTACCTTGATGGTTGTGATATCCTAAACAAGTTGATGCATTATTCTGTTTTATGTCGGTTTGTTGTTGTTATTTTCGGAATGTTGTTGTGATATTAAGTTATGTTTGTTTAATTTATGTTGCTTTCTAATTGTAATTGGTTAAGTATGCTTTAAATGGAATGAAATTTGCTGTTGATTTAAAGGGACACGGTTACATTAGACACTATGATCTTGTGCTTGATCCAACGTTAGGACATTTTGTATGATTGTGTCCTGATTGCTGACACGAACTACATAATCTTACCATCTTATTTGCTGCATCCATCTCCGATCGAATATGTGTGCTATTAAGGCGACCCTTTTTCTTTCTTCGCATCAAATCATTATGCCAGACAATTTCGCCTTCGTATTGAGGCCAATAGTCCTCCTTTGTCACCACCTGAAAACTATATGTGTAGACATTGCATAGAATTATCACTTGGTGAACTGTAGAAAGATAGTTGGTGGGGTCCTAGCGTGCCTTTGAACATGTTGCTATAACATGAGAGTAAGGCATACGAAATGCCTGAAACTTTCCACAGTCACACCAACTCCTATCCAGTTCAACCCGGTAACATCCTCTAGGACTTCCTTCATTGTGATCAATTGACTCGGCAACACTGAACCAACCTTTATTATGGTCAAAGATTGTGACCACATGTGTGTTGGCTTTGGCAGCTTCATCTTTCATGAATGTTGTTGAACTATTACTGTACAGCTGACCAGATTGTAATACTGAACCCCACTTTATGCGTCTGTTATCAAAGAGTGCGCGTAGCTTAAAATATGTTGCCTTTACCAAGGCAGTTATCAGTAGGTTTTGAATTCCATTGAAAATAGAATTCATTGATTCAACGAGGTTAGTTGTCATGTGGCCCCATCGCACCCCATTGTCGTATGCCTGTGTCCATTTCTCTTTATCAATATTATCAATCCATCTTAATGCATCCATGTTTATCAGTCTGATCTCGTCACAGTAGTGTTTGAATGTGGGCTCTATTAGTGCATATCCTGCGTTCACAACCTTCTTCCTTAGTGTTTTGTCTTTGATTTCCCGCATGAAATTTTTGGCGATATGTCGTATGCAATACACATGAGTCGAGGGAGGATCCTGCCAACCGTTATCAAGGTTATTATATGCACTCTTGATTGATGGGTATCTATCAGAGATCAAACATAAGTTAGGTTGGGGAGAAACGTAAAAGCGGAGATTTTTTAAGAAAAAACACCAACCCCCAACAGTCTCCCCTTCAACTATAGCGAAGGCTATTGGAAAAATGTTGTTGTTCCCGTCCTGTGCCACATCCATGAGTAGCATGCCCTTATATTTCCCGTACAACCATGTGTCATCAACTTGAATTATAGGTTTACAATAAGCAAAGCCTTTGATACATGGTTCAAACACCCAGAAGAGTCTATGAAAAATTCCATTTCCACTAACACAAGTCCCGTCTGGTGTATATGCTGACATTGTCTCCAATACGGCAACAGTCCCTGGAGAGTATTGTTTAAGAGCCACCAAGAATTTTGGAAGTTCCTTGTAAGACTCCTCCCAATTTCCAAACACCCTTTCAACCGCTTTAGTCCTAGATATCCATGCTTTCCAGTATGAAAGAGTGTAATTGTACATTTGAACCATATATGAAATTATGATACTCACCTTCAAAGACAGGTTGTCGCTAATGACTGATAGAATCTCATCACAAATCAATTGAGAGCTGAGCTTACAATGGTCCTGCATCAGATTCATGATTATACAAGTGTGGGCTGGACCCATTGACCCTATCTTCCATGACTCACTTTTCTTCCTGAAAGACGCTGTTAATCGGAATGAACATACCTTGTTATGACAATAGATCTTATACCGAGTCGGGTTTGTTTGATCGACTCTATAATCTGCTGATAAGTCCATATGATATTGTTTAATTGCTCGAACACAATCTTCTTTTGTACAAAACTCATCACCCTCTTTTAATAGTACTTCTGTTGCGCAGTTCAGGTTGTAAAAAACATCTGTTGAGGGTTCATCGTCACCTAAGTCGAGAGTTGTCATGTATTGAGGGGGGCAATAAACATGACCGGGTGGAACCCCCTCTTCCTCGTTGTTTACCATGTCGTCAACAATGACTTCAGCTGCTTCTTCTTCTTCATCAATGACATCGACTTCAGCGTGTTCCTCATCAGATTCGTAAAAAACTTGAAAAGAATCAAGTTGTTGAGACAGTTGTTGTTGTTTTAATGTAACATATAGCACGACATCTGAGAAACCGAAATACTCATGACTGCGGAACATGCTATGCACATCTTCATCGTCTCAAATCTTTAATGGGAAAAATTTGCATTGACTGTGCCCGCCAAAGAACACCATATTCTTGTAGATTATTTGGCCAACTGGACCATATTGTAGTTTCTTTTCTAATCTTGACTTCAAGTGTAAAAAATTTGACCTTCTGTCAATCAAAAATCTCGTAACATCAGTATTCTTGAAATTGTAATCGGCAATGTTACATTCAAAAACCTCACCGTTTAGATGTGCACTAATCATGTATTGTGGTGTTTGAGACGTGGCTAATATTTTAGTAAACTTGTGTTTGAAGGGATATTTTTACTAATTGATATGATAATAATTCAGCTCTCTCTACTGTATTAATAGCAATAAAATCTTTCTTTTTATTATCACATCTGCAAGGTGAGCTTCATGACAAGACTAAATCCTGCGTGACAAGACTAAACCTTGTGTGCCTACAAAGTAAGATGCATGACAAGACTAAACCCTGCGTGCCTACAAAGTTAGCTGCATGACAAGACTAAACTCTGCGTGCCTACAAAGTGAGCTGCATGACAAGACTAAACTCTGCATACCTACTGTCTACACTATGCATGCCTACCATATGCACTCTGCATGCCTACCATCTATACTCTGATTCTATGCATGCCTACAATATTCTTGCTAATAAATGTATACACATGGCTACAGTATCTGTCTACACTCTGCATGCCTACCTTCTACACTATGCATGTCTACCGTCTGCACTCTGATTATATGCATGCTTACAAGATTCTTACTAATAAATGTATACACATGGCTACAATATTTGTCTGCACTCTGGCTACAATATCTGTCTGCACTCTGGCTACAGTATCCGTCTGCATTCTGATTCCATGCATGCCTACAAGATTCTTACTAATAAATGTATACACATGAGAATACCACACTCTAGAATAAGAAATATTTTCGCCGCACTCTGCATGAATGACAACACTAGACTAATGTTTTTTTACCTCACATGCATGACAAGACCAAACCTACACGCTTCCCTTCATCCATGTCACATGCATGCTTGACAACACTCAGCATGCATGACAACACCACAACATGCATTATCATGTGACTCATGTACGTAGAAACTTGAACATTTCAACATGTATTTTCATGTGACTCCTGCACTTAGAAACTTGCACTCTACATGCCTACACTTGCATGCATGCTTGACAACACCACACTCTAGCATAAGATATATTTTCGCTACATTCTGCATAAATGAAAACACTACGCTGATGTTTTTTACCTCACATGCATGACAAGACTAAACCTGCACGCTTCCCTTCATCCATGTCACATGCAGCGAAACAACACTCCGCATGCATGACAACGCCACAACATGCATTTTCATGTGACTCATGTACTTAGAAACTTGAACTCTACATACCTACACTTGCATGCATGCTTGACAACACCACACTACTCTCATCACATTTGAGGAATATAAATAGATGTTCATCAACTCTCAAACTCTTCTCATCCCATTACCAGCTCTACTCCTCATACGTTCTACAAATTCTTCTTGCCACCCTGCAAACTTCACTCAGCAAACTTCACCAAGCAAACTTAACCCACAATGTCTCTACTCACAATGGGCAACGATCACAGAGGCACAATTGAGAACATCGTCGAGTTTTTAAGTATTTTTCTTTTTGTTGTCGATATTTATGAAGTTTAATTTTCCTTTAAAACTAATGGCATTTAAATTCTTTTGCAGGATGTATCAAGGTTTCACTGTCGTATGCATGACTACATATCAAACGACCCTTTAATAGAGGGATACCTTGAAGCATGTGGGTTCGGTGATTTGATTAAAATCAAATCGTACTCACTGGATCCCAAATTTATTCTAGCGTTGTTAGAACGCTGGAGACCAGAAACACACACATATCACCTACCTTTCGGTGAGTGTACCGTAACTTTACAAGATTTATACATGTTACTTGGCCTACACATCAACGGTAAGGCCGTTAACGACAAAGTTGGTGTTAATGACCAACTTTGTGAAGATTTACTGGGCGCCTCTCTATGTGTCGACACACGTCAACCATAACGTGAGGGTCGACCGAGGGGGCAAGGTATTAATTTTAAATACCTCAAACAACACTACCATAGTATCGTGTTAAATGAGGAGTCCACCGAGTATAAGAAGATACTTAAACCTCGGTGTTATATTATGATATTGTTTAACCATTTTTTATTTCCAGACAGTACTTGAAATACTATAAATATTATGTATTTACCGTTGTTGCATAACATTAACAAAGTGTGCACATATAGTTAGGGATCAACTGTCCTCGCCCATCTATATAGTGCATTATGTAAAAATGCCAAAATAAATTCTTGTACTTTTTATGGTTGCGCTTATCTTCTTCAAGCGTGGGGTTGGTCTAGGATGCCAGCACTTTCTCCAATCAACTGCAATCCATTCACATTCCCATACGCTAACAAGTAAGTTTATTTTCAAGACGAATTTACAACCGAAGTTTCTTTGTAACTTAATTATTTGTACGATGTGTCTTAGTGTCTAATTTATTTGTGTTTCTTTTTTTTAGGTGGTCTGTTTCGGGGATGAATTACCAAAGATATCCCAGGAACTCCATAGTCGTGTACCGCAACCTTATTGAACACATTGGGCTAGATGATGTAATTTATCTGCCTTTACTTTGTCTAATTGATAAACACAAACTTGTATTTCTCATCACATATATTGTTAATGTAGTTTGTCTGGATGCCGTACGAGGGTCTCGACCACCATCCCAATGCCGATGATGCTTCCGTGTAGACATCTAAAACACCTATCATTAGGTTCATTATAGTGTAGATGCACCAAAGTGACCAGGTGAAACTACAGTTCGAGATGCATCAGGATATTCCAGATGCTCCGACGTCATTGGGACACTGGCATCAGCTATGGGTGGATAGACAATGGAGTGTTGGTCATTGGAAGGACTTTGCAAAAGAGATGTGTTTGCATTAGAAGAACCGACATCAACACATCTTAACCGACCCTATTGTGGAAGGGGCTAGGCCAAGTTATCAATATATGATTTGGTTTAGGTCGGTTACAACCTCACAACCATTTCTGTTTGAGCCGATGTTGCACCCCAAATTTTACCCTCATATTTTTTGCATTGCCTGTATAGCATATCATGTCTGTCATTTTTCATAATACCCAATTTATCAGTTGAAATAAACTGGTCGGAATTACAGCCGAATCGGTCAAACTAAAAGTCAACTTTGTGAAAAATTAGTGGACGAAAATTTTTAAAGTCGAGCCTGCAAACGTCAATCATATTAATCTACGTTTGTCGTAGTTTAACCTGGCATGCTCAATTAAATTTTTCGACCACTTTTCGGTCGCATTTTCGACAGTTGAAGTCATTTTATCGAGTAAAATTTATTTCAAAATTTGATCAAACGCTGTATTTTTACGAGTCGTATAATTTGCGTTGATCATTTTAGTGTACTCGGTTTATTTTTTCGAGCACTTGGGCGTCCGACTTTTATTTATTTGAGTTCCGGTTATTTTTACATTTTTGTCTAAATAGTTAGAATAAATAAATAAATAGAATTATTAGTTTTAATTTTATTTTTATTTTATTTTATTTTTATTTAATTTTAAATAATTATTTAACTTGGGCTTTAAAATGGGCATTAGAGAGTTAACCCTAATTTGATATCTATATAAACATAGGTTGTATTTGAGAAAAGGGGAACGAGAAGGAGACAAAAGGGAAAAAATAGCGGCCGTTCTCACGACTTATCAGAAGAGGGGAGAGAACTTCATCATCAGAAGGAAGATCATCACAATCATCCAAAAAACGAAGAGAATAATCTCCTCAGCTCATCATCGTCGGAGCAAGAACCCACCGTATCAGCCGTGAATCTAGCCGCTTCAAACCTCAAAGTAAGGTGAGCAGCTTAATTAACAGAAGTTTTTTAGATTTGCAGGAATGAAGAGAAGCATCTTGCAACAACATGCAAGAAAGAAACGAAATGGAAAAAGCTTCAAAGGCTCATCCATGGAACAATGACCGCCGACCTCTAGGAAGAGGAAGAAAAAACCTAACAGTAACACAATAACGATAACACGCTCCCCTCCCCCTTTTTATTCCAATTACTTCATTTTCCTTTTTTCTTTTTTCTTTATTTTATCATTATTATTAGTGTTATATTAGAGTTAGTAAAACCTTTTATGTTTTTATTTTCTAATTTAGCTTAATTAGGTAAAAATTAAATTTTTTTTAAAAGATTGAAGCCTTTTAAACATTAAAACTTTTTTTAAAATTAAAAACCCTTTTATTACAATTAAAACCTCTTTTAAGGTTAAAACTTTTTTTTGTAATTAACCTTTTCTTTAAAACTAGAACTGACTCTCTTTAATAAATTAAATCAACATTTTTAAATAACTAACTTTTCTTTTCTAAAAATTCTAATTTTTCAAAGTTTCTAACTTTTTTTTTTCTAATTAAAAATCTAGAACTTTTTTTAATTATTAACTTTTCTTTTAAAATCTAACCTTTTTTTAAAATTTAAAACTAAAATCTTTTTTTTAAGTAATTACTAACCTTTTTAATTAGATCTAACCTTTTTTTTAGATTACAATTAAGTTTTTTTTTTACTAACAATTTTTTTTAAAAGTTAAATTAACCCTTCTAACTCTTTTTTTAAAAAATTATCCTTTTTATAAAATTAAAACTCACTCTTCTTTTTAAAAATTAAATTAACTTCGTTTTTTTAAAATAAAAATTCAACACGTTTTTATTAAAAGATACTATTTTTTTAAAAATTTAATAGTTCTAACTTTTTTAAACAAATATAACTTTTTTTATATTTTTAACCTAAACTTCTGACATTTCACTAACCGTCACCTAAAATTCTAAAATAAAAAATTCCTAACCTTTCCATTTAATTTTCGTCTAATTGTCATTTAATTCTCACTTGTCGTGGGTTACTAATCCTCTACTTTGCCGTATTTCATTTTATGTTTGTAATTTATGCGAGGCAATCGTCCCTTGTATTCCATTATTATTCTTTCATTTTATGGTTGTAATTTATGCGAGGATATCGTCGTTCTTCACTTCCTTTACTATTTTCTTACGCTTTCTCATATTTCAACTCTACCATGTAACCGATTATTCATTTACTCTATTCACCGATAAATCCCTCCGAAGGATTAGGTCTAGCTGTTTGACCGCCGAGTCAATAACCCTAACCTTTGACCATTTCAAAACCCTATGCTGCCTAGGTGTCCGGCCGTGGACGAAAATGCCCTGTACCCTAGCATTAGGTTAAGGAGTCGCCACACTCCATTTTAGGGTTTCCCGCCGTGGAATGTTTAGTTAACCCTAATTTCAATTCAAACTATTTCAACGTAGAAATAGGAGTCGCCGCACTCCACGTAAGCGCTTCCTTAAGAAATGCTTATTCCCCATCGAAATCTTGACCACAGTCAAGAAGTTTCTAACCTCCCTTTCAAGGGGAACTACGATTACTCTGATTCCATTCCCTACCCAGGATACGTAGGCACAAGATGCAAATCTTGCCGAGTAAACTTAGGACTAACCTTTAGATCTTTTTGTCACTTTCTAACCCTTAGCTCAGTATATATCCGCAAGCAAATAATAAAGCAAAATAGTAAACAATAAACAAAAGATTCCTGTAGAGTACTACAGAAGTTTAGGGTGCTAATACCTTCCCTAAGTTTAACCAACTCCTTACCTAGAGCTCTCCCCGCATTGTTTACGATGCAAAAATTATGTTTTCCTTCTTTTGACATTTTCCTTCGGATAAATCAAAGTCGGTTGTGAATTAAAGATTTGCGATTCAAATTAGTTAATAATTTGATATCCTATTCTAACCACAACAGTCGACATATTTGATTGACCCGAGACAATGTGCATCTTCCTCGACTCCACATCGGCAACCCAATGCCCAACATGAAACACCATGTTATACGCAACATCTAACTATGCCCACCCAAACAATCTTCCAAAACCGTAACCTATACATGCCACCAACCCAATCACAACAACAAGAGCCTTACCCATACCGTCAGCATTCTGAAACCGACACCACTTCTGCATATAGCCCTGATACATCTTTTGACCTTACCCCATCCACTTATAACCCAGATAACTCTTTTGAATCCACACCATACAGTCAATTTTCCTACCAACAAAATATCTATCCACTTTTTGAATATCAAACCCCACAACAACCAATACATCGTATCCAAACCAATTCGATGTACCAATTCAGACAATCACACTGTCCATACTCCACCCAACCTCCCCGACAAAACTATAAAAACATGGGTATTGAACTTAATTACGGAAGCGTCGTTGATAGTGGCCCGTCCGACTATTGGGGTCAAATGCTTCAAAATGTATCTGATACGCCGGGGCCATCCGAACAAATACCTCTTCCATGGGTCAACACGCAAAGATCAGATACACCTTAACAACCTCGTGGTAGACCTCGACGCCGCGCGCATCCTCCACAATGTGGTACCGGTGGTCGTTTAGATAGAGCCGACCATTAATTTTTTTTTTGATCTGTTATAATTTTTATTATATTATAAATTATTATATTTTACTATTTCTTCCATTTATATATTTTTACATTATTTAAATTACAAATATTTTTTTAATTATTTTATAAAACAAAAATTAAAACTTAAAAAAATTTAACTCAAAAAACAAAGAAAAAAAAGCAAAAAATAAAAAAATAAAAAAAAAACAAAAAAAAAACTACAGAAGAGATGCGCCATATGAAATGGCGACTCCTCTGTAGGCAAATACACCCTTACGTCAAATGAAATGGTGACTCAGGTCAAGGGAACCTTGATCAATCATTTCATATGACGACTCAATGTGAAAACCTGACCAATTTCATATATTCTTTTATTTTAAATTTTTTTAATATTTTATTTGAGAATTATGCTTATTTTAAATAAAAAATCCCGATTTCCCCCTCATTTTTAGGTTTATATAAAAATATTAGGTGTATGGAGTTTATTCCCCACACCTTCAACTCTTAAAATTTATAATTTATAATTAATTAATTTAAATAATTTTTTTATATATAATTGAAGTAATTTACTTTAAATAAATAAATAAATAAAATATATATGATAATTTAATTTTATATATATATATATATATATATATATATATATATATATATATATATATATATATATATATATATATATATATATATATATATATATATATATATATATATATATATTAAAATAAACAGTTATTATAAATGATGTAAATTTTAAATAGACAATCAAACATTTCACATCATCAATTTAATTGTTACATCATAACATATAACACTTAGAGTATTTGGATTGAAAACCAACGTTTCTACACACTTATTTTAAGCACCGTGTCAAAGACAAATTGATATTTTGATAAAAAGTGGGTTATTTAGTATAGGAGCCTTCTCAATTTTGAGAGCGTATTTACTCTTCATTATGTACTAAAAATAATAGTATAATTTTTTTAATAAATTAGACCAAGAGTTCTAAGAATTTCCATAAATAAAAAAGAGAAATAAGTAAAAAAAATGAGGGGGCAGAAAGCCAAAATCACAAACTATTTTATCTCAAAACTAGATAAATCTAACCGGTTTATAATAAAATTTGGTTCTATAGTCCGATGCATTACATTTTATTAAAAAAAATAGAGATATCTAAACTTATGTTAGCCAATTTATCAGCATAGCGGTTCCTTCTCTATATATATGAGATGTCAAAAAATTACAATTATCTATTTTTGATTTTTCAAGACACAATAGATAATTTACTGAACGTCAATACAATTAAATTTGAGTCCGATTCTAACCAAAGATCTAATATAGATATAGAGTAAATTGTGAGGTTTGGTGGGATCATTTTAAAAAATTTAATGAGTTGTATAAATATTTAAAAAATATAATTGAATTATTTAAATAATTTGAAAGACTAATATAATATAAAAAATTGAGTAAAACTCGTTTAAAGAAATCAAATGAATACGATAGATATAGATGTTTTTAAACAAAATAAAGAATAAATTTTCAAAAAAAATTAATCAAAATACCGACTTTTAACTGAAAGGGTAAAAAGTTTCAAAAAATCAAAATAAAAAAAATAAAAAATTGCATTTAAATTTTTAAAATATGTGTTTATATTTTGTGATGGGTGATGTATATAAATAAAACTAGGGGGTCACCAAAAATAAAATAGTAATATTAGTGACTATCTTTTTCAAATAATTCATCCTTTGAACTTTGAAGTAGTGGTATATGGATAAGCACGTGAGACAAAGCACACGTGGATAATTTTATTTATTGAGTAAATGAGGAAGGAGTATGGGAAGATATCCAATGAGGAATGTCAATGTGGTATAAGGGAACTTTGTTGGATAAGAGTAGCTGGCATGGGATAAAATTGGTGACGCAGATTCAGATGTTTATGAAATATGGAAGTTGGAATTTAAGATAAAGATAACATTTTTAAAATAAAAATTGGACTGAAGTAGTTTTATATTGGATAGTTTGCATACTTTTGCTTAAATAGCTTAAGAATGAATCAGCATTGGTTACTAGAATCTAAAGTGATAGTTAGATCGATATATTTTTTTTAATAAATGATAAATCTGTGGTTATTGATTTTCCACTATGAGGGTCGTATGGCATACGACTTTCTTGCCATTTTCTCATGAAAATAGTTAATTTTATCTTTGAAAAATTATTAATATAAAAATTTAAAAATGTATGTTAAGATGCATTTAGAGTCTCACTAAAAAAAATGTTTAATAGTCTTATTATATATTATTTTTTAAAATTTATTCTAGAGATGTATTTCTGAAACTACTCAATCTACATTTCATGCACTTTTCATTGAAATGTTCTTTTGACATAATATATACATCTTCATATTCACACTAGACAAAATCTAAAGATGCATCATCAAAACCACATCAGACAATAATTGTTGACTTTGTTTTCGAGATGCTCCGATGAAATCAAAGATATATTATAACTATAACATTATTTTCAACTTTGTATAAATTAACACTTTCAGAATAATATGAAAATAACATATATAAATATATCCGGAGTACACAATGAAGTCAAAATAAAATAGAACCGATAATAGTGTTCATAATACAAATACTATATACTACTGTGTATGACGAACTCGGACCCCCTGTTTCTACATTGCATCTTGTACTGTAGTTCCTCCCGTGCATGCCCCATCATGGCATCTAGGCAACACATTAACAACACGATACGTCAAAGTCTGCTCCTTCTCTAGTATCTCCTGATGAGACGACTTAGGTGGATCTCTCGAAGAATCTGATGTCATATAAGGATGTGACACCCCAAATACAACTGAATATAGTCGTGTACAACACTCCAGTCGCTAAGAGCTATGATACTTCATACCTCATCCAGTACCAGATGATTAAGATAATTATCAAACATGGTATCCATATCCCTACATGTCATAGCAGGAGGAGTGGACTCAAAAAGATCCATGGGAATGAATTGCGTGTAACCGAACTGCTGCATGACATGCTTAGGCATACGAGGATGCGTTAGACGTGAACCACAAGTCAACCATCCAGAGTAGAAGGCTATGCCATCAAAGGGACGCATCTCACGGTGATCGACGTATGTATGGACGTGTATATCCTCTACTACCAAGTGGTCAATATACATTTTGTTTGGCTCCTTCGCTTGATTCTCTCTAAGCAGGATGAATGCAGAAGCACCTGACATATCCTTAATGTTGGTCGGAGCACATGACCACCCGGATATGCATGGGAAGTGTTAGGGGGATTCAAGTCTGAAAATGATAGATATGAATCATTAGTAATGGCGTAGAAAAAGTGTTATGAAAATGACACAAAAACACTAAAAGATGTAGAAATATTATTGTCAACAGTGTGATGTTGCATGTCATTTGTTTGATCTTCCCTATCCAACCTTCAGCGAACTTGGAGTATAGGTAGACCAGACAAGAGGCCCCTCAATCATACTTATGGTTCCACTCTAAGTAATCAAAGTATCACAAGTAGACCATATTTATATAAGTGGCACTCTTGTCCACAAAAATGGACGTTCCAACCTAATATAACATGTGTTCTCTCATAGTGTATGCTCTATGCTGCACAACTTGCTCATCATCCCCAGTGGCCTGATCTGTTATATGCAGCTGTTATATATACAACCTCTCCAGGAATTGAAATCTGGCTTTAACCCCTCAAGTAGCTTCTAACTCCTTTATGTCATCCCTGGGTGAAATTCTATTCTCAAGAGGACAAATGTTAGACCAGGTTCCTGGGACAACGTGTAAAACTCAATACTAAAAAAACACCTATAATCAGGGTTACATAATACCTATAATAAAGGTTGAACACTTGTTGTTAGGTAGGGTGTGATTGTATGTGGGTTATTTACAACCACGGTCTAATGCCCGTGGAAGAAAACTGGAAAGTGTGCTACCTATAACCATAGTTGTTTTAAATAATCATAGTAAATATTATAAAGGTTCTGGGTTTAATAACTAGCAACACCATTTTTGCTTTTAAACAACCTTTCACTATAGTTTTAGCTTTCAACCGTGGTGATATGTTCTTTTAAGTTTATTATTACATATATGGAATGCTTATTTCATTAACTACTCACTAAAGATATAATCTTTCAATGTGATCTACAAATTAATAATTTGACAAATTAAGTTATATTAGAATAACAAGTTACAATGATCAATATTTTCCTTGCTTTTTTCCTTTCATTCTATGTATCTCGCTCACTTTTTTTAAGTTTTAGAATTAGGTTGAGTGCTTGTGACTCTTCAACCCACACTTCATTCTCTACTAGTTCATTGAACTAGTAAAGAATGAAGTGTTGATTGAAGAGCTACAAGCATTAAACCAAATTCTAACTCTCAAAGAGGGAGAAAGTTACATAGAATGTAAGGAAGAAAACATGATAAACCTTGATCACTGTAAGTTGTTTTCTAAAATAACTTAATTTTTTATATAAGAAATTTCTAAATCAATTAGAAAAGTTATTTAGTTAGTGAGGGGTTGGTAAAACACTCAAACCACATATGACATAATAAACTCATCTATATGAAGTGTTGGTTTAACGTAAGCTACAATATACATGATATATCATTAAAAACCAACAGCATACAACATATAAATCATCATCAACAACATCAACTTTTATCAACGACAACATACAAATTTTATCAACAACGTACAACTTTTACTAACAACACATCTTTAAATAAATACAACAACCTTAGATATCAACAAACAATCTAATATGAGTAAATACCTTCACAGAGAATGGCATACCTTGAAAGTTCTTCAAAAGTGATGAACGTTCGAACCAATATAAAGAAAATGGAAGAAAGCCTATGAATGACTTGATTACCTTTTAGAAGAAGGTAGAAGAAGAAGAAGAAAGATAAAGAAGAACAATGTTGATCTTGATGAATTTTTAGTATAAAGAAGAAGAAATATGAGTTCTATGAAAGAAGAAGAGATACGAGTACGCTGGATGTATAAGAGCAAGATGTTAGAGTTTTATGTTTTGAACGAGTTAGCTATATATGAGTTATATATATATATATATATATATATATATATATATATATATATATATATATATATATATATATATATATATATATATATATATATATATATATATATATATATATATATATATATATATATATATATATATATATATATATATATATATATATATATATATATATATATATATATATATATATATATATATATATATATATATATATATATATATATATATATATATATATATATATATATATATATATATATATATATATATATATATATATAAATTAAGAGCGTGATTAAATGTCAGTACTATTCATAGCGGTTTCTGGTACTAACCGTGGATGCCGTCGAGGACTTTTTGGAGTTTTTGACATTTTGGGTGACTTAGAGGGTCTTGCTTTGATAGTGTAACATTGTGTTGGGGTCTTTGAGTTAGACCATGTTTTATTGATTATTGTTATTTTGATTATGTTGCTGCGCAAGGAAAACTTTGGATTTTGCCTTTTTGAGTTCCGCTGCCTTTAGAGCAATTTTTGAGTAATTTTGAGAAAACCCGTTGTTTACGGAGCATTGAATTTTATTTGAGTTATTGAGAAATGTACGCCATTTGAGGTGATTTTTATTGTGTTTAATATTTTACTCTGATAAATATGATTAATTTGCCATTATATTTGTGGGGTAGAAAAGGGTGTGACATTAGTGGTATCTGAGCAGGTCGGTCCGTACGACCAAGTTTTCTAATGTTATTTGCTCCCTAGTATGTGACATGTGTGTGAAAAAACTATCGATTCACGTTTGTTTTCTAACCTTTGTCTGCAGAAGTGGGAATGAAACAAGTGGGGGAGAAGATTGTACTTCTCCAGGATGCTTCAAGTGTGGAGTGGTGGCTCAGTGTGTCGATGAACGCTCTTATAGTTTGGTAAAGATGGTTTATGCCCCATCATGATTTTCGGCTGTCTATTGACAAATTGAGGAACTAATCACCCTTAATCTCTTGTTGATAGTAGAGATCATGTTGGATGGGATAGACGTGTCTTGCAAGCATAGATGGCGTGTGCAGTAAATTGTTTTGAGTTAAGCTAAGTGCTTACAGATTATTTTGGTGAGTCGGTGCAGGATGGTACTGAGATGTTTATTTTGATGGAAACTTTGAGTGTTAATAAAGTGGGGAAGTTGGTGGTGTGCCAGTTATTTGTGATTATCCGGAAGATTTTCCTGATGAGATAAGTGATTTATCGCCGGAACGTGAAGTGGAATTTACGATCGACCTAGTTCCTGGAACTAGTTTGGTAGCGATGGCTCCATATCGTATGTCCACACCAAAATTGAAGAAGTTGAATAATCAACATGAGGATCTGCTTGAGGAGAGGTTCTTTTGTCCGAGTGTGTCATCGTGGGGTGCACCAATTTTGTTAGTTAAGAAGAAAGAAGGTTCTGTGAGGCTTTGTATGGATAATAGACAATTGAACAAGGTGACTATCAAGAATAAGTGTCCACTTCCAAGGATTGATGAGTTGATGAATCAGTTGGTTGTTTCAAGTGTGTTCAGTAAGATAGATTTGAGATCTGGGTATCATCAGATTCGTGTGAAGGCTGAAGATATTCAGAAGACTGCTTTTAAAACAAGGTGTGAACATTATGAGTATTTCGTGATGCCATTTGGTGTGACTAATGCACCATGTGTATTTATGGAGTATATGAACAGGATTTTCCATCCTTATTTAGACAAGTTTGTAGTTGTGTTCAATGATGATATTTTGATATATTTGAAGAGTAAAGAGGATCATGTTGAGCATCTGAAAATTGTGTTATCAGTGTTGAAAGAGAAGCAGTTGTATGCAAAATTGTCAAAGTGTGAGTTTTGGTTGAAGGAAGTGAGTTTCCATGGTCATGTGATCTCGAGTAGAGTTATTGCGGTTGATATGTCGAAGGTTGAAGTTGTATCACAATAGGAAGCTCCAAAACCTGTTTTTGAGATTAGAAGTTTTCTTGGGTTGGCAGATTATTATCGAAAATTCAATGAAGGATTTTTCCAAGTTACCTTTACCATTGACGCAGTGGACTAGGAAGGTTCAAGGTTTTGTTTTGGATGTAAAATGTGAAGAAAGTTTCAAGAGCTTTTGAGAAGGCTGACAACAGCTCATGTTTTGATTTTGCCGAATCCGGCAGAACCATTGTTGTATATTGTGATGCTTCGTTGATGGGATAGGGGAGGTGTGTTAATGCAACATCAACAAGTTTTAGATTATGCTTCAAGGCAACTTAAAGTGCATGAGAGGAATTATCTAACGCAGGATTTAGAGTTGGTTGTTGTTGTGTTTGTGTCGAAGCTTCGGAGGCATTATTTTTTTGGTTCGAGATTTGAGATATTTAGTGATCATAAGAGTTTGAAGTATTTATTTGATCACAAATAATTGAATGCAAGGAAAAGGAGATGATTGGGACTTCTGAAGGATTATGGTTTTGGTTTGAATTACCATTCGGATTAAGCAAGCATGGTAGCTGATGCATTGAGTAGGAAATCTTCGCATATATCAATGATGATGGTAAAAGAATTAGAATTGATTGAGCAATTTCGTGATATGAGTTTGGTTTGTGAAGAGACTTCTTATGGAGTTAAGCTTGGTATGTTGAAGCTTACTAGTGGTATTCTTGATGAGATTCGAGAAGGTCAGAAATCTGATTTGAGTTGATAGATCGGTTAAATTTGATGAGTCAAAGTCGAAGAGTTGATTTTCGGATTAATGAAAATGGTATCATGAGAGGTCGTGATAGAGTTTGTGTTCCAAATATTGTTGAGTTGAAAAAGAGTATTCTTGAGTAAGGACATCAAAGTAGATTGAGTATCCATCCCGGTGCTACGAAGAGGTACCAGGATTTGAGAAAATTGTTTTGGTGGCCAGGGATGAAGAGAGAAGTGGCTGAGTTTGTGTATGCTGGTTAGACTTGTTAGAAGTCAAAGATTGAACATCAAAGACAGTTTGGTCTGATGCAATTGTTGAATATTCTAGAGTGGAAATGGGATAGTATTTCCATGGACTTTGTGTCGGGTTTGCCGAAGATTATGAGGGGGAATGATTCTAATTGAGTGATTGCGGATAGATTGACTAAATCAGCTTATTTCTTACCAATGCGGATTTATCGTTCTATCCTGAAGCTAGCTGAGACGTGTATTGAGGAAATTGTGAAGTTGCATGGGATACCGTCGAGTATTGTGTCAGATGGAGATCCGAGATTTACATCGAGATTCTGGAAGAGTTTGTGAGATGCTTTGGATACCATGTTGAGATTGAGTTCTGCCTATCATCCGCAGACGGATGGACAGACATAGAGAATTATCCAGTCTTTAGAGGATTTGCTGAGAGCTTGTATGTTGGATCAAGGTGGATCGTGGGATAGTCATTTTTTGTTGGTTGAGTTTACCTACAACAACAATTATCATTCTAGTATTGGAATGGCACATATGAGGAATTGTATGGTAGGAGATGTAGGACTCCTTTATGTTGGTATGAGTTAGGCGAGAGTGTTATGCTCGGACCTGAGATTGTTCGCCAGACGACTGAAAAAATCAAGATGATCTAAGAAAATATGAAAGCGTCGCATAGTCATCAGAAAAGTTACCATGACAAGAGGAGGAAAGAACTCGAGTTCCAAGAGGGAGATCACGTGTTTTTGAGAGTTACGTCGGTAACTAGTGTTGGTCGAGCTTTGAAGTCTCGAAAGCTCACACCATGTTTTATCGGTCCTTACCAGATTTTACAAAGGATAGGAGAGGTGGCCTATCAGATTGCTTTGCCGCCACGTTTTGCTAATCTTCATGATGTATTTCATGTGTCTCAATTGAGGAGATACATTCTAAATTCGTCTCATGTGATCCAAGTGGATGATGTGCAGGTGAAATATAACCTGACTGTGGCAACATCACCCACACAGATAAAGGATCAAAAGGTGAAGCAGTTGCGGGGTAAAGAGATTTCCTTGGTAACGGTAGTTTGGGAAGAACCAGCTGGAGGGAGCATGACTTGGGAGCGTGAGGATCAGATGAGAGAGTCGTATCTGAATCTGTTTCCTTGAGGTAATTTTCGAGGGCAAAAACTCTTTTAAATGGGGGAGAGTTGTAACACCCCAAATTCTTGGAATATTTATTTAATTTATTTAAATATGAATATTCGTATTTTTGGTGATTTTCGATGGTTGGTATGAAGTATTGAGAATTATGGATTTTGGGTTATTTAATTAAATAATAGTATATAATATGAATATATTGGTATTATTATTAATTTAAATAAATATAAGTGAATTAAGGGGAAAATGGACATTTGAGGAGGAGTTAGTGAGGGTGAAATCGGAAAGCCCATTTTAAGGTCCAAAGTTATGTTTAACAAAAGAGAATTTTGAGGGAATTATGATTCATTCTTGTTAGACCGTGAAAAGGGAAGAAATAGAGGTCAGAGCTTTGAGGGAAGAGGATTGAGGCAAAGTTTCGCAAGGTTTCAAAGAATCAAAGAAGAAAGGTTTAAAGTCGGAAAATTAAGGTATGGAGAGTATTACCTTCATTGTTTTCAATATATGATTCAATGTATTTAAAGCTAATTTAAGGATTTAGGAGGTTTTTGAGTTTGATGAAATTAGGCATTCGTGGCCAAATCTGTTTTTGAGGTTGTTTAAGTATGGGGAGTATTACCTTCATTGTTTTCAATATATGATTCAATGTATTTAAAGTCGATTTAAGGGTTTATGGGTTTTGAGTATTGAATTGTTGTTGCCTTTCTATTGAATTTAATCAGTTTGAGGGATTTGAACTGATGGTCTAATAGGTTTGAGGCTGATTTGAGAGTAAGGGAAATTAGGCCTTGTGGCCAAAATATGTTGTTGTGGTTTTAACCGTATAGGGTAAATGATTATGATAACTCTAATGAATGTGGGAAAATTGTAAGGATTATTTTGAGAATTGAACATATATCCATCAATTTCAAAGGTTTTAGACTTAATCTTAAAACAATGATTAGATGGTTTAATTGTGTTAAAATTGTAAATTTACTTGAGATAATTACAGTGTTGAATGGGTTGTAATTTTTTGAGAGTTTAGGTATTTATGAAATCAAAATCGGAGGTCCGGAAGGCCTCCAACGGTGAAAAGCGCAAAAAATTCTGCATGCTGTTCGTCACGACTGTTCATGTTTTCGGTCAAAATCGTTTTGGATGTAACTTTTGACCCGTAAGTCCGCTATAATCCCTGTTTGAAGCATTGGAAAGCTAATGAACAGGGATATAACATGGTATAAATAAGAGAATTGATTTCCCAATATTTATATATCTAATATGTTTGGGAAGTCAATTATGTTCTTGTGAAGTGCTATTTTGATACTTTGATACTGTGATTTTCTTGATGACTTACCAAAAGTATGACTGTGATTCCTATGTGATTAATACATGATTGTATGATGATTCCTATGAGTAATGATGATGAGTTACGATGTTGATTCCATGAGTTTTGATGATTATATGATGACATGATTATTATGATGATTTTGGTGAATGATGATGCACCTAATGAGTTTATTATGAGGATGATGTTGACGTGTGCATCATGTATTCATATGCACTCCGAACTTCGGTTTAGTGTTTGAATTTTGTGGCTTTAGTCCCATTGTGCGGATGTGAAGTATTTTGTTGTGCTCCGATTCTTATGTAGAATCAATCCTATTGATGGGGATCTATGGAAGGTTGATGGCACAGTGTCCACCAAAATTTGATGAATTGGTACCACATGCACGAGTCTTGTTGCAATTGCATTTATGTGACAATTTGGTGTAATTTATGATATTATGGCTTTTTGATGATTCCTTGATGATTATGATGATGTTGAATACGAAAATGACACTATTTTATATATTGATTTCTATATTGATTATTATGAATCGTTTTACTCACCCTGCCTGTTTGAATGTTGCCTCCACGTGAGTAACGTGCAGATTACTAGGTTTAGTCGTGGATGTCGTCGAGGACTTTCGGGAGTTTTTGACATTTTGGGTGACTTAGAGGGTCTTGCTTTGATAGTGTAATATCGGGTTGGGGTCTTTGAGTTAGACCATCTTTTATTGATTATTGTTATTTTGATTATGTTGCTGCGCAAGAAAAACTTTGGATTTTTCCTTTTTGAGTTCCGCAGCCTTTTGAGAAATTTTTGAATAATTTTGGGAAAACCCGTTATTTACGGAGCATTGACTTTTATTTGAGTTATTGAGAATTGTACGCCCTTTCAGGTGATTTTTATTGTGTTTAATATTGTACTATGATAAATGTGATTGATTTGTCATTATATTTGTGGGGTAGAAAAGGGTGTTACATTAGTGGTATCTGAGCAGGTTGCTCCGTCCGGCCAAGTTGTCTAATGGTATTTGTTCCCTAGTATGCGACATGTGTGTGAAAACACTGTCGGTGCACGTTTTTTTTCTAACCTTTGTCTGAAGAAGTGGGAATGAAACAAGTGGGGGAGAAGCTTGTACTTCTCCGAGATGCTTCAAGTGTGGAGTAGTGGCTCAGTGTGTCGATGAACGCTCTTATAGTTTGGTAAAGATGGTTTATGCCCCATCATGATTTTCGGTTGTCTTTTGACAAATTGAGGAACTAATCACCCTTAATCTCTTATTGATAGTAGATGGGATCATGTTGGATGGGATAGACGTGTCTTGCAAGCTTAGATGGCATGTGCAGTGAATTGTTTTGAGTTAAGCTAAGTGCTTACAGATTGTTTTGGTGAGTCGGTGCAGGATGATGCTGAGGTGTTTATTTTGATATAAACTTTGAGTGTTAATAAAGTGGGGAAGTTGGTGGTGTGCCAATTATTTGTGATTATCCTAAAGTTTTTCCTGATGAGATAAGTGATTTACCGCCGGAACGTGAAGTGGAATTTACGATCAACCTATTTCCTGGAACTAGTTTGGTAGCGATGGCTCCATATCATATGTCCACACCGAAATCGAAGAGGTTTAAGAATCAACTTGAAGATCTGCTTGAGGAGAGGTTCTTTTGTCTGAGTATGTCATCGTGGGGTGCACCAATTTTGTTAGTTAAGAAGAAAGAAGGTTCTGTGAGGATTTGTGTGGATTATAGACAATTGAATAAGGTGACTATCAAAAATAAGTGTCCACTTCGAAGGATTGATGAGTTGATGAATCAGTTGGTTGTTGCAAGTGTGTTCAGTAAGATAGATTTGAGATCTGGGTATCATCAGATTCGTGTGAAGGCTGAAGATATTCATAAGACTGCTTTTAAAACAAGGTATGAACATTATGAGTATTTCGTGATGCCATTTGGTGTGACTAATGAACCATGTGTATATAAGGATTATATGAATGGGATTTTCCATCCATATTTAGACAATTTTGTGGTTGTGTTCATTGATGATATTTTTTTATATTCGAAGAGTAAAGAGGATCATGCTGAGCATCTGAAAATTGTGTTATCAACATTGAAATAGAAGCAGTTGTATGCAAAACTGTCAAAGTATGAGTTTTGGTTGAAGGAAGTGAGTTTCCCTGGTCATGTGATCTCGAGTAGAGTTATTGCGGTTGATATGTCGAAGGTTGAAGCTGTATCACAATGGGAAGCTCCAAAACCTGTTTTTGAGATTAGAAGTTTTCTTGGGTTGGCAGATTATTATCGAAAATTCAATGAAGGATTTTTCCAAGTTAACTTTGCCATTGACGCAGTGGACTAGGAAGGTTCAAGGTTTTGTTTTGGATGCAAAATGTGAAGAAAGTTTCAAGAGCTTTTGAGAAGGCTGACAACAGCTCATGTTTTGATTTTGCCGAATCCGGCAGAACCATTGTTGTATATTGTGATGCTTCGTTGATGGGATAGGGGAGGTGTGTTAATGCAACATCAACAAGTTTTAGATTATGCTTCAAGGCAACTTAAAGTGCATGAGAGGAATTATCTAACGCAGGATTTAGAGTTGGTTGTTGTTGTATTTGTGTCGAAGCTTTGGAGGCATTATTTTTTTGGTTCGAGATTTGAGATATTTAGTGATCATAAGAGTTTGAAGTATTTATTTGATCACAAATAATTGAATGCATGGAAAAGGAGATGATTGGGACTTCTGAAGGATTATGGTTTTGGTTTGAATTACCATTCGGATAAAGCAAGCGTGGTAGTTGATGCATTGAGTAGGAAATCTTCGCATATATCAATGATGATGGTAAAAGAATTAGAATTGATTGAGCAATTTCGTGATATGAGTTTGGTTTGTGAAGAGACTTCTTATGGAGTTAAGCTTGGTATGTTGAAGCTTACTAGTGGTATTCTTGATGAGATTCGAGAAGGTCAGAAATCTGATTTGAGTTGATAGATCGGTTAAATTTGATGAATCAAAGTCGAAGAGTTGATTTTCGGATTAATGAAAATGGTATCATGAGAGGTCGTGATAGAGTTTGTGTTCCAAATATTGTTGAGTTGAAAAAGAGTATTCTTGAGGAAGGACATCAAAGTAGATTGAGTATCCATCCCGGTGCTACGAAGAGGTACCAGGATTCGAGGAAATTGTTTTGGTGGCCAGGGATGAAGAGAGAAGTGGCTTAGTTTGTGTATGCTGGTTAGACTTGTTAGAAGTTAAAGATTGAACATCAAAGACAACTTGGTCTGATGCAATTATTGAATATTCTAGAGTGGAAATGGGATAGTATTTCCATGGACTTTGTGTCGGGTTTGCCGAAGATTGTGATGAGGAATGATTCTAATTGAGTGATTGCGGATAGATTGACTAAATCAGCTTATTTCTTACCAATGAGGATTAATCGTTCTATCCTGAAGCTAGCTGAGACGTGTATTGAGGAAATTGTGAAGTTGCATGGGATACCGTCGAGTATTGTGTCAGATGGAGATCCGAGATTTACATCGAGATTCTGGAAGAGTTTGTGAGACGCTTTGGATACCATGTTGAGATTGAGTTCTGCCTATCATCCGCAGATGGATGGACAGACAGAGAGAACTATCCAATCTTTAGAGGATTTGCTGAGAGCTTGTATGTTGGATCAAGGTGGATCGTGGGATAGTCATTTTTTGTTGGTTGAGTTTACCTACAACAACAATTATCATTCTAGTATTGGAATGGCACATATGAGGAATTGTATGGTAGGAGATGTAGGGCTCCTTTATGTTGGTATGAGTTAGGCGAGAGTGTTATGCTCGGACCTGAGATTGTTCGCCAGACGACTGAAAAAATCAAGATGATTTAAGAAAATATGAAAGCGTCGCATAGTCTTCAGAAAAGTTACCATGACAAGAGGAGGAAAGAACTCGAGTTCCAAGAGGGAGATCACGTGTTTTTGAGAGTTACGTCGGTAACTAATGTTGGTCGAGCTTTGAAGTCTCGAAAGCTCACACCATGTTTTATCGGTCCCTACCAGATTTTACAAAGGATAGGAGAGGTGACCTATCAGATTGCTTTGCCGCCATGTTTTGCTAATCTTCATGATGTATTTCATGTGTCTTAATTGAGGAGATACATTCTGAATTCGTCTCATGTGATCCAAGTGGATGATGTGCAGGTGAGATATAACCTGACTGTGGCAACATCACCCACACGGATAAAGGATCAAAAGGTGAAGCAGTTGTGGGGTAAAGAGATTTCCTTGGTAACGGTAGTTTGGGAAGAACCAGCTGGAGGGAGCATGACTTGGGAGCGTGAGGATCATATGACAGAGTCGTATCCGAATCTGTTTCCTTGAGGTAATTTTCGAGGGCAAAAACTCTTTTAAATGGGGGAGAGTTGTAACACCCCAAATTCTTGGAATATTTATTTAATTTATTTAAATATGAATATTCGTATTTTTGGTGATTTTCGATGGTTGGTATGAAGTATTGAGAATTATGGATTTTGGGTTATTTAATTAAATAATAGTATATAATATGAATATATTGTTATTATTATTAATTTAAATAAATATAAGTGAATTAAGGGGAAAATGGACATTTGAGGAGGAGTTAGTGAGGGTGAAATTGGAAAGCCCATGTTAAGGTCCAAAGTTATGTTTAACAAAAGAGAATTTTGAGGGAATTATGATTCATTCTTGTTAGACCGTGAAAAGGGAAGAAATAGAGGTCAGAGCTCTGAGGGAAGAGGATTGAGGCAAAGTTTCGCAAGGTTTCAAAGAATCAAAAAAGAAAGGTTTAAAGTCGGAAAATTAAGGTATGAAGAGTATTACCTTCATTGTTTTCAATATATGATTCAATGTATTTAAAGCTAATTTAAGGATTTAGGAGGTTTTTGAGTTTGATGAAATTAGGCATTCGTGGCCAAATCTGTTTTTGAGGTTGTTTAAGTATGGGAAGTATTACCTTCATTGTTTTCAATATATGATTCAATGTATTTAAAGTCGATTTAAGGGTTTATGGGTTTTGAGTATTGAATTGTTGTTGCCTTTCTGGTGAATTTAATGAGTTTGAGGGATTTGAACTGATGGTCTGATAGGTTTGAGGCTGATTTGAGAGTAAGGGAAATTAGGCCTTGTGTCCAAAATATGTTGTTGCGGTTTTAACCGTATAGGGTAAATGATTATGATAACTCTAATGAATGTGGGAAAATTGTAAGGATTATTTTGAGAATTGAACATATATCCATCAATTTCAAAGGTTTTAGACTTAATCTTAAAACAATGATTAGATGGTTTAATTGTGTTAAAATTGTAAATTTACTTGAGATAATTACAGTGTTGAATGGGTTGTAATTTTTTGAGAGTTTAGGTATTTACGAAATCAAAATCGGAGGTCCGGAAGACCTCCAACGGTGAAAAGCACAGAAAATTCTGCATGTTGTTCGTCACGACTGTTCATGTTTTCGGTCAAAATCGTTTTGGATGTAACTTTTGACCCGTAAGTCCGTTATAGTCCCTGTTTGAAGCATTGGAAAGCTAATGAATAGGGATATAACATGGTATAGATAAGAGAATTGATTTCCCAATATTTATATATCTAATATGTTTGGGAAGTCAATTATGTTCTTGTGCAGTGCTATTTTGATGCTTTGATACTGTGATTTTCTTGATGACTTACCAAAAGTATGACTGTGATTCCTATGTGATTAATACATGATTGTATGATGATTCCTATGAGTAATGATGATGAGTTACGATGTTGATTCCATGAGTTTTGATGATTATATGATGACATGATTATTATGATGATTTTGGTGAATGATGATGCACCTGATGAGTTTATTATGAGGATGATGTTGACGTGTGCATCATGTATTCATATGCACTCCGAACTTCGGTTTAGTGTTTGATTTTTGGGGCTTCAGTCCCATTGTGCGGATGTGAAGTATTTTGTTGTGCTCCGATTCTTATGTAGAATCAATCCTATTGATGGGGATCTATGGAAGGTTGATGGCACAGTGTCCATCAAAATTTGATGAATTGGTACCACATGCATGAGTCTTGTTGCAATTGCATTTATGTGACAATTTGGTGTAATTTATGATATTATGGCTTTTTGATGATTCCTTGATGATTATGATGATGTTAAATACGAAAATGACGCTATTTTATATATTGATTCCTATATTGATTATTATGAATCGTTTTACTCACCCTGCCTGTTTGAATGTTGCCTCCACGTGAGTAACGTGCAGATTACTAGGTTTAGCCGTGGATGTCGTCGAGGACTTTCGGGAGTTTTTGACATTTTGGGTGACTTAGAGGGTCTTGCTTTGATAGTGTAATATCGGGTTAGGGTCTTTGAGTTAGACCATCTTTTATTGATTATTGTTATTTTGATTATGTTGCTGCGCAAGAAAAACTTTGGATTTTTCCTTTTTGAGTTCCGCAGCCTTTTGAGAAATTTTTGAATAATTTTGGGAAAACCCGTTATTTACGGAGCATTGACTTTTATTTGAGTTATTGAGAATTGTACGCCCTTTCAGGTGATTTTTATTGTGTTTAATATTGTACTATGATAAATGTGATTGATTTGTCATTATATTTGTGGGGTATAAAAGGGTGTTACATTAGTGGTATCTGAGCAGGTCGCTCCGTCCGGCCAAGTTGTCTAATGGTATTTGTTCCCTAGTATGCGACATGTGTGTGAAAACACTGTCGGTGCACGTTTTTTTTCTAACCTTTGTCTGAAGAAGTGGGAATGAAACAAGTGGGGGAGAAACTTGTACTTCTCCAAGATGCTTCAAGTGTGGAGTAGTGGCTCAGTGTGTCGATGAATGCTCTTATAGTTTGGTAAAGATGGTTTATGCCCCATCATGATTTTCGGCTGTCTATTGACAAATTGAGGAACTAATCACCCATAATCTCTTATTGATAGTAGATGGGATCATGTTGGATCGGATAGACGTGTCTTGCAAGCTTAGATGGCGTGTGCAGTGAATTGTTTTGAGTTAAGCTAAGTGCTTACAGATTGTTTTGGTGAGTCGGTGCAGGATGATGCTGAGGTGTTTATTTTGATGGAAACTTTGAGTGTTAATAAAGTGGGGAAGTTGGTGGTGTGCCAATTATTTGTGATTATCCTAAAGTTTTTCCTGATGAGATAAGTGATTTACCGTCGGAACATGAAGTGGAATTTACGATCAACCTAGTTCCTGGAACTAGTTTGGTAGCGATGGCTCCATATCATATGTCCACACTGAAATCGAAGAGGTTGGAGAATTAACTTGAAGATCTGCTTGATGAGAGGTTCTTTTGTCTGAGTATGTCATCGTGGGGTGCACCAATTTTGTTAGTTAAGAAGAAAGAAGGTTCTGTGAGGCTTTGTGTGGATTATAGACAATTGAACAAGGTGACTATCAAAAATAAGTGTCCACTTCGAAGGATTGATGAGTTGATGAATCAGTTGGTTGTTGCAAGTGTGTTCAGTAAGATAGATTTGAGATCTGGGTATCATCAGATTCGTGTGAAGGCTGAAGATATTCATAAGACTGCTTTTAAAACAAGGTATGAACATCATGAGTATTTCATGATGCCATTTGGTGTGACTAATGAACCATGTGTATATAAGGATTATATGAATGGGATTTTCCATCCATATTTAGACAATTTTGTGGTTGTGTTCATTGATGATATTTTTTTATATTCGAAGAGTAAAGAGGATCATGCTGAGCATCTGAAAATTGTGTTATCAGCATTGAAATAGAAGCAGTTGTATGCAAAACTGTCAAAGTGTGAGTTTTGGTTGAAGGAAGTGAGTTTTCCTGGTCATGTGATCTCGAGTAGAGTTATTGCGGTTGATATGTTGAAGGTTAAAGCTGTATCACAATGGGAAGCTTCAAAACCTGTTTTTGAGATTAGAAGTTTTCTTGGGTTGGCAGATTATTATCGAAAATTCATTGAAGGATTTTTCCAAGTTATCTTTGCCATTGACGCAGTGGACTAGGAAGGTTCAAGGTTTTGTTTTGGATGCAAAGTCTGAAGAAAGTTTCAAGAACTTTTGAGAAGGCTGACAGCAGCTCATGTTTTGATTTTGCCGAATTCGGCAGAACCATTGTTGTATATTGTGATGCTTCGTTGATGGGATAGGGGAGGTGTGTTAATGCAACATCAACAAGTTTTAGATTATTCTTCAAGGCAACTTAAAGTGCATGAGAGGAACTATCTAACGTAGGATTTAGAGTTGGTTATTGTTGTGTTTGTGTCGAAGCTTTGGATGCATTATTTGTTTGGTTCGATATTTGAGATGTTTAGTGATCATAAGAGTTTGAAGTATTTCTTTGATCAGAAATAATTGAATGCGAGGCAAAAGAGATGATTGGAACTTCTGAAGGATTATGGTTTTGGTTTGAATTACCATTCGAATAAAGCAAGCATGGTAGCTGATGCATTGAGTAAGAAATCTTCGCATATACCGATGATGATTGTAAAATAGTTGAACTGATTGAGCAATTTCGTGATATGAGTTTGTTTTGTGAAGAGACTTCTTATGGAGTTAAGCTTGGTATGTTGAAGCTTACTAGTGGTATTCTTGATGAGATTCGAGAAGGTCAGAAATATGATTTGAGTTGGTAGATCGGTGTAATTTAATGAATCAAAGTCGAAGAGCTGATTTTCTGATTAATGAAAATAGTATCATGAGATGTCATGATAGGGTTTGTGTTCCAAATATTGTTGAGTTGAAAAAGAGTATTCTTGAGAAAGGATATCGGAGTAGATTGAGTATCTATCCCGATGCTACGAAGAGGTACCAGGATATGAGGAAATTTTTTTGGTGGCCAGGGATGAAGAGAGAAGTGGTTGAGTTTGTGTATGCTGGTTAGACTTGTCAGAAGTCGAAGATTGAACATCAAATAACGTTTGGTCTGATGCAACTGTTGAATATTCTAGATTCGAAATGGGATAGTATTTCCATGGATTTTGTGTCGGGTTTGCCGAAGACTCTGAGGGGGAATAAATCTAATTGGGTGATTGTGGATAGATTGACTAAATTAGCTCATTTCTTTCCAATAAGGATTAATCGTTCTATCCTGAAGCTAGATGAGATGTGTATTGAGGAAATTGTGAAGTTGCATGGGATACCGTCGAGTATTATGTTAGATGGAGATCCGAGATTTACATCGAGATTCTGGAAGAGTTTGCGAGACGCTTTGGGTATCATGTTGAGATTGAGTTCTGCCTATCATCCGCAGATGGATGGACAGACAGAGAGAACTATCCAGTCTTTAGATGATTTGCTGAGAGCTTGTGTGTTGGACAAAGGTGGATCGTGGGATAGTCATTTGCCGTTGAGTGAGTTTACCTACAACAACAATTATCATTCTAGTATTGGAATGGCACATATGAGGAATTGTATGGTAGGAGATGTAGGACTCCTTTGTGTCGGTATGAGTCAGGCGAGAGTGTTATGCTCGGACCTGAGATTGTTTGCCAGACAACTGAAAAGATCAAGATGATCCAAGAAAAGATGAAAGTGTCGCATAGCCGTTAGAAAAGTTACCATGACAAGAGGAGGAAAGTACTTGAGTTCCAGGAGGGCGATCACGTGTTTTTGAGAGTTACGTCAGTAACTAGTGTTGGTCGAGCTTTAAAGTCTCGAAAGCTCACACCATATTTTATCGGTCCTTACCAGATTTTACAAAGGATAGGAGAGGTGGCCTATCAGATTGCTTTGCCGCCATGTTTGCTAATCTTCATGATGTATTTCATGTGTCTGAGTTGAGGAGATATATTCTGGATCTGTCTCATGTCATCCAAGTGGATGATGTGTGGGTGAGAGATAACCTGATTGTGGCAGCATCACCTACACAGATAGAGGATCGAGAGGTGAAGCAGTTGCGGGTTAAAGAGATTTCCTTGGTAAAGGTAGTTTGGGAAGGACCAGCTGGAGGGAGCATGACTTGGGAGCATGAGGATAAGATCAGAGAGTCGTATTCGACTCTATTGCGTTGACGTAATTTTCGTGGGCGAAAATTCTTTTAAGTGGGGGAGAGTTGTAACACCCCTAATTCTTGGAATATTTATTTAATTTTTTTAAATATGAATATTCGTATTTTTGGTGGTTGGTATGAAGTATTGAGAATTATGAATTTTGGGTTATTTATTTAAATAATATATATAATATGAATATATTGGTATTATTATTAATTTAAATAAATATAAGTGAATTAAGGGCAAAATGGACATTTGAGGAGGAGTTAGTGAGGGTGAAATTAGAAATCCCGTTTTAAGGGCCAAAGTTAGGTTTAACAAAAAAGAATTTTGAGGGAATTAGGATTCATTCTTGTTAGACCGTGAAAGGGAAGAAGTAGAGGTTAGAGCTCTGAGGGAAGAGGGTTGAGGCAAAGATTCGCGAGGTTTCCAAGAATCAAAGAAGAAAGGTTTAGAGACGGCAAATTAAGGTATTGGGGAGTATTACCTTCATTGTTTTCAATATATGATTCAATGTATTTAAAGCCGATTTAAGGATTTAGGAGGTTTTTGAGTTTGAGGAAATTAAGTCTTCGTGGCTAAATTTGTTTTTGAGATTGTTTAAGTATGGGAAGTATTACCTTCATTATTTTCAATATATGATTCAATGTATTTATAGCCTATTTAAGGGTTTAGGGGTTTTGAGTATTGAATTGATGTTGCATTTCTGGTGAATTTAATGAGTTTGAGGGATTTGAACTGATGGTCTGATAGGTTTGAGGCTGATTTAGGAGTAAGGGAAATTAGGCTTTCGTGGCCATAATCTGTTGTTGAGGTTTTAACCATATAGGGTAATTGATTATGAGAACTCTAATGAATGTGAGAAAATTGAACATATATCCATCAAAATTGTAAGGATTTTTTGAGAGTTTAGGTGTTTACGAAATCGAAATCGGAGGTCCGGAAGACCTCTAACGGTGAAAAACGCAGAAAATTCTGCATGCTGTCCGTCACGACTGTTCATGTTTTTGATCGAGATCGTTTTGGACGTAACTTTTGACCCGTAAGTCCGTTTTGATTCCTGTTTGAAGCGTTGGAAAGCTAATGAACAGGGATATAACATGGTATAGATAATAGAATTGGTTTCCCAATATTTATATATCTAATATGTTTGGGAAGTCAATTATGTTCTTGTGCAGTGCTATTTTGATGCTTTGATGCTGTGATTTTCTTGATGACTTACCAGAAGTATGACTGTAATTCCTATGTGATTAATACATGATTGTATGATGATTCCTATGAGTAATGATGATGATTTATAATGTTGATTCCATGAGTTTCGATGAGTATATGATGACATGATTATTATGGTGATTTTAATGAATGATGATGCACCTAATGAGTTTATTATGAGGATGATATTTACGTGTGCATCATGCGTTCATATTCACTCCGGACTTCGATTTAGTGTTTGATTTTTGTGGCTTCAGTCCCATTATGCAGATGTGAAGTATTTTGTTGTGCTCCGATTCTTGCGTAGAATCGATCCTATTGATGAGGATCTATGGAGGGTTGATGTCCCAGTGTCCATCGAACTTTGATGAATTGGTACCATATGCATGAGTCTTGTTGCATTTACATTTATGTGACAATTTGGTGTAATTTATGATATTATGGATTTTTTATGTTTCCTTGATGATTATGATGATGTTGAATACAAAAATGACGCTATTTTATATATTGATTATTATGAATCGTTTTACTCACTCTGCCTGTTTGAATGTCGCCTCCGCGTGGGTAACTTGCAGATGACTAGGTTTAGCCGTGGATGTTGTCGAGGACCTTTTGGAGTTTTTGACATTTTGGGTGACTTAGAGGGTCTTGCTCTGATAGTGTAACATCGTGTTGGGGTCTTTGAGTTAGACTATGTTTTATTGATTATTGTTATTTTGATTATGTTGTTGCGCAAGGAAAACTTTGGATTTTTCCTTTTTGAGTTCCGCTACCTTTTGAGCAATTTTTGAGTAATTTTGAGAAAATCCGTTGTTTACGGAGCATTGACTTTTATTTGAGTTATTGAGAAATGTACGCCCTTTGAGGTGATTTTTATTGTGTTTAATATTTTACTTTGATAAATGTGATTGATTTGCCATTATATTTGTGAGGTAGAAAAGCGTGTTACATAAACCACACCTACATTTGAGGGCACTCTATCCAAGAAAGGAAATCCACTCTTCTATAAAATTAGTACAAAGTATATTACATGAACAAGCACCTTGTTCAATTTCCCTCTTCTTAGTTCTACCCTAGTGTTTTTCTATTTAGGACTCTTCCTAAATTTTAGAACCCTCTCTCACTTTCTCTCAATCACTAATCCCAAGTGATCGACATCAATAAACACAATGATGAATGTTGAATACAACTCAACTAAACAAACCAACTACTATGCCTTTTAAATGAAGCAATAGCATGGTGTCCAGTTAACACAAAAACTTTATTCTCAAGCTTATAGAATTAGCATCTTGGGACAAAGTTTTATAACTCAACAAATAAAACAAACTATATGCCTTAAGATATGAATTTAGGCGCTAGTGTGGTGCACAACAATAACTTAAACAAATACTGAAAAATAGGAACCTTAGCATAAAGAGTCTCCAAAACGCGCACACCTCAAACATGAGGTTTGAGTCTCCTTAAATAGAAACACTTGTTCTAGGATTTCTCAATAGTCATTAGCAGCTTTTGATCTCGTAAAAAAATATAGGAGATTTTGTTGTGATTTGTTTCTTAACAACCTCTAAAATATATTATTTATTTTGATTCAAATTCAAATTTAAACCTCCACTTAAATTGAATTGTTCTCAGCTAATCTTTAACAAACAAATCCATATAGAGGAATTTCTAAAATAAAACAACAAATATGATTGAAAATAATAAAAAATTTCGCACCTAACAACATCCATCATGGCCTGCTGACAATGGCCAAATGTTTCACTACACACATGCCAGAACACCGTGTCCCATATGTTGCATCGGAACATCCAAATTAACTCTCTTCATGAAATATAAATTTTCTTTGTAGAGTAAATCTTGGATACAATAAATATGAATCAAATCTTCCTTCAAAGAAAATCCAATCAAATCTTCTTTGACTAAATCAAATCTAAGTCTTTTCCAAATTGATTTTAATTAACAAAATAAAATTCTTCCAAATGCAAACTCCTTCATCTTCTGAAGAAATTAATAGCATGATAATTCTGAAGGAAATCTGAAGATGATCAGAACTTAATCCTTACACCAAGATGTCACATAGCATATGTTAAACGTCTTTCTCAACAAGTTTCTTACAACCAAAATTTTCTCTTAAGCACTTTATAAGAAACTTAGACTAAATAAAATTTCTTAGAAATAAACACAATCATGATCAAATTTCTTCATGAAATATGGATAACATGCCGAGGCCAAATGCTCGAACACATGCTGGAACTTCTTGGTCAACATGTTGCCTTTGCATAAAATACATCTTCTAATAGGTGAGGATATTGCTATGCTCATACCTCCTCACCAATTTCCCTCAGGAGATTACCCAGCCTAGTAAGTTTAGTGAGAAACTAAACCCTTTCTACAACAAGAGCCCCTAAGATTCTTCTTAAGCATCTCTTCTCCTTCCAAAGATACTCGGGCGCAAAGACATCCCCTTTACCTGCATCTACGAAAGTTAAAATAGTAGAAGTCTTGCACATCTGGTAAGACACTTCTACCATCTCTTCTTGATGAACGACTCTAGCCATGCTTAAGAAATATGCGAAGTTCTCTTCAAAAATTAAGACTGGAGCTTTCTTGACGGGCAAGAGTACCAGTGATAAATTTGACGGGTCCAATGACGAGCCTCCTTGGTGGTCTGGCCTTTTTGAATCTAGTTTCACACATTGAATCTTTTTGAAGAAAGACCTACTAGCTAGAAGGGCTTTATCAATATCTCTCACTCGCAGGCCTTCACCAATTACCCTTGGTGATGGGCTTAAGACATCTTTCCCTTGAAATTCAGCTAGACAAATTATATGTCATGAACCGTATGGAGAAAGAAGGAGCATCAGAAGCCAAATGACATGGTTTCCTGGGAATGGGACCTGTCTGAAACCAACAAGCTTGCAAGTTTAGAAGACAAATCAATAGTTATGGATACCATCTTTAAGTTCTGTTCCTCAAGGGACAAATGTCGAACACGATGCTCCAATAACAAGTTCGACAAGTTAAATCAAGAACAACACAATAACTAATACTAGATGATGGAGTAGAAAAACAGTAAATAACAAGATAGTGGTTTACCCAATTTGGTGGAACTACACCTACGTCTGGGGGGTTAAGTCCATAACCTAAGAAAGGAAATTCACTATTAGTAACTTAGTACAATTAAACTTACAAGAAACGACAAACCCTATGTTGTTCAATGCCTCTTCCTAACATTACCCATTGACTTTCTATTTAGAGACTCCCACTAAATAGGAGTACCTACTCACTTTCTTCTCAATCACATAACCCGTGATTGGATTTTACAACTCAATAATCAATGTTGAATACTGCCACTCAACTCTAGACAAACCTTATATGCCAAGTTACTGAAACATAGAGGTGTACATACAAAAATAACAAGGACTCAAATATAAGCCCTATCACTCTAAATCTTCAATGTATTACTTGGTTTCCAATGTAGGTTTTGAGCTCCTTATATAACATAATAACCATGGGCTTTTCTTCATGGATTTGAGATTGTTTTCATTCAGAGTTAATGCAGAATCTATTGGATATTTGATTTGTTCCTTGAATATCTCCAACAAGATATGATCTATTTTAATTTAACTTTAACTTTAAATGTACATTTAAATCTGAATCAATCTTCGTCCAACTGTCAAACAAATCATATAATCATATTGCTAAGTCAATTAGCAATGAAATAGAACTTAATATTCTCAAAAGATTAATCTAAAACGCAATAATTTGACGCCTGTTGAGCAGGACCTAGATGTCGTACCAACATGATGGAGAATCGCGTCCAACACGTATCCTTTTTTAGCTTAAGTAAGTTAGATAAATCTTGAATAGTTAGACATTTCTCTAGATTGTTATTTTGCTAAATGCAACCAATGCAAAGAGATAATCCACTAGAATCTACACCTCTTCATCAGGAACATAATTTTGTAAATCTCTTCTTATCTGCAAAAAGAAGAGATAATAAACATAGTATAAATATCCAAATTAAAATAATGTAAGAGGAAAAAGAGTAGCTTCCATTCCTATTAAAAAATAATTTGAATTATAAATTTTCATATCCCAAATCTATAGTATGAAAAATATATAATTTTAAGTTTGTTTTTAAATGTTGGAAAAAAATAAACAAAGTATAGAAAAAAACAAGAACACAATCACAACACAAGAACATAACGTAGAAACTTCAAAGTCAGATAAAAAATCACGGTCGTTGTCAATAGAAAACCAGAGAATAATACTATATGAAAATTGTTACAACACATAATATACCCTCAACTATCCTAGACCCCAGTACACCCACACTCTCCAAAACAAATATTTAACTACACCTGACAACACTCTAATATAAAAGTATAAGAGAACAAAGAAAGTCAAATAAACATTTAAAGTGTTTTTGACTAGTGCATATTGGAATGAAGAACTTGGATCCTATATACAACCTTGGATTCTCTCTCTATTACTACAAATACTACATTTCATGACAAAGGTTTCACCTCCGCCTCCACCGAGGTTTTCTTAAAAATATATATTTTTAAAGCAGAGGTGAAAGATAAAGGTTTCACCTCAGTTACTGAACTACATTTAGATTGTGATGGAATTATTCAGAATTACACGAAATGGATATGACATGGTGAAGTGACAAAAAAGACCTTTGTCACATGCAATTGAAGATGATGATGAATTTATGAATGATACTCTAGAAGACATGATTCATAATATTGGGGTAGATGCTTTCAAGAATGTTAATGTGGTAGGTACTTTGTAAAAAGACATGGAAGAGTCGTTGTATCCGGGAAGAAAAAGTTTTACAAGATTGTCAGTTGTGTTAAGACTATTTAACGTTAAGGCAAGATGTGGTTGGAAGGATAACAATTTCACTGAATTACTTGAATTGTTGCAAGAAATTCTTGCGGAAGGTAACGCGTTGTCGAACCGTAGTTGTGAGGCCAAAAAGATACTATGTCCAATGAGTTTGGATTATGTCAAAATACATGCATCTCGTAATGATTGCCTATTATATAAGAAAGAATATGAAAACTTGAAGGAGTGTCTGAGATGTGGGAAGTAACACTACAAGAAGAAGGCCAATGGTGTTAAAGACGATGATAATGTAACTAAAAATGTTGTCTTTGGAAAGAAACTAAAAGGTAAACAAAAAGGGTCAGTGGAGAAAAATAGTTGGAAAAAGAGGCATGTGTTCTTCGATATTCCATATTGGTCTAGTCTTGATGTAAGATATTATCTTGATGTGATGCATGTGGAGAAAAATGTATGTGATAGTTTGATTGGAACACTTTTCAACATTAAAGGCAAGGCAAAAGATACTAAGAAATCCTGTGAAGATATGGTGGTGATGGGTATAGGACAAGAGTTAGCCCCAAAAGAAATAGGAAATAGAACACATTTGCCCCTAGCTTTAAAAAAGAAAAAAAGTTTTTGTGATTGTGTACAGGGTATCAAAGATTTTCAAGGGTACTTATCAAATGTGATGAAACTTGTGTTAGAGAATGATTACAAATTAGTTGGCTTAAAATCTCATGATTGTCATGTATTGATGCAATAACTTCTACTAGTGAATATCCGTGACATTTTACCAAGGAATTTAAGGGTAACTATAAACAGATTATGCTTATTCTTCAATGATGTAGGTAGTAAAGTCATTGATCCTAAAAATTTAGTCGAGTTGGAACATGAGGCTGCAATTATCTTGTGTCAATTAGAGATGTTTTTCCCTCCATCATTCTTTGACATTATGGTTCACTTAGTTGTTCATCTAGTAAGGGAGATTAGGATTTGTGGTCAGTTTATTTATGGTGGATGAATCTCGTAGAGCGATACGTGAAGATATTCAAAAGGTATACAAAGAATTATCACCGTCCAGAAGCTTCGATTATTGAATTGTACATCACAGAAGAAGCTATTGAGTTTTGTATAATGTATTTGTCAGAAGCTAACTTTATAGAAATTCCCGAGTCTCGTCACGAGGGAAGATATGATGGTAGATGTGTTCAAGCTTTAAATGTTAAAAATTTTAGCCGAGATATAATTCTTCAAGCACATTTGTATATATTGAATAACTTTGCTGAAGTTCAACCTTACTTGGCCGCTCACAAATGTCTTATTAAGGAAAAATACCAACGGATGAATGAAAAATGGTTGTTGACAAAGCATAACAAAACTTTCATAACTTGGTTTAATGAAAGTGTTTTTAAAGAGATTACTTGTACATCAGAGACAATTAAATGGTTGTCGCATATGCCTAATTTTAATGTAATTACTTGAAGTGCATACGACATACTAGATGTTATTTCTATACAAAATCAAAGGATGATCCTAGTACCATGAAAAATAGTGGGGTTATGGTTGAAACTGAATCAATGTACTTCTCTAGTGCCAAAGATAACAATCATGTACTAGCATCTAAAGCATACTTTGGGTTCATTGAGAAGATTATGGAGATTGATTATGTTTCTTTTAAAATGCCTTTATTTAAATGCAAATGGATTGACATTAACACTGGTGTAGAAACGGATGAATTAGGATTCATATGGGTTGATCTTTAAATGATAACTTATAAGAACAAACCATTCATCATGGAAACCCAAGCAAAATAAGTTTTTTATATCCTTGATTCTTCTACCAATAGATGATTAATTGTACTTCAAGGAAAATACCTTCTTGATAGTATTGATGATGATCAAGATTTTAACTATGATACCTCTTGTTTCGCAACACATGTACGTCAATAATCTGAAGAAAATGATTCAGATGATGTGCATGCTATTTGTCATGATCATAAATGGGGAACATGGAAAAACTAGTAAGTAAAAGATTTATATCACTTCGTAATTATAATTATTCCTTTAACTCTTTTTATTCCTTTTACTAAATATTTAATGTTGTTTTTTATTATCCTAATTGGTTTAAGTTGTTGTTCAAATTATAGGTGTTTAACGATCTGTTATAAATCTTAGTATAGAAATTTTAGACAGCCTACAAGACTTTCCATTTTTGTAATTGCTTTTGTTAGTTAATCATTTGATTTAGTTTTGTTGTAAAATTATAAGGTTTGTCCAATTTTGACTTCGCATTTGGTGTAAACTATTGCTTTCTATGATATGGTTTTGTAATGCAGGTACAATGTTTATGTTTCAGAAATCTGCAAAATATGGTTTTGTATTATGTGATATGGTTCTGTAATTCAGGTACAAACGAAAAATATAAAAAAATCCACCTCTTGGTTTTTAAATAGAATCGACATAATAATATAGGGCTATTACCTTGGTTTTTAAACAAAACAGAGATTTTATGTTGGATGCGCCATCAGCTTTATAAATAATAAAAATGAAGATGTTGGGGTTCGAACCCATGATCAGATAAATTAACACCCCGACTATTCATTAAGTGAGGTGTTAAGTTGCATCTTTTCAGGTCGCTCTTTGTCATGTCACTTGGGTAGTCGATGTTACATCTCTTTTGCGTGCGACATTAAAAGCGTTTTTGTAGTAGTGCTTCCTTCACAAAACTAAGCGATGTGGGACTTCAAAGAACTTGTATCTTATATATAACCTTGGACTCTCTCTTCATTCAAAAAACTAAGTGATGTGAGACTTCTTCAACATGTATATTTTCATTCAACTCCAATAATCTCTACCTTGATTGAAAATAATACATAAGCTTTCATTGTCTTCACTGACAATCATACTCCACCACAAAGAGTACCAACATGTATATTTTCAATCAATCTCAACAATCTCCACCTTGAATGAAAATGATACATCAACTTTTATTGTCTTCACCGATAATTATTCTCCGCCATAAAAAGTATAGTCACTAGAAGCTACACCACTATAAGAATTTTCACATTGTCTTCGCTGACAATCATAGTTTTAAAAACTATTATACTCTCTCATGAAGAATCTATTTCACTTGAATATAAACCACTTCAAGAATTTCACATTGTCATCACTGACAATCATACACTTTATCATGAAGAATAAAATTCACTTGAAGGTAAATCACTCAAAGAATCTCACATGTCAAAAACTAAATTGAAAACTTATTGTGCAATTTCCTTGTTGGCAGGAAGTTCTTCAACCACTGACATGATCTTACACCTTCTATAATCTTGATTGTATCAACACATTTTTGGCTTGAACTTTTCACCAGTAAAAAAAAATCTTACAACAATTTTCGAATTGTTTTTTAGAATAACTAGGTTATTCAAAAATATGACCAATTAAAATAAGAATTCAAATTAATTACAAAAGTGGCAAAGTTTCAACCTTGGGTCGCCAAATCATTTGGCGACAGTGTGTATATAGCAAGCCATTCGCCGGATCAATTGGCGACATGGTGCAAAATTGAATGGATTCGCCATTTCAAATGGCAAATCAGGCCAATTGGTTTTTTTTCTAGGGTTTGCGCAACATTTTATTTGTTTTTCATATTTAATTTTTTGTTTTAAATTATAAATATTTTAAATATTATAAATAAATTGTAAAAATTATAAATATTTAAATTGATATAATTAATTGTGATATATTTTTTAAATATTATAAATAAATTTAAAATATTGTTTTTAAATAAAAAATACGGCTAAAGTATATAAATTTTATAAGGGTATTTATGACATATCATATGGGGCACGTACTATGTGGTCATGTGGAATTGGTTTGGCTTGTAGCAAAAAGTCACTTAAAATGGCCTAAAAAAGGGAATTTTTCAAATGGATTAAGGAGGGAAAATTGACTTTTTGAGTTAGAGGACCAAAATATGTCATGTGAGTACATTTTTTGAATGGAAATCACATTCTAAGAACATTGGAATTGGCAGAATTTTGAGCATAGGCCAAGTTTTGGGAGTTGTCATTTAGATTACTTCACCATGAAGTTACATAATAAAAAATAGCCATTGGATCAAATACAAGGATCAAATCCCAGCCATTCACACTCCACATGCTGTTATTAGTTGAATTGAATCATTTTGGAGCCAAAACATTGCCATTTTCGTGTACACTCAAGAGCAAAAAGTGGTGAAATTTTGAAAATTCATTTTGGGCCTAGAGGCAAGGATTGAGCTTTCTCTTGATCAATATCCATTGTATATAACATTTCTAACCTTCACAAATCATTAGTTTTCGAAATTGGAGAAGAATTGATCAAGAACAAGTTTGAAAAAGTGAAGAAAATTCAAAAAGTGAATTCTAAGATCTAGATCGTTTCAAGCCAAATTATGAATTGAGAAAGCTTTATTGAAGATCTTTGAACGATTCTGGGGAGTTTTGCGAAGCTTCATCAAGGATTAAAGGCTCAGTGGAAGTTCTCCACTAGGTACTTGAATTTCACCATATCTCTCTTAATACTTGATGATTCTTTGCCATTTTTGTTTCTTTGCACTCCTTGAAGCATGTAGATCATTTCTGGATTATAATTGTTGATGTTTATGACGTTCGAAATTTGGAGCTCCAAACTTGTGAGATTTTGTATGGACTGTTTTGGCATGATTTTGCTTAGTTTTTGCTTGATCTATAACCTCCATGATATAAGGATGAGTTTAGAATTAATTTGGAGAAGTTTTGATGAACTTGAGGTTTTGGTGCCAAACTTTGTTTAATTCGTTTCTCTTTGATCTTGCATTATTAATAATTTTGGATGAGATATTTGGAATCTTTGCGAGAAGTAGATGAATTTTGATATAAAAAACTCTAAAAACGGTTGAGTTTTGTATTTTTTATGTGTTGTTGCACACTTTGTGGTGGCCGGAGTTTGTGAAGAATATGATCGGAGCTGTTCCGATGGTGGTGGTGAAATGGTTTAGCAACCGTCGGATGAGAAGGGTAGGGAGACAAAGTCTCCCGATCGAAGGATCCAGAGAGCGCCACGTGTCCTAACGCCTAAACGACGTCGTTTTGGATGCAAGAGGGAGCCAGGCGCGCGCGGGTTCGATCCCGCTGGTGCGCGTTTTCTTTTTTTTTCTTTCTTTTTTTTTTTCGTTTGCTGTTTTTATTTTTTTTGTTTTGTGGGCCTAGCGCCCTGCTTCTCACACCCCCTGGTTGAGGCCCAGTCCGTTTTGCACTGCATTTAGTTGTTGTTTGCACCATTTATTTTCTGTTTTAATTTTAGTTGGTTTTATTTTCTATTTTGTTGCTGTTCCAATTTAAATCATTTAAAATAGTTCCAACAGTCATAAAAATACACAAAAATAATTTTCAGAAACCTTAAGATGTGTAATTTTTTCTGATATTTTATTTTATTTTTTTCGTTTCATTATCTATTTTAAAACAAATTAAATGTTGGAGCTGTTTTATTTGATTTAAATTGTAGTTCTGTTCTTTCTTGATTTTATTTCCATGTTTAAACTTCTTATTTTTGCATGAGTTTTTTTGAGCATTTTATTAACATGTTAGTTGATCTTTGGATATTTTTTTCATAATTTTTAATTGCTTTTTTCTTGTGATTTGAATTGCCTTTTGTTCCCTCTCCATTGCTGCCTTTGTTTGGGACACTCTTGGTGTTTTCCCTCTATTGGGGCAATTCCCTTTTGATTCTTAATCTCCCCTTTTGAACCATGGTCCCTGATACATTAAGGGTCCTTTGAGAATTTATTTGGCATTTTTAGATGCATTTTCATACTTTTCATGTATTTTGCAAATTGCTTGTGTTTGTGTTGTTCTCTCTTGAGTGCCTTTGCTTGTTTGGCTTGGTTGGTGACTTTGGAGCTTGCTTGGCTTGGATTCCTTTTGGGGAGGTCTTCTAGACTTGATATATATTCTATGGCTTGAGGATTGGAGCTTGGAGTTGAAGTTTCCTTTTCTTTTAGGAGTTGTTTTAGGAGCTTAGGAAATTAGGGTTTTAGGAAGGGCTATTAGAGCTAGTTTTGCTTTTGTTTCTTCAAACATAGAATGCATTGTGTGCTTCTATTCCATCCAATGATGTAAATTCTTCCTAGGGAAACTCCATCTCTCCTTTGGAGGGATGTGTGGTATGCCCATAGTTGAGTAGAACTTTGAGGATACCTTTCCATTTCAATGTTGATACTTGATGATTTCCTTTGGTTTTCATTAAGTTTTCAACATTTCAACCTTGATCTTGGTGATTGTTCCTCTGCTTGGAGTGTGCTTGCTAGAGCTTGAAGATGAAGTTGAAGAAGCTTGAGATAGAAGCTAGCTTGAAGATGAAGTCTTGCTGTCAACTTTGCTGTCTTTTCAACTGTGTTGTTTAGAGCTTACTATTACTGTCTGCTGTAGGAGTTTGTTGCTGTTGCTTGGGCTGCCTCCTCTGTAGCTTTTATCTTTCTCTGTATTGTCTTTTGCTTGTGTTGATTATCCTTAGGTTTGAGGTGGATCTTGTCTCCTCTTGCCTATTGTTTTCTTCCTTGCCTCAATGGTACTGTTGCATAACATGCATTCTACTGTTTACTACTTGCTTTCTTTTGTTGTTTTCCCCTAGGATATCTGATTTCCTCTGTGCAAGAGGGAATTATGACAGACATTAGGTTTTTTGACCCATGCATGATAACTATAGGTAGATCCCTCTTTCAACCATAGTTTTAGGGTGTCCCTCTTCTCATCTCAAACAAATTCAAAACACAGTAATAAGGTTAATTGAAGTCGTGCGTTACGAGCCTTAAGCTATATGGGAAAAGGTTGGTGGAGGGTCTCTCTAGTAATCTGGATGTTAGTGTGGTACCCTTTGGGTGACATACGAAGCGTTCACTCCTGGGTCATAGTCTCTAGTGCGATTGAGATTGTAAACATCCTAAAAAACATTTCTTTCGTAAAAAACTCAAACAAACAATCAAACTCTGTTTTTGTCCTCTTGGACTTTTAATAAGGAAAACCCTTTTCAGAAGGAGATAAAAAACTGTCAGACAGACTTGTGTCTTCCATAGCCCGAACTATGTTTGCTCTGATCTTTCATGCCGTATGAAAGTACGTAGGCACGAGATGCGACATCTCGGCGAGCAACCTTCCCCCTTAACCTGTAGTTAGGCGAACTACGTTGACTCTGATTTCTCGTTTCAGACGGGAATACGTAGGCATAAAGTGCGATACTTTGCCGAGTCATTTTATTTTCTTTTTAACCCAGACCTGTAGAGTAGATAGAATAACATACCCTTAGATAGAAAACAAGCGTGGATCTCGTCGAGTACGACGGACGTGAGGGGTGCTAATACCTTCCCCTTACGTAACCGACTCCCGAATCCAGGATTTGGTTGCGACGACCATTCCCTTCCCTCTTTGCAATAGGTTTACTTTGAGTGTTTCCTTTCCCTCTTGTAGGATAAATAACGCACGGTGGCGAATCTTCTGTCATAGCCGGCGCCGATTTTCGCAGTAGCGACAGATGACGACTCTGCTGGGGACATCTGGTTCCCTATGCGAGTCAATCCTAGTGCTTGTTTTCCCGTCTGGGGTTTTGTGTATTTATCTTTCTGTCTTTACTTTCAGTACTGTATATATTGTTGTTGTGCTGTGGGTAGGGGGTTAGTTTGAGAGATAAGCCGGACCTGGGCTTGAGTGCACATAGACTTAGAAGTAGAGAGTAGTGGTTAGCGTGCTTGCTTTGCTCGCACCAGCTAGCTACGAAATTTACACTCAGACGAGATTCTCTTTGATGGCATCTTGCCTGGCCCTTTGGGCTCGACAGGTTGTTGGATTTGAGGGTTGTCGACTCTGGGAACCTATCATTTGGGATTCGGCTAAGTGAGGCCTCTTCAAGGGATGATGATGCCACACCTTCTGGGTATCGTATCATCGCTCTTGAAAGTCTGTGACGCTGATGACCGCATAAGATGTCGTACCTCGTCTGCGAGTTAAGTACATACCTGTGAGAGGGTAGGTGGGTCTTTTTGCAGGAAAACTCTGGCCTCAGAATACCTGGGTTGTCTCTGTCAGTGAGAATTGGTTGTGAGGGTTATTTTGTGGTTGGTTTGGTTTGAGGAGAAGATCTGATGGTTCTCAAGTGGTAGTACAGCACAACACAGTTCTTCATTATTACATTTGGTACCCTGTTTGCATATGCATCTGCATTTTCATGTCTGCATTTCATTAACGTGTATTTATGTTGCAGGTGTGTTGTTCCCCTCAGATTCTAGTGTTCTTCTTGCCAGACATGGAGTCCATGAAGAGAACAGTTGCTTACAGGTTGCCTTCTCCAGATATCAGTTCCTTATTGCAGTTGGTTGCTCTAGCAGATCAGAGAGTGGGGGCTGAGTTCAGAGAGTCTTATGGGAAGCTGCTCAGTTTGTTGTGCAGACCTTCTGTGTTTGAGATGACTGGATTGTATACCTTGATGCAGTTTTACGAGCCTCAGTTGAGATGTTTCTTGTTCCCTGATTTTATTCTGGCCCCTACTTTGGAGGAGTATTCTGATATGCTGGGAGTTCCTGTGTTAGATTAGATGCCTTTTGTTCATGAGGATACTGAGCCTGAGTTGGCTAAGCTTGCTGAGATTGTCAGTTTAGATGCTTCTGAGTTCCCCGGAGGTTTGGTCAAGCTGAATGGAGCTTATGGTTTTCATCTTTCTTACTTGGTTGAGAAGGCTACGCAGTGTGCGAAGGATGGATGTTGGATTACCTTCAGTGTTATTCTAGCTGTTTGCCTTTATGGGATTGTCTTGTTCCCTAACTTGCCTGATTTTGTTGATTCAGATGCTTTCTTTATTCTTGCCTCGAAGAATCCGGTGCCTACTCTCTTGGGTGACGTTTATCATTCTGTTCACTATAAGAATGAGAAGCGTCGGGGAAAGAATGTTTCTTGCTGTGTACCTCTTCTATCCAGGTGGTTTCAGGGACATCTTCCTAAGAAGGGACCTTTTGTTGATACTATTGGTACTTTGGATTGGTCTTCCAGATTGATGGGATTGTGTGCTAAGAGCATTGTTTGGTTTGAGCGGAACCTACTCGGAGTGGATATTATATATAGTTGCAGTGGCTTTCCAAACGTTCCTTTGATTAGACGGAAAGGTTGTATTAACTATAACCCTTCTTTTCTTGTGAGACAATTTGGCTATGCTTTGAGGGACTCTCCGGTTAAAGACGAGATACAAGAATCTATGTATCTCACGGGTTTATTAGACAGAGATGTTTTGGTCAGATTGAGGCGTGCTTGGGGTAATATTCACAGAAGAGGAAAGAAATTGCTTGGTAAGAGTGACAATCGAGCTTATAATCCTTATCGGCTCTGGATCCATGAGAGAGTTAGGACTTCTTTGGTGCCATATCCTGCTGCCGAACCTTTGTATCTTCCGGTGATCGAAGAACCCACTTCAGTAGAGATTGAGAAGTATAACAAGCTGCTGGCTGAGAAGGAAGAGTTGCAGAGAGCCAATGAAGAGTTAGAGAAAGAGATTTTCCAGCTTCGGCATGAGAAGAGTGAGGTAACTTTCACTTTGAAGAAGCAGACTGAGATGATTAATAGGTTAGGTTCAGATTTGACTGAAGAGACCAGCAGGAGAGAGAAAGTAGGAGTAGCCTTGAATGGTGTTAGTAGTGTACTTGCTACTAAAAAAGAACTTCTGAACAAGGCTTATTCTCGACTTTCCAAATGGGAATCTTTGTGGAATACAACGCTTACCAAACGGAAGGAGCGTGAAGATGAGTTGAAGCTTCAGATTTCCCTGTTAGAGGAGCAGCTTAGTGCTAAGGAGGCGAAGATTGCTGAAGAGGTATCTCTTAGACGTGACGCTGAGTCTAAAGTGAGTAGCATGGTCAAAGAAACTAGGGGTGGTGGATTGAAGGTTGGCTCCAAGAGATGCAGGGTTGATGAGTGTTCTGACAGGAGAGCCTATGAAGAGGACGCAAAAAAGCTGAGATCCACTGTTGAGCGGCATGCATTACTGATACAGGAGCTGATCTCCAGACTAGGTCATTCGGAGACGTTGAAGATATTGGAAGATGTCAGAGCACGCCATTTGGCCTGATTTATCTTTGCTTTACTCTTGTTATTCGTACTTGTATTTTGACCATCGCCAGGCTTGTTGGCCGAGGTCTGTTCAGTTGTATTCAGTTGTATCTTTGTACTCTGCCTCTTGGCATTTGTTTATATATGAGGTTTCTGATTCCGCGCTTGCTTATTTGGGACTCTCCATTGTCGTTATGGCTTCTTCTCCAGAACTAGAATCGGGGGGGGGGGGGGGGGGGGGAATTAACCTGTTGCATATTTACACGTGTGCATTTGCATATTCATATTGCATGGCAGGTACCTTTTTTGAGCTTGAATCTTATCTCCTGCATCTTACAGGTTGTTTCAGGATTGACGAACAGAGAATTCACCGGTACGCTACGAGAAGCAACAGTAAGAAGATCATGGATCAAGTACAGTCTGAGATGCAGGAGATCCGAGATAGGTTGGCCCAATTCATGCAGACCATGGTAGCTGTGGCTAAAGGCCAGGAACATCTTCAAACTCTGGTGCAACCGCTGCTGGCGCGAGCGGCTAGTAATACTGAATACAACTCTGCTCATGTTGAGACTCCTCGCAGGGAGGAAGTGATACCAAATGCTGGTGAGACTGGTTTTGGCAACGGCAACGGCAACGGCAACGTTGGTAATAGAAATGTTGAGAATGTTAATGGGAATGTGGAAATCAATAGGAATGTTGGTATCAACACTGGCTTCGGTGACAACAATCAGGGTCTTGGCTTTGGCAATCAGGATGGCAATGATGGTTTCAATAATCAGGGCTTCGGCAATGGAGGGTTTGGTGATAACAATCAAGGTTTTGGTAATAATGGCTACGACAATGCTGGGTTTGGCAATGTGAAAACCAATGGTGCTGGGATGGGTCCTTTCAATACTGGTTTTGGGACAGTGGCTGCTAATCAAGAACTTGGCAATCTGAGGTATGACCCCAGGTTCTTCCAAAGCGGTCATGGTCATGGTCGTAATGCTGCTTATGACGGATATGGTAATGAGGGGCCGTACTGGAATAGAGATCGTCAGGAAGATGCCTTTTCTGAGCAAGGCATGGGTTTTGAGGGTCCCACTGATAGTGATCGGAGGATTAAAATGCTGGAGGAACAGATGAGAGGTATAGCCAATCAAAATTCTGCAGGGTTGAACATTGCTACCATGGGGCTAGTTCCTGGGCTGAGAGTGCCATTGAAGTTCAAAGCTCCCACTTTCGATAAATATAAAGGGGATACATACCCACGGGTTCATGTGCGTTCATACTACCGGAGGATGTCTGCTTACTCTGATGATGAGAAGATGCTTATACATTTTTTCCAAGATAGTTTGTTGTCGCTACTGCGAAAATCGGCGCCGGCATGACAGAAGAGTCGCCACCTTTCGTTATTTATCCCTCAGAGCGGGAAAGGAAACGATCGGAAAAACCTGAAGAAAAAGGTAAGACAAGGTCGTCGCAACCATTATCTGGGTTCGGGAGTCGGTTACGCAAGGGGAAGGTATTAGCACCCCTCACGTCCGTCGTACTCGACGGGATCCACGCTTGGTGTTTATAAGGAAAGGGTGTGTTTATCTATCTACGCTAGTGGTCAGTCTAAAAAGAAAAGAAAAGGACAGGACTCGACAGAACATACGCTGTTCTGGGCCTACGTACTCCCTCGTGCAATGGGAAAGTCAGAGTCAACGTAGTTCGACTACCTACGTCTAGACAGGGGGAAGGTTGCTCGCCAGGACATCGCGTCTTGTGCCTACGTACTTCCACACGGCATGGAAGATCAGTGCAAATGTAGTTCGGGCTACGCACGACATAAGCTGTTCAAGTGTTTTTTTATGGGAAAATGCACCTTAACCAAGGGTTTTCACAGTCCACGAGGACAAAAGGTTTTGATGTTTGTTCAAATCTTTTGACGGAAGAAATGAATTCACTTTTGTTTTATCCTTTATTAAGTGTTTTTCTGTTGTTTTGAGAAAGGAAAAAGACACCCTAAAACTATAGTTGAAAAGGGGAATCCACCTAATGTTATCATGCCTGGTTAACCAACCTAATGTCTATCATAACTCCTCCACAGCAGAGAAGTTAGAGCTCCTAAGGGATCATGGAAACAGAGCTAAACAGCCAACAGGAAACACTGCAACGTAAAGACATACTGAAAATATGCATGAATGCAACAACAAAACAACCAAGGCACAAGGGCCACAAACCACAGAGGTAAGGGAGCTCAGCTCTACCAAATACCAGCAAGCAAAGCCACTCAATAACAATCAAGCAGAAGGAGGACCACCTCAACTTCTCATGCACACAAAGCTTATTTATAAGATGCACCTATCTCAGAAATATCTAAATGAACCCCCTAAGACTAATGCAGCACAGCACCACACAAGTCAAACAACACAAAGAGGAGGCTAACCAGCCTGGCAAACTCCTATCCAAAAGCATGAAACTACCCATGAGCAGGACCCTAAACAACCCTAAAACAAAACCCTAATCTACCTCTGAGCAAAATCCTAAGCAAAACCCTAATCAAATCTCTAAGCAAAGCCCTAATCAAATCTCTAAGCAAAGCCCTAAAGCAAAACCCTACACAAGGGAAATCAATCCCAGTCTTCAAGCTTCAAGACAAGCTTACCAAAGAAAGGGAGCTAAGTAGACAGACTCACAGTGCCCTCCTCAGGAAAGTACTAGGGGGCTTCCACTTAGGAATCATATCCCATGTGGCTCAACAACTGTGAACGGTTTACATTCCTCCTCAAGAGAAACTAAACTCACATGAAGGCTCCAACATCATTGGATACTTGAGAAATCCTACATGAACTAAGGGAACTAAGTGAACAGACCCATAGTGCCTTCCTCTGGAAAATACTAGGGGGCTTCCACTTAGGAATCATATCCCATGTGGCTCAACAACTGTGAACAGTTTACATTCCTCCTCAGGAGAAACTAAACTCACATGAAGGCTCCAACATCATTGGATACTTGAGAAATCCTACATGAACTAAGGGAACTAAGTGAACAGACCCATAGTGCCTTCCTCTGGAAAATACTAGGGGGCTTCCACTTAGGAATCATATCCCATGTGGCTCAACAACTGTGAACGGTTTACATTCCTCCTCGGGAGAAACTAAACTCACATGAAGGCTCCAACATCATTGGATACTTAAGAAAGAGGTGAGAAGAAAGAATGAAAGACATCCATAGTGCCTTCCCCAGGAAAGTACCATAAATTTCCCTCAAACTTCAGGATCTCAAACCTCACAGAAAGAGAGCAAGCTCCTAGACTAGGTCTTCAATCCAACCTCCATCTTCAAGAAGAAACCACAGGCCCTCGAACCAAAAGAAACTACCTCTAAAGTTCAACCACAGTTGAACTTCAAAGTCAGAAGCCCTCAAGACTTCTCCTATTCTCAGGCTCAAACAAAAATAACAGAACACTCTATAAAAATCTACCAAAAATCTAGGGGAAACCTACATGGCTCTATGATCCCAAGATCAAATCTCAAAGCCTAAGTCAACATCTAAGGCTACTAAACAATCCCTATCATGGAGTGGTCAAGGGTTAACCAGCAAGTTATGAGGCCTCTACTCACTAACCCTAAAACAACATCAACCAATTTCTAAAAAATCTATGAAAAATCTATGGGGAGCATGCATTAGTCTATTACAACATACTAAAAAAAAGAAAAGCAAAATTCATTACCAAATGATAGAAATAAAATCAGCAAGGCAGACACGTCACAAATCAATTACTCAATACCAATTAAAATACAAAAATGCAAATAAAAATGGAAATGCATGATCAATTCAATATTTTTGCACCATGAAATTCTAAATTGAATTATGAATCTACAGAAAAAAGAAGGGAATTAATTGGATCATCCTACTATTTTTTATGAAATATTTCCTAACATGGATAAAAATAAAGAAAATTAAAAAGAAAATAAAACAAAAGGGGGGGGGGGGGGGGGTGCGACGATAGCAAAACCCTAGTTGTTCAGAATGGGCCCAAATATGGGGGGGGGGGGGGGGGCGCGTAGCAATTGGGGCTTAAGCCCAAACCAAACTCGGCATTCTCACAATTAGGGGGGGCAACGAGTGATGAGGGGGTGCGTGATAGCAATCCAGACTTGGGCTTAACCCAATCCAAACCCTAACCCAACTACCAATTAACAAAACCATCTTCTCTCCAAAAAGAACTTGTCTACTGTTCATTACACAAACCCTAGCGCCGTTCCCCCCCTTCTCTGAACCTCTCAAGAACTCTCAAACAACCTCTCTCAAACAAAACCTCAAAAACAAACAAACAATCTCTAAAAACTCTAAATCTCAGTGAAACAATGCCATCAGAATCCATTCAATCAAGCAGAAAAACTAGCACTAAGCTCAAAGAAGGCGCACCTGGATATGAATCAAGAACGAGCTTAGGTCTTGAAGCTCGCTGGAGAAATTGAAGAACTCAAAGCTTGAAGCTCTGGGGAAGAAAACGCAGAACAACCTATTGAAGGTCTTGGAAGAGATTTCGTTGATTTCTGGAGGTTCGTGGATGGACGTTGAAGATATTGATGATGTAGATCGGGATATTGCTGAAGAACGATGAAGGTCTTCGCGCTTTCTGGAAAGTCTGGATCTATGATGCTCCTGAGGATAGACGAGCGATGAAGTTCACATGAAGATCGTTGATGAAGAGAAGATACGTTTCTTGGCAAATCTCAGAAGGATCTCGATGATGGATCGGGTTCTAATGAATCTTGAAGCGATGTTGAAGGACACTCTTGAAGTTGGTATGAACACGGTTGAAATTCCTTGAAAAAATCTGGAGAATGTTGTGTGGATCGTGAGCGGGATGAAGGGAAGACGAAGATCGTTGCCGGTTTCTGGAAAACGCGAAGAACACGGTGGAGATCTAGGAGGAGAAAGATGAAGTTCTTGAGAATCTGCAAATTTTGCAGATTCCGGCGAGATGAGCGGCGGTCGGAGTTGGTTGGTGGTGGCCGGCGGTGGGAGGTTAGGGCGTTTGCATGCCCGGCGGTAGGGTGTCCCGGCGAGAATGAGGTGAAGACAAGTGGCACCGGGTGCTATTGCATGCAGCACACGTGTGCTGGAGAGAGAGCGAGTGGGGCAGGGTGAGGTGTCAGTGAATGAAACGTGGCAAGGGGGGAGAGAAGAGTGAGACGCGTGGGGCCCCCTTAAATAGGACACGTGGCGCGGACAAAAACGGACAAAAATGATAATCTGGGCCTCCAAACACAAAACTGGGCCCACGAAAATGGCTTGAAAAACCTGATTAACCTAATTAATGAAAATGATTAATATGAATTAAAGCTGAACTACAATTAAAAACTGATTAAAGACTAAATGAAAGCCTAATTAACTAATTAAAACTACAATTAGATACTAAATATCAATTAAACTAATCTAATCCTAACTAAATCTAACAAACCCTAATTAAGATCTAAACAAAATATTAAAATCCTAATTAAACCTAAAAAGAAGAATTAACTATTAACTCTATACTAATCACTAGACTAATGACAATAGAAAAAAAACTCTAATAATTCTCTATTTAATGAAAACTCAATTAAAAGAAAATCATATTAAAAAACTCTACTTAATATCTAAAAAGAATATGATTTATTCTAAAAATCTATTTAACTATTAATATCTATTAAAAAATAGAAGAAAAACTCCACTAATTTCTATTTAAAAACCTATTAAAAAATGCTCTATTAAACTATTATCTACAAAATGACTTAATATCTAAAAGAAAGTTTATTCTAAATCCATTTAAAAACAATTTATAAATTCTAAAAAGGACTTAAAACTATTAAAAATATTAAAAGAAATCTACCTAAATTCTATATTAACACTATGCTAATAAAACCCAATTAAAAACCTAGACAAATCTATAAAAATCTAAAAGAATAATAAAAGCGAATAACTCCCATAAAAGGAACGCGAGACCCGACTGGAGTAAATGATAAACCCCGGACATCAGAGACGTCTTGAAAAACACAGTATATACTGAAAATACCAAGAAGCGCACCATTTCCCAAAAATGAAACTCTGATTATCTAGACTGGATCTGAAATATCTGGTAAATGAAAACCAAGCTGTAACCCTGACATCTTCTGTCTGTGCACAAATGTCATGCATCTGATATGCGAATACGAATTTAAACCACGAACCAGATAGGAGAACCGGTTGGTCAAATTTTAGGGTGCAACATTTGTCAGGACCATCGTTGGAATGGTACATGGGACTAGAGCCTGCACAGGTTGGAAGTTGGAAAGAATTGGCTGATGCTTTCGTCAAACATTACCAATACAATAGCGACCTTGCACCAAATAGGATCCAACTTCAAAGTCTTTCACAGAAGAACGGGGAAAGTTTCAAGGAGTATGCTCAACATTGGCGCGATCTAGCGGCAAGAGTCCACCCCCTATGGTTGAAAGGGAATTGATTGATATTTTTGTTGGAACATTCTCTGGGATGTATTATGATAAATTGCTCAATTGCTCGATGGGTAGTTTCTCTGACATGATACTCATGGGGAAACGAATTGAAAATGGCATCAAAATTAGTAAGATTCAAGCCAGTGAATCGACCTTAGCTGGAGGTGCGAAAAAGGTCTTTGGTGGCAAAAGGCAAGGAGACGCCAGTGCAATGTATGGTGGTCGAGGACGAGGTAGAGGTCGGAATCAGTATCTTCAACAATAGGTTGCTAGTGTGACGATCCCTATACCTCAACAACGACAACAACCATAACAGCAGCAGCAACAACAACAAAGGTATAATCTTGCTCAGAGAAGGATCCAGAATGGGAAGCCGAAGAGGGTATTTGATACACCTCCGTCAACGTATGCAGAATTGCTTCAGACGCTGTTAAGTTTGAATCTGGTTGAGAAGAGAACGTTGGACCCACCCACGGGAGCGCTTCCTTACGGGTATGATACTAGTAAGCAGTGTGAATTTCATTCCGAGGCACCCGGACATGATATCGAGAGTTGTCATGCTTTTAAGCATAAAGTCCAAGATTTGATTGATAGTAAAGTCATCAACTTCAGTAATGATGGTCCTAACATTGTTCAGAAACCAATGCCGAAACATGGAATGAATGCTGTATTGATAGAGGAGGATTTGGATTTGTTTATGGACGTAAATGATCTGAAGACACCTTTAAGCTATGTTAAAAGCAGACTGTTAAAAGGATGGGTCTTCCCCGAATGTGATGAGTATTGTTTGGATTGTTGGACCCGACCAGAGGGATGTATTGATTTGAAGAAAGGTATTTAGGCCATGATTGATGAGAGAACTTTGCAGTTTGACCGCACTGCTGTTGAGAAACCTGATGAGGTAACATGTGAAAAGCAGGGTGAGGTCGCCACAATTACAATTCCACAAAAGACTATTACGATATCAACGCCCGCCAAGCGGCCAACTATCACAATAACGAAAGCAGGACCCGTTCCTTATGAGAGTACGAAAGCCATTCCATGGAATTATGGGTTGGAAGTTTTTTTGCAACGGGGAGAAGATTAATGTGGATAGCCAGCCAGCAGGGGCAGTGGGTAGTCTTGTTGAAGCAGGAGGCATGACCCGAAGTGGTAGAATCTTCACTTCACCTGAAATTGAGGCTGAAAGAATTGCTAGAGGCAAAGCCAAAGTGAATGAAGGAGGACCTTCCCATTCAAAAGAGAAGGAAACATCGGTCAAGGATGTAGAAGAGTTTATGAGGTTGATTCGCAAAAGTGACTATAAGATTGTGGAGCACTTGCAGCAGACGCCCTCCAAAATTTCAATACTATCTTTGTTTCTTTGTTCCGAGGCCCATCGGAATGCCTTGTTGAAAATCTTGGACACGTCTTTTGTACCTCAGGAAGTAACTGTCAATCAGCTTGAAGGGGTCCTGACGCATGTGAACACTGGCCACAGCCTGGGATTTACTTACTTTGATTTGACGCCTAGAGGTCGGGACCATAATATGGCCTTGCACATTTCAGTGGAGTGCCGGGGCACTGTTATGTCGCACGTTCTTGTAGACACCGGATCATCTTTGAATGTGTTGCCGAAGAAGGCTATGATGAAGCTAAATGTCCGGGGAATCATATGCACGCCAAGTGATTTGGTCGTGAGGGCTTTTGATGGGACCAGGAGGTCGGTGTTTGGGTCCATAACGTTGCCGCTCCAAGTCGGGCCGGAAGTGTTTGACATTGTGTTCTATATCATGGATATACATCCCGCTTACAACTGTTTACTTGGGCGACCATGGATACATTCTGCTGGGGCTATGACGTCCACGCTTCATCAGAAACTCAAGTACATGGTTGGTGACAGTGTTGTTACGATTTGCGGAGAGGAAGACATTCTGGTTAGTCATCTCTCGTCCTTCAAGTACGTCGAAGTGGATGGGGATCTCCATGAGATGCCATGCCAAGCCTTCGAGGGGTTGCAGATCAAAGACAAGTCTCCTGTTCCTAGCAAAGGGCCAGAGGTGGCCATGTCTTCGTACAAAGATGCTCAGGTAATGGTTCAGGCTGGAGAAACCAAAGGATGGGGCCAAGTCTTGGAAATTCCTGTCAAGATGGACAAGTTTGGATTGGGGTATCGCCCGACATCGTCGTCCTCCGCATCAGGCGTGCCAAAGTTCAAAGGACCAGTGGTGATCACTCTAGGTGGGGTCTGTTATGAAACAATAAATGTTGTTTCCGATGCTGATGACGGAGATAGTGACTGCGATATGGTCTCATGGATCAAGCCCGACGTGCCAGGATAGAATCTATGCAACTGGTCTATCCAGGAACTTGTCCCAGTGACTACAAAATAGTAATGATTTGTTTTCTCAATTATTGTATAATCCTGTGTCCTACTCGGGGCATAGTGATTTTGTTTTTAGGGCTACCTGCTTATGTGTGTACTTTGTTTAATCATTAATAAAGGCGTTTTTCGCATACAAATTTTGTGATCCTTGTTTTTCCTGTTTTTGTTTTAACAATAAAATGGCAACGTGGTTATGTGCTTTGTTTGCATTATTTGAAACATTTAACCATTCTCATTGCAGGATTCATATTTCAGACGACACCGATCACGAACTTCCTATGACTCGCTTCGACTTCGAGCACCCGATATTTCAAGCAGAAGAAGAGATTGTTGAGGGTAGTGACTTATCAGAAGAGCTGACTCGACTTTTGAAACAAGAAGAGAGAATCATTCTACCTCATAAGGAGGAAATTGAAATTATCAACGTGGGGGTCCGAAGAGGTTGTCAGGAATATCCGGATAGGGGTTGCACTGCAAAGTGATATAAAGCAAAGGCTTATTGAGATGCTGCGGGAGTACAGTGATATCTTTGCTTGGTCTTACGAAGACATGCCTGGGTTGGATACTGATATGGTGGTTCACCATCTGCCATTGCATGAAGAATGTCTGTCGGTTAAACAAAAACTCAGAAGAACTCGACCAGATATGGCTGTGAAAATTAAGGAGGAAGTTCAGAAACAGTGGGATGCCGGTTTCCTGGCTGTTACAACTTATCCCTCATGGGTCGCCAATATAGTACCTGTACCAAAGAAAGATGGTAAGGTGCGGATGTGCATGGACTATTGAGATTTGAATAAGGCGAGCCCAAAGGACGACTTTCCGCTTCCTCATATTGATGTGCTGGTCGACAATACCGCTCAATTCTCCGTGTTTTCCTTCATGGACGGCTTTTCGGGCTATAATCAGATAAAGATGGCGCCGGATGATATAGAGAAAACAACTTTTATTACCCCTTGGGGAACGTTCTGCTACAAAGTGATGCCCCTTGGTTTGAAGAACGTCGGGGCAACATATCAGCGAGCTATGACGACACTCTTTCATGACATGATGCATAAAGAGATCGAATTCTATGTTGACGATATGATTGCCAAATCCTAGACGGAGGAAGAGCATCTGGTCAATCTTCTGAAATTGTTCAAGAGGCTTAGGAAATTCAGGATGAGATTGAATCCTAACAAGTGCACCTTCGGAGTGAGATCCGGTAAGCTATTGGGGTTTATTGTGAGCGAAAAAGGAATTGAGGTTGATCTTGCTAAGATAAAAGCAATACAAGAAATGCCAACGCCGAAAACAGAAAAAGAGGTTCGTGGCTTTTTAGGGAGGTTGAACTACATTGGCCGGTTCATATCTCATCTAACGGCCACATGCAAGCCATTATTCAAGTTATTGAAAAAAGATCAGGCTGTGACCTGGAATGAAGACTGTCAAAGGGCGTTTGAAAAAATAAAAGAGTATTTGCAGGAACCTCAAATATTGATACCCCCAGTAGCCGAGAGACCACTGATTATGTATTTGACAGTTCTTGAGAAAAGTATGGATTGTGTTCTCGGTCAGCATGACGAGACTGGACGTAAAGAGCATGCGATTTACTACTTGAGTAAAAAGTTCACAGACTGTGAGTCCCGTTACTCAATGCTCGAAAAAACGTGTTGTGCGCTAGCCTAGGCTGTCAAACGTTTGAGGCAATACATGCTAAATCATACAACCATGCTAATTTCAAAGATGGATCCGATCAAATACGTATTTGAAAAGAAAGCACTTTCCGGAAGGATTGCCCGATGGCAGATGGTATTGACAGAATACGATATTCAATACGTCTCTCAAAAGGCTATTAAAGGTAGTGTTCTGTCAGAGTACCTAGCTGAGCAGCCAATTGATGATTACCATTTGATGAGTTTTGATTTTCCTGACGAGGATATCATGTACTTAAAAATGAAGGACTGTGAGGAGCCGTCGTCGGATGAAGGTCCAGAGTTGGGTTCCAAATGGCAATTGATATTTGACGGTGCCGTCAATTCATATGGAAGTGGAATAGGGGCAATTATTACTACTCCCCATGGGTCGCACATCCCATTCACTGCTAGATTGACCTTTCCGGTTACCAACAATGAGGCCGAATATGAAGCGTGTATTATGGGGCTCGAAGAAGCTATCGATCTGAGAATTAAAAATCTTGATGTGTATGGAGATTCTGTTGTAGTTGTGAACCAGATCAAGGGAGAGTGGGAGACTCGTCAGCCCAATCTGATACCCTATATGAATTATGCAAGAAGGTTGTTACCTTTCTTTGACAAGGTGGAATTGCACCATGTACCACGAACAAAAAATCATATGGCAGACGCTCTCGCGACTTTGTCTTCAATATATAAAGTTAACTTCTGGAATGAGGCTCCCAGGATAGTTATATCTCGCCTTGATAGGCCCGCCTTCATATTCGCCATTGAGGACGCTTCCGATGGTAAACCGTGGTATTATGATATCCAACATTTCTTGAAGAACGAAGAGTATCCAGCCGGGGCATCCAGTCGTGATCAGAAGACTCTTAGGAGATTGGCTGGCAATTTCTATCTGAATCCGAATGGGGTTTTGTACAAGAGAAACCACGACTTGGTGTTGTTGCGGTGTGTGGATGAGAAAGAGGCTAAGTTGCTAATGGAAGAAATCCACGAGGGTACATTTGGCACGCATGCCGGCGGACATGCAATGACGAGAAAGCTATTAAGAGCAAGGTATTACTGGCTAACAATGGAAACAGATTGTTTCAAATTTGCAAAGAAGTGTCATAAATGCCAGATTTATGCGGACAAGATTCATGTGCCTCCGAGCCCTATGAACGTTATGTCGTCGCCTTGGCCGTTCTCCATGTGGGGAATTGATGTGATTGGAAAGATTGAGCCCACGGCATCCAACGGACATCGTTTTATCTTGGTAGCTATTGATTATTTCACAAAATGGGTTGAAGCGACATCGTATGCTAATGTTACCAAGCAGGTGGTAGCCAGATTTATCAAGAAGGATATTATCTGCAGATATGGAATCCCGGAGCGGATTATCACTGACAACGATTCGAATTTGAATAACAAGATGATGAAGGAATTGTGCCAGAATTTCAAAATTGAGCATCATAACTCTTCTCCTTATCGGCCCAAAATGAATGGCGCTGTTGAAGCGGCCAATAAAAACATAAAGAAGATCATTCAGAAGATGGTTGTGACCTATAAGGACTGGCATGAGATGTTGCCTTTTGCTTTGCACGATTATCGTACGACGATACACACATCAACCGGGGCAACTCCTTTTTCACTGGTATATGGTATGGAGGCTTTCCTACCATTGGAGGTTGAGATTCCTTCTTTGAGGGTTTTGCGTGATGTCCAACTTGATGAGGCGGAATGGGTGAAAGATAGATTGAATCAGCTCAGTTTAATGGATGAGAAGAGACTGGCTTCTCTAGCATATGGTCGGCTGTATCAGAGCCGGATGAAGAAAGCTTATGATAAAAAGGTGCGTCCTCGAAGCTTTCAGACGGGCGACCTTGTGCTGAAAAAGATTCTCCCACCACAATCAGATCACAGGGGCAAATGGACTCCCAACTATGAAGGTCCATATGTTGTTAGAAAGGTTTTCTCTGGAGGAGCCTTATTGTTGTCCACCATGGATGGTGAGGATTTCACATCCCCTATGAACTCAGACGCAGTTAAAAAATACTTTGCTTAAAGAGACCTGCTGGACAGAAAAAAGAGAGTCCAGTCAAAAATGGGGCATCCCGGCGAACCATAAAAAAGAATAAAAGGTTCGGGCAAAAGTTAGGGAAAAATTGAAAAAATGTACACCCGCGAAGTTGAAAAACCTGAAAAGGGCAACTTCGGCAAAAAAGGGTATCCCGGTGAATTGAAAACCCGCAAAGGGCGGTTCACGCAAAAGTTAGGGATTTGAAAAAAGCAAATGACTGCGGTCCAAGTTTGATACTGCGTTGCTTAGTGGTTTGGGAGTACCTGAGGGTCGTATATCCGAAACAATCTCTTCCGAAGATCGAGTATTGGGAAAGCGTCAGAGTCAGGCGAGTCATAGGAGGATCAGCTCATGGTGTTTGTCTGTACCACGTTGCCGACATGTATACAAATTTTCTTTGTATTTATGTAATATTTGTATTTTGTTTGTGCGTAACTTCCTCTTTTCAGGAGTTACATCCAGTGTATAAAATATTGCCTATTTACAGGCCCGTTATCAATAAAGCATGTTATTCAGTACTTGATGCCTGTTCTTTACTGTTTTGATGCTTGCTCTTTACTGTTTTGTTTGTGAAAAACGTCGTTGTTTTTGATAAACTTGCATGTGCATAAACTTGCTGGCCCTTGCCAATAATTGCTAAAACTTCGAATTGACTGAACGAACGTCACGGATACTAACTGGAATAGATCTTGTTGTATATATTTGTTTTGTCTCATTTGTGTTTTGCAGGATTCTCACCTTTGAAGCAAACGTTCAGGGAAGTTGTGTTCCCCAGCCGGAGTCCTGTGACCTATTGATAGCATCATTCCTCAGCAGACGGAGGTCACATCTTATTTCAGAGGATTTGAGATGGCACTTATCCCTATTGGATGTGGGTGGTCCTCCCCTGAAAAGTATCCCCAGGAAAGATGCCAAGAGAGTATCCTCAGTGGATCCGAATATCCTCAACAGAAAGTGGATTCCCAGCAGTGAGTATGTGCACACTCAATACCTAGCATGGGTAACTCCCGCAGAGTATAACCAAGTCGTCTTTGGTTCAGAAGGATTATCCCTGCGCAGGATTGTTTCTCATTCTCCCCAGCAGATTGTTTTTCCTCCGACAGGATGAACATCCTCATCAGAGTTCGTAATCTCAAGCTTGTGAGCCATTCCCCGACAGGATGGTTATCCCCAGCGGAGTTAGTTTCACATATCCAGCATTTATTTTATTGGAATGCTTTGTGATACCTGGTTATCCCCAGCGGATTCGGTCTTGTCTTCGACATTTATTTAGCTGAAGCGCCTCTTGGCATCTTTGCATTTTGCATATATCATCATATTTGCATCTACCTAAACGCGTAGCATTTCCATGCCGTATGGAGCATTACGCCATTGTCAAACATACGCATTCTAAAACATAAGCAAGGTTGGTTACCTCTTTGTTTTCAGGTGTTATCCCTTGCAGAGGAGTGGGATTCTTGCTCAGAAGGATCTCTAGATATTCAAATTCTCGGTGTGAGATAGGTGATGATAATGTTCGTCCCTTAACAGAGTTGCTTGGTTAAGTTTCTCTTCATCCCCGGTGGGATTATTCCCAGGTTGCTGTTACGCCAGCATCGAAAGATTTCAGGCCTTAAACCTTCGGAGGTGTCACTAGTGATTTCCCCACAGAGTGGTGTGATTAAGTTTCTTGTATTTCCCAACAAAGTATTCTTCAAATGTACCTGTGTTGACAGTGATTGTTACCTGGGATGGACAGAGATCGTACCTGTGTTGACAGAGTTTGGTATCCGTGTTGACGGAATTGTACCTGTGTTGACAGTGATGTTTACCTGTGCTGACGAAGATTGTTCTCCGTGTTGACAGAATTGTACCTGTGTTGACAGTGATGTTTCCCCGTGCTGACGGTGATTGTTATCCGTATTGACGGAATTGCTACCCGTGTTGACGGTGATTGTTATCCGTATTGACGGAATTGTACCTGTGTTGACAGTGATGTTTACCCGTGCTGACGGTGATTGTTATCCGTGTTGACGGAATTGTTGTACCTGTATTGACAGCGATTGTTATCTGTGTTAACGAAAGTGTTACCTGTGTTGACAGTGATTGCCACCCGTGCTGACGGTGATTATTATCCGTGTAAAGATTGCACTTGTGATTGACAGAGATTGCGCCTGTGTTGACAGCGATTGTTACCTGTGATGGACAGAGTTTGTTCTCCATATTGACGAATCGTACCTGTGGTTGACAGAGATTGTTACCTGTAATGGACAGAGATTGTACCTGTGTTGACATAGATGTTTACCTGTGGTTGATAGAGATTGTTACCTGTAATGGACAGAGATTGCGCCTGTGTTGACATAGATGTTTACCTGTGGCTGACAGAGACTGTACCTGTGTTGACAATGATTGTTACCCATATGGACGG